>OU343223.1:133918748-134082679 GCA_910596185.1 Chrysanthemum makinoi | reverse complement strand
GAAGATTGGAGTTGGTGATTATGCCAACAATTGGAGAAAAGGTAGTGTGCCTGATATGTGCTTAAACACATATCTTTTGTTTATCAAAACTGACCCAAATTAACCAAGAAAGAGCCGTTTATTGCTAATATTTGCTGTTTTCTTGAGTTTGTGCTTGTGCAGGTACGGATATATCAAAACACACAAAAAGAAACCGAATCTGACAAAAACCCGAGCACGAGAGATAAAGAGTGCTAAAGCTGAGCCGGAAGGTCAGAATTGTGCATTTGTGAAGATTTCTACTCTCTGAGGATGATTTTTGAAGATACAATCAAGTTTGCAGAATTGTCAGAATCAGTCCCTCATCTTTGATCATTTGGCAGAATATACCCTCAAGTTTCAGAAAATGGCAAATTTGGCCCTTGGTCTATTAAAGATTGGCAAGTCTAGCCCTTGGATTACATTTTCAGATTTACAAGATTGGTCCCTGGATTTTCAGCTTGAACACTTTTGGTCCTTATTTCATTAAATGGATCCATTATATATCCTAAGTCCAAAACCAATATACCTTAGGCCCAAAACCATACAAGCCCATATTAATACCCGGTTCCACCCATACCCGGTTTTAATTAACACCCATATACCCGGTTTATACCCCAGTCAACCCAACCCCTATACCCGGTCAACACAAAACCAAATTAATATAAAAAACTCACACGCGCCAAAAATTTTACCCAATTCCCCCCAAACCCAGAAATAGCCAAGAACCCTAATTTGCCCTCGACACCAATCAACCAAATTAACCAAATTGAAGGGTATATTCGTACAATCACTGACACATGCCTGACATGTGGAGAGCCAGGTCAGGAATCCGTGTGTTACTCCTCTCATCTGATTGGTCGAAGCTATGTGGACACATGATCCAAGGGTTGTGAGGAAAGGATGATTGATGGGAAATAATCCAAGGGACACAAACGACTCAAAAGAAGCACAAGAAGCTCCTTCCAGATCCTTCCAAGAGCTCTAGCTGCCTATAAATAGATGCTTCATTCACAAGTTGTAGACACTTTTTATTTTTTCTGTTCAGTAGCATAAAATAGTTTTAATTTCATTTTAATGTTTTAAGTATTCCTCAGCTTTTGTAATTTCCTTATTGTACTCAGTTTTTAATATTAATGAAATTTCAATTTTTAGCTTATTATTTCTTAAATCATTGAATAGTGTTAAAATGTTCTGAATTCAGTTTATTGATTTTGTTAGGAATTAGAAATTCCAGGTATTAAAGAGTCGGTCACCTCAAGTATATGTAATCGTTAGAAAGCTCGTAGTCATAGTACTTTTATGTTAAGTAGTATTTAGTTTAGTAACACCGTGGAGGACGGACGTGTCTTTACCCACTGTATGCCTGATCCACATACCGTGTGGCGTTTTATTGTAAGACTATAAATACTCTCTACCTTCCAAGGTAGAGAGTTGGAGCTCATAATAAGATTTTTCTTTCTCTCACTAAGTTCCCTAAACCTCTAACTTTCTCTCTCTAGAACTCACCTTTATTCGCCCACTTTGAGTTATGGTTTGATGTGTATGTGAAATCCAATATCCTACAATTGGTATCAAGAGCCATGGTTAGATCATCTCTTACATATCTTTGGATTTCTAGTGGTTTTAGGTGGTTTTTGAGTTTGAAAAAGTTTAGTGGTTTTGCATCATTTGGTTGATTTCTAGTGTTAAAGTTTGGATTTTGGTAGTACTTTTGTTTTTAGAATCATCACAAGTGTTTAGGTTTTGATTTAGAAGGTTTGAATCATAGTGGTTGGGTTGTTTTGGATTGAAAAGTGGTGTTCATGTGTTTTTCATGCTAGCGACTTGAGCCACGGAAAAGTTTTCTTGGTAGCGACTTGCTTTACAATTTGGTAGCGAGTTGTAGTTGAAAGTCTTAGCGAGTTGGGTTAGCGACTTGTCTAGTGAGACAAGCCGACAAAAAGTACAAGTAGTGGATTCTCCACTACACGTAGCGACTTGGTGTAAGTTAGCGACTTGTACTTTATATTGTTAGCGACTTGGTGTTAGCGAGTTGGTACCTAGCGAGTTGCTATTTAGCGACTTGATTATTTAGCGAATTGGTGCTTAGCGAATTGCTGCCAAAATTTTGCTAGCGACTTGAGACTAAAGCGAGTTGGCTATTTAGCGACTTGATTAATTTAGCGAGTTGAGTGTGGGCGTGTTGATGCTTATGCGAGTTGTGTGTTTAGCGACTTGTTCATTTAGACCTTTTTCTTCTTCGTGTTACATTCTTACGGTTGTTCTTTTGGTTTAGTAAAATCCCGTGAAAGAATCAATTTTCCGGTTTAATCAAAGAATTGCAAAATCCCGTAGAGCTTGAAACATGTCTACAAGCGTTCCTACTATCATCTCCACTGTTGCCGAGGATGTTCAAGCAGCTGGTTCGGATACTCGTCCACCCATGCTTGACAGAACTGACTACGATTCTTGGGCCCAACAAATCAGATTGTACTTGCCTTGGAAAGGAAAATGGTGTCAACATTCTCAAATCCATTGATGAAGGACCGTATCGAGTTGAGACGACTAGATATGTACTTGATACTGCGAAGATGGAACTCGATTTACGGAATGGATAGACCAAAGATGTATGATGAGCTTGATGATAAGGACAAAAAGAGATTCGATGCTTGATATCAGGGCTTCTAACATTGTTCTTCAAGGTCTTCCTAAAGACATCTACAAGGTGATCAATCACAACACCGAAGCAAAGGCAGTATGGGATAATGTCAAGATGCTTCTCTCAGGTTGAAATTAACTATGGAAGACAGAGAATCACAACTCTATGACGAATTTGAACACTTCAAGATGAAACCAGATGAGAGTGTCTATGAGTACTATGTGAGATTTCATAAGTTGGTGAATGACATGAGGAACATCAGAATGACTATGCCTAACATTCAGCTGAACTCAAAATTTGTGAACAACATGAATCCCGAATGGCACAAGTTTGTCACCTCTGTGAAGCTCACTAAAGGATTGAAGAATACAAACTATGAGCAACTCTATGCCTTCCTCCTTCAGAATGAGAGACATGCGATGTTTGAAAAATTGGTTCTTAATCGGTTCAAAACCAACCAGGGAGAGACAAGCTCGTCTAATGACTCAACCGCCTTCTACTCAAACATCGGAATCACAACCAAAGCCTCACAAGTCATACCCATGGGAAATGGTAATCACAAACTAATTTCTGATCCTATGTTCAAACAAGCGATGCTTTGATGCACACGTGGGTAATTTCATTAATCAACTAGCTCTTCTGATTAGTCAAAACATGAATTCTCTCCCACAAACCAATAACAACCTCAGAACAGCATCTAACCCACACAATCAAGCTACTGTTCAAGATGGGAGGATCATGGTGCAACCAGGTTCAGGAAAGATGTATGATCGGGGAAGAGGTGGAGCTGGTAGAGGTTATGTTGGTAATCCGAATCGAGGAAGGAATGGTAATCAAGGTCAAGCTAAGCTGATCAAATGTTATAATTGTGGTGGTGAGGGACACATTGCAAGGAACTGCACATCTCCAAAGCGTCCACAGAATGCTGTTTACTTCAGAGATAAGATCTTTGCTTGTGCAAGCTCGGGATAATGGTGCTGCTTTGGATGAAGAGGAATTGTTGTTTCTAGCTGAGGGCAATGCCAACACCTATGATGCAGATGTGGATGAGCAGCCTATTTAGGAAATAGGTCACAATCATCAGAATGCCTTTCAAGTTGCTGATTGTGATGCATACGACTTCGATGTGGATGATGGACCTACCGCACACACAATCTTTATGGCTAGCATTTCTCCAATGGTTTCTCCCAAGGTCTCCTCTTCACCACAAGCTGGCCCATCCAAAGACAAACTCATCTCAGAGGTACTAAAACTATACGATGATGCCGATGTGCAAAAGATGCATGACAAAGTACTATCAACTGAAACTTTTGTATCAAATATTGAAAATATGGGTAATATCAATGTTGTCCCATATGATCAATATGTGAAACAAAGTGAAAGTGAAGTTGTACCAAGTGATGCATCTCCTGCAGTCAACAATGACTATATTTTTGATGAATACACTGCATGTGCCCCTGATGAGTCTGTAATCTCTGAACTTAATGCCTATAAAGAACGTGTTGCTATTTATGAACAACGTGCTAAATTTGAGTTGACCACTCGTGAGCAGGAAATGGATGACCAAATGCGCACAATCATAAGAAAAAGTAATTTTAGAGAAGAAGTATTAAAACAAGAGTTAAATTCCTTACAAGAAAAGTTTTCTAAAACTACTAAGCAAAAACAAGAACTTCAAGAAAATGTTAAAATGCTTAAGCAAGAATTTAATGCTAAGGAATCAAAACTTTTGAATGATTTTTCTAATCTAAAACCTTGAAAAACAAGCTTGAAAATAAGTTGTACATACAAGGAAACACCATTCAGTCTGCTCACATGATCACTAAGCATAGAGTCCTAAGCGATAAGCATAGCATTCCCCTTATTGAGGAACCAAATCCAGAGGTCATTAAAAAGGCTAGAAATGCTCATAAGGTTCTTTATGATGGCAATGAAATCCTTAAACCTAGACAGAAACCTAGTTTCGCTGAGTGCACAGAGGAAGATAAGAAATCAGATGAAATCACTAGGAAAAGTTAAACAAGAAACTAGATGATCCAAAATGTAAAGAAAAGAAAGTAATCATCACACCCCATGATTACAAAAAGGAGAATTGGATTGCCTTAAACAAGTTTAAGCCTTAGACATTGTTAACTCGAACAAGTGTTACGAAAATGGATTTAGATAAGCAGAAAGGTGAAAATATTGTTGAAACCAACCCCCCCCCCTTTGGAAAATGCCTAGAGCGACTGTGTATCCTCCCAATACACCAATGCATCTAGTTCCTAGAACAATTGCCACTAAAAGCAAGACCTTAATCAGCCAATATGTTATCTTTCAACTATTTGTTGATTTTGAGAAAACTTGCAAGAAAAGGATCACACCCTCTGGTATAACTGAAGGAGAAAGTGGTTTTGAGCAAACTAAAGAATGTTATTTAACTGAAGTCATGCCTTTCTTTAAACAACTAAAAGATCACTTTGAGAGTCATAAAAAGGGAATGAATTGAACATTAAAAATGGAAAAGGAATTTGATGCAATGATAGTTGAGGTTAGTGACTATGAGCGAGCATTAAAATATAATGAGATTGAGAGGAAGAACTTGCATACCTTGAATGAGAATCTTATTTCTTAATGTATTGCTCAAGACGTGTTTTCACTGCTACAAATTGCTCCATTAATGCTTCTCAATTTCATGAATTATCTGTTGCTCTGAAAGTCTCTCATGATCGTGTCATTGAGCTTGAAAAGATTAATTCGGAACTTAATGAGAAAATTGATCGGATGATCACGACAATTTGGTTAAACATTTTCTAAACTAGAAGTTGAACATTTTAATTTACAACTAAAATATCAACATCTTAAAGAAAATGTTAAAACCTCAAATATCAAGACATCCTTGGATGCTCCTGAATTTGATGCAGTTTTTGAAATTAGCAAACGTGATGAACATATTCAAGCTCATTGTAACACGATCAAAAAGTTGAAAGCCCAAATCTCTCAATTAAAGGGTGAAAAGAACAATGTGGCTGGATCCCAAATGCCTCCTCCTTTAGATTCTCAGTACTCTCAAACTTTTCATCTTCAAAACTTAGTTAATGCCTTACAAAAGGAAAGCGAGAGTTTTCTAGAAGAAAATGAAAAAGTTAAACGACATTTTAAAGAGTTATATGATTCAATGAAAGTCACCCGTGACCAAAACAACGAAAAAATAACGTCTTTACAAGAGGAAATTGAGAATCAAAAGTCGTGAAATGGGAAACTGCCACTTGTTTTCAATAAGAATGTTGTCTCAAAGTCACCCATAGACTGCAAATACACTGTGACAGTTAAATATATTCCTCCTCATCTTAGGAATAATGAACATGCTTTTCATGACTATTGTGCTCACCTTAAGGATAGTCTAGAATGTCTCCGTGAGATTGTTGAAGAGGACTTCATTAATAAACCTCTTGATAGAGAAATTAGGTTTGCTTGCCTCCAGGCCAAACGATCTCAAGAGTTGCTTGAATGTGTAATTGCAACATGTCCAAAACCCTTAGGTGAAAAAGGCAAAGCTGTGAAGCCTTGTTCTATGCCTTGTGCCAAGCCGGAAATCCGTTCTATGCCCAGTCTTAAGAAAGTAAACACTAATGTGCCTTCAAGTAGTTCAGATTCTAGATATGTTAGTGCTAAGAAAGTGAACTTTAGTGTGCCTGCCAAAAGCTCAAATCACAGTCTTAAAGTATACACTAATGTGCCTTCTAGTACTTCTGATCCTTGCACATCAAGTTCAGGAATGCAAAAATTAGATCAACCAACTAATGTTCCCATTCCTCTACAGAGTAATCAGTGAATTTAAAGCGAGCGGTCAAAGTCTCAAGACAATACAAGGAATGATAGGACCTTGCAAGCTAAGAATGTGCATTGGAAGAGAGTAGAAGACCAATCTAGGAACTTTAAGCTTGAGTTGAATAAAACGAATCGTGTTGATTCTAGTATTAGCCTTATGTACTGTAATTAATTCAATTCGATACTATTTGCAAACCTTGTAATGATGTCTGCTTGAATTATATTGCTAATCATGAATGTGGTGTGAATGCTTTGTCTAATGTTGTCAAATGCCCAGTTAAAATTGTTAATGCTAATAATCGTGCAAATAAGGCAAAAAGGCTAAAACGAAAGATTGTTAGAAACATGTGGAAACCCAGGAAGAACTTTTATAAAGATAGGTTATTATTGGATACCTTTTGGCCATAAGAATAATCAGTTTTGCTCTCAAACTGCTAAGATTATGCCCACTAGCAAATGGATGCCTACTTGGTAGAACTATTCCCTTAAGAAGTGAACATACTTTGAATAGGTCAAATACAGACACCAAGCATTGCATCCTATTCCCAATGATTCCATTGCTTCTACTTCTGATATGGATGTTTCTATTTCTGAAGTGGGTGTTCCAATTCTATGTTACTAACCAAGTGGAACCCATTCTTGCATGGGGATCCCAATTATCCAGTTATCCATTCTTGTCTGTGTTCAACTGCAGATCGTTCAAATCATTATGTGGTACCCGGACTCGGCTGTTCCAAGCATATGACTGGAGACCGGTCGTGGCTCATGAACTTCGTGAGCAAATTCATCGGGACAGTTAGATTCGGTAATGATCATTTCGGTGCAATTATGGGTTATGGTGATTATGTTGTTGGTGATAGTGTTATCTCTAGAGTATACTATGTGGAAGGTCTTGGTCATAATCTGTTCTCTGTCGGTCAATTCTGTGATTTCGATCTAGAAGTAGCCTTCAGAAAACATACTTGTTTTGTTAGAGAACTTGATGGTAAGGAACTTTAAGAGGAACTCGTGGTTCAAATCTTTACACCATCTCTATAGAAGATATGATGAAGTCTTCTCCAATTTGCTTGCTGTCAAAGGCTTCAAAAACAAAGTCATGGTTATGGCATCGTCGTCTCAATCACTTGAACTTCGGCACCATCAATGATCTCTCCGGAAAGGACTTAGTTGTAGGTTTACCTCGACTAAAGTATGAAAAGGATCATCTTTGTTCAGCATGTCAATTGGGAAAAAGCAAGAAGTATGCCCATAAACCCAAACCTACTAACTCTGTCACAGAAGTTCTTCATACAATTCATATGGATTTATGTGGACCAATGAGAGTGCAGAATATCTTTGGGAAGAAATATGTGTTAGTTATAGTTGATGATTACTCTAGATTCACCTGGGTCAAGTTCTTAAAGACAAAGGATAAAACTCCTGATATCATCATCAAACTCATCAAACAGTTGCAGGTTCGACTTAACAAAACCGTCGAATTATCCGACAGACAATGGAACTGAGTTTGTTAACAAACAACTTAGTGAATTCTATGAAAGCATTGGAATCAGCCATCAAAGAAGTGTTCCACGAACTCCTCAACTGAACGGTGTAGTTGAAAGACGAAATCGAACTCTTGTAGAAGCCGCTAGAACAATGCCGATTTACTCAAAAGTTCCAATGTTTCTCTGGGCTGAAGCTATTGCCACTTGCATACTACACACAAAATCGTTCCCGATTCACCTGCTTCATGGAAAGACACCATATGAACTTGTCCACAACAGAAAACCTAATCTCTCTTTCCTTCGTGTGTTTGGAGCATTGTGCTATCCAACTAATGAGGGTCAAGACTTAGGCGAACTTAGAGCTAAAGCGGCACATTGGAGTATTTGTAGGGTATGCACCAAACAAAAAGGGATACCGAATCTACAACAAAAGAAACATCATGGAAACAATTCACGTTACGTTTGATGAGTGACGGTCAAATGGCTCTGAACAATTCAGCCTGGACCCGCACTTCAAATCAATCCAATTGGTTCATCCCTTGTTCCAAACTCTTCTCAAGAAACTCCATATGTACCTCCATCCGAAGATGATTTAAAGAAATTGTTTGATCCTATGTTTGATGAACTTTATGATCCGAGTACTAATGAGGTGTTGATCCCTACAACAGAGGCTGCTCATATTCCAGTGAATGAAGTCAATCCCTCGGTCTCAATATCTTTAAGTCAAGAAGCGCTTTCTGCGATCCTTCCGTCTCATCAACAAATCATCATTCTTCAAATGTACATCATGGAACTGTTTCCGGCATCAATGATGAAGTTAATCCCTTTGCTAATCCTGAAGATGCTCCATTTGAAAACATATTTGCTCCTCAATCTTCATAGAACCATCTCTTCGGAGACATCGACTCTGCTACTTCAGTCCCTCAACAACTACCACATGAACACCTCAGAAAATGGACTCACGATCATCCATTAGACAACATCATTGGAAATCCCTCTCGTCCTGTATCAACACGGAAACAACTTGAAACCGATGCCTTATGGTGCTTCTTCAACTCCGTACTCTCAAAGATCGAACCAAAAGATGTTAAAACCGCCATGAATGAAGACAGCTGGTTCAATGCTATGCAAGATGAAATTCATGAGTTTGATCGACTTGATTTATGGGAGTTAGTACCGCCTCCAGAATGTGGCTATGATTATTGCTCTAAAATGGATCTTCAAAGTGAAACTTGATGAGCATGGTGATGTGTTGAAGAACAAGGCTCGATTAGTTGCTAAAGGATACCGTCAAGAGGAGGGTATTGACTTTGAAGAATCTTTTGCTCTAGTTGCTCGAATCGAGGCAATCAGAATCTTTCTGGCTAATGCTGCTAGTAAGAACATGGTAGTCTATCGGATGGATGTGAAGGACGGCATTTCAATCGGAGACCTTAAAGAAGTCGTCTACGTCAACCAACCTGAAGGATTTGTAAATCAAGAGCATCCTACTCACGTTTATCGTTTGAAGAAGGCCCCTTACGGTTTAAAGCAAGCTCCAAGGGCATGGTATGATACACTGTCAAAGTTTCTTCTATCTACCGGATTCAGCAAAGGAGCAGTTGATCCAACATTGTTCACCGGAAGTCAGGCAAACATTTAATTCATGTTCAAATTTATGTTGATGATATTAATTTTGCCTCGACTGACCCAATGGAATGTGATCGTTTTCTAATGAAATGAGTTCAAAATTTCAAATGTCAATGATGGGACAAATGTCATTTTCTTGGGATTACAAATTTCACAAAGTCCCGGAGGCATTTTCATAAATCAATCTAAATATGCAACTGAGATCTTAAAGAAATTTGGATTTGATTCAAGTGACCTGTTGACACTCCCATGATTGATCGAACCAAACTAGATGAGGACCACTCAGGGATCATGATTGACCAAACAAAATATCGTAGTATGATTGGATCCCTGATGTACCTCACAGCTAGTAGACCCGACATCTTGTTCGCTGTTTGCATGTGTGCTAGATACCAGGCTAAGCCTACTAAAAGCACCTTGAAGCGGTTAAACGGGTCTTTTGGTATCTCCAAGGAACCATCAATATGGGACTTTGGTAACCGAAGGACACCGGTATGTCACTAACGGCCTATGCAGATGCTGATCATGCAGATTGTCAAGATACTCGTCGAGTACATCCGGAGGTGCTCGGGCTTTTAGGTGATAAGCTTGTGAGCTGGTCTTCAAAGAAGCAAATGAGTACTTATATTTCCTCTACAGAGGCTGAATACATAGCCATGTCATCTTGTTGTACTCAAGTCTTATGGATGAGATCTCAATTATCTGACTATGGCTTTGTATTCAACAAAATCCTCTGTCTTGTGATAATAAAAGTGCTATTGCTCTCTCATGCAACAACGTTCAACACTCAAGAGCAAAGCATATCGACATTCGACATCATTTCATCAGGGAACAAGTGGAAAAAGGTGTGGTGGAACTCTATTTTGTGAGGTCTCAATATCGTTAGCGACATCTTCACCAAAGCTCTTCCAAGAGAACGCTTTGAGTTTATTCTTCCACGTCTTGGCTTGAAAAGTCTTCAACCAGAAACACTCAAACGCCTTCGGAGGAAGACGAGGAGTAAAGGTCTATCTTCATCTATCTCTTGTATATATCTATTGTAAAAACAAAATACAAAATTATAAAACCTTCAAAACCATAAAAATCTAAAAATTGAAAAATCTTCAAAAATATTGTCAATTTGTCATGCTTTTTCTCGGTTCGATAATATCTACGGTCTTTGTGCTGTCATTCAAAGAATGACACGGGACTTTAGATGTTGTTCAAATTCTTATAAAAAAAAATATTTTTGGGAGAAAGAGAAACAATGGTTTATTGTCATTTCATGCAGTAACCCGCTTTTTCAAAGAAAGAACAGAGCCATACTTTATCATGTTTTCAAAATTCCATGCTCTGATTCTTTAAACATTTATCTGCTGAAAACTAACTGCTTTGAAAAATAACTCAGTGTCTATTTTTGATAATCATTTGGACTTATTTGTCAAAATATCAATCTCTCAATCAACAACCTATGTCATTGATTGAGGGGAGAATGATTTCAATTAAATTAAAAAGTTATTTGGCATTCAATTGTTTTCAAAAGATATTCTGGCATGTTTTATCAATGGAGTTTAAAGTCTTAAAATCCGATCATTATCGGTTAAAACGCTTTCATAATCAAGTCACAATTCTCCTTAAAAGCTTTCAAAATCAATTTAAATCTATAAGAGATCACAAATCTCAAATGATTTGATAATTGTGATCGGGGAGAATGTGTGATTTAAATTGGATTTAAACTGATAATTTGGTAAATGGTTTTATAAGGATGTACAAGCTCTCCTTCCCACATGTGACAAACGATTTCAAATTTTCCATGCACATGTTGAGGGGAGCATCTATCTTAAACCTATGATTTGAAACGTGATAACTTATCTCAAGTGCAGTTCCCTCTAGTATGTGCAAAACTCTTTTCAAATCTCGAGGCACATATTGAGGGGAGCAAAATCATGAAAACCTCATCCTTCCCCAAAATGCTTTATCTACTTGATTCGATTAAGGAAGTGATGTTGATATTTTTTGAAAATGGTAATCAAAGAAGTTAATTCTTTCTCTTGCCTCCGTGTGGAAAACTATTTCAAATACTTGATTCACATGTTGAGGGGAGTTCTTCTTCTAAAAATATCAAAACAATTCAGTACAAAATGCTTTGATAAAATATCATAAGTATCTGGATTGATTTTCAAATGGTTTTCAATTGGTTCCTATGGCCGATGAACAATACCAAAAAGACCGACCAACTTTACATTATGTATGGTGATATAAGGACGATAAGGTTAGGTATGTGTTCCCATGATCCGCCAGAACCGGAGGGATCTACCCAGGACTATCCACTAGTTAGTGTAGAGTTCTTAGGTATGATGATAAAAGGAGAAAAATGAGATATGGGAAGAGTGCGGACTAAGACTGAGCTAGTAATGGAATAAACCCAACAAGGTTCTAGCTATGAAGTCTCGGTAAACACGAAGGGGTTGAAGAATGAAAAAGAATTGAATGAGAAAAGGGTGAAAACAAATAGCCCTCCATATATTCAACCTTAGGGCAGAAACCGGGTTCAATTCATACGCTACTGATGGTAACATCGGTATTGAAGACAAGACGTCATGGACCCAGTGACGCACTGCACTTCAACTTTTCAAACCACTCAAGTTCCTCTTAAAAGGACTTGTTTCATTCTCACGGGGAACCGACATTATCTATCAACTTTCTCTTAGAGATTGTTGATATTGAAGGAGGAGACCCTCTCCCTAGTCTCCGATATAGGATCCAAATATGCACAAATTGAGTCTAGTGCCACGAGATCATCAATAAATCTCATTAGGACACTTTCAATGAAGACTCTCTGTTTCACACAATGTGGAAGAGAGATTATATCTTGAGTCCTACGCATTATCCTTGTGGTATTTCCCGAACATCCGAGTGATGTGTTTACATATTCACTGTGAAGATGGAAAGCCTTCCGGAGCCAACATCTAACAAGCTCCTGGTAGGTGGCATGTGAGATCTATTATACAGATCAACCATGTGACAACCGAACGAAACAATGGGGCGATTCAATCTTTTGAATCAATCATGGTTCAGGTTATGGATTGACGGATACCTTTGAAAACCGGTCTTTGTGCTTTAAAACTCTTTTCATTAGCACGTCGACCGTGTACTAATTTTTCAAATCAAAAGGTGTTTTATGATTGATAATTGATTTTCATTAAAACCTTCGTTATATTGCAAAAACAATTTCTATTGAGCAATACACGATTGTTTTTCAAATCTCTTTTCATCAAACAGTGGACGTAAATTTGGTTCACTCACCGTGTTGTCTTCTTTGAGACGTTCGGTTTGAGAACAACGGCTAGAGCAGTGCGAAACCCTGTCAAGGAAATTCTTCGAATTATACCGATCACAAGCGGCATTTGTCGATCAACGGGAACCGTGGGCGCGGTACCTCAATTCACGAAAGTGATCAAAGACACTTTCGTGCACTTTATTGCTAACTATCTTTTGCAGGTACACCCCGACGTTTGCGTGATCAGAATGGAGCGTCAATCCATAGCCGCATGCTCACACAACACATTCATATCAAAAGATATCATGATTGGTGCATCAATGACTCTGATAATCTAACTCCATGCTTTCGCTACGCTGCCGCCAATATCATGAATCAACGAATGCTTCCGCTACTCCGATGAGAAGATATCATGATCCAGAATGTGAGCATGTCGGTCTGAAAGTCACATCATCACATAATACCAACACCACAATGGATGTATCGAGATTTTCTATTAGCTGATGATCTCAAAAGCTGGCTCAACATTATTATCACGTGGATCAGGAAAAGACCTCCACTTGGATTAACCAAACATGCAATGAGTGGAATCAATGACTACGAGCTTCCGAGCAAAGTACTACATCAAGAATGCAAGATCAATTGTTAATGTAATATCTGATTGTATTCAATGTCATTTTAGTATATGTTTGAGGTGACCTCCTTAGGGGGAGATTGTTAGGAATTAGAAATTCCGGTATTAAAGAGTCGGTCACCTCAAGTATATGTAATCGTTAGAAAGCTCGTAGTCATAGTAATTTTATGTTAAGTAGTATTTAGTTTAGTAACACCGTGGAGGACGGACGGGTCTTTACCCAATGTATGCCTGATCCACAGCCCGTTGTGTGGCGTTTTATTGTAAGACTATAAATACTCTCTACCTTCCAAGGTAGAGAGTTGGAGCTCATAATAAGATTTTTCTTTCTCTCACTAAGTTCCCTAAACCTCTAACTTTCTCTCTCTAGAACTCACCTTTATACGCCCACTTTGAGTTATGGTTTGATGTGTATGTGAAATCCAATATCATACAGATTTAGTATAATTCGTATTATTGCTTTTAAAAAATAGTTACAGCTTGTTCTTCTCATTATTCAAAAAAAAAAAAAAAATATATATACTCTTAAGTTTCTTATAAGCTTGTTAAAAGCTTAAGCTACTGTTTCATTAGGTTCATTTAAGCTTTCTATAGCTTTAAGTGAGCTTATTTAGTTTCTAATTCATTATACACTCAAATTCATATTATCAGTCAAAAAAAGTCAACTGGTCATTAAGGAAGATGGATTTGGTGAATTGCTGGTGTTACATCAGGATCTGGGTTGATTTTGTGATGATAATGGGTTTAGGATAGTGGTATTCTCATCTCTGTTACAAGCCATAGTGGCTAGGACCACATGTAAGTTCACATCTAAATAGAATTATTGCATAAACTGTTTTTGAGATATTTAATGGTTGATATTGCAGTTTTCAAGATTACTTATTCATAGTTAGAGTTTAGTTATTCCACTATAATTGATCTGGTTAGAGTATAAGTTAGAATAGTTGCATATTAGTTTGTTAAACTAGTGTTTGGATCAGCCTAAAATGAGTTAGAGGTTTAGTATATGGTTAAGCTTTGATGCTTGAATCTCACTTAGGTTAATCAAAATCGATCGTATTACTTTTCATGTTAGTAAGCTAAAAGTCAAAATCAAGTTAAATCTTCTAGATTCTAACAGTTAGGAATTGAGAGATCATAAGTTGCAATCAGGTTTAGATTAGGTTAATATAACTTGCATTAGTTGAGTTTCATCATTAAACAAGATTATCAATTCACAAATTTGAATCAAATCTCATTTAAGTCCAACATTTCAAAATCTGCTCACAAGTCAAAAAGGAGAAAAGCTGGTTTCACAAAACTTTCGGATTTTTCATGGATTCAGTTCTGATCCAAATTAAGTGAGATTTTGGGTTTTTCAAGTTCAGTTGGTCTAGTTTGCAAAACACATTTTTGTGAAATTTTTAGAAACATTTTTAAGCACTAAATCAGCTGTCCAAATCAGCTTATTTGCCTTGTTCACACTTAGCTAATACTGAGTGTGAGCATGCCTTATTGTAGATCTTGCACAGGTCTCATTTTAAGTAGCTAGGGTCTGAAATTTGGTTCAGTTGTTGTTTGGTTGGTGGACTTGAGGTCCATACTTTTGGATTTCACTTTAGCTTATTAAATAAGCTTGTGCTTAAGCTAGAAGTTAGGAGAATAAGCTGTTTTGGCACTTAAGTTTAAACCATCAAATCCTTGTAGCTTGTCATTCTGAGGTATAGATTAGTTGAATTAAGTTTCTTTTGGTCGAATTTAGCTTATTATAGTTGCTCTTAGACTCTGGTTCACTATAGCAGCTTGTAGCTTATTCTTAAATAGCTTATTAATCTCAGCTTCTTAGTAGCTTACATTTCCAGTGATCCATAATAGTTCTTTTCATTTTTCCTTGCTTCATAATCATTTTTTAGAATTTTCTGGAAATTTTCACATTTTTATGTCACTGTTTGCTATTTTTCCTTATTTAAATCAATTTTAAGGACTTTTTAAATAGCTTTTAAAACAAATAAATCAGAAAAGCTTCAAAAAAATAAGTGTTCAATTTTCATAGATTAAGATAAATATAAAAATCAAAAAAATAATTTTTCCAGATTTTTCCTAGTTAAATAGTAATTTTTAGCAAATTAGTTAGTTTTAAAGAGTTTTTAATTCATCGAAAATAGAAAAAAGTTCAGAAAAATACAAATTCAGTTTTGAAAAGTCTTTTGAGTTATTTTAGAATTTTGAAAAATAGTTTCATAATTTTCACCTTTATTTTTATAATTTTTAGTATTTTTAATTAGTTTTTTTTTAAGTTTAAAATTAGTTTTTAATTCAAAATAAATTCAAGAAAAATCCTAAAAATTAGTTTTAAATCTTAGATAATTTTCAAATTGCATTTTTAGTTTAAAAATAATTTTAGATCATATTTAGGATTTAGAATAGACGTAGTTGCATTTTATTTACATTGCATTTTAGTCTTTATTCGCGTATTTAGGATTCCCCGTAGTGTAATTTCCCTTTTATGCTTCCCTTGCCCCGTAGTTTAGAAAACATCAAATTATCCCCTTTTCCCATTCAAATCCCGATAATCGCGACGTGAGTTTGAAATTCCATTCAACCTCGCTCGAACGATCTCGGTGCTCAAACCTAACACGTTTGAGTTACCCACCGTATACTACACACTTCTCTATAATTGATTTTTACCAAATCAATTTTTAGGCGCCACGCCGGGAGGGCTTGTAGCGAGTTTCGTATTTCGGTCTCGAATCGCGTGCATTTGAAGATCCTTCCCCGAGTGAAGTTACCGTCGTTTTTGTATATATATCTTTTCAAAACCCAAAAAATCTAAAAACACCAAAACATTCTTCCTAGAGTGTTTACAAAACCATAAAAATTAAAAAACCTACAAAAGAAACTCAACGCCAATTGTTACGGAAGCTCACCTCGAAGTACAACCTATACACGGGGTATAAGGAAAGTCTTGACATTAAATTGCTTGGCCGAAGAACCATCCACTCTTCGTTCCTGCCGCTGCGTACTTTTGGGAGCTACCGAGCACCGGTTGACGTAAAGGTTACAAAAATATTGTGTTTTCAAAAGTTTTCTAAGTATAAAAACCAAAAGATTTTTCTTTTTCAAATTATTTTTCCTTTTTGATTTTTGATTTTGAATTTTTAGTGAATGCGACTTTCGTTCTCAATCACGGACGTAATCGTAATCGTAGAATAGGCGTACCCGAGTTACGTACTATCGTTGAAGAACCCGTCGTCATGGCAGACACTCGAACGATGATCGAGGTACTTCAAGCTCCCGTGAGCGGCTACGGTGATGCTATCGTTATTCCACCACTTGATACCGAGAATTTCGAACTAAAAACGAATCTAATTCAATTGGTTTCAAATAAACCTTTTGTGGTTTGGATCATGAGGAGCCCCACGCACACCTCCGTTGGTTTAATCAAGTTGCTTCTACGATTAACTTCGGGCCACTATGAGTCAGTTAAATTGAGATTATTTCCATTTTCCCTTGAAGGGGCAGCCCGGACTTGGCTAGAAAAAGAACCTCCTCAATCCATTACAACAAGGGCCGATCTTTCTAAGAAGTTTGTGAATCAATTCTTTCCTCCTTCGAAAATTACAATGTTACGAAATCAAATTATTAATTTTCAACAAAATTTGGAGCGAAAGTTTGGAGAAGCATGGGATAGATTTAAGAACTTTTACGTAAATGCCCAAATCACGGTTTTACGATCTTCATCGATTGATACGTTCTACAATGCTTTAACGCCGTCGATCAAGATTAAACGCACGCCGGGTGGTAACATCTTGAGTGGTATGCCCACCGATATTAGAACGATAATCGAAAATAAGTCAAAAGTTGTCGTCAAATAGAAACCGTCCGTTGTTTCTAAGATCACTACCAATGATAACTACGGTTTGAAGAATGAGTTGAGTGGGTGAACGATGCTATTAATTCTATGATGAGAGAGTTTAAGATTCGAAAATCCGAGCCAGTCAAAGCCGTTACCGAAACATGTGTTATTTGCGGTGGACCTCATCCATACTATAATTGTCAAGCCACCGATGGCGATCTCGAAAATGCTTCCAGCATGCTAATCGGTTCAAAATCAAAACCAAGGATACCAACCAAATGGGACCACCCGGTTTTGCACCCGTTCCTCAACAAAACCAAAACCATTATCAAAATCAATCTTACAATCAAAACCGAGGAGCTAATCTCAATCATGGTAATCAAAACTACCAAGCTCCTCCACCTCAAGTTTATCAACAACCTCCTCAACAACAATATCAAGTACCTCATCAAGCTGCTCGAACAACGATTTTGACTTACATGAAGAATTCCGATAATACCATTAAAAGTTTGCATACTCAAATCACAAGCATGAGGACGATTTCAAAAAGAAATGGAAGCTACAGTAATAAGCAGATGAGTGAAATGAGGAATATGATGGCTAGTTTCTTTCAAGCTAATCAACCGTCTACTTCTTATTCTTAACCCTGGGTTCGGTTCTCTTCAAGTAATCGATTCCAACCCAACCCCGAGGTGACATGAAGCGATCACTACCCAAAGTGGTGTTGCTTACGATGGACCACGGCTCTACTACTAATTATTCTTCTTCTTCGTGTGGTAGCCCAGTGAGACCCGGGGTGACAAAGGACCCGATGCTTCCTACCACTAATAAAGGAGTACGAGAATGTCCAACCCACGGTTGTCCGACGGCCGATGAGCCTAAGGATACTCGGTTAGTGCTGAAAAGACTAACTCAAAACAACACTGCATCGTGTACCCGTCAAGAATGAATGATCAGAAGCAACATGAACAAGCAAATCTTCAAATGGAAAAATTCTTTCAAATATTTCAAGATCTTCACTTCGAAATTAGCTTCGCGGATGCTCTTCTTGTTTGTTTCGACACTAAAGGGATTATTAAGCAACAAAGAGAAAATTGTGGATTTGGCAAAACGTCTTTGAATGAGAATTGTTCGGCGGTTATTCTCAAGAAACTTCACGAAAAGTTAGGTGACCGGAAATTTCCTCATTCGTGCGATTTTCAAGGAATTATTCAGGATGCTCGCCTTGGCGATCTTGGCGTGATATCAATTTGATGCGAAATCAATTTCGAAAAGCTTTCATTGCCCCACTTACCCCAACGTGTATGACCCTCGAGCTGGAAGCCGACACTACTCTGAAACCAAAGGGTATAGCCGAGGATGTCTTTGTCAAAGTGGGGAAGTTCGATTTCCCATTTTCATTTGTCGTTGATTTCGATGCGACCTCGAGTACCCCTCATTCGGAAGGAGTTTCTTAGGACGGGCCATGCGTTGATTGATGTATATGAAGGAGATCACTTTCGAGTAGGAAATGAAGCCGTCACGTTTAACGTTAACCATACTTCTAAATCTTTCACCAACTATAATGATGTGGTAAAATGGCTAATGACCCGGGGTGACAAAGGACCCAAATTCCTACTAACAACGGAAGTACCAAAAGCGTCCAACCTAGGGTGGTTCAAAAGTTGGGCCTAAAACATCGAGATTTGATCCGAGTCTTTCACGTTTTACGGTTAAGAGTTTATCGACTATACGTGTGAGCAAAGAAGAAACTAGAAAAGGAGACTACAACGGTGAGTGGTGGAAAATGCTAGCTCTAAGAGCACACCACTTGTCCCACCTCCGATTTATGTTTGTAGTGTTGAACTTAAGAACGTCGAGTTTTCTTTGAGTGGCAATCCCACTCTTTCTTCTGAAAATTTGGAACTTTCTTCTAAACAAATCATTTATGATTCTTCCTCATCCCTCACTCAATATGAGGAGGATGATTCTATCATGAAAGAAATCGAGGCTTATTTGAAAAGTGATTTAGTTTCACCGGAAATTGATAATGCCGACATCGACATTGAGGAAGATATTCGTTTGATTGAAAAAATGCTTTACGGGGATTCTTATATCCTCTCGAAAGAAAATGAAATTAAAGAAGTCAAGTCGTCTACTAATCCTTCGGAGCCCGAGCTCAAGGATTCTTCCATTGATTTACTTCTCGAGGCGTTCGCCGATGAACTTCATTCGCATGGATCCTCTTCCACCGGGAAGTGAGGATGACGTCTTTGATTTTAGAGGCGACTTACGCGAAATTGAATATTTGTTATATCAAGATCCGTCGATTTACTTCGAGAAGTTCACCGATGAACTTGCTCCCACCGACTCAATTATTTCCGAGATTAAAGAAAATGAATCCGATGATCCGTTTTTCCCGAAGGAAGATAACGAAGTGAAGCGTTCGACAGATGAACTTGTTGATACTGAGGTCCCACGACATTTTTTTATCCGAGAGTGATTCTTTTTCTCGTGAGGATTTTCACGTAGATGATACTTTGATTTCGTTCCTCTCCGAGGACAAGATTTTTAACCCTGGGATAGTCATCGGAAAGGACATTAATAAAACAAAAGTTAACCAGAAAAAGGATCCTCTCTTGGATGCCTTCGTTGATAAACCTTCAAGTAACACTTTTCTATACCATGGACTCCCTTCTTTTATGGATTCGTTTCTCTTAGATCCGTCATCCCGTCGTCGCCCCATAAAACCACAGATGATGGATCACTCTTTCTTGATATACCTTTTGTGAGTTTGGGAGGATTTAACCTTATGTGTTGCCGAGGCGACATTTTCTTTCCCTCCCGGCCCACCCGTTCTCTTTCCCTCGGTGAGGATACCATCTTTGATCCGGGTATCCCTTCCGCTTGTTTCCCAAGGACAAATGGGTTCGGGACAAGTCGGGCTAGCGACTCATTGACAAAAGATGGTCGCCGTGGGAGGCACCCCATGCTTATCTCTATCTTCTTTCTATTTTCTAATAAGTGAGTGAAGGGGTTAGCCTCTTGATTTCGTGTTTGGTTGTTTATGATGTTGTGTTTAGGATGTTCCCGATATGAAGACTCTCGTTTTCGAAGTTTGTCTTTCTCACCGAGTTTCATGATCGATGTTGCTGGAAATCCGATATCCGAAATCTTTTCGACTAACGTTTATCTTCTAGCATACTTAATAAACGGCTTTTAGATTTTCGTGATACCCTTACTTTTAAACATTGAGGACAATGTTTTGTTTTAGTCTGGGGTGGGTAATCTTCGATTTGATTTGACCGCACTTGCTTGTATTTTTTGTCGTGAACTCTCGCAACCCCGTTTTTCCTTAAAAAATGAAAAATTGTGCTAAAAATGAGAAAATTTTAATTTTTTTGTAAGGTTTTGCTAGTTTTATGATTGAAAAGTCTTTGCGAGTTTCTTAGAAGTTACTTTAAATATGCGTATTTCTTGAAATAGCCTTTGCTAATTGCTTAGACAAGAGGCTATAAAATGCGATTTTAGCTCACAAGGCCAAGAATTTGCAAGTCTCACGAGTGATTTTAAATATGCGAAGCTTAGCGAGAAATTCGCTAGTTTCTAATAAGTTACTTTAAAAATGCGAGACATGAGATTATTTGATGAAACAATAGCTAAGTTAATATATGTTTTGACACCTTGTTGACTTTCCGCTGGTGAAGGTAGGAATAGAATTGACTTGACGTGTTGAGCCTAGCTTGTTCCCTTAACCATAGATAATCTAAAATTATCGGCTAAGCATCCGCGGATCTCATTATTTGGGATTTTAAATTTGCGGAGATCGAGAAATGATAGAGTTACTTATGAGTTTAGATGCTAAGCATGGAGTAGTTGGTTCTCTTTAGAGCCCATCGAAGGTACTTATGGCTTTTTGTTCCCACAAAATTGTTTCACCCCATATCTGTTAAATAATAATTAGAGATGTTGAGTTTTTGGCGATAGTTAGTTCTTTATTCTTCTTTAGAGAATCCTTGCCTATGAGGGTTGGGTACACATCAAGGTTGTCGATGTTTGCGGTGTAATAGACAGCTGATTCACGATAGTTTCTTGCTATTGTTTCTATTGTTATAAAAAATTCAGTAGGATTCGGGTTTGGCACAAAAATTAACATGAAATAAAGCCCAAATGTATTAAAGTTGAAAAATCCAATGCCATAAAAGTTGTCACAGGACTTCCAAAAGATTGAGGAAAATCCAAAGTCATAATAAGACTTGATAAAAGCGGTAATCCCGTTGAGTTAGTGGTAGAAAAGACCAAGGGCCTAAATTGCAAAAATGCAAATGTGCTGAAATAGTGTTAAGCCAAACTTTGAATCCGAGAGATATCTCCCTAAATGCGTCTTGAAATTAGGACCTTGATGTGGACCTCATTCTTGTGTGCAATGGTTTTCGAGGGAAGGTGAATAACTAATTATCAACTTAGCTTTATATCTTTATCTGAATAAAAATTATCGAAATGAGAAACATGAAGAAATTCATTTCTCACAAAAAAATAAAAAAAATCTAGAGGAAAATAGGAAAATGGGAGCAAAAGGTAATTACACAAGTAACTTCCATGGGTAGTGTTAGCATCTAGAATCATATTTAACAATGATTTCGATTTTACGCTTAGTTTGGGGACTTGTGAAAAATCAAGGGCGATGTATTCTATCCATTATATGGTCACTTCATGTTGTGTTGTGTTTCCTACTCGTGATCCTAGCGTGTCTTTTGAAAAATGTTGGAGTTATTGATCGACATGAAAGTTCAACAAACCGTCACGCATAATTGGAATGTGCTTAATCGTAATATCTATATGTGAATTAAAAAGGTAACGGGGCGTTTTTAGAATTAAGGCTTTCTTAATCTCTTTTGAGGAATCTTTGCTACTTCTTCATAGGTTTAGTAGAAAGAGATTGAAATCCTTAGTTTAGAAGCGTGAGTTGATGATTCGCATGAGGACACGACAATGGTCTCGTCCGGGGTATTTTGATATGTGCTTAAACACATATCTTTTGTTTATCAAAACTGACCCAAATTAACCAAGAAAGAGCCGTTTATTGCTAATATTTTTTCTTTGTTTTCTTGAGTTTGTGCTTGTGCAGTCTACGGATATATCAAAACCACACAAAAGAAACCGAATCGACAAAACCCGAGTACGAGAGATAAAGAGTGCTAAAGCTGAGCGGAAGGTCAGAATTGTGCATTTATGAAGATTTCTACTCTCACGAGGATGATTTTTGAAGATCTGATCAAGTTTGCGAAATTGTCGAGAATCAGTCCTCATCTTTGATCATTTGGCAGAATATACCCTCAAGTTTCAGAAAATGGAAAATTTGGCCCTTGGTCTATTAAAGATTGGCAAGTCTAGCCCTTGGATTACATTTTCAGATTTACAAGATTGGTCCCTGGATTTTCAGCTTGAACACTTTTGGTCCTTATTTCATTAAATGGATCCATTATATATCCTAAGTCCAAAACCAATATACCTTAGGCCCAAAACCATACAAGCCCATATTAATACCGGTTCCACCCATACGGTTTAATTAACACCCATATATCCGTTTATACCCCAGATCAACCCAACCCCTATACCGGTCAACACAAAAGCAAATTAATATAAAAACTCACACGCCGTAAAATTTTTACCCAATTCCCCAAACCCGAAATAGCCAAGAACCCTAATTTGCCCTCGACACCAATCAACCAAATTAACCAAATTGAAGGGTATATTACAATCAACGACACATGCGACATGTGGAGAGCCAGCCCAGGAATCCGTGTGTTACTCCTCTCATCCGATTGGTGAAGCTATGTGGACACATGATCCAAGGGTTGTGAGGAAAGGATGATTGATGGGAAATAATCCAAGGGACACAAACGACTCAAAAGAAGCACAAGAAGCTCCTTCCAGATCCTTCCAAGAGCTCTAGTTGCCATAAATAGATGCTTCATTCACAAGTTGTAGACACTTTTATTTTTTTCAAGTAGCATAAAATAGTTTTAATTTCATTTTAATGTTTTAAGTATTCTCTCGACTTTTGTAATTTCCTTATTGTACTCAGTTTTAATATTAATGAAATTTCAATTTTAGCTTATTATTTCTTAAATCATTGAATAGTGTTAAATGTTCGAATTGATTTATTGATTTAGTATAATTACATTATTATTGCTTTTAAAAATAGTTCTGACTTGTTCTTCTCATTATTCAAAAATAAAAAAATCAAAAAAAAATAAATAAAAAAATATACTCTTAAGTTTCTTATAAGCTTGTTAAAAGCTTAAGCTACTGTTTCATTAGGTTCATTTAAGCTTTCTATAGCTTTAAGTGAGCTTATTTAGTTTCTAATTCATTATACACTCAAATTCATATTATCAGTCAACAAAAGTCAACCGTCATTAAGGAAGATGGATTTGGTGAATTCTTTGGTGTTAGATAGGATGCAGGTTGATTTTGTGATGATAATGGGTTTAGGATAGTGGTATTCTCATCTCTTTTACAAGCCATAGTGGCTAGGACCACATATAAGTTCACATCTAAATAGAATTATTGCATAAAGGCTTTTTGAGATATTTAATGGTTGATATTGCGGTTTTTCAAGATTACTTATTGATAGTTAGAGTTTAGTTATTCCACTATAATTGATGCGGTTAGAGTATAAGTTAGAATAGTTGCATATTAGTTTGTTAAACTAGTGTTTGGATCATTTGCAAATCTGAGTTAGAGGTTTAGTATATGGTTAAGCTTTGATGCTTGAATCTCACTTAGGTTAATCAAAATCGAGATCGACCATTACTTTTCATGGTAGTAAGCTAAAAGTCAAAATCAAGTTAAATGCATCTAGATTCTTATGAGTTAGGAATTGAGAGATCATAAGTTGCAATCAGGTTTAGATTAGGTTAATATAACTTGCATTAGTTGTGTTTCATCATTAAACAGCATTATCAGTTCACAAATTTGAATCAAATCTCATTTAAGTCAACATTTCAAAATCATTCTACAAATCAAAAGGAGAAAAGGCTGGTTTCACAAAACTTTCTGGATTTTTCATGAATTGATTCGATCCAAATTAAGTGAGATTTTGGGTTTTTCAAGTTGATTGGTCTAGTTTGCAAAACACATTTTTGTGAAATTTTTAGAAACATTTTTAAGCACTAAATCACTGTCGAATCCGAAACTTATTTGCCCTGTTCACACTCAGCTAATACTGAGTGTGAGCAGGCCTTATTGTAGATCTTGCACAGGTCTCATTTTAAGTAGCTAGGGTCTGAAATTTGGTTAAGTTGTTGTTTGGTTGGTGGACTTGAGGTCCATACTTTTGGATTTCACTTTAGCTTATTAAATAAGCTTGTGCTTAAGCTAGAAGTTGAGAGAAGTCATTTTGGCACTTAAGTTTAAACCATCAAATCCTTGTAGCTTGTCATTCTGAGGTATTGATTAGTTGAATTAAGTTCCTTGGTTGGTAATTTAGCTTATTATAGTTGCTCTTAGACTCTGGTCTACTATAGCAACTAGCTTATTCTTAAATAGCTTATTAATCTCAGCTTCTTAGTAGCTTACATTTCTAGTGATCCATAATAGTTCTTTTCATTTTTCCTTGCTTCATAATCATTTTTTAGAATTTTCTGGACATTTTCACATTTTTATGTCACTGTTTGCTATTTTTCCTTATTTAAATCAATTTTTAGGACTTTTTAAATAGCTTTTAAAACAAATAAATCAGAAAAGCTTCAAAAAAATAAGTGTTCAATTTTCATAGATTAAAGTAAATATAAAAATCAAAAAAATAATTTTTCCAGATTTTTCCTAGTTAAATAGTAATTTTTAGCAAATTAGTTAGTTTTAAAGACTTTTTAATTCATAGTATATAGAAAAAAGTTCAGAAAAATACAAATTCAGTTTTGAAAAGTCTTTTGAGTTATTTTAGAATTTTGAAAAATAGTTTCATAATTTTCACCTTTATTTTTATAATTTTTAGTATTTTTAATTAGTTTTTTTTAAAGTTTAAAATTAGTTTTTAATTCAAAATAAATTCAAGAAAAATCCTAAAAATTAGTTTTAAATCTTAGATAATTTTCAAATTGCATTTTTAGTTTAAAAATAATTTTAGATCATATTTAGGATTTAGAATAGACGTAGTTGCATTTTATTTACATTGCATTTTAGTCTTTATTCGCGTATTTAGGATTCCCCGTAGTGTAATTTCCCTTTTATGCTTCCCTTGCCCCGTAGTTTAGAAAACATCAAATTATCCCCTTTTCCCATTCAAATCCCGATAATCGCGACGTGAGTTGGAAATTCCATTCAACCCTCGTTCGGAACGATCTCGGTGCTCAAACCTAACACGTTTGAGTTACCCACCGTATACTACACACTTCTCTATAATTGATTTTTATCAAATCAGTGCCCATCACAACGTCCTCTAATGACACATCTACCTTGTATTTCATGATCCGGTTTCTTAACTTCAAAGCTTGAACTTTGGGCTAACGGTAAGTGGTGATGACTTGGTTATAGATTTAGACTAGATGCTTGTTTTTTATTTTACACCATTTTTATATCCCATGTCTTATCCTACCCTTTAGTCATGAAGCGTGTCTAGGTGATGCAGCGCGCAATCTTTGGTGTCTTGTCCATAGATTTGGTCATGTATCATTGATTTTGTCCACTTCGCCGTGACATGCTAGTAATGACGAGTCACCCCTTAACCTTCATCGTGTCTACCGATATTGCCTTCGAGAATTGTTTTACCCTTAACTCTAGTGGTGGAGATTTGTGTAACCGTCAAGCTTATGACAGAATACATGCTATGATCGTATATTGAGTGATCACCCCGAAATTGATACTTAGAATAGTTGAGAGATTTGAGTGTTTTGTTCCCCTTTGGTGAGGTGTTCGGCTTTGTTTTATTCTAGCATAAGGGATTTGTAAACTTATATTTTATAGGTTTTGGGAGATATCTTTTTAGTAATCTTTCTAATAAGGTCTACTTGAGGGCAAGTAGATTAAGTGGCAGATATTTGATAACATCAAATAATCACAATATTAAGTCTCAATTTCCCCCGATAATGCTTGTTATTTATATCATTTATATGGATTTACGCTTGTTTTCCATTTTTTTTCACTTCCAGGTAAATTACGAGCATTGGAGCTGAAGAGACGCGTAATTGGAGAATTATCTAAAGAATTATCATAGTATGCTGATTTTGAAGAGGTTACGGGCGTAACTCATCTCACATTACCGTAACTATTGCGTGACTCGGAAAACTAACTTATCGAATATGGCGTAACTCTTCCCAAAGGTTACGACGTAACTACATTAGGTCAAAAGAGGTTCCACGCCACGATACTTACCCGTAACTATATCATCAACTACTACGTAACCAAGTTTATTGAAGACTACGCACAACCATTTATAAGGTTACGCTCAGTAACCAGAGATCTAGTGCAAAATACGATGAAATAGAAGGTTACGGCGTAACTCTTGTTATAGTTATGCCGTAACCCAGATCTGGCCTATAAATACCCCATGAATTCCAGCATTTCTAATCATCCCATTTCACACACAACAACCGCAGAACGGGAAAAAGCTCAAGGCAGGTCTAGAGGAGCATACTGAAGTGCTCAAGGGAGAAATCACTCCCTCACGATAAGCATTGGCATTTTTATATTCTCTTTACAATTCATGTATTTCGTACCTTTGAATATTGAATTGGTTTGTATGATTAATATGAGCCGCTAAGCACCTCTTGGTGCTGGCCTAGTTATGATTCCTTAATTGTTTTGTTTGCGTTTACATTACTTCCGTACAATTATTTCTAAGTGTATGCATGCATAGTCTATTAGTAGCCACCCTTGGTTCGGTAGTTTTGAATGGCGGTAGAGACCAATTGCCTAGGAGATATGACCAACTCACCCTAGGTGAGCGGACTGATATGGGAAGGGTAAGATACGACCAACTGACGAACCTTTCTACTTGTACGATTTGACAAACTGATCACCTATCGTTTGGATGAACTTAAGAATTAGGGGGTGAGTGTTTAAGTTGCTAACGCCCGGGCACTCACTATTATAGATCTAGCATGTAGCGGTACTTAATGACTTGGCTTAGGGGACCAGGAACAACAGGGCTTATGAGGGGACACCTGACTTCTCCTGTGGTGGCATCTTTGCTGATAGGTTAGGGCGAAGTGACCAAATTCCGTCCTCTTGACTTTGACCCCACCTGAAGTAATTGGAAGTAAGTAGACGTAGACATAACTAGCTAGGAGGATTAACTAGGTTAGCACCACTATCCTCTATTGATTTACCCTTTACCATTTATTTGCTTTATTCTGCCTTAGTAGTTTAATTAATTAATTCCTTATCGAGACCTTTATTAATCTGTGACACCTAGACTTAGTAATAATCCAACACACATAGCTCTTGATACGACCTCGGCTTTACCGACATTACACTACACGATCGGGTACAACTGCCCGTTAGTGCACTAGGGTAGACCATAGGTATAACGAGACTTTATAAATATTAAAACTTGGTCAGTAAAACCTGCATCAAAGTGGTTAATGCCATATCAATTCCTCATGAGTCTTCCAACGTCACTGAAGAGAAAATGAGTGCTCTTGAGAGAAGGATCGGTTATCTAATTGAGAGGCAAAAGAGAGCTCCTGAAATCCCTCGAGCAACGGTTAATTCCGCTAACTCCGCCAACCACCCAACACCTTTTCTCAATCACAAGCCGCGGAGCAAAATCTCACTGAACGCGCTTTCCGTTCTACTTCTCCAATACCACTCCCACCGAGCTTTAAGGAACAAATGAGGGAGTACATGGCAGCCATACGGAAAGATTAGCTTATAGGCAAAGGGAGGAAATGCAAGCAAAAATGACGGAAATGATGAACTTGGTACAAGAGTATACAAGACGAAGGTTCCCGAGAAGGTGCTAGTGAGAAGAGATGATCACCCTCCCCCTAATTCGTTTGTTAACGCCATTTCCATTATACCTGATGAAGATGTAATAGTTGAGAAGAAGGAGGAGGCTGAAAACAATGATGAACCCGAGACCATTGAGTACTACCTTAAGCACGAGATTAATAAGAAAACCATTGTTAACCAAATGAACAAATTTAGGTACAACTAGGTTCTTAGGAAAGCCCTCGAAGGAGAAATAACAGAAGAAGAGTATGACACCATGCCTATTGGACCTATGTATGAGCTGGTTCTAAAAAAACCTGTAATTAAAAAACGAGAAACCATGGGGAACTTCGTGATACCATGTAGCATAGGTGACATTGATAATATAAATGCCTTAGCCGATCAAGGATCTGATGTAAACATAATGCTGTTATCAGACTATAATAATTTAACTAAAGAGGAGCCAACCAAGACCAATCTTAGACTTTCCTTAGCAAATCACACATATGTCTACCCCATAGGAATAGCGGAGGATGTCTTAATTAAGGGGCCAATATTGTCTATCCGGTGGACTTTGTGATCATAAAAATTGAGGAAGATAGAAATATGCCACTCATTCTTGGAACACCTTTTTGGCCACGCCAAAAACCATCAAATGCGGGAGGGTATCGTGATACTCAAAAGTGGCAAGGGATACGCTAGGATACCTATTGTTCCAAGATATCCTTTGAAAATAATGGAGAAGATTACTGATGAGAATCCACAGGTCCCTAACTATACGGTTAGGAAGAAAATTAACGAATGGGAAAAAGGGCTTAGAGACTTCATGGTTCAAGGGCTACATGCAACATTGTGGAAACGCGATAAAAAGGTAGGAAATAATCCTACCTCAATACCACAAACTCAAAAGAGCCCTAAGGAATTCTTGAATGGAGAAAAGGTGCTTTTGTATAAATCGAGAATAAAAGCATTAAGAGGAAGAAATAAGCCAAGATGGTTTGGGCCTTATACGGTGAAACAAACTAATCTAAAGAATAAAACCGTTATCATAATAGACGACATTGGGAAGGAGTCCACTGTAAGCATACAATGTCTACAACCTTTTGATGAAGGCTTAGTAAAAGAAAAAGGGAACGGTAATGAAATCACGGAGGGGAACGACTTCGAGTCTAGCTACAAGACTCATAAATAAAGAAAAGCACTTCGTGGGAGGCAACCCATGCTTAATTGTTTGCTTGTTTGTGTTTCGTATATCTTTTTATTGATTGTTTATTCTCATGTTTGAATTTGTGAAAATGCTTTATTTTGTCTTTAACATCGTCTTAATTACATATAAAGGTATTTTACAAAAGGGATAAGTGAAGGGAAGATTACGCACGTTTTTAAAAGAACGTGAACATGAGAATTACAATTATTGAAAAGATATACATGTGTGTTTGTTAGAGTCAAATGCTTGTATCGAGTCATAATGGATATTTTGCAGAAAAGTTTTCCAGATTCTAAAGATATAAATTTTCCAGAAAATCGCAGACCATTTTCTGTGAAGATAACCTGACGGCTTCAGGAGGAGCAGAAACAACTTATCTTTTTTCTCTCGTTTTCTGTGCTACTTATAAATTTGTGGAATTTCTTAGGTCTTAATTTTCCAGAAAACCTGTAAACATCCATTCCACAAGCATTATATCCTAGTATAGTAGAGTCATATATAGTGTTACCGCCGATTTTATGCGAAGGTTTCGTTTGTTTTCTTAAAGTGTGGTGGTTTTATTTATCAAGAAGAAGATACATAAGATTGGAAGGATCTCTTCACGTATACATTCTTCTTGAAGAAGAATTTAACCACTACTTTACACGGATCCTACCGAGCTAATCAGGGGAGTATTAGTTTCTTTCGTTTTTAATTACCTTCCATTATCATAACTTTGATACTTTCGGGGAACATTGGGGACAATGTTCAGTTTAAGTGTAGGGAGGGAAAATAAAACCATGAGAAATATCGGTTAGGGTAATTTTGGCACCAAATTTAAAATTTTTCAAGACATGTAGGAGTGGGCCATTAGCCTTAATAAAGCGTCTCATGGATAGGAAGTTATATGATTAGCACAAAACCCTTTACTACTCAAATTCCACCCCAAAAATGTGAGGTTCACCCTTAGATTTGTAGGAATTAAAGCATTCATCTTTAATGCTTCGAGAGTGTACTGGTAGTATAATAGATTCTAGAACTTGTTTTGTGATGCATTCCGAGATCGCTAGTGAGACTACTTGTGTAGTTAGGAATAACTAAATAATAAGAGGCATTAGGATAAACCTTGTTTGATACTTATATTATAATTACTTCTTCCACATCGGTTGAGTAATTCCCCCACACCCTTGCGTTGTACTTATCTTTAGTACACGATACCCCTAGTTAACCCCTCAGAGCCTATCCTTTTCGCGGTTCTCGTGATGTTTCGGTTTTCCGAATATCAATGAAGAGCATTGTTTACAATCCACCGCCAAATGTACACCCATATCACCTTAGCCTACCTTATATGCACTCACTTTTAGTGCATTATTGTTATCATACTAAACCCTTAGTTCAATTATCTAGTTACTTGCATAAGTTGCTAAGTCGAGTCATATCCTTTGTACACAGTTTTGGGACGATTGGGACTCATGGGAAAAGTTAAATTTTATGAAGTGACAGGAAGGAACGTTAAATTCAAATTCCCTTTATTTACGTAATAATGAACTCCAAGTGTTTTGATCTTTTCAATTCGGGTCAAATTAGTGTTTGAGCAATAAAAACTCAAGTGTAGGGATGTGCCTATAAATCTCTATTATTTTGATGTTATCGTAGAGTATGGTAGAGTAAAAGTGTATGGGGAAAAAGAAAAAAAAAAAAAAAAAGAGTGTTGAAAAGAAAATGACAAAAAATTGAAAAAACATACGGACTACAATCCTACATCTATCTTTAAATTTATGTTTGTTTGTTTCAAAGTTATCTAGAGTTTAGAGTATCGAGTCTTGGCTTAGCAACGCCATTCCTCTCATGCTTGTAATATAAAGATTTTTGACTTGCCACCACTAAATCACCTATCCAACCAAACCCTTTGTATCCCTACCGTAAGCCTAACGTTACAACCCTTTAAAATACCTCTTGTATAGTTTTTCCTAGGTGCTTATGCCAAAGCGATGGAGGTTTGATCTAGTCTCAACCCTATGGTAATCTATGTACTAGGACCGGTTAATGAATGTTTATCTTCCATTTCCAATTTGATATATTTCATATACATCCGAGAGATGACAGTATCCAAACACCACTTGTGAGGTGCTAGTATATAATAGCATCTAGGTAAACACATCTTTAATCATCATACGAGCACACATTAATTAGACATAGACTACCCCTTAGCTTAGTTAATTAGATAATTAGAATAGTAAAGTAATCGGTAGAAATACCACCCCCCAAATCGAATACCCCGAGATTCGTAATTTCAATTTTCTAAAAAATATAAAAAGATAAAAAATAATCTTCCTCAACCCCAACCTTAGCGTAGTAATTTATTACTAGCATTCCTATTCCCCTAGAGAACGATATCAATCTCGAGGTTTACCCTAATACTACACTACAACGATTAGGTTCACTGCCTAGGTGGTTGAAAAACTTGCTCGAAGAAAAGAAAGTTTTTTTTTTACCCCGAACGCGCGTTGTACGAGTATCATCCACACTAGTCATAAAGCTAAAAATATGGTTTCTACAAATAAGTGTCTAGAATTACTACATATGGATTTATTTGGTCCATCCGCTATTCAAAGTTATAGAGATAACTTCTATACTTTGGTTATAGTGGATGATTACTCTAGGTATACAGGGACTAAATTTTTAAAGAATAAAACTGAAACGTTCGATTACATTGAAATATTAAGTAAGAAAATCCAAAGAAAACTAGGAAGTCCTATTATGTCAATTCAAAGCTTTTTGTGATGCTAATGTTATTACTCACAACTTCTCGGCTCCTTGCACTTCATAATCAAATGGGGTAGTTGAAAGGAAAAATAGAACCATACAAGAAATGAGTCGCACAATGATTAATGAGCAATTTATTCCTCAAACATTTTGGTGCAATGTCATCGACACATCAACCTACATACTAAACCGAGTCCTAATTAGACGATTTTTAGGAAAAACTCCATATGAGTTACTACGAGGCAAAAAGCCTTCGTTAGAACACTTTTGAGTCTTTGGTAGTAAATGTCTCATACTTAATACTAAAGATTATTTAACTAAATTTGATCCTAAATCAACCGAAGGTATCTTCTTAGGATATTCTCCTAATAGTAAAGCATACGTAATACTAAATAAAGAAACCATGAAAGTTGAAGAATCTGTAAACGTAAAATTTGATGAGAGTCTACCTAAAACTACCCTAGCTCTTGTCGATGACGAGTTAATAGAAAGTGAAGTCCTAGAAATCAAATAAAATATAAATAAAGAAGATGAACCATTAAACAATGAAATCATCAATATTAAAGAGTCTAAAGATCATCCCATAGAAAAGGTTATAGGAAACTTAAACGAAAGAACCTTAAGATCTCAAGTCCAAAACCAAAGTAGTCTATCTTGTTTTGTCTCAACCATAGAACCTAAAAACACTCAAGAAGCCATAAAAGATGAAAGTTGGGTAATGGCTATGCAAGAAGAGTTAAATCAATTTGTTTCTAAAAATGTTTGGACAGTTGTCCCTGCACCTAAAAACCAAACCATAATCGAAACAAAATGGGTATATAAAAACAAGTTAGATGCAAACGATTTCGTGTCTAGAAATAAAGCTAGACTTGTTGCTCAAGGGTATAACCAAAAGAAGGCATAAACTTTGATGAGACCTATGCTCCCGTAGCTATATTAGAGTCTATAAGAATACTTCTTGCTTATGCTTGTGCTCATGATCTTAAGCTTTTTCAAATGGATGTTAAAAGTTCTTTTCTAAATGGTTTTATTAATGAAGAAGTTTTTGTAGCTTAACCTCCAGGCTTTATCGATTTTGAAAAACCTAATCACGTGTACAAACTAAAGAAAGCTGTATACGGTCTTAAACAAGCCCCAAATGCTTGGTATGATAGACTCAAACCATTTTAATAAAAAATGACTATACCATGGGGTTAGTTGACAATACACTTTTCACAAAGAAAAAGGACTCACATATAATTATTGTTCAAATATACGTTGGCGATATTATATTCGGATCGACTTGTCAAGACATGTGTGATGATTTCTCAAAAATCATGCATGATAAGTTTGAAATGAGTATGATGGGATAATTAAGTTTCTTTCTTGGTCTACAAATCAAACAACTAGAAGATGGTATCTTCTTTAATCAATCCAAATACATAAAATAAATGCTAAAGAAATTCGGATTAGAAGAGTCAAAAACTATAAGAACACAATGTCATCCGATACCAAACTCACCAAATATGAAGACGGTGAATTCGTTGATAACACCAAATACCGTGGCATGATTGGTAGTTTTCTCTACCTTACGACTAGTCGGCCGGATATCATGTTTAATGTATGTCTTTGTGCTAGGTTTCAAGAAGACCTTACAACTTCACACCTAGAAGCCGTTAAAAGAATATTTAGATATACTAAGGGTACTACTCAATTGGGATTATGGTATCCCAAGGGGACGGGGGTAGAAACTATAGTATATGCGAATTCTAACCATGCAGGTGATTATGTTGACCGAAAAAGTACAAGTGGTGTATGTACTTTCATGGAGTATGGTTTAACATCTTGGTTCTCGAAGAAGCAAACGACATTGGCCATATCAATAACTAAAGCCGAATATGTCTCCGCTGGCAAAGCATGCCAACAAGCACTATGGATGAAACAATCGTTAGTTGACTACGACATCCATCTAAGTGATATTGCTATTTTATGCGACAAAAAAGGTGCTATTGATTTAACCAAAAATCCGGTGTTGCATTCTCGTACCAAGCATATAGAGATCCGTCATCACTTCTTAAGATACAATGTTCAAAAGGGGAACATTTCTATTGAGAAAGTGTCATCCGAAGACAACATAGTCGACGTCCTCACCAAACCGTTGAAGCGGGAACAATTCAACTTGCTTCGTCTAGGTCTTGGTCTTATGGAACAATCGTCGTGAAATATTTTCATTCTACAAGGTACGTAAACGTTTGTCTTACCTTCTTTTCTGAGTCTAGGATCTCTATTTCACACACAACTCACAAACAATATGGGGATTTATTTTCAAAACTCAAGATAATTTATTTTCTATACAAGAAATTCTTCAAAATATTTTATAAAAAGATATTTCTCCCCGTATCATTTTTCTCAAATCACTCTCACGTCTAGGACAAACATTTTCTTTCATTTTTAATACAAAGTAAAAACCTTTTTACATTGCATCTCATGTCTTTTGAATGCTAAAGAGAATACATAACTAATATATGTTTTCGGGTACATTCAATTAAGAAAAAATGAATTAAGGATCACTCGGGTTATCTTACATATATGCTTTTTCACTTCTTTATTTATTTTTCTTCTTTTAAAGGGAGTCGAGATAACCGCAACTCCACATGGTTTTCATACAGGCACACACTAGGCACTATTGTTTCCAAAAAGAAGAATTTGAGCTGCCTAAGAACACCAGTTCCACGGATCCCAGCTTTTACGCTGGACGGATCCCTAAAGGGTCGGATCCGTGGGAACCGTGCCACAGAAGCAAAGTTTTTCTCTTATTTTTCTCACTTTGGCTAGAAACTTTCATATTTTCAACATTTTAGCTTTGTCACTAATGAATTTGTTACTTAATGCTTATGTTCTCATGATTACATGCCTTAAATTCATATCTAATCATTAGATTATAGTCCACATTTTGGTTTTAGCATTCATTGCAATGCATTATTTGCTCTATAAATAAGGTTTCAAAATGCTTGCATATCCATCACTCTCATCCTCACAAACAATCATCATCATTTCATCCAAAAGATCATCAAACATTGATGAACAATCTAGTGAAAATAACCCTTTTCAAGAAATTCAAAACTTCATCCTACCACCTTCCGTAGTGCCACCACCAACCAAATCTAGAAGAACCGCACGAATTAGCATCCGGCCTTGTTGCTTAGCTAAACCTTTGTCAAAAAGCCCATCACCAACCACTAAATCTCCACCAAATGACTACATTGTAGCACCTCCATCATCTCCCACAAGCTCATCACCACATTCACCTAACGAGTCTCAACTTGACACCCAAATCACCCTAGCAAAACTCCTTAAGACTCCAAAAACAATTCTACTACACGTGTCTAGTTCACCACCCGCTCTATTTCAACCAACAAAAACTACCCAACTAGCCTCCAATTTAAACCTAAAAGAACTAGTCTTTTTAACACCTCCAACATCTCTAAACACATTCTACAAAGAGCTTGAAACATCACCACCTCTACCTCCCATCACTTTACAAGACCATCTAGGTTCTTATCCATCACCACTCACGAGCATCATGGACTTTGATCCATATTTTCCAACATTTCCAAAGACATATTCCGCACTCCATAAATCAAACCTACCTGGAAACCATTCACCAACACCTCCCATACCATATCTCATGTACACATTGTCAATCCACTAGGGATCTCGCAATGGAAATAAGGGACGAGATGCGATTCATACTCAACCACATCCTTGATCGCAACAACATTATCACTCACCAAAAATTCCATAATTAACCCATATGCAAGCATGGAAGGAATGATAATATTATTTTCTCTATTTTTTTTAGTCATTTTATAGAACAATCCTTATTCTTAGTTTTGCATTTTGTATGTGGCATATATACCACTACACTTTGATATTTTATTACAAGCCTTTGTTTACGTACCTTGGCTCTCCATCTTGTTTCTGGTCCTATACAAGATTATATTACATGTTACCACTAACATTTTTTTGTAGGTATTATATTTTCTTACTTGACGCCCAATTCTAGGGGGAGCTAGTGCTTTGTGGATCATACTTATGTTTATTTCACAATTTATTTCCTCGTTAGGATCGCTTTTTTTTTGACAAAAAGGGGGAGAAGAAGTAAAACTTACATATGCTTTCAAAACATACATCTAATCGAAAGTTTTACTCATCATAACGTTATTTTTTGTCATCAACAAAAAGGGGGAGATTGTTAATACCAATAAATCATAAAAACATTTATTCATATTTAGCGATCTCATTGTGTTTTGTTGATAACAAATATAAAGTTATCATAAGTAAAATTTTAAGAATACATGATATTTTTGTAAATTATATATATTTGGTCATTCACATAAAATGTTGTAATAATTCATTTGTGGTAATAGTTTATGTAATAGGATGGGTAATATCTAAGACTCATGACCATACCCATGGAGCTAATCCATGACCCATTGCATGACATCATGCATGAAATCATGTTGGGTATTATCCATGACCCATGACCCAATGTCTATAACCTATGACCCAAGACCCATAACCCATTTTCTAGATACATTGTATCTTTTGGGTACCCATGACCCAAAGTCCATGACCCGTGGCTCATACCCATAACCCATAACCCAGTTTTTAACCCAAAATATGGACTGTTACAACCAAGACTGTCGGATCCCTAGGATTGCACTGGCCGGATCCCCCAAGTGAGGGATCCGCCAGAACCAGGCTACAGTAGGCTTTTTGTGCCTATAAATAGTGAGACATTTCTTCATTGTTACTCACCCTTCTTACAACTCTCTCATATATTATCTCATTCTTCTAACCTCTGATCACTTGATCATTCTAGTAGTTTCTTCTATCTTTTGTTGTTATTCTCATGTAGGTCCTTCTCCAAGGATAGATCATGATATACTACAAGTCATCCAAGCAAAGGGTCCGTTGATTGATTTGTCCATCCACAAGATTTCTGTAGCAAGATCTTGTATTTCATATTTCACATAGTTGTTATGTAATAGTTGTGATAGGTTTGGTTCTACCTCGTGGAAGAACTCGATATTTAGCTTTGTACCAGAAAAAGTGTAAGCGACGTTGTGAGGCTTCTCCGCCATATTGAAGGAGCTTATTGACACAGTGCTTGAACTCTTGAGTGGGGAACTCGGGGAGTGGAGTAGGGCAATTAGGGAGCCCATTTTAGGTAACTGCATTACGCTAAGTTAGACCGAGTAGTTGCCTTTAGAAGCTATTCCGGTTAACAATGACTTGTTTTAATATCGTTATTGGTTTTTATGATTTATTTTATTATCGTATGAGTCATCGTATGAGTTATAGCCCTTTACGTTAAGCACTATGTGATTCGGTACAATAAAATCCTATGACGAGAGATAACGTAACTTTTAAACCGTAACACGAAATGTGACACATAAAAAATCAAAATTCGTGGAAAAACATAAATAAAAACAACAGAAAGTCGAATGAAAGTCGTTAGACACTCGTAGGGTAAAATATGAGCTTGGGAAAGGGAAAAAGGGATAGTTTAAGAAAAATTACGGGTTTGGCCCCCTATCTTTGCCTTGGTCGCCCTTCCCCCCTCCTAACTTTCTCATTTATTTCTAGTCCCTCACCCCAAATATATATACCCCTCACTCAACACATACTCACCCTTTACTTCTACTCTCTAAAAACACACACACACCCTCACTTTCTCTCTCTAACCTCTTTCTCTCCTCACAAACCCTAACCCTAGCTCCCTTTATAACCAGCTGCCACCTTTACGACCACACACCGGCGAGTGAGACTACACCACCACCACCATCTTCAAGATCTTTCTCTCCTCTTTCCAACCATATAGGGCACGCGCCTAAACACCCACGTATAACACCTCAAAGCATCTAAAAACCATTCGTGAATCTAGGGTTTTTTTGTATTCTTGTAGATCGGGTTTGATAAAGGTAAAAGGAGCTTGGAAATGACTTTTTTGAGTCTTTGTTAGCCTCGTACGTGACCTATATGGCACGTATATATGGCGACCATGGTTGGGTTTTGATGAATACGGGTCTAAAACGTGTTTAAAAGTAAATAAACATGTAAACTAGTGTGTTGGTATCGTGTGTTGTGTCGTGTTCTTATGTTTTTGCATTTTTATCATTTTTACATGTTCTTGGTCATGACTAGTAGATGGATTTTGTTGTTTGATGGTGTTTGGATGTTGTTTGGTTGTATTTGGGTATTGAAAGAGCCATTTAAGAGTGTTTGGATGGAGATGGATAGGTAAATGAGCCACAAGGGCCACGTTTGCTGGCGTTGGGTCGGGTCATTGTGGTAACATATTGGTAGTTGTTGTTGGAGTTTGGATGAGACGTGTGGAGCCGAAGAGCTTCTAGAGCTTGTTTGGTTCATGTGGTCTTAAACAGGACCGTGTCAAGACCATTAGGGTCGTGACATTGGTTACGGGTATGTTTGGTAGTTTGTTTGGATGGCGAGATTGATATGGGTTGATTGGAGGTTGATTTGAGATATTGTGATTATTTACTTTGGACTTAATATTAGAAATGTCAACTTTGCGCAACGTCGGTCTTACTTTGGCTTTTTAGTCTTAGTTGACCCTGACAACGCCATAACACGGACTTTAGTATATATTAGACTATAGAACGAATAAAATTCGAGTGGTCATGACTCGAGCTTGTGGACTGGAAACGGATAACGACTCGAAACTTATATTGAAATTGACGTAATATATATATATATATAAACAAGTAAATAAAACTAAGAAATATAAATAATAAATGGTTTTTATACTAAGTATTCGATAACAAGACTCGCCTTGTTATTCACTTTTTTAAATGGAAACTAACGCCTAAAAATGGATACATTTTCTATTTAATGAGTTATTTAATGTTTCGAGGGCACGTTTATCGAAATGTGCCATTTATGAGCATTTAATACTATTTATTTGTTGTGCATGGGTTACGGATGACCTAACATTAATAGCGACAATCCGCATAGATAGCAGACTTATTAGGTTGACGAATCTAATAAGATCCCGTTAGGCACGTAGGATAATGTTATTAATAGGTAAATTATCCTTATGACTCGTTAGGATGTGACTGGTTTTTAGGATAATAAGCGACACGAATAAATGATTGAGTTTATCGAATTGACGAATTCGATAAGGTCTAACTATTTATTCCGAAACTTATTAAACTATAAAGCTTATAGCTTAGACGTCTCATTGTGTCGTTATGAGTCGCATTGTGGTAATTTGAGTGCATTCATGGTGTCTTGTTGAGTCGATACCATACACACGATGATACCAAACGCTAGAACTAAATGGTGAAACTAGATATTTTTGGAGATAAGAAAAGGTATACATTGGGGTAGATAACGTTGAATTTGGGATTATATATTAAGAATTGGTTTATATTAATAGGTTTTGCCGAGTCAGTAATTGCTGAGCCGTGTTAGCTGTTATCTTCGTTGCTAGTGTTTGTTTGTTCTTTGCTTGCTTGAGGTGAGTTTCATAGCCCCACTTTTATCTCTGTTTTTAACTAAATTGGGGTGAGAAATCATGCTACTCTTTTGGACCTTCTTAAACTCTTTTGATTTGCTTATGTGTTGACTGTTTAGATAGATATGTTGTAGATGTTGCCTTAGTCTAGAATAGCAATCTTTTGCTATGACACTGTTGCCTAGCTAAGTATAGATATCTACTCCAACCTAGTCCAGGGTAGCATTTGTTCTAGGCCTTGCTACGACTATGCTGGCTAGAGTCGCTTAGGGCCTTGCTGAGATATTAATTATGTTATTGGTATGTGATTGGTGTGTTTATTATGTATCTATCTTAGTCTCGCATAGCAAATAAACTCTTACAGGTCCACTATTGAATTTATACTTAAAACTATGAACTCACCAGCGTTAGCTGACCTTTTAGCATGTTTTTCTCAGGTAATTAAGTTGATGTTTGGAATGCTCGTTATGTGGAGGCTTAGCAATGAGGCATGGTTGAAGGATCATATTTAAACTCTGATAATATTATGCGGACCTATTTTATAACTCATGTTGGGCCTTACATTTGACTATTTTGGGATGATTATATTTGGATAATTAATTATGGGATTGGTTTTAGAACTATAATATGACTATCTTGTTTGCTATACTTGAGTGATGTGCCAATCCAGTAACGCTCTGAAAACTTGTTTAAGTCTTCTGTTGTACCGAGATTTGGGGGTGTTACAGATTGGTATCAGAGCCAAGGTTATAGAGAACTAGGTATTCAATAAAACCTAAACTATAACCACTTTTTAGAAAAATTGATCCTCGACCGACGCAAGCCAACCTGCCAAGCCGAAGCCTCTTGATTTGATTATGGTATGAGCTGTGATTTGATTGTTGAGATATTATGAATTGTGATTGGATTATTGAGATGTTATGTTTTGGGATATGATTATTGATTTTGGGAGATTATGAGCTTGTTATATGATTGATGTGACCTGGGAATATATGATGCGTAGATTATGTGATGGAATAGAACTTATGCGTTTTTGTTTAAATGCATATTTTTGTGTAATGCGATACCTTTATTTTAAAATATTTCATTACGTGATATATGTTTTGGTTAAGTTGATGCACTTTTAGAACTAGTCGTTTTCGAACACTTATACCTACCCTATGCCTTTGTCACAGACCATGCCTTCACTAGATTATGATGTGTCTGAGGAGGTCCTTGCTGCTACTACTTCCCCAACACGGACTCTGATGACTCTACTTCCACTTCATCATCATCTGATCACCCTAGTTCATCTAGGTTGCTTACATTGCATCAGGTCTTAGCACAAGCCCAGACTCCTAGACTTACTCATAGTACTGCTCGTATGTCTGTACGACCACCATCATCACCTATACACATGTCATCACCACCTGCATCACCCTCTTATAGAAGACCTAGATCCCCTACTGTATCACCACAGGATTCACCTTCACATAGACGCCGACTCATGGACTCCCCCTCTTTAGATGAGGATGAGGAGGAGTATGAGGACGAGGAGGAGTATGTAGAGGAGGATGTAGATCCTCAGGAGGAGGATGATGAGGATATCCCAGATGGGGGTACTCCGCCATTGCAGAGTCCTGCGCATTTGGCGCAATCTCCAGGACCAGGCTCTCCCTTACCTTCTCCTGAGCCTGATTCTCCTGGGCAGCCCCTTGACTTTGACTTACCTCCTCACTCACCTGAGATAGGTAGCCCACTAGGTTAGGATATGCCATCAGAGATTGCTTCAGACCCTGAGGAGTATGGAGGTACGGGTCTGATTTGGGAGCGGATTATATCCCAGAGTATTAGCCTTAGTCAGTTGTCAGATCGACTAGTTGGAGTGTCGAGGGCTAGTATAGAGGATTTGAGAGCGGATATGGATATGATGGTTAGGAAGATGATGGTCTTGAGGGAGGGCATGTCGGAGCTCTGTGAGCGGGTAGGAAACCGGCATACAGAGCGTACGACAAGCCGAGAGGCAGACCAAGAGCTACAACGCAATGTCGGCGAGCTAGAGAAGGAGGTCGTGGATCTGAGGAAAGATCACGACTCTCAGTGTCTTAAGATCTCGTCACTTTGGAGAGTGATGGATGATGTTAGGAGATCAACTAGAGTTGTCTGTGATCGTGGCTAGATTAATTTAGGTTCATAGCATTATACCATCTTGAAATTGAGGAGTCCCCAGTTCGAGATGTAGATCTATCCTAGTTATCTTGTTAGTATCGTTGTTAGGATCGTTTTTGATTACTCTGTATCCTTTTATGTATTTCACTTCAAAAACTATGAGTTATGGTTATTAGAAAGTGCATCCTTTAGTTTTGATTTGGTCTTTAGATTATTTCGTTATGATGTAGTATTATCCTTGCTAGCTTGATTATGTATTCGTGTGGTATTCGATATCCCTTGAAACCAAACCCAGTCTAATAGAAGGCGAATGCTGAACTTATGAAACTCTTGTGTTAACGTTCAGATCAATGGCAGCAAGACGAAACCCGCCTAGGACCAGCCGAGCAGCTCCTGCTGCTGTGGTCACTCCTGTCCGTCGAGGTCGTTGGCCGACCCCGACCACTCCACCTGTTGAGAACCAGAACACCGATAACCTCGCTATTGAGAACCCGAACGTTAATGACCAAGCTGAGAATGGTCATGTCCCACCAAACCCTCCACCTTTGAATCAAGCCCACATCGACCAACTCGTGACACAGCGTGTAGCTGAGCTGCTAGTTGAGTCCAATCATTCAAACACCTCTGGTGGAACCCCACTACTTAATCGAGCTCAAGGTTGTACCTACAAAGAGTTCCAATTCTGTGGTCCCATCGAGTTTGGAGGAATCGAGGGAGTGGTTTACCTAACAAGGTGGATGGAGAAAACTGAGTCTGTATTTACCGTTAGTAATTGTGATGAGGATTCTAAGGTTAAGTACACAACGTTCACTCTGAAGGACGAAGCGTTGACTTGGTGGAACAAACATCACAGATCAGTAGGAAGTGAGATAGCCTATGCCATGACTTGGTTTACTGTCCTAGGAATGAGGTTAAGAAGTTAGAGGTTGAGTTCTAGAACCATAAGGTTAAGGGTAGCGACATGACGGCTTACAACTGTCGCTTCCAAGAGTTGTCATTGCTTTGCCCAGAAATGGTTCGCACTGAGGCCTTTAAGATTGAGAGGTATACTGATGGATTGCCTATAGCTATTAGGAAGGATGTCATCGCTGCGAAGTCAGCTAACTTGCCTGAGGCAGTTACCATAGCCCAGCGTTTGATGGACTCTCTTGTGTTACAAGGAGGAGACAAGAGTAAGAATGATAAGAGGAAGAGGAATGAGACTCTTAAGGGAGATAGAAAAAAATGGTGAGAGACTGCCAAGGTGTATACTATAGGTAATGTAGAGAAGAAGGGTTATGAAGGTAGCAAACCCTTGTGTAATCATTGCAGCTGACACCACCATGGGCAGGTCTTAATAGTATGTAGGAATTGCTCTAAGGTAGGATACATGGCCAGGGATTGTAGGTCCCGTCCCCTTGCTGTGGCTCAAACTGCACAAGGAGCGGACTGGAAGGCCACTGTCACTTGTTTTGGATGTGGAAAGAAAGGGCATTTCAAGAATGAGTGCCGAGAGCCGTAGGTGAGAGGAACCCCCGGTAATGGAGGAGGTTTAGTTAACCGAGGTGTGGGAAGTAATAGGCATAACCCTGTGAAGCGAGAGGTTGAAGGGAACTAGGGAAACAGGGTGCTGGGAATCAACAGAGAGACGTGGGAGCAATGCGAGTGTACGTCATTGGGAAGGAAGTCAGTGGGGACCCGAATGTAGTTACGGGTACATTCCTTCTCAATAACCGCTATGCTTCCATACTGTTTGATACCGGTGCCGATATGAGTTTCGTATCCACCACCTTTATGCCATTACTAGGAATTTCCCCAACACCTTTAGGGTTAAGTTATGATGTGGAGTTAGCTAATGGATATAGGGAAAGGATAGACACTGTAGTCCGAAGTTGCACACTAAGTTTCCTAGACCACCCGTATAGCATAGACCTTTTCCCGGTTACCTTAGGAAGTTTTGACGTCATCATCGGAATGGATTGGTTGTCGGAGAACGGTGCACACATCATCTGCGATGAGAAGATCATGCATGTACCGTATGACTGAAAAATTCTGAGCATACAAGGAGATCGAAGCGACTGTGGAGGTCCCTCCCGGTTGAGCGTCATCTCTTGTATTAAGGCCCAAAAGTACATCGATAGAGGAGGTTTTCTTTTCTTGGCATGAATTTCTAAAAAGAAAAGCGAGAAGAAGAGTGAAAGACACCTTAAGGATGTACCCGTCGTTAGAGATTTTTCGGATGTGTTTCCCGACGACCTGCCAGGGATTCTACCTGTCAGACAAGTGGAATTCCAAATTGAGTAGATACCTGGTGTTGCACCTATAGCCCGGGAACCCTATCGACTTGCTCCAAGAGAATTGGAAGAACTGTCTATGCAGTTGGCAGAGTTGTCAGAGAAGGGATTCATTCGACCAAGTTCGTCACCGTGGGGAGCACCGGTACTATTTGTGAAGAAGAAGGATGGATCGTTCCGGATGTGCATTAACTATAGGGAGTTGAATAAGTTGACGGTGAAGAACCAATATCCACTACCTAGGATAGATGACCTATTTGACCAACTCCAAGGAGCTAGTGTCTTTTCTAAGATCGACCTACGGTCTGGATATCACCAGCTTAAAGTCTGAGAGGAGGATATCCCTAAGACGGCATATAGAACTCGTTATGGCCACTATGAATTCCAAGTGATTTCGTTTGGTTTGACCAACGAGCTAGCGGTATTCATGGACCTCATGAACCGAGTGTGTAAGCCATATCTGGATAAGTTTGTGATAGTATTCATAGACGACATCTTGATATATTCCAAGAGTAGAGAGAAGCATGAAGAGCATTTGAGGCTCATATTGGGATTTTTGAAGCAAGAGCAACTGTACGCCATATTCTCTAAGTGTGAATTTTGGATTCCAACTGTACAATTCTTACGCCACGTGATAGATATTCGAGGGATTCATGTTGACCCAGCTAAGATTGAGGCCATTAAGGAATGGGCCACCCCTAGGAACCCATCAGAAGTTTGCCAGTTTCTAGGTTTAGCAGACTATTACCGGAGGTTCATTGAGGGATTATCCAAGATAGCAAAGTCGCTGACTAAACTGACGCAGAAGAACGTTAATTATGAATGGGGAGAAAAGGAAGAAGAAGCGTTCCAACTACTAAAGGAGAAGTTATGTAGTGCGCCTTTCCTAGCTTTTCCTGAAGGAACCGAAGATTTTGTCATGTACTACGACGCTTCGCATAAAGGCTTAGGTGTTGTTTTGTTGCAACGGGAGAAGGTGATAGCTTATGCCTCCCGACAACTTAAGAAGCATGAGAAAAACTACACCACCCATGACCTGGAGTTAGGTGTTGTAGTGTTTGCCCTTAGGATTTGGAGAAATTACCTGTACGGGACTAAGTGTGCAATGTTTATCGACCATAAAAGCCTGTAACACATCTTAGACCAGAAGGAGCTGAATATGAGACAGCGCCGCTGGTTAGAATTATTCAGTGATTACGACTGTGATATTCGTTATCATCATGGTAAAGCAAATGTCGTTGCAGATGCCCTCAGCCGTAAGGAGAACATTCCACCTTTACTCATTCGATCCTTAGGAATGACCATTAGTTCACCTCTACCGTCTCAAATCTTAGCCGCCAAGCAACGGCGTTGACGGAAGAGAACCGTCCATTTGAGAACCTTCATCGAATGGTAGAAAGTGAAAATGGCTTCTTGAAGCATTCCAACGGAACCCTATGCTTCGGAGACAGAAGTTGGATACAATTTTATGGCGGAATCCGTGAGTTAATTATGCACTAGTCGCATAAATCAAAATACTCTATTCATCCCGGAGCCGATAATCTCAAGAAATGTCTTCTCGAGGAAAACCTAGTTGTACCTATGAGAGATATATCTATAGATGAGAGTTTGAATTTTCTTGAGGAACCGATTGAGATCATGGATCGTGAGGTTAAACGGCTGAAGCATAGCCGTATTCTGATTATCAGAGTTCGTTGGAATTCCTGTCATGGACCAGAGTTCACTTGGGAACGTGAGGACGTATTCCGTAAGAAGTACCCTAAAATCTTCGTAACAGCAATCAACTCGAATGGGCTTCTTCTGAGGCTGGGAGGCTGTGACAACTGGCAATTAGGGAGCCCATTTTAGGTAATCGCATTACGCTAAGTTAGACCAAGTAATTTCCTTTAGAAGCTATTCCGGTTAACCATGACTTGTTTTGATATCGTTATTGGTTTTTATGATTTATTTTATTATCGTATGAGTCGTCGTATGAGTTATAGCCCTTTACGTTAAGCACTATGTGATTCGGCACAGTAAAATCCTATAACGAGAGATAACGTAACTTTTAAACCGTAACACGAAATGTGACACATAAATAATCAAAATTCATGGAAAAACGTAAATAAAAACAATAGAAAGTCGAATGAAAGTCGTTAGACACTCGTAAGGTAAAATATGAGCTTGAGAAAGGGAAAACGAGATAGTTTAAGAAAAATTACGGGTTTGGCCCCCCATCTTTTCCTTGGCCGGCCCCTCCTCCCCCCTTTCTACTTTATTTTCTAGTCCCTCACCCAAAATATATATACCCCTCACCCAACACATACTCAACCTTTACTTCCTCTCTCTAAAAACACACACACACCCTTACTTTCTTTCTCTAACCTCTCTCTCTCTCCTCACAAACCCTAACCCTAGCCACCCCTTATAACCGACCGCCACCTTTCCGGCCACATTCCGGCTACACGCCGGCAAGTGAGACTATTAGATAAACATGTAAACTAGTGTATTGGTATTGTGTGTTGTGTCGTATTCTTATGTTTTTGCATTTTTATCATTTTTACACATTCTTGGTCATGACTAGTAGATGGGTTTCGATGTTTGACGGTGTTTGGATGTTGTTTGGTTGTATTTGGGTATTGAAAGAGCCATTTGGGAGTGTTTGGATGGAGATGGATAGGTAAACGAGCCACTAGGGCCACATTTGGTGGCGTTGGGTTGGTGTACGAGACCCCTAAGGACCGAGGGTCTAGGTCAGGTCGTTGTGGTAACATATTGGTAGTTCTTTTTGGAGTTTGGATGAGACGCGTGGAGCCGAAGAACTTCTAGAGCTTGTTTGGTTCACGTGGTCTTAAACGGGACCGTGTCAAGACCATTAGGGTCGTGACATTGGTTACGGGTATGTTTGGTAGTTTGTTTGGATGGCGAGATTGATATGGGTTGATTGGAGGTTGATTTGAGATATTGTGATTATTTACTTTGGACTTAATATTATAAATGTCAACTTTGCGCAACGTCGGTGTTACTTTGACTTTTTAGTCTTAGTTGACCCCGACAACGCCGTAACATGGACTTTAGTATATATTGGACTATAGAAAGTATAAAAGCTGAGAGGTCATGACTCGAGCTTGTGGACTCAAACGGATAACGACTCGAGACTTATATTGAAATTGACGTAATATATATATAAACAAGAAAATAAAACTAAGAAATATAAATAATAAATGGTTTTTATACAAAATATTCGATAACAAGACTCGCCTTGTTATTCGCTATTTTAAATGGAAACTAACGTCTAAAAATGGTTACATTTTCTAATTAATGAGTTATTTAATGTTTCGAGGGCACGTTTATCGAAATGTGTCATTTATGAGCATTTAATACTATTTATGTGTTGTGCATGGGTTACGGATGACCTAACATTAATAGCGTCAATCCACGTGGATAGCGGACTTATTAGGTTGATGAATCTAATAAGAGCCCGTTAGGCACGTAGGATAACGTTATTAATGGGTGAATTATCCTTATGACTTATTAGGATGTGACTGGTTTTTGGGATAATAAGCGACACGAAAAAATGATTGAGTTTATCGAATTGACAAATTCAATAAGGTCAAACTATCTATTCTGAAACTTATTCAACTATAAAGCTTATCGTTTAGACGTCTCATTATGTCGTTATGAGTCGCATTGTGGTCATTTGAGTGCATTCATGGTGTCTTGTTGAGTCAATACCACACAAACGACGATACCAAACGCTAGAACTAAATGGTGAAACGAGATATTTTTGGAGATAAGAAAATGAATAAATTGGGGTAGATAACGTTGAATTTGGGATTATATATTAAGAATTGGTTTATATTAATAGGTTGTGCTGAGTCAGTAGTTGCTGAGCCGTGTTACCTGTTATCTTTGTTGCTAGTGTTTGTTTGTGCTTTGCTTGCTTGAGGTGAGTTTCATAGCCCCACTCTTATCTATGATTTTATCTAATTTGGGGTGAGAAATCATGTTACTCTTTTGGACCTTCTTAAACTCTTTTGATTTGCTTATGTGTTGACTGTTTAGATAGATATGTGGTAGATGTTGCCTTAGTCTAGGGTAGCAATCTTTTGCTATGACACTGTTGCCTAGCTAAGTATAGATATCTATTCTGACCTAGTCCAGGGTAGCATTTGTTCTAGGCCTTGATACAACTGTGCTGGCTAGAGTCGCTTGGGGCCCTGATGATTGTGTTATTGGTATGTGATTGGTGTGTTTATTATGTATCTATCTTAGTCTCGCATAGAAAATAAACTCTTACAGGTCCACTATTGAATTTATACTTAAACTTATGAACTCACCAGCGTTAGCTGACCTTTTAGCATGTTTTTCTCAGGTAATTAAGTTGATGTTTGGAATGCTCGTTATGTGGAGGCTTGGCAATGAGGCATGGTTGAAGGATCATATTTAAGCTCTGATAATATTATGCGGACCTATTTTATAACTCATGTTGGGCCTTACATTTTACTATTTTGGGATGATTTTATTTGGATAATTAATTATAGGATTGGTTTTTGAACTATAATATGATTATCTTGTTTGCTATACTTGTGTGATGTACCAATCCAGTAACGCCCCGAAAACTTGTTTAAGTCTTCTGCTGTACCGAGATTTGGGAGTATTACAGAGGGTGTCCTTGTAGCCGAACCACTATAAATCACTTGTGTCGTTACTTTCTATCCTTTAATTTACTTGCTTTTATTATTTACTTTACTTATTGCTTTATACTATTTATCCATCCATACGAATTCACATAAGATCGAATCTAAATCTTTGAAACTTAAATTAAAATCGGTAAACTATTCTACCCCCCTAGTTTTCCATAGTTTCCATCTATTGTATCAATTCTGTTAGGACTAGACACATTTGATGTTCCCATGGTTGGGGTCTTATTGATGTTACCATTGTCATATGCTTCATCTAAGCTAGACACAGTAGTGGCAGCCCCTTCCACTCTGCCAGAGGCAGTCTCATTAACACCAGGGGTCTGAGTAGGAACACTAGGATGAGAGACCATAGTGCCCTGTCAGTGTTTTCTCCTATAGGTTTGTGTAACTAGTGGTGTGTAGATGACATTTGGAACAACAATGGGTGTGTGTTGGGACTCAGATGGGGTTGCTAATCCTTCACCCTGTACCTGCACAAGCATATTTGGAAACAAAGGAACTACCACCCCATTAAACAACCTTGTTGCCATAGCCATATTTGCAAAAAGTTTTTGTTGCAAACAAGGTGTTGGAAAAATTTCTTCATGGGTGTGTAGTTTACTTTTCTTCAAAATAGTTTCAATAAATCTTGGGTACATCAGAAATTTTGTTTTAGAATCCACATTCTTCACCATATTTTCAAAAATTAGTTTAGAAAAATTATAAGTCCTTCCTGTTGATAAGCAGATGAGAGCAATAGCAATATTGCAACTGAATTGCTCCCAAGCAGATTTCTTAGGACTAATACAGTGAAGAAAGGTATGTATTAAAAACCTCCATTGTGGGGAGAAACAGCCTTTTTGAAAAGTTAGTTTTTGATTTGCCGTATCATAACCCATTCTGGAAAGGTGTTGAAAAATCTCAGTATTTGGTAGATCAAAAATTTCATCCTCATCCTCCAATCGGAGATGTCTCCTCAAAGAAGATTCAGAAATTTTGATTTTCTTACCATCTACTTTTGCTTTTAACTGTTTGTCCCCTTGTTCTAATATTTTGACAGTAACAGTCTGCCAAAACTGTTGAATATGGGAAACATAGATAGTGAGGTTAGTAGTAAGTGCATACTTTATGTGGGTATTGTTTAGAAAATCCACTATCTGATGAAAGCCTTCACTGCCTTCAGGTTTTTCCAAAAAGGCAACCTGATTGTGAGATTTTATGAATTCTATATTTTCATCGTTTTAGGTTTAATTGACAATTTGTACTGGCAATTGAGGTTTTATTAGGGTTTGAGATTTTTGCGTATGTGATAATCTCTCTTTGAATGAAATCAGATAATAATATGGAAAGTAAATAATTATCACAAGTAACAACCCTATAAGTATATCTAGAGAGATAAAAATCCTCAACGGCTAGTAAAAACGGTTTTAACCACACAGTACCAATGGCTATCCAGCAGTACAAAAAAGTACAAACTTAATACTAGCAGTACATACTTTTTGACAAAATTTTATCTGACAGTACACACTTGATATCTTTGAAAAACATATTGTCCATCACATTTTGAGAAAAATAAGTGTAAATAGAGAACACTTAACATAGTTTTTAACAAACTACCAGCTATCAACAGATTTGAGATGTCTTTACCAAGAGCCGTTTGCTTTGGACTAGTTAACTCTTCATAGTGAAGTATGGTAAGTTAAAAACCAAATAGTTTTTGGTAAACTATCAACCATGAACGGATTTGAGAAGGCTTTACCAAGAGCCGTTTGCTTTTGGACTAGCCAGTTCTTTATGAATCATGGTGAACTGATTACCATTACACTCTGCTGTACACAACTCCACTTCAGAGCCAAGGGGGCTCGTGATATATGGGGATTCACAAGGTTTTCTTTACCTGCAAATTTTAGTATACACCAAGAAAAATACAATACAAGGTGCTCAAACATGTTAACTTATTAGGTTATAGAAGCAGTTTCAAAAAATTTATACTGACAGTACAAACTGCTCTTATAAGAAACTTATTATAGTAGTAGAAACATACATTTGAACTCAATAACAGTACAAATCCTTTACAAAACTTTACAAAAACACAATGAGATAAGAATTTTGTTTAGAGATTCATCATACCAATACTTGCAATTAAAAACTAAAATCTACCCACATCAAAACCTTTTGTGAGCAAATCTTCAACATTATTATCATTATGACTCTTGACAATTTGAATAAGTTTCTTTTCATATCAATCTCTTATAACATGGTGTCTTATCTCAATATGTTTTGTTTTTGAGCGAAAAATAGGATTTTTAATTATGCACATTGTACTGCTAATGTCAATATAAAGCTTGGTGTTCATAAAATTGTACCCGTAGTCCAATAACTGATTTTGTATCCATAGCACTTCACCACAGCAACTTGAAGCAGCTATGTACTCTGCTTTAGTAGTAGAATTTGCCACCACTGTTTGTTTCATACACTACCATGAAATCAATCTATGTCCAAGATACTAACATCCTCCAGTTGTTGATTTCCTGTCCAAACATGCTCCAACATAATCACTATCTGAGTAGGCCACCAGATCAAAGGGTGAATCTTTTGGATACCAAAGGCCCAACCTAGGTTGACTCCTTAAGTACCTAAAATATTTCTTGACAGCATTCAAGTGAGACATCTTGGGAGACACTTGAAATCTGGCACAGGCACAGAAAACAAACATAATATCTAGCCTTAAAGCTGTAAGATACATCAAAGATCCAATCATGGATCTGTATAGATGTACATCAACCTCTTCACCATCTTCATCTTTAACCAGACGCTTGTTTTTCTTCAAGATATCAGTCACATATTTTTCTTGACTGATGAAAATGCCTTCATGCTTTTGATTGACTTGAAGACCCAAGAAGAATGTGAGTTCTCCCATAGAACTCATTTGGAACCTGCTATGCATTAGCTTCTCAAAATCATCACATAACACCTTATTTGTTGAACCAAAAATGATATCATCAATATATACTTGACCAGTAAGATATCCTTGTTAGTTCTTTTGATGAACAATGTTTTGTCAATTGTGCCTCTAACAAAACCATTGTTCAACAGATACTTGGATAAGGTGTCATACCAAGATCTAGGAGCCTGATGTAACCATACAGTGATTTCTTCACCTTGTAAACTCTATCAGGAAAGTCAGGATCTTCAAAACCAGGTGGTTGGGAGACATATACTTCGTCATCAAGTATCCCATATAGGAAAGCACTTTTCACATCCATTTGATACACTGTGAAGTTCTTGTATGAAGCATAAGCCAATAAAAGTCTGATAGCCTCTATTCTTGCTACTGGTGCAAACACTTCATCATAATTTATGCCTTCTTCCTGAGTGTATCCCTGAGCCAGTAGCCTTGCTTTGTTTCTGACCACTATGCCTCTTTCATCTATTTTGCATCTGAAACCCCATTTAGTCCCTATTGCCTTTTTCCATTAGGCAAATCCACCAAGGTCCAAACTTCTTGAAGCTTAAACTGCAGCAACCCTTCTTGCTTAGCCTCCACCCAGCTTGAATCTTGTAATGCCTTATAAGCATTCTTGGGTTCCATTTGTGATAGAAAACAAGCAAACATATAGTTCTGAAGATCTTTGTAGCTATTTCTTTGATGAAGGGTTTGAGAAAATAACCCTTGATTCATCAATATTTTAACCTAGCTCCTTGTTTGAACAGCAGACTGAGAATCTCCTAGGATCTGCTCTTTTGGATGATCTTTCTGAATTCTTGTGGTTTGGGTAGGACTGGTAGAATAAGAATACTCCATGCTATCAAAGTCAGCCTCTGCACCAAACCCATCCAACACTTCATCATTATTATCTTCATAGATATGCTTTAAACTAGGCATATTAGGATCACTAGGATAGTCATCATCAGCAAAGGACTTCCCATCTTTATCAACTGTGGGAAACCTGGGATATGGAGAACTGCTAGGCTTAGTAGTAGAAACTGTTGGCCTAGAGATAGGCGTATCAGTAGTAACTGGTGAACTGGTGATAAGCGTATCAGTAGTAACTGGTGGACTATTGCCAATTTCTTTTCCTCCCTTATCAGAATTTGCTGATGTACTATTCTAGTCTTCATCAACTACTTTTGGTCCTTCAGTAACCACCTTTTCTACATTAGAAGGTTTAGCCCCACCTTCTGCATCACCTTTTGCCACACTATCCACAAGATCATCTTCTGAGCTCTTTTTCTTCAATTCTTTGGGCATGAAAAGTTTATCCAGCTTCCTTTTTCAATCAAAACAAATTTCTCTACAGATCTAGTCACTTTAGCTTGTGTACATGCATTAGAGTTTACTTTTGTACCTACAGACTGATTAGCTGTACTTGCAATAACTGTCTCATAATTCATACTTTTGGTTAGAGAATCTATATCAAAAAGCCAATCAGGTCCACTTCCTGCAATGTTAGGTGAGCTCTCACTAAATTTAACATGCAAGTTCTCTTCCACATGCGTAGTTCTACTGTTGAACACCCTAAAAGCCTTGCTATTTGTGGAATACCCAACAAAAAACCCTTTGTCTGCCTTCTCATCAAACTTGCCTAGGTGGTCTATGGTATTCAAGATAGTAACAGGACACCCAAATGGTTTTAAGAAATCTATCATGGGATTTCTACCACACAACAGTCCATAAGGGGTCTTGTTATGAGGCTTAACTACTTTACTACTATTTTGCACAAAACAAGCAGTATTAACTGCTTCAGCCCAAAAGGTAGTAGCTAACTTAGATTAAGACAATATAGTCCTAGCAGCCTCAGTTAGCTTCCTATTCCTCCTCTCAGCCACACCATTTTGTTGAGGAGTTCTAGCTACACTAGACTGTCTCATAATACCTTTTTCCTCACAGAACTGATTCATCACTTTGTTCTTAAATTCAGTTCCATTGTCACATCTTATTATCTTTACTTTGAGATTAACTAGGTTTTCTAATCTTGTTATAATTTCCTTAAGGATTTCTAATGTTTCATCCTTAGTTCCTAGAAATAAAACCCAAGTGAACCTAGTGTAATCATCAGTGACAACTAAGCAATACATCTTTTTATTCAAACTTCTCATAAATGTTGGCCCAAACTGATCCATATGTAACATATAAAGGGGCTCAGAAATACTATTCACAACTTTGGACTTACAAGAAGCTCTGTGTTTTTTCCCCATTTGACATGCAACACCGGTTTCAGGATATTCAAAAACTTTTGAAGGCAAACCTCTAACAAGATTTCCCATGACCAATTTATTGATAGTTTTGAAATTTAGGTGACTAAGTGGTATGTGCTAAAACACATACCTTTTCATTATCAAAATAGACCCAAAATAACCAAGAAAGAGCCGTTTATTGCTAATATCTGTGGTTTTCTTGAGTTTGTGCTTGTGCAGGTACGGATATGTAAAAACACACAAAAAGGAACCAAATCAGACGTAAATCCGAGCACGAGAGATCAAGAGAGCTTATGCTGAGCCGGAAGGTCGGGATTGTGCATTGTGGAAGATTTTATTCTCTAAGGATGATTTTTGAAGTTTCAGTCAAGTGTGAAGAAATGTCAAGATTAGTCCCTGAACTTTGAGCTTTTGGCAAGAATGATCCTCCAAGTTTCAAAATTTACAAGTTCAGCCCTTGGTTAATTTGAGATTGACAAGAAAGGCCCTTGAATGAGATTTTCAGATTTACATGTGTGGTCCCTGGAGTTTCAGCTTTTACACTTTTGGTCCTTGGTATACTAAATGATCACAATATTAGTCCAAATCCAAATAATAACTCACGGCCCAATCAAATATACCCGGTTCAAGCCCAAATCAAATAGACCCGAGTCCAACCCATTATCCAAACCGGTCTTTTAACCTGGTCAACGCCTCTAACCCGGTCAAAACAATCAAAGAATAATAAAAAATCTCACCGCTTTTTACCCCTTTACCCGGATCTCATGAACCCTAATTACCTACGCTCTCAATTGGTCAAATTCACCACAATTAAGGGTAGTCTCGTCCTTTCGTCGACACACGACACATGGGGATGTCCAGGTCATCAATCCGTGTGTCATCTCACCCCATTCTAGCCTCTGATTGGTGGAAGTGTCGTGGCAAGTCTCATCCAAGGGTTGATATTAAAGAGTTACATGTGGGATTTGATCAAAGGCTGTTATTCGTCCAAAGAAAGCACAAGGCTTGTTTCCAGATCCTTCTATGAGCTCATTCGGTTGCTATAAATACCCCTGATCACATATTGTAATGAAGGTAGTAGAGGAATAGTATAGGAATAGTATAGGAGTAGCTCTGAGTAGTTTTTAATTGCTTTAATGTTTAAATTCTGTATTTAAATTTCTTGTACTCAAGTTTCATTCATAAAGTAATTTTCAGTTTTAAAATCTAATTTGCTAATTTCTGTTTTGAGTTTAATTTCAGCTGTTAATTAATGATTTACAAATCTCTATAAAGTTTTTTTTTAGCTTATCTTATAATTACTCAGATTCTACTCTTAGATATTACTTAGTCTATAAAATTGAATTGAGAATCATAATAATAAAATGTTGTTGTTCTCATGATATGGAGCTGGATAAGGGTTGAGATTTGAATTCAATTTGGGTTTAGAATTGCATTAGATTAGTGGTTTCATTGGTTTCAAAGGCGAGCCATTGTGGCAGGACATCATGTAAGATCTGTTATTTTTCTTTGCTCCTAAAATCGCATAATATCTTCGTTAGATTAGGTCCATTTTAGTTGTTATATTTGATTCACTTAGTTTAGTTTGAACTTACTGAATATGGTTTGAGGATTGTTTATGCTTGGATTTGAGGATGACTTGAAAAATCGCTTAATCGGGTTACACATATAGAGTGTTTGGAACAAATCGGTTTCCGTGTTTGAGGTTTAATCAGTTGATAAGATTAGTTAATGTAGGCTTGTAGTGGTAGTTTACTCTCATTTCAGTCATTATTTTGTAGTTTTACATTCTCTAAGTCAATTTGGCCTTTAATCTAATCTTGTGATCTTATCAGATGAGCATAGTAGCAAATTAGGTTAGCACTAGGTTTAGATATCATCACACTAGCTTAATCAAGTCTTATTCTAGCCTATTTCATAATTTAGATCAAATTAGAGTCACTAGAATTTCATTAAAGTCAAATTTAGCTTCTATTGCAAAAGTCAAAATATTATCAAAACCAGTTTTTACATAAACTTTATAGATTTTTAACAAGCACATTTCTGGTTCATATCTTTTGAAATTTTGGATTTTATAACTTTAGTTGGTGGTCTTTTCAAAGGTATTTTTGGTTTAAATTTAAAATTTTTTCTATAATGGTTAAAACTAGATTGAAAAAGGACCTGATTCCCCTGTTCACACACTCAGTTAATACTGAGTGTGTAACAGCTTCTTACAGGTTTCATAACTTGTTCAAATTAGCTTGTGTAGGTCTGATATTTGGTACAAGTAGTATTTGGTAGGTTGGCTAGAGTTCTCCATTTCTGTTTTTCAACCTAGCTTATTAAATAAGCTTTGGTACATCACTTAAACATAGGGGTGTAGAAGCTGTTTGGATTAAAGTAGCAGTTAGCTCATTTCTTGATTAGAGAATCATTAGAAGTTAGGAGTAGTTGCAATAAGTTGCTTTAAAGTAGTTATAGTATAAATTAGCTTCTGAGATAGTTGGGTAGCTTATTTCACTCTCTAGCTTATTTTCAAGTGCTTATTTTCTTATCAGTTACACATCAATTTCATTTTCATCCACATAAGCCCTTGTTTTAATGTTTTTCATAGCTTTAGAATAACATTTTAGAATTTCCCTGAATTTTTCATAATTTTTAGCTACTTGTTTACTATTTTCTTAATTAAAATAGTTTTTAATCCTTTTAAATAGCTTTAATTGCAATTAATTCAGAAAAAGTTCCAAAAAATATTTTTTCAATTTTCCCAGTTTAAGATAAATATAAAAAGCATAAAAAATATTTTTCCTTATTTTTCCCCTTTTATTTGGTATTTTTCACAATTTAAATTAGATTTAAATAGATTTAAATTCATAGAAAATAGAAAAATAATCTGAAAAATACAAAAATAGTTTTGAAAATTCTCTTATGGTATTTTAGATTTTATAAAATTAGTTTCATAATTTTCCCCTTTGTTTTTATAATTTTTAGTTATTTAGTCCTATTTTTAAAGTTAATAATTGGTTTTTAATTCTAATAAAATCTAGAAAATTCCTAAAAAATAGTTTTAATTCATTAATAGTTTTCTAATATCATTTTTAGTATAAAAGTAAGTTTAGGTTATTTTTAGGATTTAGAATAGACGTAGTTGCATTTTATTCGCGTTTCGTTTTAATTCAGTATTTGCGTTTTAGTATAATTTGCGTAGTTTGCCATAATTCTTAGGTTTTCCCCATAGATTTTAATCCTATATGCTTTCCTTATCCCGTAGTTTAGAATTCATCATTTTATACCCTTTTCCCATTCAAATCACAAAAATCGGGACGTGAGTTGGAAATTCCATTCAACCCTCGTTCGGAACGATCTCGGTGCTCAAACCTAACACGTTTGAGTTACCCACATACTACACTTCTCTTCTATTATTGGTTTGTCCGAACTGTTTTAAGTTTCTTACGGTTAGTCATTCACAAGTGGCTAGCTTGTGTGAGATAACTTGACGTGTTTTGGCACTGAATCACTAAGTCTCCTATGCCAAAGCTAGGATTCATCAACAGTGGCTTTTGCAAATAGACAAGTTAAAGCTATTTTGGTAATTATGTCCTTTATGTCAACACTGTATATGTTGTCTGTTCTAGGGATTGTAAGAAGCACAAATTATTATCAGGCATCTTAAAATTAGGAGATAAGACAAGACATTTAGTGTTGGTAAAAAGGACATAATTCTTTTTGTCACACATTTGTGAGACACTAAAGAGGTTGATTTACAAGATACACTTTTTCAAAATCCAATTTTCCTATTTTAATTGTACCTCTTCCAATAATCTTCCCTCCTTTGGAGTCATTCCCAAATGCAACATATCCACCATCTATAGCTTCAAAATCTTCTAGATTGGACATGTCACCAGTCATATGTCCAAAGCAACCATTGTAAAAAATAGCCTTGTCCTTTAGCTCCACCTATAAGTTGCCCTGCCATCACTGACTTGGGTCTGCCATGTGCATCAACATAGTCAAATCTTTTTAAATTCATTGATGCACTGCTGTTTCTGGAAACATGATTTAAAACCTTTATTTTTGGTTTCCAGACCCAGCAAGCTGAGGCCTTTACAGCATAAAAATGATTGCCCATTACAGTGTCAATTATCACTTTTGGCTCAGCAGTAGAAACTGCTTTTTGCCTTAGCAGTACAAACATTTGTACGTTTTTGAAAAGACCTTTTATTATTTGGAAGAACAGTAGTAATGGATCTAGTAACACCAGATCTCATCAATATTGTCCTAGGAACCATGTTCTTGTTATCATAAGGGTGAGTTTGTTTAGAAATATTTTTGTGATTCACCCTGCTATGATGATTCCTTGCAGATTTTCTGTAGTAAAAACACTTCTCATGTAAATGCTCAAAACTACCACAGTTATAACAAGCCTTTTTAACCATTGTAAAATCATCACCTAATTTTTGTGTTATTAGGTTGTTCCAGTTTCTTTGGTTACCTCTTGGCCTATTATTGTACCTTCTAGGTATCTCTTTAGTTTCCTCATTATAATTAACTATCTTCCAAGAGATGTTCTTTCCTAACACAGGTTTCACAAACCTAACATGTTTAACAATTTTAGGTCTTTCTTCCTTTATACGCTTAGGTGTTGACTCAACCTTCTCCTCATCACTATCTGATGTCCAGTCTTCAATATTTGGAGCATTAGATGAATGCTTTTCAACCTTAGGTGTGTCAATACTGACTTCACTAGATTCTCCTACAGTTGTGCTTCCTACTTCTCCTATGAAGGAGATTTCTTTCTTAAGGGGGGAATAAGCACTTTTAAGTGGAGGACCGACTTTAGTATATCCTAAGCCATTTCCTTTTCTCATTAAATGACTCTCAATTGACTTATGCACAAGATCAGACACATATTGTTGTTTCTCAACTCTAACTATGTGTTTCTCTTTTTCAGCTAAAGCTGCATCTTTTTCTTGTGAAGCCACTTCTAATTTTTGATTGAGAACATTTATTTCACAGTCTTTCCTAAAAATATGACCTTCCAGAATGGTTATCTTATCAACATATTCTAGCTCATTTTTTTTAAGAAATTCAAGTTTTTCTTCAACATATTTTAGACCAACTTTATATCCTAAGTTATCTAATTTCAGTTTTTCTACTTCATCCCTTAAACTTTCATTCCTAACCTTAAGCTCTTCTATAGTATCTAAAAAATATTTATATGAACAACCAGAATCATTAGATACCTCAGAATCATAACCATATGATGAAGAAGCATAGGCCATTAGAACAAAGTTGGGTCCATCTTCAGTCTGATCACTCCAGTCGTACTCCCCAAGACCATCACAAGATACCAAAGCTGTAATGGTCTTTGTATCATCAATAGGAATCCTCCTTGGAGTGTCTCCATTCTTCTTAGGAGCCCTACACTCTCCGGCAAAGTGACATTTTCTCTGATTGTTGTAGCACTCAATCTTAGATTTATCAAACCCTGCATTGCTCTGTGCTTTAAACTTAAGCTCCCTTCCTATTTTCTTCAACAATCTTCTTGCCCTCATAGTCAACATAGCCATTTGCCACTTACTATCAATTTCTTCCAAATTATCAGGGTTAATTTGTTCCAAATCATGATTTATTACATGAGTACTGGTAATAAGATCAGCCAAGAAAGCACAAATAGCAGCATCACTTATGTTATCACTAGCAATAGAAACTTTTGTGCTAGCAGTAGAAACTCCATAAGCAGTAGAAAGAGTTTCCTGATGACTTTCTAAGCCTTTTGAGTACACAAAAGCTAGGTTTTGTGTGCTAGAGGTTGAACTGGATATCCCCTTAACTTCATATTCATACACTTTGAGATTATTGTATAAATCATCCAAGGTCATTGTATCAAGGTCAGCTTTGTTCTCAAACTGATGCTTCAAAAGATTCTTACTTTGAGTACACAAGTCTCTGCAGTCTATCACGAGTCTGATCAATACCTTCAGAAGTTAAAGCAAAGAAAGTTCTCAAACTGATGCTTCAAAAGATTCTTCATTGACTTCTTTGTTGCATCATTCCCACCAAACCTTAGTTCAATTGCATCCACAAAGATTTGGCATCTTCAAAATTTCAAAAGCTCAATTGATACTCATTAGGTAACCCCATCAGAAGGATACTATGAGTCTTGATCTCCAGCCTTCTTTGAGCCTTGTCTTCATTAGATTTGATGGGTATATCTTTCCTATCGGCACCCTTAGCAGGTAGAGAATCACCCTTCAGGATGATTTCCCACATAGAATAATCCAAAGATCTTGAGGTATTGTTGCATCCTTAGCCTCCAAAGCTAATACTCTCCAGTCTTCAGCATAGGTACCTTTAATGAAGTTACCATGTATGTTGATTCAGCCTCCATGACTTAAGTACTCCCTCCATCCCATATTATAAGTCCATATTGCTATTTTTTGTTGTCCCAAAATATTTGTCCATTTTTATATCCCAACCAATCAAAAGAGATTTTAGTGGAGAGAAATGATATTTGATTGGTTAGTAGAGTAGTTAGTGGGAATTTATTAAACTTTGTGAAAAATAGAAGTGGACTTATAATTTGGGACGGAGGGAGTAGTTGTTTGAATGGTTTAGAGTAAACACAAATTCCCTTTTATCACAGCTTCTAGATGACAAGGTCTGATACAACTTGTTGATCCCAGTTTAGCAATTGATCTTATTGATTGTATTAGATAAATCTAACACAAACAAAGTATAACAAGCTGTCTTTGTATAAAGCTTAAACACTATGCGGAAACTAATGTTTAATGATAAAGAGAATGATTGACACAGTTTGTTATCTTACAAAACACTTCAATATATTAATACGAATACTCAAAAGTATTAGGGTTACAAAACCTTGAAGTGATCGACTCTAGAATAACTCGTACTCTAAATCTAACCTAGGACCTCCTTTTATAGACTAAGAAGTCCTAGTCGGTTTACAATAACTTTCTACACAAGGTAAATCTTATAGAATCTATTCTATAATTATCTAACCAACTATACAATATCATATAAGCAGTACTAATATTTGCACTGGCAGTTTGTACTGCTAGTGTATTCTTCTAGCAGTCCATCAGTTAAGCTTAGCAGTACTAATACTTAACCTTGGCAATACAAACTGTTTAGCTAAATTCCCAACAAATATGCTCACATTCTCCGAATTTCAAATTATGGACAATGTGCTTTCTGTTAATACAAATAAACCGTAAAAACGTTTATTCATATTTAATGATCTCTTTGTGTTTTGTTGATAACAAATATAAAGTTATCACAAGTAAATTATAAGAATACATGTTGATTTTGTAAAGTATATACATTTGATCATTTACATAAAATTTTGTAATAATTCACTTGTTGTAATAGTTTAATAGGATTGGTAATATCCAAGACCCATGACCCATACCCATAGACCTAATCCATAACCCATGACCCAAGACCCATGACCCATTGTCGAGATACATTATATCTTGTTGAGTACCCAAGGCTAATATCCATGACCCATGACCCGGTTTGCAACCCAAAACCCGGACTGGTACAACCCAGTTTGCCGGATCCCTTGGATTGCACTGGACGGATCCCCCAAGTGAGGGATCTGCAGGAACCGTGCTACAGTAGAGAATTTTGGCTATAAATAGTGAGCCATTTCTTCATTGTTACTCACCCTTCCTCTTACAAACTCTCTCATATATTATCTCTCTCTTCTAAACTCAGATCTCTTGATCTATCTATTTCTTCTTTCTTTTGTTGTGATTCTCATATAGGTCCTTCTCAAAGGCGAGATCACGGGATACTACAAGTCATCCAAGCAAGGGGTCCTTGATTGATTTGTTCCTCCACAAGAATTCTGTAGCAAGATCTTGTATTTCATATTTCACATAGTTGTTGTGTAATAGTTGTGTTGGTTTGGTCTGCCGTGTTAAGGACTCGGTATTTAGCTTTGTACAGGATAAAGTGTAGCGACGTGGTGAGGCTTCTCCGCCGTGTTGAAGGAGCTTGTTGACATAGTGCTTGAACTCTCGAGCGGGGAACTCGGGGAGTGGATTAGGGCAAGGAAGGTATCCTTGTAGCCGAACCACTATAAATCACTTATGTCACTACTCTTTATCATTTACTTTACTTGCTTTCATTATTTACTTTACTTATTGCTTTATACTTTCTATCCATGCATACGAATTCACATAAAATCGAATCTAAAGTTTTTAAAACTAAACATAAAATCGGTAAAACTATTCAACCCCCCCCCCCCCCTTCTAGTTTTCCACAATTGGCATCAAGAGAAAGGTTTACAAAAGTTATAAAGTAAATTGTATTTTAAAAACTTTTCGATCACAATGAGCTTTGAAAATTATAAAGAAGGGTAATCTATGCAACGACTTCCACTACTTGAAACAAATGGTTTTATTTATTGGAAAAATATATTTGAAACTTATGTCAAGTCAAAAGATATTGATCTTTGGTACATCATTGGTGAAGGTGACTTTCAAGGCACTACAAAAGATGATAAAACCGGCAACAAAATAAACATCCCTCATGATCGCCTCTCTGACAATCAAAAGAAAAAGCTTTCCAAAAATAGTGAAGCAAAAATGGTTTTATATAATGCTTTACCCAAAAAGGAATTTGAAAGAATTTCTATGCTTAAAACCTCTAAAGAAATTTGGAATTCTTTAGTTGTAACTCACCAAGGAAATCAACAAGTTAAAAACAACAAAATAGATTTATTTGTTTAACAATAGGAATAATTTTCAATATCGGATGAGGATAGTATAGATAATTATTTTGCTAACTTTAATACTATTATTACTTCATTACAAACACTTGATGAGTCTTTTTCTAGTCGTAATCATGTCAAGAGATATCTAAGGGCACTTCCATCTAAGTGGAGATCAAAGGTGACGGCTATCGAAGAATCCAAAGACTTGTCAATCCTCACTCTCGACGAACTCATAGGCAATCTAAAGGTCTATGAGCTCGTCTTCCCTAAAGACTCCGAAGCCTCAAAAGAAAAGAAAGAGAAGCACAAATCCCTTGCCTTAAAAGCTAAGAAGGTTTCAAGCAATGAAGAAACCTCATCTTCGGAAAGTGATGACGAAGAGTATGCCATGGCGGTACGGGATTTCAAGAAGTTCTTTAGAAGAAAAGGAAGATATGTTAAGCAACCATACAACGACAAGAACGGGTTCCGGAAAGGAAAAGACGACAAGAAAGCAAAGGATGAACGCACATGTTTTAAATGTGGGGACCCTAATCACTTCATTATTGAGTATCCCAAACGTGACGAACAAAAGGCGTTCGTAAGTGGTTCATAGGGAATGAGTGAGGATGAGAATGAAGAAATTTGTCTCATGGCAAATGACTCAAATGAGGTATGTCCCGAATCTCTTTATTATAGTAGCTCATCATTAGGTGATGAATCGTTGCATCGTGAATATTATAAACTTTGCAAGATTAGTCTAAAAGTAATTAACAAAAATAAGATTTTGAAAAAAAAAATTAACGTTTAGAAAAGGAAGTCATTGAGCTAAAAGATAAATTAAAACATTTAGAAAAGGGGAAGAAAGTAGATAGTGAATGTGAGCTTTGTGTTCAACGTCAAACGTTAGTTGAAAATATTGATTACAAAATTGTTAGAATGAGTAATAATACTCTTGATATAATACTTGATAGTGTTAAAACGGGAAATAATCAAAAGGGTTTAGGTGTTCAGGAACTTACTACATCAACTAGCAAGAATAAAGAAACACAATTTGTTAAAGCAATTGAAAAACAAGCTATTATAGTCACGGATTCTTTGAAAAAGGAACCATATAGTGTAAATCCAGGGATCCGAGGGTCTGTACCAGCAAACAGTAGAAATAATGCAACCACATCATCTAGAACCGACTTTGTTATTGTTAACAAAAATAAACCAACCCATGTTACTGTTAGAAATGTCAAACAACCACCTCCAAAACAAAATCAAAGTTTTATGAAAAGGTCCATCATTTTCTAAACCAAACATATTTTTAAGAAGACCAAATGATGTCTATCCAAGAAGTAACCATCATCAAATGGGATGGAATCCTAATGCACAAAATGGTTTTCCATTTCAAAACTTTACACCTTGGAATTCTTTCTCACCTTTTTCATATATGCCTCACATGAATGAAATGTATAACACTAATGGACCCATGAACAAATGGGGATCAAACTTTTGAGTTAATTGTTTTCTTAGGTGTGCTTAAATGTCTACTTAGATCCGGATGAATGGATCAAGGATAGCGGGTGCACGAGGCACATGACCGGTAACAAATACTTGTTTTCCACATACGAATCCTTCAATGGAGGAAATGTGGTGTTTGGTAATAGCAAGAGGAAAATCATCGATAAAGGTACAATTTATCACAAATCCTTAACTATTAACGATGTATGTCACATAGAAAACCTAGACTTCAATCTTCTAAGTATAGGAAAAATATGTGACAAAAAGTGCAACGTACTTTTCAGTGAAACCGATAGTAAAATATTGAAAAACGATATTACTATAGGAAGAGGCATTAGAAAACATGGAGTCTATGTCATTAAAATCGGTAATGAACCAAAAGATAAACTTTGTCTTACTTCTATGGATGATACTTCGACCTTATGGCATCGAAGATTGGGTCACGCCAATATGCGACTTCTTCAATCGCTATCATCTAAAGAACTAGTAAGAGACCTACCCAAATTAAAATACGAACATCATTTTTGTGACGCTTGTAACATAGGAAAGCAAGTCCATGCTAGTCATAAAGCTAAAAATATGGTCTCAACAACTAAGTGTCTAGAATTACTATATATGGATTTATTTGGTCCATCCGCTATTCAAAGTTACAGAGGTAACTTCTATACTTTGGTTATAGGTGATGATTACTCTAGGTACACATGGAGTAAATTTCTAAAGAATAAAACTGAAACGTTCAATTACTTTGAAATATTAAGTAAGAAAATACAAAGAGAACTAGGAAGTCCTATAGTGTCAATTAGAACGGATCATGGTAGAGAATTTGATAATGAAGTGCAATTTGGAGCTTTTTGTGATGCTAATGGTATTACTCACAACTTCTCGGCTCCTCGCACTCCACAGTCAAATGGGGTATTTGAAAGGAAAATAGAACCCTACAAGAAATGAGTCGCACCATGATTAATGAGAAATCTATTCCTCAGAAATTTTGGTGGAATGGCGTCGATACATCAACCTATATACTTAACCATGTCCTAATTAGACCATTCTTAGGTAAAACTCCATACGAGTTACTTCGAGGCAAAAAGCCTACGTTAAAACACTTTAGAGTCTTTGGTAGTAAATTTTTCTTACTTAACACTAAAGATTACCTAACTAAATTTGATCCTAAATCAACCGAAGGAAACTTCTTAGGTTACTCTCCTAATAGTAAAGCTTATGTTATACTAAATAAAGAAACCATAAAGGTTGAAGAATCCTTAAATGTAAAATTTTATGAAAGTCCATGTTGGAAACGCTCCTAAATGTTATTATAAAGTGTTAGTCATTTATATGCAATAGGTTGCATTTATATGGCTTTTATGTTAGTAATTAAGGCATGGCTTATGTAGAAAGCCCACAAGCCCATGCTAAGGCCCATGAGGTCAAGGAAGGGACTAGATGTGTTACCCTTGCTCTCTTCCCCTATAAATACTTGTTTACTTCTCATTTGAGAAGTGGTTGTTCACTCATAATAAATTTACGCATAACCTTTCATATTGTCTCGTGTATTTGTGTGTGCAACCGTCCCATCTCACCTTATTTCTATCATCTTCATTCTTGTATTAACTTATGGTGACCTAACAGTGGAATGAATCGCCATCTAGTTTGGTGAAACGGTTTGTTTTTGAAGTTTATTTGTCTACGCATATGGTTTCTCGCTATACACTTTTATCACGCTTAAAACTTTCATTTTTTCACTTGTAAACTCAAGATTCTTATGGGTTAAGGTTTATTTAGTGTTAAAGTTTTTGTTTTTTGCAAAAAGTTTCAAACTTTACGTATTCAGATTAATTTTTGAACTTGGTTGTGTTTCGTGTCATTAGTTTACGCTTAAGGAAAAAAGTCACTTTGGATCATCAAGTTTCAAACTTTCTTGTTATTTTGGTGATTTTGAAGCTGTTTTATCCTTAAAATCAAGTTTCCAAAACGTTTAGTGCATAAAAATTAGTTTTGGTGAATTCTGTGAAGTTTACACCTAAGAAAACCCTAGTTTCTTACGCTTAACCTGTTTTTACGCATAACGAAACCCTAATTTTATGCCTAAGCTTCTACGCCTAAGTCAGAAAGTTACACCTAAGCTTTTACACGTAAGGAATATTCTTCAACGATCTTCAAAGATGTTGGTTAACTCAGTGTTTTCTTGCTTGGATAAGCCTGAAAACACTTCAACTTGTGGATATCTTTTACACTTGGACAAGTGTAAAGGATTTTTTGGGTAAAACCCTAAGTTTACGCTTAAGCTTAAAAGTTTACGAGTAAACTCTTTATGCCTAAGATTATCTTATGCCTAAGGTTCTTACTTCTAAGCATTTAGTTTACGCCTAAGCTTACGTTTAACCTAAAAGCTTACATGTAAGAAGGATTTACGCCTAAGCTCACTTGTTTACGCGTAAGTGGAAGTTACGCGTAAGGTCATCAGTTTACGCCTAAGTGTACTTCATCAACAACATCAAGTTTCATTCGACTACAAAGATCCATCATCAACACAAGTTTCCAGATGTCTCAACCACTATACTCCAACTACTTTCCTCATGAGTATCCTCAACAACAACAACAACTACAAAAATATCCTCAACAACCATTATCAGTTTACTTTCCTCAAGGAGCACAACCTCTTCCACCAAACATCCCTCAACCAAACCCTCGTCAAGAATATCAACATGCTAACTACTTCCAATATCAGTTTCGAGCTAAGTATGCTATGAATGTCACAACGCAAAAGGAACTTTCTTGGTTTGCAAAGATGTGTGAAGCTTTAAGCAGCCAGCAATCCATTCATGAAGTTGGATCCCTTGATAGACCTCCAATGCTCACTCCTAGAAACTATGATCAATGGGTGATACGGTTTTTTAGGTTTTGTGATCTTAAAAAACCACATGGTAAGTTTTTGAAGAAGGTCATCCTTGAAGGTCCTTATCAAATGCCTGCTATAACAGTCCCCGAAGATCTAACTGTTGATCCACCAAGAGATGATGTTACCACCACTCTCAGAATAGATCAACTAACTGCTGAACAATTACTTCACTTGGAAGCAGATGAAATTGCAATGCAATATATCCTTTTGGGTTCACCCAATCCGATTCTTCGCAGTGTTGATGCTCAGAAAACTGCAAATGCTATGTGGGAACACATTCATCTTCTAATGGAAGGCACATAACTCAATCAAGAAGACATGGAATCAAAACTTTACTTATCCTATGAGAATTTCATGATTGAACCAGGGGAATCATTAGAGTCATACTATCATCGGTTCTCAGACATCATCAATGACTTGAACAAACATGGCATCATTATGCCAATGATTGCAATCAATACAAAGTTCCTCAGCTGTCTTGGTCCTGATTGGGAAAAGTATGTTACATTCATCCGTCAAGCTAAGAATCTTCATCAAGCAATGTATGGATTGTTGTATAACTATTTGAAACACCATCAAAAGGAGGTAGACAAAGACAGAATTCTCCGTGGAGTCCCTGCATCTCCAACTCTACCGGATAATCAAACTCTTGCGTTGTACACTCAAGCTTGTTATCCTCAATTTCCAAACTTGCCAACTTTCTTTACTAATCCACCACAACAATCTGCTCAGATCACACCAAATGAACCTTTACAACAATCACAAGAAACTCAACTGGTTCCTTACAACAACAACACTGATTCAGCACTTTACAGTGAGACACCAAATGAGGATGCAGAAGCTTTCGATATGTTGAATCAAGGATTTTCGTTAATTGCAAGAGCTTTCGGGAGATTTGCTAACAAATCCAACAACCGTATTCGTACCTCATCAAACACAAGAAATCAAGTTGTTGTTACCAATGGAAGAGCTGAAGTTCAGAACCGTGGAAATGGTCGTCATATGGGTAGTGGTCAAGGATTTAATGCTAATGGAAGGAATAACATGGGTGCTCCACAACAACGGGTTTAAATGGTTGATCAGGGAAATGTTCAGACTGGGATTAATGGTCTTCGATGCTACAACTGCAACGAAAAGGGTCATATGGCAAATGCTTGCCCAAAGCCGAGAACAAGAGGAAGCGCTTATCACAAGGAGGCTTTACTCTTGGCTCTCAAGGATGAAGCTGGTGGAATACTTACCAACAAAGAATATAGCTTCATGGCTAATGCAGAATCTGATGATGACATGGAGGACTTGCAAGCTAACGTAGCTGTGATGTTGATGGCCAACATGCGAGAGCTCTACATGAGTGACTCAGGCCCAGTTTATGACACTGATGGCTTGTCTCAAGTACCGGATCCTAACATATGTCTTATCCATGATCTGATATCTCCGCCTGTATCTGCATCTGACGAGGCACAGAGTGTTCAACATGAGCCTTCTACATCTCATCATGAAGATAATCAAAATGGATCCCGTAGTTACATTTGATGATCAAGATGACCTTATGGCTAACCTTGATAATCAAGTTGACTCTGTGATTATATTTGACGATCTAAATAATGATTATGTTCAGACTCACGTTGAACAAAATGAGCCTTTGTCTAATCCAGATCCCGGGCTCGTGACCTTATTTCAGACCACCCAATCTCAATTAGAGAAGTGCAATGAGATTAATAAGAATCTCAATGCTAAGATTGCACTGTTAACTAAGGATAATGAATGCTATAAGTTACAACTCAAAAGTTTTGAAACAAAAGAAAATGTGAATACAATTTTGAAGTCGCGTTTTCAAAATCATACCAAAATGAAAAATCTTTGGAAATACAGATACGTGATCTAGTTGAATCCAAGAATGAATTGATTTCTCAAATAGAATAACAAAAATTTGATCATCAACAACAAATTAACGCTCTCACTTCGAAAACTCGTAAAGCTAAGTCTGAGTTGTTAACATGTCAAAAACAGTTTTCTGAGTACAAAAAACATTCAAGGACATGAATTGATCAGTATCTTGATGAAATTGTTGATTTACAAAACAAAATCAAAGAGTTTCGAAATGTTGTTTATAAACATGGTGAGTCAATCACAAAAATTCAAAAGTTTACTTTTAAACCAAATCCAGATGGATATGGACCAATTCTTGCTGATTACAAACCCTGTTTTTCACATAGAGCATTCAAACCAAATCCTCAGGTGTACAGTGCAGAACATAGAATTGATGATTCCATTATGAGTGTTGTTGAATATAATCTTGAAGAGGAATTCGATGCAGACGACGAGAGTCGATTAAAAATGGAAAAATTTGAATATAACAAACCATTTGATTATTCAAAAATGACTTTTGTCAAACAACAGGATAATACAAATACACCGCGGGTTATCACACCAATTCCTGGGTCCTCTTCTAATGTTGTTCCCATCAAATAAGTTGCACAAATAAATGGTCCTTTACCTTCTTTGAGTAAAATCACACCATCACCCGAAAAATGTCAATTACTTAAATATTTTGATACATTCATGTCTGACCTTAATCTTTTGGAACAAGAAATTGAACGTAATTCGGAAATAAAAGTTGAAACTTTTCAATCGCCATATGCGCGAAAATAAAGGGATATTTTTCAAAAACAACTTTTACCCCATGTTCGAAATCTTCGTATGTGTGCAAAATGTTAGGAACGGAATCTTCAGAAGGAGATTGGGCAATTGAAAACAATTTTCAATGCAAACGAGGCATGAACTTTGAAAACTAAACAGAAAAACAAATCTTTTCGAAACCACGTCGATCGACTCTTGGAAGATGTTATCTGTCCTGATACCATGTCTATTGTTTTGTATCATACTGTTGTTTCTGCATTTAATAATATTGATGTTAATTCTGTTGATTTTGTTGATCATGTTGCAAATGTTGATAATGTGTCTCAAATGGAGTCTTTGAAAGCTGAAAACGAGCATTTGTTAAATGAAATTTTGATTGTAAAACGTCGTCTTCTATGGTGTCAAAAATATTGTAATGATCGAGAACTTGGTTTGCAAAACAAACTCAAACAGTCAAGTGCTCAAACTTTTGAACCAAAACTCAAACGACTGGATGAGGAAAACGTGTCTTTAAAATGTCAAATTTCAAAATATGAATAAGAAATTGCCAAAGTCAAAACTTAATATGGTCTCATATTTGATTTGCTCAAAAAGACTCGTGCTAAAGCATCACAAGAACTTGATAATCATCTTGGATACACTAAAGAGGTCTTAAACATTAGTGGAAACATTCTCTCTGAAAACCAAGACTTGTTACACACTATCATAGAGTTGAAAGAGGAGTTGGTGAAACTTAAAAAAGATAAATATAGTAACACAAATGTCCTTGCACCTGGAATGTTTAAAATTGACACTAGGACGACTAATGACAAACCACAAGATACTAATGTGCTTCCTTCCACTTTTACATGAGTAGTTGCCTCTAATCCTAGCGTTCGCACTTCACAGCTTAAGAGCAAAAACAGGAAGAATAGGAAGTTGCAATGTAAGAAAAGATCAGTAAAGACCCCTGAAGTAGAAGAACACACTAGGACTTTGAATAAAACACATGTTGCACCTACTTTAGACATTGCGTTAGAAAAATGTAATTGACAAAGTGATGTAACGAATGTTGAACCTTTAAGTACTTTAAATGTTTTGTTTCAAGCATCTTGTATTGGTTGTCGTAAAAGCATGTTCTCTGGTTGTCATGATAAATGTGTTGCTAAATCTATCTTATCTCATAAGCGGAGACATAGAAATCGAATTACCTCTAGGCCCACTAATGCTTCTAAGTTTGTGGTAGGTAAACCGCCTTCAAGTGTTTCTGCAAATATCATTGATGTACCCATAGAACCCGCTACACCTCCTAGGAAGAGAATATCACCTAGTGCATTCACTAAGATCAAAGCACAAACTAGTTGGACTTGGCAGAGATGGTTACAAAATATACCTGGATTTAAATGGATTCCTAAAATCATAAACATGTGTGTTTCAACTATAATTTTAACGAAACCCTCTAACTCTTCGGGTTCCACCTCTACTTCTATTCCACCTGTGTCGTATGTGTGTAATGCAGGTGATTGATCGGTGCAAAACCGTCAAGTTATCTCACGCAAGCTAGCCACTTGTGAATGACCAACCGTATGAAACTCAAAACAGTTCACACACCAATGCAATTTAAGATCAGAGGAATATAGTGTATTCCTGGGTCGTTAAGTCCCACGGAGGATGAATTGGTGTTAAACAACTTCAGATGTCGAATAATCACTAAGGATAGTGATTAGAAAGGATTTTGATGGATAATACCTAAAAAAAAATCTATAAATTACAAATGACTTAAATGCAAATTAAAAGAAATAAAAGATAAAATATATTAAATAAACGCTATCACTATTGTTAAAGTGATGAACGTTTAAAACCTAAAACATACGCTTTTAAAATAAAATTACGTAAACGTACAAAATAAAACGTGAGTTTTAAATAAATAAAAGACCTATAAATATGAAAATGATATTTTTACAATCCTAATAATAAAATAAAATTATTAGAAAAAGAAAATTATTTTTACAACTATTTATTTAATTATTATTAATTAAAAACTATTTATTAAGTATTTAAAATGCACTAAAATACAAGAAAATACAAAATTAACCTAGAAAAATGAAATTATAACTTGGAAAAATCTAAAATATGATAAAACTTATTTTAAAACTGAAAATATATTTTTTAGACTTTTTATGTATTTATTATTAATTTAAAACTATTTAAAACTAATTAAAATGCTAAAAAATAATATTTAAACTAAGAAAATTATGGAAAAATACCTTTTATGACTTTTATATTTATCTTAATCTAGGAAAATTGAAAACATATTTTTTTAAGCTTTTTCTGATTTATTAGTATTAAAAGCTATTTAAAAAGTATTAAAAACTAGTTTAAATAAGGAAAAATAGCAAATAAGCTTGGAAAAATCTGAAAATTTCAGGAAAATGTTAAAATATTATTCTAAGTTTATAAAAAATATAAAAACATATGCTTATTTGTGAGAATATGAAACTGTAATGGATTGGCTTATAAATAAGCACTTCAAAATAAGCTAAAAGCCATAAATGACCACCAAATTAACACATAAGCTAGGGTATGCTATATTAACTAATTACTAACCTATTCCAACCATCCTAAACCTCTGAAAAGCAGTTTAAGCTAAGAATTAAGCAAATCAAAAACTAGCTTATTTTCTAAATGGGAATGAATTAAGGCTTATCTAGGAGTGGGGTCCATGAGCTTAAGCTCAAAAGATTGACTGAAATGGATAGTCAGCTGGGTGGTGAGTGGTAAGGAACCAAGAACCACCAGTGGGGTCCACTGGTGTGGCCTGTGGGACCCACCAAAGTGGTGGTGATGCCCACTGTTGAGGTGGTGCAGGGCATCATTTCAGAGATGGGGTCAAAAGAAGCTACTGAATAAGGACTTATTAAGCTAAGTGAAAGTGAGCTACTATTTTTATATTTTAGTTTAGCAGCTAAATATTACTATCCCAAAAGGATTTAGGCTAAAACTTAATAATGAATCCTATATAAAATTATACATTTTATTCAAAAACCACTTATTCTGAAATTTTGACTTTTTTAATTGTAAACAAGTTTGACTTTATTGAACTTTGGACTGATTTTACTGATTATATATGTTATATTAAGCTATGTTAAGATGATTTTAAGCTAAAGTATCAAGTAATAAGCTAATGTGATGAGTTTTGCAATCTATTGGTTTAACAGTGAACTGGTAAATTGAGTTAGAAGCTATTTTGACTTTTACTGTTATTGAATGCAAATGAACAACTGAGATTGACTAAATATTACCAAATACAACTACTGCAACAAGAACCTATCACTATAGAATCCTTAATCTCAGAATCAAGACCAATCCAAACACTACTTAATAAACTGTCTTACTAATTTAAACTAGAGAATCAATCTAATATCACTACCATTACTTAAAAGAGATCTTAATATAAGTCTATAAGCTTAATAAAACAAGGATCAAGCAATTATAATTAACTAACATCAATTGAACTATGTATGCAAATTTAACAGTTAAGTAGAAAAAAATATTTGAACTCACAAATGATCAAGCTCATGTGCAGCTTATCACAGAACCCATTCTACCACTATTTCAAACCAAATTCAACCCAAGTCAAACTCTGCATCAAACCAATTCCATAACCAAATCCATTTTTGAACTCTTCAGTTGACTTTTGTTGACTGAGATGATTTTTAGAGTAAAATCTGAGTAGTGACTTTTATGGGTAAACAATAAGTAAAAGTGAGCTTATACGGGCTTATAATTGCATAACATCAAATACAATCAACATTCACATGAACTTGAAATTTCAAACTTGAAAATTGCATAAGATAAATTCGTATTTGAAAATTAAATACTGACAAAGGTTTATAAAACACTGAAATTACATAAGAGAGTACTTTGAAGCTTAATTAAACACTGGAAATCTTAAATTTATTAAAACGACATTACAAAATTAAAATTACTCTACATAGTCTTTTACAGTGCTTCTCTCTTCTTATTTATTGAACTCATTCTCTTTCTTGTCGACATCTGATCAGTTCCCACCTTTTTGCAGCCCTTGGATCATTGAAAATTATCAAAACCGTCCACTTGGTGTTTTGGCGGGAAAAGTCTTAGAAGCAGGTTTATGCATTAAATGAGGTAATGAGTGATATGTGAGGTGGAAAGGTTGATGGTGATGTGGTAGGCAAGAGCTGGAAAGGTGATAGTAGCAGGTGGCAGGGAAAGAGTGGACCACAGTGTAGGGGTGAAGATGGTGAACAGTGGCGCGGGGGTATTATTTCTTTTAAATTTCGGGTTTGGGCTTATATTGGATTTGGGCCTGGTTTTGTGTTTTTGGGTTTTGGTTAAGTAATAACAAATAAGGTCCGTTTGGTTTTAAGATAAGCACAAGGACCATAAATGTAATATTCTGAAAGTTAAGGGACTGAGTTGACAAGATTTCCAAACTTACATAAGGGTGAATTTTGCCAAGTTTCATTTACCAAGGACCATAAATGTATTTATTTCCTATTTTTAACGTCCAAGGACTAAAATTGCCAAGTTTGAAATTCTAGGGATCCAACTTGTAATTTCTCCAAAGTTTACCATAAGGACCAATTTTTGTCATTTATAAATAGTACAAGGTTAATATTTGATAATTTTCATTTTTTTTAAATTAACCAAGGACTATATTTGACATTTTTCAAAGTTAAGGGACCAAAGTTGTAAATTGTGATTTTTAAACTTCAAAGGACAATTTCTCACAACTTGTGAATCCCAAGGACCTTTTATGACTTTTTACAAGTTTTGGAATGACCAGGGACTAGATTTGACAACTGTTGAAACTTGGGGGACTAAAACTGCCAATAATGCAAACTTGATACGTTTTCACCAGATTTTGATGTTTTTGCATTTAAAACACATAAAACACTTGTTTGTGATATTTTTATCATTTTGATGCATTTTTGAGTGTTTTCAGATGTTTTTGCAGTCTAGATAGTACAAAAATGATGAGTATTTAGACACTCATCAATCCCCCACACTAAGATATTGCTAGTCCCTAGCAATGATTTATGAAAAGTTAATGGATTTTATCTCTTTACCAAAAGCCATTACTTCTGGAGTAGCCAATTGTTTTAGTTCAAGTAAGAACCTTGGTACAATGATAACCAAATGATTTTGAGCAAATCATAAGCTTTCAACGGATTTGATTTGTCTTTACCAGAAGCCGTTTGCTTCTGGACTAGCCAACTCTTAGATAAATTATCAATATTATCTTTGGTGAGCCGATTACCAATTATGGATTTCCAACTGCCTTTACCACAAGCCATAAACTTGCGGGCTAGCCAACTCTTCACTTTTTAAAGATATGGTGAGGTGAACACCATACAATTTTGGGCAAATTGCAAGCCATAAACGGATTTGAGATATCTTTACCAAGAGCCGTTTGCTCCTGGATTAGCCAATCCTTATGTGGGTTAGACATGGTGGACTGATTACCATTTGTTGTGTTTAGTACATAGTACTTCCACTACAAAATTTTTTAAAATTTGGCCATTTTGGGGAAAAAGGGACTAAAAGGGTACATTTATGATCAAATTCGCCAGAATTTCCCCCACACTTAGAAATGAATATTGTCCTCAATATTCAAAGTATGGAAACACAACAATTATTCTTTTTCTTTTTTTTTTTTTTTTTTTTTTTAAGGTTTATATACAACAGCGGGGGCAACTCCCCCACACTAGGGTGGTACACACGGGTGAAAACCCATGTTTAACTATTGTTTTTGATTACCGAGTCACTAGCTTGACTCGACCCCGAATTAATTTGTTCATGGGGAAGTAAGTGGAAGAAACAATCTCCATCGGACTTTCATTCAAGATGTTTGTATAAACATTAAAGTACGTGAAAGTTCCACACCGATGAGATATACATAGAACCGGCTCAAAAATGATAAATGAAAATGCCGGGGTCAAATATAATGTCTTCATTCCCGAAGGAGTGAAGAACAGGAGACAGGGATAGGTGAAGAAAGAAAGAAAGTCATGATAATAATCTTGACTAACTCATCATCATCAGAAAAGGAATTCATGATAGCATGAATTTCATCTTTTAAGCTCAATTGGTCTAGACATATCCCTGGTGTGTCTAGATCAAAGTAGAAGTTATCATACTCCGGTAGAGATATGATATGAGTGAGTTCACAGGAGAACTCCTCAAAGGAGAATGATTCATATTCGGGATTGATTTGACTGAGTTCAAGCGGAGAACTCCTCAAAAGTGAATGATTCATAATCGGGGAGAGAATTATGAGAATGAGAAGTGGTAATACCACTAATCTTCTCTCCCATATGATCAAAATGGAACGTTTGCAATTCGGGAATAGAATCATTAAACAAAAGTTCACTATCCTCAAAGGGGATAGGATATGAAGTAGGCTTTTCTTTAAAAGCCTTGATTCTAGAAATGAGAAGATTAACATTCAATAATGTTGCTCGAAGAGCTTCATCTTTGATTTCAGTGTCAGTAACTTCATCATTCTCTTCTTCTAAGCTGACTAGCTCAGAAGGTAAATCTTCCATATAACTGATGTCTCCACAAGATAACGAATCGTCATCATTAGAATCGGAGCACATCTCAACATGATCTTTTGGGAAGACAAGAGGGGTAGGGATATCACACAAATGCTCGAGAATTCCCTGTGACTCTCTTGGGATTGGGACAAGGTCCTCAACACTAGACTTTATGAATTTGTCCGCTTCCTTTTCAGGAACAGTGTCAAGAAGCTCATCCCCCATGTTTAGAGAGTGAGTGTGAACCTCGGGTGTGATAACAGCAGATTGAGGGAGTTGAGAAGGACTAGCAGTTATGGATTCTACAAGTTCCATTATTTCTACTGCTAGTGATTGAGTCATATTCTTTTCTCCCTGTATTTCCACGGATGGAATCTCAACTGATGAACTTGATGAATAAAATTGTAGAATATCAAGGGTATCTTCATCATCATCGTCATCAGGAATGAAATGGAATTGAGAGCTAGATTTGAATGCCTTTTGTAGTTTAATTGATTCCCTAACAGTGTTTTCAATGGCAATCTGGGAATCTAATTTAGCAGCCCGATCCTCCGCTAACAATTCTTCCATGGATTTCTCATGTGACATAGCCGACTCTTCCTTAAGTTCTTTTAATAACTCAAGACTCTTCAAGATAGAAGGTGCTGCGTAGTTTCATGAGGAGTTGCTTGAATCATTTGGTATTGTGGAGGTTGGTCTTGATACGAATAGTCGTAATTGTTACAAGGAATTGGATTCCCTGTTGACAATCGAGCTGGAGTGAGGACCTCCACAATACTCACAACAGTAAAACTGATGTGGTTGTGAGTCATATGTGTTGTAGTCATAATTGTTATCGGGAACCTGCTCATAGACAAGCGTGTTTCCCGATTGACAATCAGAACTGGAGTGTGAACCATCACAGTACTCACAATAGTATAACTGCTGAGTCTCACAGTGTGGTAGCTGATGGAATAAATCGGTTGTGTTATGGTAGGAATAGGGATCTTGGTTATAGACGGACCCGTTTCTGATTCCACCATGCTACAAGCTGGGGCAATGCCACCATTATAAGGACCCCCACACCATTGACAACCAAGAGGGTGAGGATAAGACATAGAAAGAATCAAATGGTTCTAGAGGGTAAGAAATGAAGAATCAAAAGGGTAAGAGGGTAAAGAGGAATATTTTTGATATTTTTGAAAAACATCTTTGTAAAACAAAGAATGAAAATATTTTTGGCGTTGTTAACACTTTAGGAAAAGTGTTAATGAACTTTTTGATTTTTAAAAATTGTTTACAAAAAGGTGGTATATGTGCAAGAATGGATCTGGAAATGTTTAGAACACGCTTACAGCCCCGGGCAGCCGCCAAAATTTGTCGGTGCAAAGAAACCGTCAAGTTATCTCACGCAACTAGCCAACTTGTGAATGACCAACCGTAAGAAACTCAAAACAGTTCACACACCAATGCAATTTAAGATCAAAGGAATATAGTGTATTCCTGGGTGCGTTAAGTCCCACAGGAGGAGGATGAATTGGTGTTAAACAACTTCAGATGTCGAATAATCACTAAGGATAGTGATTAGAAAGGATTTTGATGGATAATACCTAAAAAAAAATCTATAAATTACAGTGACTTAAATGCAAATTAAAAGAGATTAAAAAGTTAAAATATATTAAATAAAAGCTATCACTATTTTTAAAGTGATGAACGTTTAAAACCTAAAACGTACGTTTAAATAAAATTACGTAAACGTACAAAATAAAACGTGAGTTTTAAATAAATAAAAGACCTATAAATATGAAAATGATATTTTTACAATCCTAATAATAAAAGAAAATTATTAGAAAAAGAAAATTATTTTTACAACTATTTATTTAATTATTATTAATTAAAAACTATTTATTAAGTATTTAAAATGCACTAAAATACAAGAAAATACAAAATTAACCTAGAAAAATGAAATTATAACTTGGAAAAATCTAAAATATGATAAAACTTATTTTAAAACTGAAAATATATTTTTTAGACTTTTTATGTATTTATTATTAATTTAAAACTATTTAAAACTAATTAAAATGCTAAAAAATAATATTTAAACTAAGAAAATTATGGAAAAATACTTTTTATGACTTTTATATTTATCTTAATCTATAAAAATTGAAAACATATTTTTTAAGCTTTTTCTGATTTATTAGTATTAAAAGCTATTTAAAAAGACTTAAAAACTAGTTTAAATAAGGAAAAATAGCAAATAAGCTTGGAAAAATCAGAAAACAGGAAAATATTATTTCTAAGTTTATAAAAATATAAAAACATATGCTTATTTGTGAGAATATGAAACTGTAATGGATTGGCTTATAAATAAGCACTTCAAAATAAGCTAAAAGCCATAAATGACCACCAAATTAACACATAAGCTAGGGTATGCTATATTAACTAATTACTAACCTATTCCAACCATCCTAAACCTCTGAAAAGCAGTTTAAGCTAAGAATTAAGCAAATCAAAACTAATTTATTTGAAATGGGACAGAATAAGGCTTATCTAGGAGTGGGGTCCGTGAGCTAAGCTCAAAAGATTGATCAAATGGATAGTCACTGGGTGGTGAGTGGTAAGGAACCAAGAACCACCAGTGGGTCCACTGTGTGGGGCTTTGTGGGACCCACCAGCGGTGTGGTGATGCCTCCATCGCTTGTGGGGGCATCATTAGGACAGTCAAGAAGCTACTGAATAAGGACTTATTAAGCTAAGTGAAAGTGAGCTACTATTTTTATATTTTAGTTTATACAATATATCCCAAAAGGATTTAGGCTAAAACTTGACATGAATCCTATATAAAATTATACATTTTATTCAAAACCACTTGTCAGAATTTTGACTTTTTAATTGTAAAACAAGTTTGACTTTATTGAACTTTGGACTGATTTTACGATTATATATGTTATATTAAGGTATAAGATGATTTTGCTAAAGTATCAAGTAATAAGCTAATGATGAGTTTTGCAATCATTGTTTAACAGAAACCGGTAAATTGAGTTAGAAGCTATTTGACTTTTAATTGCTATTGAATGCAAATGAACAACCAGATTAACTAAAATACCAATAAACTACCTAAACAAGACCTATCACTATAGAATCCTTAATCTCGTAATTCAAGAACAAATCCAAACCACTACTAATAAACCTGCCTTACTAATTTAAACTAGAAAATCATCTAATTGTCACTTATTACGAAAAGAGATCTAATATAAGTCTATAAGCTTAATAAAACAAGGATCAAGCAATTATAATTAACTAAATACCTGAACCCATGTATGCAAAATTTTAACAAGCAGGAAAAAATATTTGAACTCACAAATGATCAAGCCTTATGCGCCCACTACAACCAGCTCTTACCACTATTTCAAACCAAATTAACCCAAGTCAAACTCGTGATCAAACCAATTCCATAACCAAATCCATTTTGAACCTTCGCTGACTTTGTTTCCAGATGATTTTAGAGTAAAATCATAGTGACTTTTATGGGTAAACAATAGTAAAGCAGCTTAGTAAAAGCTTATATGAGCTTATACTCAAGCTTATAATTGCATAACATCAAATATAATCAACATTCATATGAACTTGAAATTTCAAACTTGAAAATTGCATAAGATAAATCGTATTTGAAAATTAACATCGAATGTGCTGTTTATAAAACAACAAATGCATAGTAGAGTACTTTGAAGTTAATTTAAACCACTGTTCCAATTTACAAAAACCACATTACAAAATAAAACACGCACATGTCTTTACAAGGCTTTCTCTCTTCTTATTTATTGAACTCATTCTCTTTCTTGTCGACATCTGATCAGTTCCCACCTTTTTGCAGCCCTTGGATCATTGAAAATTATCAAAACCGTCCACTTGGTGTTTTGGCGGGAAAAGTCTTAGAAGCAGGTTTATGCATTAAATGAGGTAATGAGTGATATGTGAGGTGGAAAGGTTGATGGTGATGTGGTAGGCAAGAGCTGGAAAGGTGATAGTAGCAGGTGGCAGGGAAAGAGTGGACACAGGTGTAGGGGGTGAAGATGGTGAACAGTGGCGCGGGGGTATTATTTCTTTTAAATTTCGGGTTTGGGCTTATATTGGATTTGGGCCTGGTTTTGTGTTTTTGGGTTTTGGTTAAGTAATAACAAATAAGGTCCGTTTGGTTTTAAGATAAGCACAAGGACCATAAATGTAATATTCTGAAAGTTAAGGGACTGAGTTGACAAGATTTCCAAACTTACATAAGGGTGAATTTTGCCAAGTTTCATTTACCAAGGACCATAAATGTATTTATTTCCTATTTTTAACGTCCAAGGACTAAAATTGCCAAGTTTGAAATTCTAGGGATCCAACTTGTAATTTCTCCAAAGTTTACCATAAGGACCAATTTTTGTCATTTATAAATAGTACAAGGTTAATATTTGATAATTTTCATTTTTTTAAAATTAACCAAGGACTATATTTGACATTTTTCAAAGTTAAGGGACCAAAGTTGTAAATTGTGATTTTTAAACTTCAAAGGACAATTTCTCACAACTTGTGAATCCCAAGGACCTTTTATGACTTTTTACAAGTTTTGGAATGACCAGGGACTAGATTTGACAACTGTTGAAACTTGGGGGACTAAAACTGCCAATAATGCAAACTTGATACGTTTTTCACCAGATTTTGATGTTTTTGCATTTAAAACACATAAAACACTTGTTTGTGATATTTTTATCATTTTGATGCATTTTTGAGTGTTTTCAGATGTTTTTGCAGTCTAGATAGTACAAAAATGATGAGTATTTAGACACTCATCAGTGATACAGATCATCCTTTCGATTGTTGATAGCGGATGTTCCCGGCACATGACATGCAATCTCAAACTTTTATCAAACTTTGTCTCAAAGTTCATTGGCACTGTCAGGTTCGGGAATGATCACTTCACATCTATCATGGGCTACGAAGACTACATCAATGGGAACATCGAAATTAGCAGGGTTTATTATGTGGAAGGTCTCGGTCACAATTTATTTTCAGTCGGTCAGTTTTGTGATGGTGATTTGGAAGTTGCCTTTAGGGAGAAAACTTGTTTCATCCGTGATCTACAAGGAAACGATCTTATGTCTGGAAACCACACATCAAGCCTTTACACAGTCTCCATACAAGACATGATTGCTTCATCTCCCATATGTCTACTTTCTAAAGCAACATCTACAAAATCATGGTTGTGGCACCGCATACTCTCACTTTGAACTTTCAAACCATAACCAATCTTTCACGACACAAACTAGTTGAAGGTCTTCCAAGGTTTATGATAAGATCGTTTATAAGCTCTAGGGGATAACAATAAAAACGATTATAATGCAAAACTGAATAAGAAAACATCGTTTGTTATTATTAACAAAGTTCTTCGTCATCATCTCTAAACTACTAACCTAGGCGTTTATAGGAACACGCCTACACACACGCACTTTTACTAGATGTCTACATATTGGAAGACTTGTATATAAAAACCTACATCCCATGTCCTCTTTATATACTAGAGGATTAGGGTTTACAAATCTCTACTAAGGACTAAATAATAAATCTTCTATTGCAAGCAAGTCCCTCCATCTTTTTGTAGATTTACTTCTTGTCACTTTAAGCCTTTGATGTTTCATTCTTTATTATTTTGTATCATCGAATCAATAAACCCAACAATCTTCCCCTATTTGATGATGAAAAAACAAACACGGTTCTTGTACGAACTTCCCTTGACGAAGTAGCAGAAGTTGAGATAATTAAATCTCACCATGAATGAAACACTCTTGTCTTCCTTTGTCTTCCCCTTAATCCATGCCATCGCACTCCAACATCTCTTCCCCTTTTTGTTATCAACAAATAGAGAACATATGCAAACTTGATCTTGACCACCACGAATCAATACCACACATCCAATTCATCCTTCCAATGTTTCAAATTACCCTCCATAAAGTTTTCCGCAACTAAAGATGAACTTGAAACAGTAGAAATCTAAACCATCAGTAGTAATACTAATCAATAGTAGTAAGAATCAAAAAATTTCCCCTTGAGTGGTGCATGAACATCAAATGATTCTTCAAATCTGTAAGCTCCTTGTAATGATCACTTGTGAAGAAAACCAAATATAACGAACTTGATAAAGAAGTAGAATAACCCAAACTTGTGTCTTATGTCTTGCACTATAGATGACATCGAACGTACCCAAAACTTATGGATAGGGAGACCGCAATCCCTTGACGAAAACCTTCATCTACTATTCGTCAATTCGTTGCCATAATCATTGAAGAACGAACAATTTATCTCCAAAGTGTAACACCCACTTTGAGATATGATAAGAGCACGAATATGTGTAACTCAACTACAATATCAAATAGGTTATGATCAATCATCTTCGTAATCACCTATTCAATCAAACCTAAAAAAATACGAGCCTTGTAAAACGTTTAAGAACAAATAACCAAACTCATGTGTGTGTGAACCAATATCTCATGTGTGTGTCAACCATCCAAACGTTAAACTTATCCGAGAACCAAAAAGTACGTGTCATCCTATATCGATCAAAACTTCGTTTAGAATAGAACTAATGTTGAACCTGGTAGCGTTTCTTTGTTACCAATCTTCGATCGAACAATCCGTCTTAAATTCGAGAACCAAAAATCATGTAATATGTGAATCACAGCCATGTAACAAATTACTTCATAATTTATTAAAATAGAATACCACTGACCAATGCACAAGAGTAGAAGGATATACTTTTAACTTTCAATGCACTACCACCAATAGAGTAATTCCACAAACTGTGCTACTTGAATATACCATGCAAATTCAATTCAATGCAACGCAATAACACAATCCATGCTTAGACACCAATAGCAGACCATGAGTACACACACAACAATTTATAGCCTGCCATCTTGAATGAATATAAACTTCATACGTAGCTGCAAATACCATTGAGTAGCAACAGTTCGGAATGAGGTACTTGCAACAATGATACGAGCTTAGAAGTAGTTATAAGTAGCAAGTTGTAGCAGCAGTAGATACCTTGTAACATAGCAGCAGATAGCATCGACAAGCAGCCGTTAAGAACCAACAAGCAGTAGTAACGCATAACTAGCAGTGGTTCGAGAAGCAGTGGTAACATATTGACATAGCAGCGGTTACCTAAATAACTAGCAGTGGAATCGATCAAGGAGCAGTGGTACAATTTTCTACTAGCAGTAGAAACTCGAATAAGCTAGCAGTGGTTACAAATTTCAGCAAGAAACCCTAATCGTAGCAGTAGTAAAACACTCAACTTTAGTATGATCACCAAACAGTTCAAATATGCTCGTATAATTCAGTGCACCAACTGTTCCTCGTAGTGGTTCACCAATCATCCCAATATTTAATCTTTAAAAGTATAATCCACTACACAATGAATCTTTAATAATAAAATCCATGCCAACTCAAACCCTCGTGAATGATTAAATGACAAAGCATCAATTCTTGACAAAGATTCCTTAATGAACAAATACCATATCAAATAAAGTATGAGTAAACACCCTTCAATCTCGACATTAATTTAATATAGATCAGTACAAGGTCAAAATTCAATACAAGGTAATGAATAAAGTACTGACCCATGAATCAAGTTATTTGATTTTTACTATTGTTGATCATTATTCCTACTACTAGTTGGAGTTTTCTACTGTTTTGGATTCATTTTTAGTAAGCATTTTGGTGTTCTTCATGGAGGGCAATTCGAAACATTGGACGGCTTAGATTGGAAGTATGATATTGGTTCGTGGTGGTCAAGATCATTATTTGCATAAGTTCCCTATTTGGATAATAACAAAAAGGGGAAGAGATGTTTGAGTGGCATGCCATGGATTACGAGGAAGACAAAGGAAGACATACTTGTTTCATTCATGGTGAGATCCCTGATCTCAATTTCTCTACTTTTTCTAGGGAAGTTCGTTCAAGAATGGTTTTGTCATTATCAACTAGGGGAAGATTGTTGGGAATTATACATTTGAGTTGATAAGACAAAAAGAATGAAACAAGAGGGACTTAATACGACAAGAAGGAAACCTACAAAAAGATGGAAGGACTTGCTTGTAAAAGAAGTTTTATTTATTAGTCCTTTGTAGTATTTTGTAAACCCTAATCCTCTAGTATATAAAGAGGACATGGGGTGTAGGTTTGAATTAAGTCTTCCATAATGTAGACGTCTAGTAAAGGTGTGTGTGTCCTAGGCGTATAGTCTTGTAAACGCCTAGGTTATTAGTTTAGTTAGTAGTTTAGTTATCTAGACGTGTTCCTATAAACGTCTAAGATTAGTTAGTATTAGTGAATGAAACCTTGTTCAATAACAAAGAATTAATTAGTTTATTCCGCTGTGCATGTTATTAGTCTTTGTTATTGATCCCTAGCTGAGCTCATAAACGATCTTATCAGTTTAGGTATTCAAAAGATCACTTATGCTCAGCTTGTAAACAAGGGAAAAGCACTCGTGCTCACTTTCCTTCCAAGAGAGAACATAACTCTCAGCATGTTCTTCATCTTCTTCACATGGATTTGTGTGGCCCGATGCGTGTGTAGACGATTAATGGCAAACGCTACATTATAGTAATTGTTGATGACTACTCAAGATGGACTTGGGTTTATTTTCTTCGAAGTAAAGATCAAGCTCCACAGATGATCATCACCTTTCTTACAAAAATTCAAGTTCAGCTCTGGAGCACTGTCAAACAAGTTAGAACAGACAAAGGAACTGAATTTGTGAACCAAACTCTTCAAGATTACTAAAAGAAAGTGGGAATTGAGCATCAGACATCAATTGCACGGACACCAAAACAAAATTGAGTGGTTGAAAGACGAAACCGTACGTTAGTGGAAGTTGCAAGAACGATGTTGATCAATGCGAAACTTCCAGATTACTTATGGGCAGAAGCCGTGTCAACTGCATGCTACACTCAGAACCGTTCTATGATAACCAAACGCCATAACAAAACACCTTATGAGCTTAACCATAACAGAAAACCAAACCTCAAACACTTTCATGTATTTGGTGCTCTTTGTTACCCAAATAATGATCGTGATGACTTTGGAAAGCTCAAGGCTAAAGCTGACATTGGAGTCTGCGTTGGATACTATGAAAACTCAAAGGGATACCGGATCTAGAATCGTCATACAAAGGAAATTATGGAAACAATTCACGCTAATTTTGATGAGCTCACAAAAATGGCTTCTGAGCAAAACAACTTGGAACCAGGACATAACCGTCTTAAATTCCCCCAATCATCAGCTGATCAATCATTTCAACTAACTCGTCGTCAGATGGAAACGTTGTTTGCTCCTTTTTTTAATGACGATCTTGATCAACATGCTCTAGATGTATCAAATGTTTCCGTTGCTTAACCTGACAATATTCCAATCCCGGATACACCTGAAACAACAACAATTGTTGCTGATGCACCTCTGATTGAATATACAGCAACAGTCGAACAAACCGCTTCTAATTACGCTTATCTAGCTGATGATCCTCTTAATCAAGATGTACCTGCACCAGCGGATTATGATGGAAATGCTTTCTCTAACCCTTTCGCAACTGAAACTGCAACCTCAGATGTTGCTGAATCTTCTACCAGCCATCAAATCCACCAAATCTGCACAATGTATACCAACATCAACCCTCCATACACTGATGGACTAAAGACCATCCTCTTGTTAATATTATTGGCAACCCTAACCAACCAATCGTAACTAGACAACGCCTTCAGACTGACGGAGAACACTGCATTTATGCACTCACCCTTTGCCAATCTAAACCCAAAAACATTAAAGAAGCAATGACTTATGACAACTGGATCGAATCCATGCAAGAAGAGCTAAACCAGTTTAAACTGGATCTAATCCAATAGGGGTCTACGTCATTGGTCTCAAATGGATTTGGAAAAACAAGCTAGATGCTGAGGGTACGGTTATCCAAAACAAGTCACGTCTGGTAGCTAAGGGTTATAGACAGGAAGAGGGTATCAACTTTGAAGAATCATTTGCTCCGGTAGCTAGACTTGAGGCTGTACAGATTTTTCTGGCATTCGCGGCTCACATGAACATCACTGTTTATCAAATGGATGTCTAAACAGCCTTTCTGAATGGTAAACTGAAGGAAACAGTCTATGTTAGTCAGCTAGAAGGATTTGTTGATCCAGAGTTCCCTAATCACGTCTACAAATTGAACAAGGCTCTTTACGGTCTCAAACAAGCCCCTCGGGCATGGTATGATAAGTTGTCATCCTTTCTCCTTGAACAAAATTTTATCAAAGGATCGGTCGACCCAACATTGTTTATTCAATATCATGGGGAACACATTACAATTGTTCGGATTTATGTGGATGACATCATTTTTGGTTTTACCCACAAAAAGTACTCGAACGCTTTTTCAAAACTAATGAAAACAAATGTGAAATTTCAATCATGGGTGAACTTACGTTCTTCTTAGGATTACAAGTTCATCAATCACCCCGTGGTATTTCTTAAGTTAGTCCAAATATGCTCTTGAAATATTGAATAAACATGGAATGCAAAGTTGTGACACCTGTGCAACACCAATGGCACATACCAACAAACTGGATGCTGATTTACATGGGAAATTGGTTGACCCTACCAAATACCAAAGTATTATTGGGTCTCTCATGTATCTAACAGCCAGTAGACCTGACATTGTATTTTCTGTATATCTTTGCTCCCGTTATCAGTCAAGACCAACTAAAAGACACCTCTCTAAGGCTAAAAGAATCCTCCGATACGTAAAGGGAACCATTAACTTGGGGATCTGTTATCCGAAGGATTTTAGTTTTGAACTAATAGCCTTTTCAGGTGCTGACTACGCAGGATGCTTAGATTCACAGAAAAGTACTTCAGGAGGTTTACAATTCCTTGGTGATAAATTGGTGTCATGGCAATCGAAGAAACAGGATTGTACATCGCTATCCTCAATTGAAGCAGAATATATAGCCATGTCTTTGTGTTGTGCTCAAGTCATTTGGATGAGAACACAACTCAAGGACTATGGTTATGTATTTGACAGAATCCCGGTGTACTGTGACAACCGAAGTGCTATTGAGATCTCGTGCAACACCGTTCAACACTCGAAGTCAAAGCACATCGATCTTCGATATCATTTCATCAAAGAGCATGTGGAAAAGGGTACCGTTGAATTATACTTTGTAGGTACAGAACACCAATTGGCGGATCTTTTCACTAAAGCCTTGCCTCCCGCAAGATTTACTGATTTGATTCACTGTATTGGTATGAGGTGTTTGACTCCAGAAGAACTGGACGAACTTTTAACACATTCTTAAAAAAAGTTAAACACCAAAACCTGTTTTGTAAATAATTTTCAAAAACAAAATACAAAAATATAAAATCAGATAAAATCCAAAAATACTCTTCTATCTAAATTTCTATCTAAACCAAAGATCGCAAGTACAAAACTTCCATCAACACTGTGCTCAATAAAACATTTCACCATTTTTTTCCCGAATAAGTGTTGAAGGGGAGAAAGTAAATATTTTTCAGTTTCATAAAACCTTGTACTTGCATGTTACCAATAATACGTTGTTTGTTCAAAATGGTGGATATGTATCTTGTGAAATACTCTCCTCTGACTCAAATGTTTAAAAAAAATCATCATTTCAAAATTCGAGGGGGAGTATCGTTAAGTTTCTTGCCCAAAATGTGTTTTGTCTAACCAAAATGGAAGTTAATGGGTCTTGGTTGAAAATGTTTGAGGTGGAGGACTGATCTTGTCATTTTTGAAAAGTAAATTTAAACAAAATCTTCCACCTAACTCATTCAAAGAATTTACTCTTCACATTTAATTCTTAAACCTACCAAGATCCACGGCTTGAATTCAAACCACAAATCCGTTCTACAAAATAAAAAAGTGTAAGTTGCAAATGTTTTAGATCATGTTTTTAAACATTGGTTTTGAAAAACTTTTAAATCTAACGGTCCATTCTTCAAATATTTTGATTTGTTGGTTTTACGCGTATGCGTAAGAAAAGGATTGAGCCAAAGTGTGTTTGTGATGAAATGGCTTATGTCAAAACCTTTCTAAATGTGTTATGAAGCAATTTCCGTCATTTGTTCTTACCCAGAAACTCGAATTGATGATGTTTGAAAATTAGAGTTTATGAACGATTTTAGGGGTTTTCGCATAAGAATGTTTTTGTGCAATTAGATGGTCTCAGTAGCATTCTTACATGGTTAATTACATGAAATAGGCCTTGAAATCCACCCAGAAACATCAAAAGTTAAAATTTTGAATTTTAGGGTTTATAGGGTCGTGGTACTTGAATCTTCTGATTCTTTGAGTATTTCGTGTTAAAACTTGCTGTAGACTACTCATTAGATAAATGATGATTGAGATGAGATTCTGCATTTTTGAACCACGAAACACTCGGTTTCCATTTCGGTTGTAGGTGTAACCAACCCCCTATTAAAGATATGGCAGAAATAAATAATAGAAAAAGAGCTCCAGTATAAAGATCTTCATTAGTTTGTAAACCGATTGTATACCACCACTGATAAACACCAGAATAGGCGATATTCACTGGCCCAAGAGCACCCCCTCGAGTAAAAGCTTCTACAGCCGGTTGACCAAAATGAGGATCCCAAATTGCATGAGCAATAGGTCTTACATGTAAAGGGTCCTGTACCCATGACTCAAAATTTCCTTGCCAAGCTACATGAAAGAGATTTCCAGAAGTCCACAGAAAAATTATTGCTAATTGCCCGAAGTGAGAAGCAAAAATATGGTTGAATCTGTTATGCGTAGAACTAGGGTTTAGGGTTTTAGTATTTTTACGCCTAAGCTGTTCTGTGCCTAACTAGCTCAATCTTATGCATGTTTTGTGATTCTGTAAGTGTTAGGATTGCCTTGTAATCATGTTATTATGTTTATGTGTTTCAGGTTTGTTACTCGTAAAGATCAGACTTAAGGTGTTGATGACTTACGCTTATGGAATACCTTTATGCGTAAAGGTTACGCATAAGAGCAATCTTACACGTAAAACTTACGCATAAAGGGTCTACAGTGGGACTAAACGTATCCTGGAAGGATATGCGTAAACTTGGATGTTTACGCATAAGGGTTACTCTTACGAGTAAAACTTACGCGTAACTCCTATTGCCAAAGCTTACGCGTAAGCATATAAGCTAATGGTATAGTTTTACGCCTAAGGCTTGCCCTTACGCTTAAGCTTACGCCTACGCCTAAAGCACTGTTTTTAAGCATAAACTTATATGTTTACGCTTAAGCCAACATTTCACATTGTTTTGATATGTTACGCGTAGAATACTTGTAATAGTTACTCTTAAGTCACAAAAAACTAAAATGTTACTCATAAGCTATCAAAAAGTTAAAATTTTGTGTGTTTAAGTGATATTTGGAGATTAAAACTTCAAAACTAACATACTCACGTAACTTAGCACATCAACTTCAATCTATTGGACTTAAAGTGACTTTGGACTCGTAACATTCATAAACATGATAACTTCAATCAAGTAATTGGACAATAAAATCAAACTAAGACTAACACAATGTCTTTCAATATGTTAGTTCTTTTGTCTCAATACCTTTCAGATCGTGAAATGGATGTCAATCAGGAAAATCTCAATGCTCAAAATGAGCTCACGATGGCAGATATCTTCCCTGCGGATTACCACAAAACTATCGGAAAGAACAATCTCAGAGTCGACTTCGACAACTTTACATGTTCTGAATCCTCATGTAGAGTAGCAGTTGACATCCTCAAAGATCATCCCTTACATCTCATGCTCACAAACTCTGCTTCAGTACCCAAAATCTACATCCATCAGTTTTGGCACACTATGGATAAAATCTACGGTCAAGATGCAGTGAAAGTGACCATTGGCCCTAAGGAAGTCACAGTTACATTGGCGGATCTTCGTGATCCTTCTTCTTCCAGTTATTCGTTCTACTGAATACGTTCCAACTCCAAGTGAAGAGGAAGTATTGAAGTTCATGGTAGACATTGGATATGACGAAGCTTCTGGCATCATCTCCAAGCATTCTAGTGTCGATCTCAAGAACATCCCACAACCCTAGAGGACTCTCTACATCATGATCGCCAAGTCAGTCTCAGGGAGAGATAGTGGACATGAACACCCAAAGCTGATGCATCTTCAAACTTTTTGGGGAATGGTTCATAGGAAACACATTAATTATGCAAGCTTAATTTGGGAAGACATGATGCAACATCACAGGAAGCCTGGTTCCAAGATCCCCTTCATCAGATATACAAAGTTGCTGATCCACAATCTTCTCGGGAAGCACCAGGACATCCCAATGAGAATTAATGACCCCAACACACACTCAATGTTGTATGAGCCTACCTTGAATACTGCGAGGTTCAAAGACTCCTCAACCCGTAAACAAGGTGCGGAATTACTTGATTGCTTGATTACTGATGAAATCAAGGTTCTTCCATCATACCTTCGTTACAAGGAAGCAGTGTGTGCGGGAAGAGTTGGGTTTATGGATGAGAAGACAACTCCAGTGGCTACTACAAGGGCAAGGAGAGTCGAAAGCACTGGAAGCACAAACAGGTACAAGAAAAGACATCCAAGTCTAAAGAGGAAAGTTCCAGCTAAGATCGTTCATCCTAAAGTTGAACCTGAACCAATTCCATAAGATGACGACTCTGAAACTGAATCGGATGATCTGACTATCTACTCTGAAGTGCAAAAGGATGACGCATCTACCCAGAAGTCAAAGGACAAACCTACTAATCCCTCATCTGACAAAGGGAAGAAGCCAGTAGAGGAAAAGGAAGAAGAAGATTCAGATGTTGAGTATGATCCTAAGGATGAACAGAAACAGTACTAGAAGACTCTGAATCAACTGAGGAAGGAACATGCTGCTAAAGAGTTCGAACGTCAAAAAATGAAAGGCCCTGGAGGTTCCAGCGGTGGTGTCCCTGCTACATCAGTTTCTGATCCGGTTAATCAATCTGGTAAAGGAACTGATGCCACCACCAAGGAATCTACAAAGCAAGAGCAGCAAGAGGATGTAGTAATGTTCGACTTTGAAGGTGACGAGCAAGACAATGATGAGAGAATAACACATAAAGATCTTGAGGAGGCTGAAAAGGAAAGGGCGGAAGAAGAAATCGCTAAGAGGGCTGCAGACGAAGCTGCTCAAAAGGCCGAAGAGGAACGCATCAGACTAGAAACAGATGACTACATTCAGGAAAATCCTGAACATAACCCTGAGCAATCCTCGGAACAACCCCATGACACTTCCAAAGCTGAATCATCATCTCACTCATCACGACCACCATCCAAATAAACGACAACTAAATCATCATCAAAGTCAGTCAAGAAAAAGGCCGATACTTTGGCATCTCGCACCAAATCCAAGATCCAGAAAGCCTTGCATCAATCTAGAAAACGCAAACAAAGTCTTCAGGACCAAAAATTGAACATGCTGGCTGACAAGGTAAATGAGCTTTCTCAAGAGATGGACACGTTCGAAGGAGAAAGAGAACAAATCAAAGCATTTTTCAATAGAGATGTTCAAGGAGAAATGGATGAGCAGATCAAGAACTACACTCATCACTTCCTCCTCAAATATGTTCCTGCCATCTCTAAAGATATGTTTCAAATCAGTTCTACCCAACGCTAAAAACACTGGTCAGGCAAATGATTACCACAACACCGGTGGTCATGCAAACCCGACCAGTCCCGCCTCCTAATGTCACTAAAGCTGATTTGATCTCACAGTTGATTCTACAGATGTCTCCTTAAGCTCCTACTTTCACACCTGATGAATTGAAGCTTTATGAGGTACTTCTTGCATATCAACTAAAGACAATGTGCAAGGAAGCAACTGATCAGGAGAAGCGACCAAGAGATGATGATGACACGGATAAAGACCTGAATGAAAAACGTCAAAAGAATATTGGCGGGTCATCATCATCCATGCCACCACCATCCCCTAAAACCACCATCACAACAACAAAACAAGCTTCTCAACAACCTCCCTCATCGGACAAACCTCGGGATGTTGATTATCCACCACCAATGCAGCAAGCCAGTGATCACTTCACATATATCGATGGTGAAGATGAAGACATTCCTGAGCCCCAACAACAACCATCACCACAACCGGAATCATCCTCCCGACCAAAAAAGAAGAAACAAAGTTCTGTCGTCTCATGGTTAGATGAAGACGACACGGAGGAGTATGATTGGTTCAGTCAGTTGGTTGATGGGATGCCTAGATTACCTAATGGTCAAGAACCAGTAGACGGTCGTACAATGGAGCAGGTGAAGATCATCCAAGATCCATTCAAAGTGAAAAAGATGACGAAAGAGGAATTGCACAGGATAAAGAACGACGCGTTCAACTTGTTGAAAGACAGATTGAGCAGCGCATTTGAAGTCGAATATCATCTTGACAACATTGCACGAGCAATGTCTAACAACATTGACTGGCTAAATCCCAAATCGAACATCGACGTTACAAGAAAGGATAACACTCCATACTACACTGATTGGACAAAACCGCTACCAACCATTGGCCGACCCGAGCAACCTAAGATTCCATACCACTTCTTCTTCAACAACGACCTCGAGTTTCTTCAACACGTCAGTAGCGTCAGCAAGAAGTATGCTACATCACTCACCTTCAATATTCCAGCTGCAGTTTTCTCTACCAATATAGCTATTGAAGAAGATGCCACCAAATTGTATGTTGACAAAGTGGTGGAGTATGATCTCGATGCAAAATACGGAATTCATCATGGGCCACCATAGAGAAGATTGTATTACAGAAGCTGTCAAGTTCAAAGGTCAAACAAGGAGGTTACGAGTGATAAGAAGATCGTTGCTATACTGAAGGTTACACTCGCAACAAAATGGGGTTATTCATTCTTGTCAGAGATCAAGGTCAAGCGACAAGATGAAAAAGAATATGACTTCACTGAAGTAGATTTCTCGAGTTTGTAACTAAACGACATCGAAGATATGTACCTTGCAAAGGTACAAGGAAGGATGAGACAATTCTCAACAGAAATTCAAATTCAGTTCATCACAGCCCTACTGATCTTCATTCGAAGCAAAGTGATTTAAGAACGTGTTGAAGATCTACAACTGGCGGTCAAATCATACAAAAAGCAGATAAATCTTACACAACCGTTGCTACACTTTCCCAACCTTAATCAACTGCCTCAGTATACTATCTTGCACAAACCAAGGTTTGGGGTCGTCTACCGTAGTGAGCTTCATCATACTTGCATCATGGCATACGACGAAATCCACAAATTCTGTGATCATACGTTGAAAATGGTTCATGATGGGTTAGCTTACCGGTTAAAGGATATTCAGAAAGGTATTAGTTCGAAAAAGAGGTGGAATTCGGAAGAAAGAAAGGAAGCTCGCAGGATCATAAAAAGGCTGGATGAAAGGTTGTTCCACCAGGATCATACACGAAGGTTGGAGAGCTATGTGGGAGGACGACAGAGTTTCTCTATCTCAATGTTTCAACGTAAAGAGAAAGTCCCGGGTCGTGTGTAATCGTTGGGTACTCCTTAAACTTTCTTGAATTGTATTTTGATTATTGATTTATTTATTCATTATGGCTTGTACATAAATAGCAGTGTACAACCCGATTTTGTAATGAAGGACCATGTGGTACGCATCAGTGCCACAATCCTTATAAAAGGAGCGAAAGCTTCTTACTTTTGAGAAAAATTTATCAAACTTTCAAAAAATTTCATAATTTTGCTCAAAAGAACAAGTACTCTCTCTCGTGTTTTTCAAAACCTCAAAACTTAATATGCCATATTCGATCTCAAAATTTCATTAAAAATAACATTAATATGCCATTTTTGAGGGGGAGAAAATAAATTGTGTGATACAAATATGTTGGATTGTGATTGAATCTATGTGTGAATAGACTTAACCATTGAATTGACGAGCTCTTAAATGTCATAAATCGAAAAGACTTGTCCGGGACGGGTAATAATTTCAAAATAGTTCGCTAGTGATGTAAACGTGTCTCGCAAAGGACTAGTCTTAGTAGAATGTACCATCCGAGAAACTCTTGGTAGACATGAACTTTGACGGGTCCAACCTCCTCACCAAGGAGTGTTTACAACTTCAAGCTGACTTAGTCAGTGATGTAACCGTGTCTCGCGGGGAATTATTTATCTTGAGTCGATCAATTCAAAAGTGCGCGCTCTACCCTCAATGTGCAGATTTCTATCAAAACTCCTAAGCACATGTGGAGGGGGAGTATTTCTGAAAATGCAAAACTCTCAAAGTGTTACAAACATGTTTTCATTCATAAACACTTTGAGAGATTTTCATGAAAATGGTTTTATGGGAACATAGGATAGTCATGGAGTTATAAGGTGACTAAGTTTAGGAATAAACATCCTATGATCCGCCAGAGCCATAGGGATCTACCCAAGGACACCACAAATAGTTGGTATTTAGAAGTCCTTAGGTATGATTATAAAAAGGAAAAAATGAGAATCAGAGAAAGAAGGAGTTGAAGAATTAAAAAGAAAAGTATGAAAAGAAATAGCCCTCCAAATTATTCAACTTAGGGCAGACACAGGGTTCATATCATATGCTACTGGCTGTCACTAGATGACACCGGTATTGAAGATAAAGTCGTCATGGACCCAGTGACACACTTCACTAAACCTTCTTAGCCACTCAAGTTTCTCTCAACAGAAGCTTGTTTCATTCTCACAGGGAACCCTACGTAATCTATCGACTTTTTCTTAGAGATTGTTGGTATTGAAGAAGGAGACCCTCTCCCTAGTCTCCGCTCAGGAAAACCAAAGCGCACTATTGAGTCTAGAGCTACGAGATTCATCAAAAGATCTCTTAGGAACACTTGAACTTTCATCACTTATCGTTCAACAATAAGGATGCAAGTGACATATTCTAGAGTCCTTCGCAGATCCTAGCAATCTGCCGAGAACATTTATGAGGGGATTCACAACTGTGATCCTCAGTGATTGAATGGAAACTCCTACCAGGGTCAACATCAAATAGCCCTGACAGCAGGTCGCTTCGGTAACTCCTTGTGGGTTACGCTTAGTGTTGTCTCAAATGGTCCACAGTCGTGAGGAGATGCTTCGGTGTACCTCAGCGGCTCACCTGAACTGTAGATGTACTTCGGTACATCGTGTTAGCCTGCTTGAGGGCCTTTAGTTCAGGAACAGCCTTTTCAAGAATTAAAGATGTGTTTCAGACTATGTTGTTAGCACCCTCAAAGTTTGAACTTGTAAGTGCTGGAAATCCTGCTAAAGAGATTCCTTTCAAGAATCGAGTCCTAAAGATGGGGTCATTACTTGAACTTATTCAATGTAATGCCAACTGTCCCTCCACGGGATTCGGACGGCTGATTCGCTCGACCAAGGTGAATGGAATCAAAACATTTATTAGTAAAACAATCCTAGTGGTCAATTCTTTAAGAAAAATCCACAATGATCGATTGGTGCTTACTACTAACCAAATTTATGTAGCTGCTGATGGATGCTTCTGGGAGGAAAGATCATGCTGATTCTCCTTATGCTCATACCAACAACAACATACATGAAGTTCTCTCAAAAGGCAACTCAAAATTCAAAATGATTCTTCATCAAAGCCAAAGAATCTACAAAGTTTAAAGACTAGAGAACTACACCACAAGTGGAATCAAAGTCAAAAGACGTGTGAGCATGTTGGAGAAAGACGTGGAGACACCTGAGCAATGAAGCTGACCAGATGCAGACAACAACATACAATCACATCATCTACAAAAAGAACAAAGAACAAAGAACAAAGTTTACAACGACGTCAAAGCTGAAAACTTCAAAAGAAACAAGATCCCACAGAAGGGGAGATTGTTGGAATCAAAAGCATCTCTACTCACAAGAAAGAAGAGTGCTAGAAGACGTCGAGCAACCACTATTACATCATAACTAGCACTTAGGGGGAGATTGTTGGAAACGCTCCTAAACGTTATTATAAAGTGATAGTCATTTATATGTAATAGGTTGCATTTATATGGCTTTTATGTTAGTAATTAAGGCATGGCTTATGTAGAAAGCCCATAAGCCCATGCTAAGGCCCATGAGGTCAAGGAAGGGACTAGATGTGTTGCCCTAGCTCACTTCCCCTATAAATACTTGTTTACTTCTCATTTGAGAAGTGGTTGTTCACTTATAATACATTTACGCATAACCTTTCATATTGTCTCATGTGTTTGTATGTGCAACCGTCCCTTCTCACCTTATTTCTATCATCTTCATGTTTGTGTTAACTTATGGTGACCTAACAGTCCAGCTAAACCTACCCTACCTCTTGTCGATGATGAGTTAATCAAAAGTGAAGCCATAGAAATCAAGGAAAATATAAATAAAGAAGATGAACCATTAAACAATGAAATCATCAATATTAAAGAGTCTAAAGATCATCCCGTAAAAAAATTTATAGTAAAGTTAAATGAAAGAACCTTAAGATCTCAAGTCTAAAACCAAAATAGTTTGTTTTGTTTTGTATCAACCATAGAACCTAAAAATACGCAAGAAGCCATAAAAGATGAAAGTTGGGTAATGGCTATGCAAGAAGAGTTAAATCAATTTGTTTCTAACAATGTTTGGACAATTTTCCCTCCACCTAATAACTAAACCATAATCAGAACTAAATGGGTATATAAAAACAAGTTAGATGCAAACAGTGTAGTGTCTAGAAATAAAGCTAGACTTGTTGCCCAAGGGTATAATCAACAAGAAGGAATAGACTTTGATGAGACCTATGCTCCCATGGCTAGATTAGAGTCTATAGGAATACTTCTTTCTTATGCTTGTGCTCATGATCTTAAGCTTTTTCAAATGGATGTTAAAAGTGCTTTTCTAAATGGTTTCATTAATGAAGAAGTCTAAGTAGCTCAACCTCTGGGCTTTATTAATTTCGAAAAACCTAACCACGTGTACAAACTAAAGAAAGCTCTCTACGGTCTTAAACAAGTCCCAAAGGTTTGGTATGATAGACTCAAGTCATTTTTAATCAAAAACAGCTATACCATGGGGTTAGTTGATTATACACTTTTCACAAAGAAAAAGGAATCACATATAATTATTGTTCAAATATACGTGGACGATATTATATTCGGATCGACTTGTCAAGACATGTGTGATGATTTCTCAAAAATCATGCATGATGAGTTTGAAATGAGTATGATGGGAGAACTTAGTTTCTTTCTTGGTCTACAAATTAAACAACCGGAAGATGGTATCTTCTTTAATCAATCCAAATACATAAAAGAGATGCTAAAGAAATTTGGTCTAGAAGAGTCAAAACCTATAAGAACACCAATGTCATCCGATACTAAACTTAACAAAGATGAAAATGGTGAATCCGTTGATAACACCAAATACTGTGGCATGATTGGTAGTCTTCTCTACCTTACGACTAGTCGGCCGGATATCATGTTTAGTGTCTGTCTATGTGCTAGGTTTCAAGAAGACCCTAAACCTTCACACCTAGAAGCCATCAAAAGAATATTTAGATATATTAAGGGTACTACTCAATTGGGATTATGGTATCCTAAGGGAACGGGGGTAGAAACTATTGTATATGCGGATTCAGACATGCAGGTGATTATGTTGACCGAAATAGTACAAGTGGTGTATGTACTTTTATGGGATGTTGTTTAACATCTTGGTTCTCGAAGAAACAAACGGAATTGGCCATTTCAACAACCGAAGCCGAATAGGTCTCCGCCGGCAAAGCATGCCAACAAGCACTATGGATGAAACAAGCGTTAGTTGACTACGACATTCATCTAAGTGACATAGCCATTTTATGCGACAACAAAGGTGCTATTGACTTAAGCAAAAATCTGGTCTTGCACTCTCGTACCCAGCATATAGAGATCCGTCATCACTTCCTAAGAGACAATGTTCAAAAGGGGAACATTTCTATTGAGAAGGTATCATCAGAAGACACCATAGCAGACGTCCTCACCAAACCATTGAAGCGGGAACAATTCAACTTGCTTCATCTTGGTCTTTGTTTCATGGAACAGTCATCGTAAAATGTTTTTCAATCTACAAGGTACATAAACGTTAGCCTTACCTTCGTTTATGAGTCTATGATCTCTATTTCACACACAACTCACAAACAATATGGGGATTTTCAAAACACAAGATAAATTTTTATTCTTTCTATACAAGAAACTTTTCAAAATGCTTTCTAAAAGGGATACTTCTCCCCATATCATTTTCCTAAAATTATTCTCACGTCTAGGACAAATCTTTTTCATTCTTAATACAAAGTAAAAAAAAATTATTGCATCTCATGTCTTTTGAATGCTAAAGGGAACACATAACTAATATGTATTTTTGGGTACATTCATTTAAGCAAAAATGAATTAAGGAGCACTCGGGTTATCTTACATAATTATATGCTTTTTCACTTCTTCGTTTATTTTGTTTTCTTCTTTTTAGGAGTCGAGATAACCGCAACTCCAAATGGTTTGCATATAGGCACACACTAGGCACCATTGTTTCCAAAAGGAAATATTTGAGCTGTATGAGATCACCAGTACCACGGATCCCAGCTTTTACGCTGGACGGATCCTTAAACGAACGGATATGTGGGAATCGTGGAACAGAAGAAAAAATTTTCTTCTATATTTCTCATTTTGGCTATAAATCTTCATATTTTAAACATTTTAGCTCTTTCACTAATGAGTATGTTACTTAATGCTTGTGCTCTCATGATCACATGCCTTAAATTTATATCTAATCATTAGATTTTAGTTCACATTTTGGTTTTAGTATTCATTGCAATGCATTATTTCTCTATAAATAAGGTTCCACAATGCTTGCATATCTATCACTCTCAACCTCACAAACAATCATCATCATGTCATCCAAAAGATCCTCCAACATTGATGAACAACCTAGTGAAAACAATCCTTTTCAAGAAATCCAAAACTTCATCCTACCACCTTCCGTAGTGCCACCACCAACCAAATCTAGAAGAACCGCACGGATAAGCATCCGGCCTTGTTGCTTAGCTAAACCTTTGTCAAAAAGCCCATCACCAACTACTAACTCTCCACCAAATGACTACATTGTAGCACCTCCATCATCTCACACAGGCTCATCACCACATTCACCTACCTAGTCTCTACCAAAAATCACCATATCGGAACTCCTTAAGACTCCAAAAAAAATCCCACTACCCATGTCTAGTCCACCACTCACTCCATTTCAACAATCCAGAACTACCCAAATAACTTCCAACTTAAACCCAAAAAAACTAGTCTTTTTAACACCACCAACATCCCCAACCACACTTTACAAAGAGCTTGCAACTTCACCACCTCTACCTCCCATTATCTTACAAGAACATCTAGGCTCTTATCCTCCACCACTCACCAACATCATGGACTTTGATCCATATTTTCCAACATTTCCACCATATATTCCACCTTCCACAAATCAAACTTACTCGGAAACCATCCACCAACACTACCCTCACCATTTACATTGCGAACATTGTCAATCCACTAGAGAACTTGCAATGGAAATAAGGGACGAGATGCGATTCATACTCAACCACATCCATGATCGCATCAACATCATCACACACAAAAACTTCCACAATTTACTATATGCAAGCATGGAAGGAATGACATTACTATTTTCTCTATTTTTTTTCCTTTTATGTCATTTTAAAGAACAAACCTTGTTCTTAGTTTTATATTTTGTATGTGGCATATATACCACTACTCTTTGATATTTTATTACAAGGCTTTGTTTACGTACCTTGGCTCTCCATCTTGTTTCTCGTCCCATACAAGATTATATTACATGTTACTACTAACATTTTCTTTGTAGGTATTATTTTTTCTCACTTGACGCCATATTCTAGGGGGAGCGAGTGCTTTGTGGATCATACTTATTTATATTCCCCAATTTATTTCTTCGTTAGTTTCACTTTTTGTTTCGACAAAAAAGGGGGAGAAGAAGTAAAACTTACATATTCTTTCAAAACATACATCTAATCTTAAGTTTTACTCATCATAACATTATGTTTTCTCATCAACAAAAAGGGGGAGATTGTGAATACAAATAAACCGTAAAAACGTTTACTCATATTCAATGATCTCTTTGTGTTTTGTTGATAAGAAATATAAAGTTATAATAAGTAAAATTATAAGAATACATATTATTTTTGTAAAGTATATACATTTGATCATTTACATAAAATGTTGTAATAATTCATTTGTTGTAATAGTTTAATAGGATTGGTAATATCCAAGACCCATGACCCATACCCATAGAGCTAATCCATAACCCATGACCCAAGACCCATGACCCATTGTTTAGATACATTGTATCTTGTTGGGTACCCAAGGCTCAAATCCATGACCCATGACCCGGTTTGCAACCCAAAACCCGGATTGGTACAACCCAGTTTGCCAGAACCCTTGGATTGCACTGGACATATCCCCCAAGTGAGTGATCCGCAGGAACCAGGCTATGCTAGAGAATTTTGCCAATAAATAGTGTGCCATTTCTTCATTGTTACTCACCCCCCTCTTACAAACTCTCTCATATATTATCTCTCTTTTCTAATCTCAGATCTCTTGATCTATCTAGTATTACTTCTTTCTTTTGTTGTGATTCTCATATAGGTCCTTGTCAAAGGCGAGATCACGAGATACTACAAGTCATCCAAGCAAGGGGTCCTTGATTGATTTGTTCCTCCACAAGATTTCTATAGCAAGATCTTGTATTTCATATTTCACATAGTTGTTGTGTAATAGTTGTGTTGGTTTGGTTTGCCGTGTTAAGGACTCGGTATTTACCTTTGTACCGGATAAAGTGTAAGTGACATTGTGAGGCTTCTCCGCCGTGTTGAAGGAGCTTGTTGACATAGTGCTTGAACTCTCGAGTGGGGAACTCGGGGAGTGGAGTAGGGCAAGGAAGGTATCCTTGTGGCAGAACCACTATAAATCACTTGTGTCACTACTCTCTATCCTTTACTTTACTTTCTTTCATTATTTACTTTACTTATTGCTTTATACTTTCAATCGATCCATACGAATTCACATAAAATCGAATCTAAATTTTTTGAAACTAAACTTTAAATCGGCAAAACTATTCAACCTCCCCCCCCCTTATAGTTTTCCGCATTTTCTACTGAAGATTGGTCCTTTGATTCTCTGTTTAACTATCGTGAAGAAAATTGTCAATATTGTTCATACATACCCTCTCTTTAAGAAATAACTTGATTTCTATGCACTCCTCAATCCAATTACTCAAATCCAAACATAATTTATACACGTGATCTCCGAGATAATATTAAACCTCTCGCAGTCATTCTACGTGAAAATGTTTGGAGTCTTACAGGAAATCATGAGATACTTCCCGCATGTTGTGCTCCCATGATTTACTGTCTCCTAACTCAACAACCACAAAATCTTACTTACTTCTTCGCAAGGCGAATTGTAAACCTCCAAGGCAACAAGAACAAACTAATTCGATATGGGATGTTTCGGACACGCCTTTATCATCATGTTATGTACTATCACCCTCAATTTCAAAGCCCTCAATATATACTTGTGAACAAAATGATGGAACCGTTGAATACTTCTTTCATCACTTCATTCTTCACTCCTGAAACATCAACTACTCACAACCCACTTGACGATCCATCAAACAAAAATGTATGAGCAAAATAGTTCTCTTTAATAAAATCGATCATTAGACTTTGTCTCTAGTTTACCATTGTAACTTGATCATACCTATGAAATAAATCGTTTGTTGATCATCTTTCTTGAATTTTTGATGTTCTTTCATGCTACTCTTACCATATCTTACTTGTATACATGTATGCTTGCTGTAAAGATCATTAGTTTCAAAATTCAATACCTAGAGAAAAATATTGCACGCTCACTGTTAAGAAAACTGTCCTAGATGCCAGATCCCTAGTTTATAACTAGACAAATCCCTCAAATGAAGGATCCGTTGGATCCGGGCAAACAGAAGAAATATTTTTCTTTTATTACATCAACCCAACCTTCCAGACCTTATTGAACTAGTTTAACATGTTTCATTAGGATCACCTTAACTATCTTTAGGCTCAGTTGATCTCACACTCACTCATGAACGACTTAGGGTCACATTTAAAGTATTTTTTTGATTTGTCATTACCTGAAAACTCACCATCTTTCTGCTCCAATGTTCACACATTGTTCATCTCATCTCAAAACACTTAGTTTTATATTTCTCTCAATTTTAATAAATTAATTTTAGTCATCTTGATCTTTAAATAGGTCTAAAAACTAATTTTTCATTTTTTTTCATTTTTAAGAAATTTTCTAAATTTTCCTTAGATCATCATCTGATCTCTAGGATCATTTGACTCCACTTGACACCCTCAAAATTCTTAGTGTCATCCTTGATCACCCTTTGGTGTTCACAAGAACTTCATTTCTTTCCATAAAAGACATCATTAGCTACCTTCACTCATGATACTTGATCATTTAAGTTTCATATCATTTAAGACACCTGAGTAGACTGAAACACTCAAGATATGTTGGTACTAGACCTTACGAGAACCTCATCTTCCTTTTCCTTGGCATCTGAAAATCAGATCCCTGGTTTTTGCCTAGCCGGTTCTCTCAAGTGAGGGAACCGTGAGAACCGTCTGCACAGACTAATAAATCCTACTTGATATAATCATTTCAAACCCTCTTTGTTAATCTCAACACTCCACATTGTCTTAAATGACTTGTTAGATCAGTACAACTCTGTAGTTGACTCTTGTGCATGCAAATCCTTGCAATTTGAAGGATCTTAGTGGCTTAAACTTTAATTCACTTGCCAAATCTTCTTCTTTATAAACCACTTGTGTTAGAACTTCCAAATCACCATTCACACACATTCTCGGTAGCTAAACTCTTCTTACACACCTATCTTTCTAACCACTTCACCATGATGAAAGCTCCTAGTGCTAACTCATTAACCAAAGGACCTCCCAAGAAAATTGCTCTGGTTATTCATGAAATCTCCTGAACCGAATCATCACCCGTCAAAGCGTCAAACACTAGAACTCCCTCACAACCAACTCTACCAATCAAACCAACTCCCAAATGGATTGTTCCCACAAGACAACCCTTGCCAAACACTACCATACCTCCTAAACCAAACACCCTTACCTCCACTAAACCATCACCTCTAGTACCTAGAGCTCTCTCTTTCACCACTCCATTCTCATCCCCACCACCATTGCCCACATTTTCCTCAATTGAGAAAATGGTGCCACAACAACCTCATCACCAAAACTTTGGTGTTAAAACCACACTAGCACCCGTGTCCTACTCTTCATCACCCTCAAATGGTCCATTTTGGATTATGAGGAATCACCAAAATCAACAACCGGACCATATGGAAGTAGATACTTCTTTACCGCCACCATCAACACATATTCCACCACCTTCTCCATTATTTGAACCACCTCCAACTTCATCAAACTTGCCTCCACAAATCCCTCCATCCTTTGTGGAACCTTTACCTTATTCATCAAACCTTCCACCTCAAACCACCCCATTCCTACCACCACCATTCCCTAGCCATGATAATGATTGTTTCATTGTCAACATGTCGAAGGGGTAGTACATGAAGTACGTGACGAATTACGTTTCATGTTCTATCACCTTATCGAACGTTTTGATGTAATCGTCCCTAGAACATAGCAATATAAGCACAAGTAGTGCTCTTCTCTAGTCTTAGGCGCAACTTAGAATTATTAGATAATTTACTACATGTTTGTATCATTTTCTTAGTTTTTGAAATATGTGTATCATTTCTCATGTTTTATTGAATGAAAATACATGTTGTATGCTATATTGATATGAGAATATGTTTGGTGCTACAATACATAACTCATTTGGATGTTTAAGTCACTCTTTACATCTACATTGTTGCCAATAGAATGCAGGTACATGGTTCCCACAATTTAGCCTAGACGGATCCCTCACAGGAAGGATCCGCGAGAACTGTCCAACAGAAGCACATTTTTTAACTAATTGTGAATCTCATTTGCAGGAAACAATGCACCATATACTTGTTTTCTAAACTTTGTTTTATAGATTTTCAAAATACACATGAAGACTTTGACACCCTCAACAAGGGGAGCTTTTCGTCAAAGCAAAGCATTGCAAAAATGCTTGCAATACATTCACTTAGGTTTTCCAAATTGCTTGACGCCCTCCTCAAAAGGGAGCACTCGTCAAGGGGGAGTATTTCGTCAAAGACGAAACCATTTGCAACAATAATTGCAATACACTTGTTTAAGCTTTCCAATTACTTGACGCCCTCAACAAAGGGAAGCATCCGTCAAGGGGGAGCTAAGACGAGAATATTTCTCTTATCTTACTCTTTATTTCTCATTTTGTTCTTTATTTCTCATTTCGATGCTCTTTTTGTTTCGACAAAAAGGGGGATAAGAGAGTAAAAACTCCAATTCAAATTTTTACGAATTTTATTTTCTTCTAAAAATAATCTTATGTTTTGTCATCAACAAAAAGGGGGGAAACGTTTATTTATATTTTACGATCTTCTAATGTTTTGTCGATAACAAACGTAAAATCATTTTAACAAAACAAATAAAATACGTAAATGGTTTGAGCCAATAGTTTACTAACACACTTTTACTAAACATATTAAAACTATATCAAAACAAGTTTAGTAAATAAGTTATAAAACCAAAGACATTTTTATAAAACACTAACAAGTAATATTGTTTACATCTTATAGAAATGCATATGTATAACAACTAGTGTTTACATTTTATAGAAATGTATATGTACTTTGTATATGTTGTAATGGGTAAGTAATGGGTAAAAACCAAAGTCCATAACCCATGACCCATGCTCCATTGACTAGGTACAATGAATGTTGTTGGGTAAAAACCAAAGTTCATAACCCATACCATGGAGCATGATCCATAACCCATGACCCATTGCATGACATCATGCATCAAGTCATGTTGGGTATTATCCATGATCCATGACCCAAAGTCCAAGACCCATGAACCAAGATCCATAACCCAATGACTAGGTACATTGCGTCTTGTTGGGTATCCATAACCCATGGTCCATAATCCATAATCCATAACCCGGTTTGCAACCCAAAATCTAGACAAAACTAACCCAGTATCCGGATCCCAGGTTTTACACTAGCCGGATCCCTCTAGGGAGGGATCCGTAAGAACCGTGGGACAGTAGACATAATTTGTCTATAAATAGTGAGTCATTTCTCTATTGCTCACTACCACTCTTAGATATACTTTCTCCCAGTATTCTAACATCTCTTACCACTTATCCAAAGGATCATTCTATGTAGTTTTATGTTTGTGTGATTCTCTAGGTTCATCTTAAAGGTGAGATCACCACCTCTTGAAGACGTGCAAGCTCAAGCCATGAGTTGCTAAGCTTCGTCATCATCAAGACCACTGAAGTGCATCTAGTTGATAGTTCTTTCTCCCTCCATAGAAGTGTCTTGTTGAAGGCATTAGTGAAAGGTGCCGAAGGGTCGTGTCGAAGGCATTAGTTGAAGGTGCCAAAGGTGTACATTCGATATGGTGCATCGATGTACTAATTTTGTAGATTGGGTTAGAGGATGTTGATATCCTCTCTAGTTTTGTAACAAGGAGTGTGTCACCTTTGGCTAGTGGTGTAGTGGTGTAGTGTAACACCCCCAATTTCGTGATACGCAGCGGAATTCAAACTAGGTGTTACTTCATGGCACAACAGACATAACAATAGAAAACAAACTCTAATGGAGTCGTTTTAAAAAGGATTTATCATTCGATTTATATAAATATCAGAGTTTACAAAAATGAGGTCCCAGTTGGTTCCATTGTTTACAAAATACATTAAATAGGTTTTCGAATGATAATAAAATTTATAGCCTTCTTGAGTATCCGTGCTCCTCCGTGCCAGCCTCGTACAATATGGACCTGAAATACATGCTTAAAACTGTCAACACAAAGGTTGAGTGAAATTCATAGAGTTTGTTTGATGGTTGAACACATTATGTTGGTAGTGTGAGCTATAGACTCACACCAATAGTTTGAAAACAAAACAGATATTATTGCACTAAGCTCATGATACCGAAACGTTAACAGCTGTCATATAATAGTAACCGATGCCCTAATAGGTAATTTGCCATTAAACCTATAGATCTTCAAATAGAGTGCATTTGTTTGCCTACCCGGTCAACACAAACGGGATTTGTCATTCCCGATAGATCTATCAACATTATTCACGTTCACTCGCAAGTGATTAATGGTTCATGATAATAGGGACTTTGGCAATAGTGTACTTAGTGCAACTAATATATTCAAGTATAATTTGAAAGCAATGTGTTCGATTTAAAATACAACATGTATCTCCCCCAAGGGTTTGTAAAACAATTAAGTAATAGAAAGTGGGGCTATAAACTCACCTCAGAGTAAATGATATCAAATGTATAATGAGAATGATGGATATGCCGTGAGAACTTCTACGAGCAACCTATTATAGGATGTTGCGACTTAGGTTTGAAATAATGATGCGAAAGAAATAACAAGCCTATATACGTCTCTATGTTGATCATGATGTAGTACATGGTATTTGTGTATGTCGTTTATAGAAATGGTCTAGTTGTGAAAACGTGTTTAGTTTATATATATCGTACTACCGTTCGGGCCATCACAATTCAGAGGACATGTAGTAAACGTTCGAGGAGCTAGGATACTTTAAATCGTAAATCCAGTAACTCGTCGATACGTTTTACTCAAATGAAACCCCTCACATGCAGCTCCCTACTACTCAAAAGATATAACATATGTTTTGAGTGAAGATTGTTATGTAAATAAGTTTATCAAGTTTTTACAAGTTCTCGTCGTTTCATAAATATGACCACCTTAGTTAACGGTCTTGGGTAAAAAAGCCTTGAGGCTTTAGCCATGGCCTTGCCGTGACTTTGGTCTTGACTACCATGGTCTTGAGACTCAGCCTTGACCTTAGCCGTAGCCGTGGTCTTGGCTTATGGTCGTTAGGCCTCTTGGTTTGCTTTTAGTTGAGACAAAAGTATAGTTTGTGAGACTAAATATAGGGCAGTTTCTGTTTTTGAAAGATAATGGCTTGTTTAAGCGTTTTCAAGGTCCGAGCTTCTTTACTATTGAAAGAAAAGGTAGTTCCGGACAACTTTCGTGTTTTAACTTTTTGATGATTCGGACCAGAAGTACTACTTTTAAAACGGCCGAACCAAAACAGTTTCAATATGGCAGTTTTGGCGTTTTAGTTTCGCTAACTTCTTTTGACTATAACTTTTGACTCGTCTGTCCGTTTCGGGTGATTAAAATTGCTATATTTACCTTTTTATCTTGTCTACCATATTATATAAGTTAGAAAGTCCATATATTACTGATTTTAATGGTCTCACATGTGTAGAATATGACTAGTTTACTAGTTTGTTACTTTTATGACAATATGTGAATTAAAACAAGTGATTGAGTATATGTACATCATGAATCAACATAGTAACTATACATATAGCATGAAATAGTTAATATTATGAATAATAAAGATGAGATGATGGTGGTGATAAGTTGCTTACAACCTTTGGCTTTCAATTAAGAAAGGAGTAACTTAGTAAGGATTGGACTTTGATTGAACACTTAGGACCTTGAATTGAGCTAGATTTCTACACCTTGGCACCCTTGTGATCTTGAAGAGTTGGTGATGAAGTACTAAGTGGATTGAGTGGATCTAAACTCAAGAAGATCACTTAAACTTGCTCGAGATTTGATGTAGTAACTTACTACTTGAAACTTCTTTGCATAAACTTGGAGTTTATAGATCAAATGATGGAAGATATGATGGTTTTAGGCTATGAACGACCCAAATCAGTATTTTATAGTTCTTAGGATGTATTTAACTTCCTATTTATAGGAGGGTAAGTTTGGTTAACCATATATTCGGTTAAATATTAACCATGGTTAAGTTATGACACATGTAATGATCTAAAGGAAGCATGGTTAGGATTATGCCACCAAAATGATGACTCCCCCCCTAGAGGCTGTCACAATTGGTGACAAGGCTTAGATGATAAGTCTTGATCTTATCTTGGTTACGGAGTGAGTTTTGGTTCCGTTAAATGCCAACCGTAAGTCGTTAAGCCATAAAACGTAAAACCGGGTATCGTAAAAATATGAAACTTATAGGAATGATTAAAATCATCATTATACTCAATCTAAAAATATAAAATAGGTGATAAGTCTCATTGGGTGCAAAAACGCTGCTTAAAACTGGAAATACGGGTAAAAAACGTGTAATTCGCAGTTTATCAGAAAAGAACGAAATTTCAGGGAAACGACCGTGAATTTATTTAGAGTAGACTAAAATTAGTCTAAAAGTGATATGAGATGTCAAAATGTGGTTTTCGTCATACGCGGGATAACTTTATAGTTATACGCGAAGTCTAAAAGTTACGCGATTTAAGCAAAAACGTAGAACGTACAAGGTTAATTTCTTTATAGTCAAAGGAGGAGGGAAATATGTTTGACTTTTCCAAAAAATGTAAAAGTGTCGAAACATATTAGAAACACAGTGCAGGAATCGTTAAGTCTGGATGCAAGTAGAATTGTTTAAAACGTAAATTTAGTTTCGTACAGCGCAGGGTTTAGTTGGTAACATTAAAATGAAATCTTAAAAATTCTCAAATTAATTATGAGTGATCTAAATTTTTTTCTGATGTGAGGAAAATTGACAGAGTTGATTTTCGTTATGCGCGTGATGACTAAATGGTGCTCCGATCAAAACGAAACTTTAAGACGATATTTTCTTAATAACTTTTGCGAAAATGATCTAACGATTGTCGAACTCTCAGATCATTACTAAAATAACTTATCTTACGAGAATGTGAAATAAAAATTTTACGGGATGAATAGTGAAAGTGAATAGTAAAAGTGAATAGTAACTTTTTAAAAATATGAAAAGTAACCCGAAAAATGCGCGTTGTTACAGTCTCACCACCTTAATGGGAATTCCGTCCCGGAATTCAGTGTGTGTTATCCGATGTTGAATTGTCTAGGAAAATGTGGGTGTATGTGCCGAATTCTAATTTTTGCGTTCTCAAGTTTCTGGTCATAGAATGTATTATGTACCATGTAGCTTAAGTTGATAACCTAAAGGGTTTTGTTAAAATCTTATTGAGTCTAATATACCTCAAGTTTGGCTTTTCCCGATTCTCAAAATGAATCATATCTTATTGTATCGAGGCTATCAATAAAACCTTAATTTCTAACATGGAGTTTTTGGTGATAGTGTGCGGCATGGAGCCTAATTTGTATTTGTATGGTTTCCTTAGTGGTTTCGTGGGTGATCTCTAACACCTTAGTCCAGCAAATGGTTAACTAACACATTCGTCTATATAGTGCCTCAAAATGGAATAGTTTTGTTGTTGTTAGGGTAACTGTTGTTAATCAAAGGTGTAAGATATTGTTGATGTGAAATGGTTTGTAATGATGTGATAACTGTCGTTGTAGGGAAATTCTTGCTAGTGGCAAGTGGTTATCCAAACCATTTCCAAAGTTGATCATATCTTAGGTGGTTTCGAGATGAAGGCTATATCGTATAGTGTTTATGCCTACTAGTGTTTGATAGAAACGTGGTATTATGAAGTTTTACATATTGAATTTCAATGGGGTTCAGATAATGATGTGATATGTTGACGATTAGAAGAGTGTAGCGTACGCTTACCATTATTCTTAGGTAGAGATGTCAAGTTTGTTTTAAAGTCAAAAGTGAATTTTAAAGGAATATGGCGGAAAGATATCCTTGAAACCTAATCAGGCTAGTACTTCTAAGAAATGACGAGAATATTTGATGACTATCCCAAGATAGTAGTTCGGATTATCTCATATATGAAAATTTCAAGAATGAAATTAGGTAGTATAAATGAGATGTTAAGATTTTGCTGAGTGGTAAGACACTATCGTGTCTCTAGATCTTTTTAATGAAATCTGGTGGTTTATCGAGTTTAAGTAGGAAATCAATCTGAATATAACACTTGTATAACTATTCTCAGTGTTTGAAAAATTTAAGTCGAACATAGTTAGTCAGACTATGTTCCACTATCCCTAGATTAAATATAGGTGACTAGACTATATTTAGCCGAGGTTCGATAAATTTTTCAAATACCTAAATTAGGTATACTCGTGATATATCCATAGCTTTTGAGAAATTGTCCACTGAGCAAAGGTGATATCAAACCATCCAGTTGCAAGTCCTGGTCATAAAAGACTTGTAACCTATGTTTTCACATTCCATTGCATAGAAGATAGTATGGGTAGATACGTGTGGAAAGGAAATCTTAAGTAATTCTAAAATAGTCCATACTTGGCTAGAATCACGAACCTTTAACAATGAAGGTTTCAGAAGAGAATTTTGATGAATGTAGAAAAAGTTGATGAACTTCACCTTTTGTAGATGATGAGTCAGTTAATCTTTTAGAAATCCCATTTTTTGTATTTCCATTAGGAAAATTGATAGATTGTGACGGGTTTCATGTAAAACAATATCATATAATGTTTATAAGATAATTTTTAGAGACTATTGTATAATTTACAATACCTGAGGAGTAGTTGAGACCATTGTGCAACTCAAAATGTCTGAGAAATAGTTGAGACCATTGTGTAACTCACAATGTCTAGGAAATAATAGAGACCGTTGTGCAACTCACAATGTCTAAGGAATGATGGATAGATCATTGTGTAACCCACAATGTCTTGAGAAATGATGGAGAGACCATTGTGTAACTCACAATGTCTTGAGAAATGATGAAGAGACCATTGTGTAACCCACAATGTCTTGAGAAATGATAGAGAGACCATTGTGTAACTCACAATGTCTTAGAAATAGTTGATACCACTGTAGGATTTACAGTGTCTGAGAATGTAACGGAGACCACTGTAGGATTTACAGTGTTTGAGAATGTAAATGAGACCACTGTAGGATTTACAGTGTCTGAGAATGTAATGGAGACCACTGTATCTCACAGTGTCTTGAAAAATAAATGAGACCATTGTATCTCACAATGTCTAGGAAGTAGGAAAGACCATTGTAATCAGTTACAATGTCTTGGATAAAGTTTCGTAATCCTAAAATGCACGAGTAGATACATGATTGGGAAAATATGATTGTGTCGTAATGCCTTAGAATAGGCATACGCAAATATGTTTAGTCTATCGTTTAGCCAAAATGATTGAAAATATGTCAAGTGTATATATCAATATACTAGTATGTTTGTATAGCTTAAAATGCCTAAAAGTCACATAATCGTCTAGAGGATGGAAGGCACGGAGAACGGAAGGCTATAAAATATTTTTGTTTTTAAAAGTGGTTATAGTTTAGGTCTCGATTAGACCCGTTTCTCTATAACTGTGGCTCTGATACCAATCTGTAACACCCCCAATTTCATGATACGCAGCGGAATTCAAACTAGGTGTTACTTCATGGTACAACAGTCATAACAATAGAAAACGAACTCTAACGGAGTCATTTTAAAAAGGATTTATCATTCGATTTATATAAATATCAAAGTTTACAAAAATGAGGACCCGGTTGGTTCCATTGTTTAGAAAATACATTAAATAGGTTTTCGAATGATAATAAAATTTATAGCCTTCTTGAGTATCCGTGCTCCTCCGTGCCAGCCTCGTACAATATGGACCTGAAATACATGCTTAAAACTGTCAACACAAAGGTTGCGTGAAATTCATAGAGTTTGTTTGATGGTTGAACACATTATGTTGCTAGTGTGAGCTATAGACTCACACCAATAGTTTGAAAACAAAACAGATATTATTGCACTAAGCTCATGATACCGAAACGTTAACAGCTGTCATATAATAGTAACTGATGCCCTAATAGGTAATTTGCCATTAAACCTATAGATCTTCAAATAGAGTGCATTTGTTTGCCTACCCGGTCAACACAAACGGGATTTGTCATTCCCGATAGATCTATCAACATTATTCACGTTCACTCGCAAGTGATTAATGGTTCATGATAATAGGGACTTTGGCAATAGTGTACTTAGTGCAACTAATATATTCAAGTATAATTTGAAAGCAATGTGTTCGATTTAAAATACAACATGTATCTCCCCCAAGGGTTTGTAAAACAATTAAGTAATAGAAAGTGGGGCTATAAACTCACCTCAGAGTAAATGATATCAAATGTATAATGAGAATGATGGATATGCCGTGAGAACTTCTACGAGCAACCTATTATAGGATGTTGCGACTTAGGTTTGAAATAATGATGCGAAAGAAATAACAAGCCTATATACGTCTCTATGTTGATCATGATGTAGTACATGGTATTTGTGTATGTCGTTTATAGAAATGGTCTAGTTGTGAAAACGTGTTTAGTTTATATATATAGTACTACCGTTCGGGCCATCACAATTCAGAGGTCATGTAGTAAACGTTCGAGGAGCTAGGATACTTTAAATCGTAAATCCAGCAACTCGTCGATACGTTTTACTCAAATGAAACCCCTCACATGCAGCTCCCTACTACTCAAAAGATATAACATATGTTTTGAGTGAAGATTGTTATGTAAATTAGTTTATCAAGTTTTTACAAGTTCTCGTCGTTTCATAAATATGACCACCTTAGTTAACGGTCTTGGGTAAAAAAGCCTTGAGGCTTTAGCTATGGCCTTGCCGTGACTTTGGTCTTGACTACCATGGTCTTGAGACTCAGCCTTGACCTTAGCTGTAGCCGTGGTCTTGGCTTATGGCCGTTAGGCCTCTTGGTTTGCTTTTAGTTGAGACAAAAGTATAGTTTGTGAGACTAAATATAGGGCAGTTTCTGTTTTTGAAAGATAATGGCTTGTTTAAGCGTTTTCAAGGTCCGAGCTTCTTTACTATTGAAAGAAAAGGTAGTTCCGGACAACTTTCGTGTTTTAACTTTTTGATGATTCGGACCAGAAGTACTACTTTTAAAACGGCCGAACCAAAACAGTTCAATATGGCGTTTTGGCGTTTTAGTTTCGCTAACTTCTTTTGACTATAACTTTTGACTCGTCTGTCCGTTTCGGGTGATTAAAATTGCTATATTTACCTTTTTATCTTGTCTACCATATTATATAAGTTAGAAAGTCCATATATTACTGATTTTAATGGTCTCACATGTGTAGAATATGACTAGTTTACTAGTTTGTTACTTTTATGACAATATGTGAATTAAAACAAGTGATTGAGTATATGTACATCATGAATCAACATAGTAACTATACATATAGCATGAAATAGTTAATATTATGAATAATAAAGATGAGATGATGGTGGTGATAATTTGCTTACAACCTTTGGCTTTTAATTAAGAAAGGAGTAACTTAGTAAGGATTGGACTTTGATTGAACACTTAGGACCTTGAATTGAGCTAGATTTCTACACCTTGGCACCCTTGTGATCTTGATGAGTTGGTGATGAAGTACTAAGTGGATTGAGTGGATCTAAACTCAAGAAGATCACTTAAACTTGCTCGAGATTTGATGTAGTAACTTACTACTTGAAACTTCTTTGCATAAACTTAGAGTTTATAGATCAAATGATGGAAGATATGATGGTTTTAGGCTATGAACGACCCAAATCAGTATTTTATAGTTCTTAGGATGTATTTAACTTCCTATTTATAGGAGGGTAAGTTTGGTTAACCATATATTCGGTTAAATATTAACCATGGTTAAGTTATGACACATGTAATGATCTAAAGGAAGCATGGTTAGGATTATGCCACCAAAATGATGACTCCCCCCCTAGAGGCTGTCACAATTGGTGACAAGGCTTAGATGATAAGTCTTGATCTTATCTTGGTTACGGAGTGAGTTTTGGTTTCGTTAAATGCCAACCGTATGTCGTTAAGCCATAAAACGTAAAACCGGGTATTGTAAAAATATGAAACTTATAGGAATGATTAAAATCATCATTATACTCCATCTAAAAATATAAAATAGGTGATAAGTCTCATTGGGTGCAAAAACGCTGCTTAAAACTGGAAATACGGGTAAAAAACGTGTAATTCGCAGTTTATCAGAAAAGAACGAAATTTCAGGGAAACGACCGTGAATTTATTTAGAGTAGACTAAAATTAGTCTAAAAGTGATATGAGATGTCAAAATGTGGTTTTCGTCATACGCGGGATAACTTTATAGTTATACGCGAAGTCTAAAAGTTACGCGATTTAAGCAAAACGTAGACGCATACAAGGTTAATTTCTTTATAGTCAAAGGAGGAGGGAAATATGTTTGACTTTTCCAAAAAATGTAAAAGTGTCGAAACATATTAGAAACACAGTGCAGGAATCGTTAAGTCTGGATGCAAGTAGAATTGTTTAAAACGTAAATTTAGTTTCGTACAGCGCAGGGTTTAGTTGGTAACATTAAAATGAAATCTTAAAAATTCTCAAATTAATTATGAGTGATCTAAATTTTTTTCTGGTGTGAGGAAAATTGACAGAGTTGATTTTCGTTATGCGCGTGATGACTAAATGGTGCTCCGATCAAAACGAAACTTTAAGACGATGTTTTCTTAATAACTTTTGCGAAAATGATCTAACGATTGTCGAACTCTCAGATCATTACTAAAATAACTTATCTTACGAGAATGTGAAATAAAAATTTTACGGGATGAATAGTGAAAGTGAATAGTAAAAGTGAATAGTAACTTTTTTAAAAATATGAAAAGTAACCCGAAAAATGTGCGTTGTTACAGTCTCACCACCTTAATGGGAATTCCGTCCCGGAATTCAGTGTGTGTTATCCGATGTTGAATTGTCTAGGAAAATGTGGGTGTATGCGCCGAATTCTAATTTTTGCGTTCTCAAGTTTCTGGTCATAGAATGTATTATGTACCATGTAGCTTAAGTTGATAACCTAAAGGGTTTTGTTAAAATCTTATTGAGTCTAATATACCTCAAGTTTGGCTTTTCCCGATTCTCAAAATGAATCATATCTTATTGTATCGAGGCTATCAATAAAACCTTAATTTCTAACATGGAGTTTTTGGTGATAGTGTGCGGCATGGAGCCTAATTTGTATTTGTATGGTTTCCTTAGTGGTTTCGTGGGTGATCTCTAACACCTTAGTCCACAAATGGTTAACTAACACATTCGTCTATATAGTGCCTCAAAATGGAATAGTTTTGTTGTTGTTAGGGTAACTGTTGTTAATCAAAGGTGTAAGATATTGTTGATGTGAAATGGTTTGTAATGATGTGATAACTGTCGTTGTAGGGAAATTCTTGCTAGTGGCAAGTGGTTATCCAAACCATTTGCAAAGTTGATCATGTCTTAGGTGGTTTCGAGATGAAGGCTATATCGTATAGTGTTTATGCCTACTAGTGTTTGATAGAAACGTGGTATTATGAAGTTTTACATATTGAATTTCAATGGGGTTCAGATAATGATGTGATATGTTGACGATTAGAAGAGTGTAGCGTACGCTTACCATTATTCTTAGGTAGAGATGTCAAGTTTGTTTTAAAGTCAAAAGTGAATTTTAAAGGAATATGGCGGAAAGATATCCTTGAAACCTAATCAGGCTAGTACTTCTAAGAAATGACGAGAATATTTGATGACTATCCCAAGATAGTAGTTCGGATTATCTCATATATGAAAATTTCAAGAATGAAATTAGGTAGTATAAATGAGATGTTAAGATTTTGCTGAGTGGTAAGACACTATCGTGTCTCTAGATCTTTTTAATGAAATCTGTGGTTTTCGAGTTTAAGTAGGAAATCAATCTGAATATAACACTTGTATAACTATTCTCAGTGTTTGAAAAATTTAAGTCGAACATAGTTAGTCAGATTATGTTCCACTATCCCTAGGTTAAATATAGGTGACTAGACTATATTTAGCCGAGGTTCGATAAATTTTCAAATACCTAAATTAGGTATACTCGTGATATATCCATAGCTTTTGAGAAATTGTCCACTGAGCAAAGGTGATATCAAACCATCCAGTTGCAAGTCCTGGTCATAAAAGACTTGTAACCTATGTTTTCACATTCCATTGCATAGAAGATAGTATGGGTAGATACGTGTGGAAAGGAAATCTTAAGTAATTCTAAAATAGTCCATACTTGGCTAGAATCACGAACCTTTAACAATGAAGGTTTCAGAAGAGAATTTTGATGAATGTAGAAAAAGTTGATGAACTTCACCTTTTGTAGATGATGAGTCAGTTAATCTTTTAGAAATCCCATTTTTTGTATTTCCATTAGGAAAATTGATAGATTGTGACGGGTTTCATGTAAAACAATATCATATAATGTTTATAAGATAATTTTTAGAGACTATTGTATAATTTACAATACCTGAGGAGTAGTTGAGACCATTGTGCAACTCAAAATGTCTGAGAAATAGTTGAGACCATTGTGTAACTCACAATGTCTGGGAAATAATAGAGACCGTTGTGCAACTCACAATGTCTAAGGAATGATGGAGAGATCATTGTGTAACCCACAATGTCTTGAGAAATGATGGAGAGACCATTGTGTAACTCACAATGTCTTGAGAAATGATGGAGAGACCATTGTGTAACCCACAATGTCTTGAGAAATGATAGAGAGACCATTGTGTAACTCACAATGTCTTAGAAATAGTTGATACCACTGTAGGATTTACAGTGTTTGAGAATGTAACGGAGACCACTGTAGGATTTACAGTGTTTGAGAATGTAAATGAGACCACTGTAGGATTTACAGTGTCTGAGAATGTAATGGAGACCACTGTATCTCACAGTGTCTTGAAAAATGAATGAGACCATTGTATCTCACAATGTCTAGGAAGTAGGAAAGACCATTGTAATCAGTTACAATGTCTTGGATAAAGTTTCGTAATCCTAAAATGCACGAGTAGATACATGATTGGGAAAATATGATTGTGTCGTAATGCCTTAGAATAGGCATACGCAAATATGTTTAGTCTATCGTTTAGCCAAAATGATTGAAAATATGTCAAGTGTATATATCAATATACTAGTATGTTTGTATAGCTTAAAATGCCTAAAAGTCACATAATCGTCTAGAGGATGGAAGGCACGGAGAACGGAAGGCTATAAAATATTTTTGTTTTTAAAAGTGGTTATAGTTTAGGTCTCGATTAGACCCGTTTCTCTATAACTGTGGCTCTGATACCAATCTGTAACACCCCCAATTTCATGATACGCAGCGGAATTCAAACTAGGTGTTACTTCATGGTACAACAGTCATAACAATAGAAAACGAACTCTAACGGAGTCATTTTAAAAAGGATTTATCATTCGATTTATATAAATATCAGAGTTTACAAAAATGAGGACCCAGTTGGTTCCATTGTTTAGAAAATACATTAAATAGGTTTTCGAATGATAATAAAATTTATAGCCTTCTTGAGTATCCGTGCTCCTCCGTGCCAGCCTCGTACAATATGGACCTGAAATACATGCTTAAAACTGTCAACACAAAGGTTGAGTGAAATTCATAGAGTTTGTTTGATGGTTGAACACATTATGTTGGTAGAGTGAGCTATAGACTCACACCAATAGTTTGAAAACAAAACAGATATTATTGCACTAAGCTCATGATACCGAAACGTTAATAGCTGTCATATAATAGTAACCGATGCCCTAATAGGTAATTTTCCATTAAACCTATGGATCTCCAAATAGAGTGCATTTGTTTGCCTACCCGGTCAACACAAATGGGATTTGTCATTCCTGATAGATCTATCCACATTATTCGCGTTCACTCGCAAGTGATTAATGGTTCATGATAATAGGGACTTTGGCAATAGTGTACTTAGTGCAACTAATATATTCAAGTATAATTTGAAAGCAATGTGTTCGATTTAAAATACAGAATGTATCTCCCCCAAGGGTTTGTAAAACAATTAAGTAATAGAAAGTGGGGCTATGAACTCACCTCAGAGTAAATGATATCAAATGTATAATGAGAATGATCGATATGCCGTGAGAACTTCTACGAGCAACCTATTATAGGATGTTACGACTTAGGTTTGAAATAATGATGCGAAAGAAATAACAAGCCTATATACGTCTCTATGTTGATCATGATGTAGTACATGGTATTTGTGTATGTCGTTTATAGAAATGTCTAGTTGTGAAAACGTGTTTAGTTTATATATATCGTACTACCGTTCGGGCCATCACAATTCAGAGGTCATGTTGTAAACGTTCGAGGAGCTAGGACACTTTAAATCGTAAATCCAGCAACTTGTCGATACGTTTTACTCAAATGAAACCCCTCACATGAAGCTCCCTACTATTGTAGCACTTAGTAGATATAACATATGTTTTGAGTGAAGATTGTTATGTAAATAAGTTTATCATGTTTTTACAAGTTCTCGTCATTTCATAAATATGACCACCTTAGTTAACGGTCTTGGGTAAACAAGCCTTGAGGCTTTAGCCATGGCCTTGCCGTGACTTTGGTCCTGACTACCATGGTCTTGAGACTCAGCCTTGACCTTAGCCATAGCCGTGGTCTTGGCTTATGGCCGTTAGGCCTCTTGGTTTGCTTTTAGTTACGACAAAAGTATAGTTTGTGAGACTAAATATAGGGCAGTTTCTGTTTTTGAAAGATAATGGCCTGTTTAAGCGTTTTCAAGGTCCGAGCTTCTTAGAAACCAAAGGAAAACGTCGTTCCGGACAACTTTCGTGCTTTAACTTTTTGATGATTCGGACCAGAAGTACTACTTTTAAAACGGCAGAACCAAAACAGTTTCAATATGGCAGTTTTGGCATTTTAGTTTCGCTAACTTCTTTTGACTATAACTTTTGACTCGTCTGTCCGTTTCGGGTGATTCAAATTGCTATATTTACCCTTTTATCTTGTATACCATATTATGTAAGTTAGAAAGTCCATATGTTACTGATTTTAATGGTCTCACATGTGTAGAATATGACTAGTTTACTAGTTTGTTACTTTTATGACAATATGTGAATTAAAACAAGTGATTGAGTATATGTACATCATGAATCAACATAGTAACTATACATATAGCATGAAATAGTTAAGATTATGAATAATAAAGATGAGATGATGGTGGTGATAAGTTGCTTACAACTTTTGGCTTTCAATTAAGAAAGGAGTAACTTAGTAAGGATTGAACTTTGATTGAACACTTAGGACCTTGAATTGAGCTAGCTTTCTACACCTTGGCACCCTTGTGATCTTGAAGAGTTGGTGATGAAGTACTAAGTGGCTTGAGTGGATCTAAACTCAAGAAGATCACTTAAACTTTCTAGAGATTTGATGTAGTAACTTACTACTTGAAACTTCTTTGCATAAACTTGGAGTTTATAGATCAAATGATGGAAGATATGATGGTTTTAGGCTATGAACGACCCAAATAATTATTTTAGGGTTCTTAGGATGTATTTCACTTCCTATTTATAGGATGGTAAGTTTGGTTAACCATATATTGGGTTAAATATTAACCATGGTTAAGTTAGGACACATGTAATGATCTAAAGGAAGCATGGTTAGGATTATGCCACAAATATGATGACTCCCCCCCTAGAGGCTGTCACAATTGGTGACAAGGCTTAGATGATAAGTCTTGATCTTATCTTGGTTACGGAGTGAGTTTTGGTTCCGTTAAATGCCAACCGTAAGTCGTTAAGCCATAAAACGTAAAACCGGGTATCGTAAAAATATGAAACTTATAGGAATGATTAAACTCATCATTATACTCCATCTAAAAACATAAAATGGGTGATAAGTCTCATTGGGTGCAAAAACGCTGCTTAAAACTGGAAATACGGGTCAAAAACGTGTAATTCGCAATTTATCAGAAAAGAACGAAATTTCAGGGAAACGACCATGAATTTGTTTAGAGTAGACTAAAATTAGTCTAAAAGTGATATAAGATATCAAAATGTGGTTTTCGTCATACGCGGGATAACTTTATAGTTATACGTGAAGTCTTAAAGTTACGCGATTTAAGCACAAACGTAGAGCATACAAGGTTAATTTCTTTCTGGTCAAAGGAGGAGGGAAATATGTTTGACTTTTCCAAAAAATGTAAAAGTGTCAAAAACATATTAGAAACACAGCGCAGGAATCGTTAAGTCTGGATGTAAGTAAAATTGTTTAAAACGTAAGTTTAGTTTCGTACAACGCAGGGTTTATTTGGTATCTAACGATTGTCGAACTCTCAGATCATTATTTGGTATCTAACGATTGAGACTAAATGGTTCTCCGACCAAAACGAAACTTTAAGACGATGTTTTCTTAATAACTTTTGCGAAAATGATCTAACGATTGTCGAACTCTCAGATCATTAGTAAAATAATTTATCTTACGAGAATGTGAAATAAAAATTTTACAGAATGAATAGTGAAAGTGAATAGTAAACGTGAATAGTAACTTTTTGAAAATATGGAGCAAAAAATGCGCGTTGTTACATGTAGTGTTGGGTATTAGTTCCTCCTTTGTAATGGAACTCGGTATCTAGCCTTGTACCGGATAAAGTGTAGGCGACGTTGTGATAGGTTTGGTTCTACCTCATGGAAGAAATCGGTGTCTAGCCTTGTACCGGATAAAGTGTAGGCAACATTGTGAAGGTTTCTCCGCCATATTAAGGAGCTTGTGTTGTGTAGTGCTTACAAACTCTCGAGTGGGGTACTCAGGGAGTGGAGTAGGGCAAGGAAGGTGTCCTTGTAGCCGAACAACTATAAACACTCGTGTCGTGGTTTTGTGTTCCTTTACTCATTATCTTTCCATTACTTACATTACTTACTTATATGAACGTACCATGTCAGTTTCAAATACCGCTTCTCCGTTGAAGAAGTCATTTGTTCTATCATTATTAACTTGAAATGCTCTCTCCAACTCTTGTTATAATAAATCAAATCCTCCTTATGTTTTTCGTGTTATGAAATTTCTATATATTTTCTTTATTAACAAGTATAAATTATCATCATTTTATAAAATAAATAGATTCACGACCCGCCCGATGGGCAGGCTAGTTTCGATATATTGTCTATATCATTTATAGATATTTGCAATTTAAACTAAAGAAGTTATTTGATTGTAACCAAAACATATAAGTATATTATTCATAATTTATGTATTGTAATAAACAAGTGAACATTTTTGATAATATAAACATTAGAAATAAAATCAATTCACGTAACACATAATTTACGCCTTATCTAAGTTTGTGTAAAACTTCTTTAAATACAACGTTGTTTGTTTTATCAGTGTACTTACCCTCTCTGTCGCAACAAAGAACTCTCAACCCTTCTTGGCTCTTAACCCTTGAAACAACTACATACAACTGACCATGAGAAAAAACGGGACACTTTAAAAAACGCCCAACCTTTGACAATGTTTGCCCTTGACTTTTGTTGATTGTCATAGCAAAACACATTGATATCAGGAACTGTCTCCTGTTGAGTTTGAAAGGCATTTTTTTGTCAGACGGGCTTACAACCATACGTGATATTGCCCATATTTGACCAATATTTCCTCTAGATATAAACCTCACCTCAATGTTGTTTACTCCCAACTGTAATATTTGCAACCTTGTACCATTACAAAGTTCAGCCCTTTGATCAATGTTACGAAGGCACATAACTGGAGCACCTACCTTCAATGTTAACTGGTGGTGAGGAATTCCTGACATTTTTATGGTGTTTAAGAATTCAGTGGTATACAATGTCTCGTCAAATGAATCATCCATGTCTGTTAGGCATACTGTATCGAAGCTAAAATAAGTTTTTTCTTCTCCATCTAACAACGATATCATACGCTCCTTTATTATATCAACGTCATCATGTGTAGGAGTAAGAATATCCCTCTCTTAGAAAAAAGCTGGATTCCATACATTACCAGGCAAATCATGATAAATCTCCTCTATCACACCGCTAACATGGTCTGCCGAGTCTGGAATTAACCTTTCTTTTGGGAATTCAACAACATCCTTACCATCGTTTTTACCGCCTATTTTTCCATCACCTATATCAAGAATCCAATCTGCAAATTTCTGTATATCTTCTGTTTGGTCAGAGTCTGCTCTAATTGTAAGTCGCATGTTAATGGTTACTTTTAACACCTTGCAATGTTGCCACAATTTAGAAGCATTTATGGGTGCATCTACAACATCTTGTCTACTTCCATTAGGAATTACGGGTAAAATCTGACGGAAGTCACCACCAAAATACAACAACTTTACCACCAAATACCTTGTCTGACACAGAAGTTATATCGCGCATAGTTCTGTCAAAAGCCTAAAAACAATGCCAATGTACCATCGGCGCCTCGTCCCATATTATAAGTTTAGCCTTACAAAGCAACTCTGCAAGGTCACTATCTGAACTTATAGAACACATCGAATCTTCCACCAGATTAATTGGGATTGCAAACCGAGAATGTGTGGTGCGTCCACCCTCTAAGAACAGTGCATCTATTCCACTTGAAGCAACATTTAACATAATCTAACCTTTAGACCTTAACGCAGAAGTGAGAGTCTTATATAGATAAGTTTTTCCTGTTCCACCGTAACCATATACGAAAAACATACCACCAATATATGCGTTACACGCATTAATGATAGTAGCATATATACATTTTTGTTCTGGAGTTAAAGTGACATACAACAAATCATGTTGTATTTTCAACGCTGGCTTGTTGTGATTTAGCTCATCATATACCAACCTGTTATATAAATCCATTGTGTTTTCAGAATCAGGATACGGCATGTTTGGATTGTCCTTAAGACTTTTTGAGTTGCTCAATAACATATCCTCTATATAGGTTAGGCAAATGTCATGCCTCTGTATATCCATAAGTTCAAGACCTGTATATGTGCAATATAATTTGAGTAAGTTATGAGCAACTATATCGTGTTGACATATTATTACAATTATACGATGATAATACCTGGATTGTTGCGTTTATGTCTTTCTTTGAACAAAACATCATCTGCCATCAAGTGCCATGTCTTATCTTAAACAACTTTAGGCCTAGACATACTTTCTTATACGATGAGCCTAACAAAGTACGAACGTAAATAGTCACCCATACCCCCAATGACTTGCTTTAATGAGACCGTCAATATACTCTTTATCGTCGGTCAACAAACCATATGTATAACACGCATCTTTATATGTAGGGTACACCACGTAATCAACAGTTTTGAGTTGATCAAAATTGTGCGCACCTCTTATTTTGTTTAGTATAATGCGTAAATAGAAAGCTCTCCCCAATTAGGAGGTATGTGATGTATGCGTCCGATAGATTTCCCTTGCTTTCTCAACTTCCATTCTTTTTTTCCAGGATTCTAAACATAATGCTTTGGAATACCGATATACAATAACTTAGCTGCATTAACATCTATCTCATTCAAATTAAACCATTCCAAGAATTTTGATGTATTAGCTGATTCCTTTTCAAGTGTAAAGTCTATACTTTTTGTAGGATCAAAAAACACCGACTGTTCTTGTGGTAAATGAAAGGGGAGCCTTTCTACAGATGGTGACCTATGGTGTATATCAAACCTAAAAATTCTCTATGCCGCTTCACAGGCCAACAAATACCTACAATCATAGAATTCTTTAATTTCATCCTTTTCTTCCTCCTCAACAGCGACCGTAACTCTATCTGGTCCCTCGTTGATGTACTTGAAAAGATACTTAATCGCCTTCGATTGGTTGCACCACTAAACATTTATATGGGATTGGTAACGTTTCAATAATTTAGGGTTGTATAGCACAACATAACCATTGTGAAGATATGCACCTGCTTTTGAAACAGTTCTACCATTTGCGGTTCTTTTGTATTGAGCATACCCATTTTCATCGATGAATGTGTTCTCAGTGAACTGCATAGGAAAATGTTTTGAGCATGTGTCACCCACCATGCATGGAGAATTCCTGTAATCAGGTCCACATGGACCATGCATCATGAATTCTTTGACAAGTTTATTTAGATTTGGGTCTTTGTCCGGGTCAGGTATCTTAGCTGATATGCATCTATCTATATCAGCAGGGTATCTCAACTTATCATCATTCTCAAGCCAAAAACACATATGACAGTGAGGGTAGCCCACGTTTTTGAATTCAATCATGTAAACCTCTGTGTATTAAAACAACAAAAAATAAACAATACGTTAAACTCAGTAAATATGACATTTTCAGAAGAAAATAATAATAATAATAATAATAATAATAATAATAATAATAATAATAATAATAATAATAATAATAATAATAATAATAATAATAATAATAATAATAATAAGGGAAAATAACGCAAATAGACCGCGCGCCCTGATGCATATAACTTTCTAGACCACTTTTATTTTTAATTTGAAAATAGACCGAGGGCAACATTTGTCATTGGGCAACTTATCGACATTGCGACAAGTGTCCCGTATGTGTAAGGTATTGTTTTTTGGGCAACTAAAAAGCGGTGGGCAACCGTATAATTTTAAAAAGGGTTCTATCGCCATTTTACGTTAGACAAAAAATACACATTTGAATAGTTAAAGTACAGTATCCATTAATTAAGAGAGTTCAAAATCCAAAAGTCAGCGACCAATAAAGCATCCATAGTTATCGGTTTTCTCTTGCTTCTCGCAAAGACTATTTTCACAAATCAAACCGTCTTCTTCGTCATTTGTCTTTCTTGTACGCGTAGTTATGTCACCATCTTTAAAGCTACAGTGTTGATTGCAAACCACATTCGATTGATCAAGTTTTAAAAAAATGTTCCCAAATATGGTGCGTAAATATTGTTCTCGTTGTTTATTACATATGATTATTTCCAATTGGTTATGTGTTATAATAAATCGTTTTGTTATTCGATGAATACCTATGTTAGATAGGTGTTAATTCCATTTTATAATCCATTGCTCCTTTTTATGTGTATCTGATTCGTAATTATGTAGGGTATGATACCTTAGATGTCGTTAGTTAAGTATGTAACATTACTTGGTTCATTAAAAATTTAGTGGCAGTTTGTAGACTAATAAGGAGTGGTTTTTTCATCAAAAGCTATCGATCCCTCGTACTTTAAAACACCAAAGTTGAATCTGTAATCCCTTTACCCTTTCCAATATCAGTTTGAGTAACTACATCTTTACGCACAGGTTCACCAATGTTTAGAGTCTTAGCAATAGGTCTAGGTGTAGGGATAGGGTGAGATTGCTTTTGGTTGACCAATTGTATGGCAATCTCATTGTCAGTCTCTTTTGGTTTTGGTGTTGGTGTTATTGATGTGGTTATAATTGTAGCAATGGTTGCCTATGCAGTGGAAACGTCTGAACTGGCCGTGGGTATAATAATAGCAGCAGTGGTTACTCCAATACTAGCGGTGGATGCGGCAATATTGGAAGTGGTTGCTGCACCCTTCATTCTCCTTTTCTTCAACTGCAGCCTTTAAAGAATCATCTTGACACTTGAGGTTTGGAAAATTTATATTTCCTAGTGAATAATATCAATAACTAATGGAATTTTGAGTTTAGTATTGCAATTAAGTCTAGTTAGAGTATATTCGCATGTGAAGAATATCGAGATTGGCTATTATTTTGATTATTTATGTTTTCACAAATGATATCATAAAATCATAACATAAAATTTGATGCAATAATCTAGTACCTTGTTAATTAGATAAATACTTATTACCTTACATACCTAATCAGTCCAAAATAGCACATTCTTAAACATATACAAAACACATTCATAATCCTAAAATCATCACATCAGTTGTACCAACTTCTTTGAGTCTGTTCATTAGATTTTTGGCACATTCAACCATCTCTTGATACTTAGCTTTGACAACAGCATTATGATCTTTCAAAATCTTAAAACTGGTTTGCATCTCTTCATATTTCGCCAAAGCATCGGCATTATAATCTTTGTAAATCTTAAAATCAGCTATCGCCTCTTCACACGTTGTTTCCAAATTAGCATTATCATCTTCGATCCTCTTGAAACGCGCTTTCATATCTTCATACTCACATTCATACTCTGGAAGTTGTTCAATCATTCTCTTCCTCTTATCAATCAGCTCTTGTTTCTCTCTAAAATTTCCTTCTATTGGGAAAGTCTTTCCCGGCTCACAAGCAATTACCATTCTCTTGAAACGGTCTATCATGTCTTTAAATAAAGAATCGTGCAAATTAGTACAATTCGGAGTGCATGTACCATCTTGAGACAAAGAACACGCCATTTTGTAAATGATTGTGATGATTGATAATCTAATTGATCTAAATGTCAATTGACTAAAATATCACAGTAGAAGTGAAAGGTAAATTTCACAAATGAAAAGGTTTTTTTAGTTTTTGTGTAGCAATTTGTATTATTTATTGACAATTTGAATTGGTTTATAGTGTGAATAATCCAAACTAACTGTAATAATTGGTGTTTGCAAATGGGTTTTTCGTGGTCACAAAGAGTTAGAGTATCAGTGGCCTCTGCATTTTACTTTTTTTGTGAACTCTAGCATTTGGCTATTTTGTTTTCACTTTTCACCTTTCATGGTAAGTATGTCAGTTGCTTTTTGGGAAATGGTTTTTGTATTTTTAAATCAAATTAATAATCTTCAACTATCAACATCCACACATTCCTCGAGCATTACCAATGCATCAAGTCATAAAAGACTTGATGCGTTGAACACAATTAAATGGTTGAGGTAAAAAGCTTTTGCAAAACCAACTACTCCACTGCAAAAAGCATTTGAATATTTAATGTTGGGTGAAAAATGAAATTTTATAAATACAAAAGCTTTTTGACAATAGCTTCAAACACTTGAAGTCTTTACTAGTGTTTTTCTAAAAAGTCTTTTTCAAAGTTATTGCCACAATGGAACAAGTCATTTGAATATCTTATTAGAATAGTAAAAAAGTGTTTCACCAAGTTAAAGTCATTCACCAAGTTGCCATTATGGGATGCTTACACTTTCATCGAAGAATCCAAATAAAAAATCGTTGTCCTTTTCTTCTTTTTTATAAACAAATCCAGGTTTGTTGTACTCCCCGTATGTACTTTGTTACCTTATTCGTTCATATATTTATAGAGTACATGAATATAAATAAGCGTGTAGTTTTATATTTTATATTCTATTATTAAATATTTATTTAATTAAAAGTTATTGAAATTGTTATTAGGGTTTATGTTTTATAGGACATGGCGGAAACCAAAGAAGTCATATTTAAAGTGCACCACAACGAGAAATTTGAATTTCAGCCACTCCGCTATGTAGGCGGTCTCCCTTGATGTCACGGTGTTTTAGCTCCACCGGATTGCATTTACAGGGTGCTTGATCATGTTTTGAATGATATTGGAGGGGAAAAATGGGCTTTAGTTTATGCTGCACCAAATAAGGCACTAGAAGATGCTTTAACATTGTTGCACACAGACAATGACGTTCGACGAATGTATGACCTTGCTGATGAGAATGGATCCATGGACGTCTACATTGTGCACGAGCTACAGCCTTTGTCACAATTTTATTTCAAAAACATGGTATGGCGGGAAGAGGGCGGCATGCGATGCGGTAGTGCAACACCTTTCAAACGAAGGAAGCTAACAAAGCGTGTTTCTATCACGAAAACGAAAGAGGGTTGAGATCGTAGAAAAAATGGCTAGTGCACAAGGAATGGTTCCACCTGTTATGAATGTTTGTTCTTGTAGAAAATAATTATGAGTTTTTTTGCCAACCATGCGATAGTGCTTCTATGCCAAACTTAGTCTTGTTAGGTTTATCTTTGTTAAGTGTATCCTTTATGATCATATGGTTAAGAATTATGGTTGCCCGATCGTACAACAAGTATTGCCCAATGATGGCATTTAGTTGCCCAGATTGAAAATTGGAAGGTGGCCTGAGGTTCCAACGAAATTGCCCAATAACTTTAACTTGATTGTCAGAATTTTCGTGTGTAGATACTAGATGACAATAACGGTTGCGTTTGCTCATTAGAATAGCACAATTGGAGATAAATATGCCCAAAAATACTAACAACTGCTACAAGAGTTAAAACAGTTGTTTTGAAAGTAAAAATTAATTTTGATTAAATTGGGGATAAAAACCACAACTTGGTTGCGTTTTTGGAAAAACCAAAGGAGACTACATGGTTTGAACAAATTCTCAATTCTATGCATATGTTAATACGCAACCAGCTACTTCTGATTTAACAAACCACTTTGCTAGGTCGCTCAAACCACCGCTAGTGTCGACGCAAATATCAAGTTTGTTTCTGTTTTCCAAATGACTAGTTGAAGTTCAAATTTTAAAAGTGAAATTTAAAGCGCGGATATGAATGATTTACTTGAGTTTGTCAAAGCGTGCTTAAGCAACATTTTCAAAACCAACAACGGATGTACAGACATAGCAAACTTTCGGTACAAAAAGGATGATAATAAATGATAAATTCAAGCGGTTTGTAATTACGGATAAGTCTTATCAAAATACCAAAAAAGGAGAGAAAATCCGCAAGTAAATATTCACGTTCCTTCCCTAGAAATTTTATGACAAATCCAGCAGGAAAAATAGATGCCCGGGAGCCTAGGCGTGCCTACCCACAAAACAGTAATTGAAAATTAATTATACCGCGTGTAAGAACAGTAAAATCCTCGCTAAACTTTAAATACGCGAGGTAAATAAAGGGAAAGCACATAAAAAAACAACCATTCCTCCACCAACAAAAAAACAACAAAGAGAAGTTGAAAATGTTAACCCGTTGCGCACGTCGGTTCCAAAAGCCCATACATAGCCTAAACCTTTACCCCAAAACAAAAACATAAGCGCAAGCGCTTCTTTGTGACAAGCTGAAACATGTTCTTAAATGACTACTAAAAAAAATTTGTCGTTTCTAAGACGACAAAATTGACCTATCTCCGCGACCATTCACAACATTCCTTCAACCAAAACCTGTGTCCTTTGTGGTTTGTGGAAGCCTGCCTTGACCATATGGCGTACCAAAGGTTGGAGTTTAAACCAATTAGACTCTCCTTAGCCATTTGGGATGTTCAAAGTTGAGCGGTTATTTCTTAACCTCGCTCTTCCCGAGCGGAAGAAGGATGTATATCATGGGTATTGGGTCGAAGGCGTGGTAGAATGTGCAAAGAGAGGCAAACAACACGGTTTGAAATTTGGTCTCGTCCTCTGTTGATTGCAGCCCGGCCCCGGCAAGTTTACGTCTACTAATCACTGGGATATCGGGTTGGATAGACGGGTTAAAGGTAAAAATGGCGAGCTTGGGGAAACTTTGGGATTAATTTTAGAGCAAACCACATAAATAATTCGTAAAAAAATCCCATGCTATCGTGTAGGGGATGATTGGTGTATTTTGTGATAGTTCTCTCTCCTCACTCCAATTCAAACCTATCACGTCAGCGTGTGGATGTATTTTTTCTGAATTAATTGTGGTTCTACCATTCCTCTAAAATAAAAGCTGCGCGGATTGGAAAAGCAACCCCACTAAAAGCTCTTCTAGTACGCGCATAGAGCTATAGGGGCGGTTACACGGGAAACCCGTTGAGAAGCCTATCGAACTTCTGCAGGGAATCCCATATGAAAATCGGCGCCAGGAGAACCAAACGACGGGAAATCCTTCAAGAAATGATAGCAAACAAGAAGGAATCCACACTCACAATTAAGTCGCGTACCACTGCTAATGTAGTTTTTCACTGTTGGTATGATTGTGTCGGTTTAATATGTAACATTCTAGAATTTCTTGGGTAGGATGTTTTGTATTAGATAAGTATGCTAAGTATAATTATCTTGTATATTTTAAAGGACTCCTTAGCTTAATAAAGGAGGTCCAGGCTAGAGTTTGATATAACTTTTCGGCATATTTAGAGTCGATACACTTCAAGGTTGTAATCGCTAATACTATTCAGAGTATTCGTGTATTAATATTATTTCCAAGTGTTTTATAGACCATAAGTTATTGTAAAAACGTCAACATCTTCACTTTGACGTAAGCACATAACGCTTCAGGTTATTACATGTGTAGAGTGAGTTGATTATTTTGAGGTGTATGCGACTTTTCTAAGCGTCATAAAATGGTGTCATGTCAAGATAGTAGATGACGATAACGGTTGCGTTTGCTGATTAGAATAGCACATTTGGGGATAAATATGTCCAAAAATACTAACAACTGCTACAAGAGTAAAACAGTTATTTTGAAAGTACTGATTAATTTGGATTCAATTGGGGATAAAAAAAAATAGAGTTACAACTGCTAGGGCAAAACACAGTTTAGACCCACACACATCATAATTCGCAACACCTACCAATCTGTTGCAATCAATTTCGAAATAAACATCAATGGTGCCCAACTCTTCTGCTGCAACTCACAACATGGTTGCGTTCTTGGAAAAACCAAAGGAGGCTACATGGTTTGAACAAATTCTCAATTATATGCATATTTGAATACGCAACCACTTTACTCTGATTTAACAAACCACTTGCTAGGTTGGCTCAAACCACCGCGTATCGACGAAATACCAACTTTGTTTCTATTTTTCCAAATCGGTTATAATAAAAAAGTCCACGAAGTACAATATGGTTTTTTGCGAATTAAAAGGTTGACTAGTTGAAGTTCAAATTTTAAAAGTGAAATTTAAAGCGCCGATATGAATGATTTACTTCAGTTTGTCAAACGTGCATAAGCAACATTTCCAAAACCAACAACAGTTGTGGAAGCTACATTTTTCTAAAAAAAGTATATAGAGACATAGCAAACTTTCAGTACAAAAAGGATAATAAACCGATAAATTCAAGCGGTTTGTAATTACGGATAAGGCTTATCCAAATACCAAAAAAGGTGAACAAATCTGCAAGTAAATATTCACGTTCCTTCCCTAGAAATTTTCGGACAAATCCAGCAGGAAAAATAGAAGGGTAGCAACCTAGGAACGTGCCTACCCACAAAACAAGTAATGAAAATTAATTATACGCGTGCAAAACGTAAAATCCTCGCTTTAAATACGCGCGGTAAATAAAGGAAAAGCACATAAAAAAACAACCATTCCTCCACCAACAAAAAACACCAAAGAGAAGTTGAAGATGTTAACCCGTTGCCCACGCACCGTCGGTTCCAAAAAGCCCATACATAGCCTAAACCTTTACCCCCAAAAAAAAACATAAGAGTGAAGCAGTTGCTGCCACAACTGAAACATGTTCTTAAATGACTACTAAAAACATTTAGTCATTTCAAAAATGTAGAGAATGACGACTAATAACACATCCCCGCGACCATTCACAACATTCCTTCACCCAAAACCCGTGTCCTTTGAAGTTTGTGGAAGCATGCCCAGACCATATGGCGTACCAAAGGTGGGAGTTTAAACCGATTAGACTCTCATTAGCCATTTGGGATGTTCAAATTTCAGCCAGTTACTTCTTAACCTCACTCTACCCGAGCGGAAGAAGGAAGTATATCATGGGTATTGGGTCGAAGGAGTGATAGAATATGCAAAGAGAGGCTTAAAATTATGGTCTGCAGTCCTCTGATGATTGGTGCCCGTTTCCGAAGCAAGTGTGCGTCTACCAATCTGGCGGTCGGGTTGGATAGACTGAGGTCAAGGTAAAATGACGAGCTTGCGGAAGGGATAAAATAAAGAGCAAACCCTTTGCTAATGTAGTTTTTCACTGCTAGTATGATTGTGTCGGTTTAATATGTAACATTCTTGAATTTCTTGGGTAGGATGTTTTGTATTAGATAAGTATGCTAAGTATAATTATCCTGTATATTGTAAAGGACTCCTTAGAATATAAAAGGAGGTCCAGGCTAGAGTCGATACACTCCAAGGTTCTACTCGCTAATACTATTCATTGTATTCGTGTATTAATAATATTTGTAGGTCTTTTATAGACAATAAGTTATTGGTGTGAATTTAATTTGTTAACATTAATATTTGTTTTCAAACATACTATTCAAGTGAACACTGATGAAACGGAAATGTCGATGCATTGTAACTAGTTAGATTAAAAAATACCACAAAATTGTTATAAAGAGCAACACAATTGGTTGCTCCTAATTGGTTGATTATATGTGTAGAGTGAGTTGATTATTTTGAGGTTTATGCGACTTTTCTAAACGTCAAAAAATGGTACAATGCTTTTATGCTTGATTACTTAAATTAAATATCTGTAATTATAAAATGAATTGGTTGCCAAATTACAACTGCTAGTTAAGAAATACTACTTGCTAATTATCACTATGCTAGTAAACTGAATAGGTTGTATACTTACAACTGCTAGTATTATCGCACAAGCTGCTAGTTATTATAACAACTGCTAGTGATACAAGTTGCCCTACGTTCAGCAGTTAGTTGCCAAATTGATATTTGGAAACAACTGCTAGTTGGCGAGATGAAATAAAATGGATAATGGCAACAGAGGAAATACTAAATACGTTGACATACAACGTTTCATACAGACGACAACCTACAACATATTACGATTACTACATAAACCCTTGATAAACAGACACACCAAACTTTGCATACACAAATTTAATTGACTCAGGGTATTCAAACCATACATAAAACTACAACCACTTGAACAATTTTACAACGGCTGTGACGGAAGATCGGGGGAGTTTCAACAGCTTCCTAGCGAACTCCCAAGTTGTCTTGATATTATCATAACCATCGTCCATCAGAGTAAGTATAAACTTTATTATGTGTAATTCATTATGTGATCTAGGAAAGGATCGAAAAATCACTGTCTGAATCTGCCCATGACTAAATGTGGTTGTGTCTAAATCAAATGAAGGTTGTTCCAAGGGTAAAACACTAAGCGTGTGTGCAACACGGAAAATCAAATAGTATTGAGATAGAAAAACATGGCGGTTCTGGATGTTTATTTGTCGTATGAAATAGAGTAATAAAGTATTACACTTACTCTGGTTTCCAGCTTCTTCAAGTTTGGAGATCCGCGAATCATTTGGGCGATGAGTGACGATAACATCTCGCCAAAATCAACTCCTTTTAGATTCAGATTAACGAGGGATACAAACGGCAAAGGGACATTCATCCCGGAATTACCATCACGCATCAACTACAACAGGTCGACTTTTGGGTTAGTTTCAAAGATTAAATGTCGTTCAGATTACACATATATTTAACATTGTAAAATTAGAAGTGTAAATCTCAAAACGGTCTTACCGTGCAATAGTCAAAATCCAATGTAAGGGTCTCAAGAGATGGAAGTCTTGTCAGGTGAAAGATATTGGATGCTATGATTGTCGTGACAGCATTCGAAATACCAAATGACAAATGTAACTTCTTCAAATTCCTAAGACTTGCAAGATTCCATAGTTTCATCCCGTTTGTACTCTCAACATCCAATCTAAGAGACTCAAGTAAGGGACAACCAGTAATTAAATCCCAAACTGTAAAGAAATTTGACTAAACACAATTCTAAGCTCAATAAATTTGGAAAACTAGTGAAAAACACCAAACTAGGAAAATCACAACAATTAATTTCAAGATGTTTCAATTCAATAAGCCTGTAAAGTTCGGTTGGCAATGTAACGGTTGTCCATACCGTTTCAAACATCGGCTCTCAATTCCTTGCGATTGCCAAAAACATAAGCCAATCACGAATCTCTTCATAATTCAAGTATTCCATTCCGGACAACGTTTGGGATCTACAGAGAAGACAAACTCTTTTATGGGACCGTAGTGATTTAAAGTCTAGCAACATGGCTCCCATCAAACTTATATGTTAAATAATAAAAGAAATCCTCATCAATTATGACTTCGGTGAGCAAGGTCCACTTAAACCTCCAATTTGTAGATAAAATAAAGGTGCTCACCGCTTTGATGGCAACCGATTCAAAATGTTACCGATCACGTATACATGTTGCTAATATAATCTCTCATAATGGTGATAACATTAGCTCGAAACGACATGGTTTTCAAGGAAAATTTTTTTGGTTTTTTAATTGTCGACAGGAGGCTTTAGATGAGGGTTGTTGATTTGCAATTGATGGTCAGAACGAGGGTGTGTTATGATCATTATATGTGGTTGTTATGGTTGGTTCATTGATTAGCTCCCAAGATACAAGCTTTTCAAATTTGGTCCGTAAAATATGGCCAAAACCCATTTCTTGCCTCCAACTTGGCTAACTGAATTCCTGCTACCGAACTTTTAAGGGCGCGGGACGGTACCCTGAACTTGGAAAATGGGTCATTTTACAACCATCCATTTACTTATCTAGGTCATGTGTCGTTAAATATTTGATGGGCCCAATAAAACCTATTAGTCTTCTTCATTAAAAGTCAAATATCCAGAGAAAACAAAACGTCGCCTCCTTTAATGTTGATCCTGTGATACTTTAAATAGAATATTTTTAGATTTTGTTGTGAAAATTTTGTGAAAGGTGAGTTTTAGTATATTATTTATTCTCTATTGTTGTTGTTTACTTTTAAATTATATCCAACTACATTAATACCAACAGTACATGTTATGGTTTATTAGGGCCATTGTTAATGATTGTAAAGTGAGGATAAACTGTTATTCTGTCAAATGACATTATTTATTGATGTATTATATTGGTTTACCATTATGCAGGCATGCAGCATGAATGATAATGACGATGGAGGGTACGAGGAACATGACGTAGATGAAGATGATTTTGAAGAAAATAGTGAACATGAACTTGATGCAATGACATAGACTCTTGATCCCAATCAAGATGAAGAGATGGCTCTTGGTATAGAAGTAGTTAAAAAGCACTACAGGATCTTGCAACATACAAGAGAACCTACTAATCAAGATGAAGAGATGGCTCTTATTATGTTTGTTTTGTGATACATGTTTGGCTTATTCAATATTTCAGTTTAATGAGTCTGCAAACTAAGTTCAAAGTTAGGTATGTATTTTAATGATACAACAAATGAAATAACTACGTAAAAATTGAAAACATTGAATCATGAAAGCAACGCCAAACATTGAAAATGAATTGGTTGTATACTTACAACTGCTAGTTATTTTTACTACCGCTATAGTTAATTTTACTACCGCTAGTAAAACTGAAGTGGTTATAGACTTACAACTGCAGATTATCTGGTTACTACTTTGCTAGCCATTTTAACCTTTGCTTGTGATAGAACACATCAACAAAATGATGCCACCATCGTTAATACTATTGTGTATGGTCGGTGTTTGTGCTTTGCGTGTGTAGGTGCTGGCGATACCATTCGGTGCCCTTGTGTAGGTGTTGGTCTTACTATTTTGGGCCTGAATAGAGACATATTGGTTTAGTGCTGCTAGTATTAAACTTACAACTGCTAGTTAAATTGTACTAGTGTTCAATGGTAAATCTGTTAAGTTCAAGTGTGCATAGTCACTAGTTGGTAGTTATTAGTTGATTGTAGAATACGAATTGTAACAACTAGAAGGACTCATTGGTTTATAAAATTAGTCAATAAGGAAAAGAAGTTGCCCTACGTAGAACAGTTAGTTGCCACATTGTTTATTGGAAACAACTACTAGTTCCCAAGATTAAACAAAGATGTATAATGGGATTAAAGAACATAGGAAATAGTAAATACGTTGACATACAACATTTCATACAGACAACCTACTACATATTACGATTACAACATAATGATGAGTTTAATGGTTACATAATATATAACCACTTGATTTATAAAATTCAGCAAGTCGCTTGAGAAAAGCTAACCACTCCATGCTTCCTTCACATACGACATCGTACTAAAACCACAAAGCTTCATTCCCATTAAGCATGATCCCTAACTTACCTTGAACAAACCTGTGAACATGAATATAATGGTGTAAGTTAAAAATAAAACATTAATAGAATGGTAAGTTAAAAATAAAACATAGTATAAACAGCATGGTTGCGGCTGATTTAACAAAAGAAGAGATTTTTGTATGGGCGATGTAGAAAGATTCCGCATCTCCTAACATTCCCATGCAGACAAATAATTCAAGTTCTTTGTTGTACACAAATACCGACTGACCTAAATGATTGGCGCTTATGCGCTTCCACTATTTGAGCTTGATCCTTTGTAAACCCAAGCAAATGAACCGAATATAGGGTAGGGATGGCGAATAGGCTTCTAAATGATGTTATGGAAGAACCATTGACGTCCAACAACCATCCGCAAAACAATGGAATATCTTCACCAATGATCGTCCCAGAAATCACTAGAGAGTTTCCAAGATCGAAAACATTGAATGGAACTGGGAGTTCATTTTTTAAAATCTGTGGTAGGTCTATAACTTTAAATTGGTTGGTTACCAAATCAAAAGAAATCAACATATAAATCTTATAAATAACACCGTCCTCATTAGTTAACTTTTCACTCCCGGTCCAATAGATAAAACGACCCACAACTGCCTGAGTTTTACGTTTCAATTTGATTGTTTCACAAGGGGGTGGAAATTTTCAAGGCGTGTCCACCGTAAAGAGTTCAAAGAAAAGACAGACACATACAAGAAACCACTTTGGAAACAGGATAGGAGACCTTCACGATCGTCGGTCAAGAGTGTCGAATGGACGGCAAAACCAAAACAAATGTTTTGACGTTCGATTTGATGCGTGTAAACCGGGACAAATACTGCAAGTGATTTTTTGATTGCCGGGTTCCAAATAACAATCATTAGATTAGAACCATAGACAAAACACCAAAGACCATTAGAATTGCCAACTGTAATCATAGATGAAAGCATTAAATCTGTATTAAGTGGCGTAGCGATTAGCTGTTCATCTAAAGCTAACACAAAACCTTGGTCACCCATATCGAATATTAGCGTAAATAAACACTGATCATTACGACGAACACCGTAATTAAAGATGAAGCTTCCACAATCTATACTAGCCTTCCATAACTTGCAAACACTACGTTGCTGGAGTATAGACTTAGGAGGTAGCCTATGGATGATATCTAGTTGAACATCCAGTGGGATATTGTCAGACATAAGAAAGATTGGGATAAAGATATGAAGTCAATAGACCAAAAGAAGAAAGAAAGATTTTGTTAAACAAATTGTATTGAAGAAAGAAGAAAGTGATTGGGAACACAAGAGATTAAAGGACATGTACCATAAATCTGTGTTTTGTGGGCGTTTGTTTTTTGTTTTTTTGTTTTTTTTAAATATGAAATGACAAAACTATCCTCGTGTATAAATACAAGATGCCCAAAAAACATAAAGATGCCCAAAAAACAATAAAAGTTTCCCAAAAAACAATACGTTACAATACATGACATATACCTTCAAAATACGTACTTCGGTCATAAGTTGTCGGACACATGGCAGCCCCTGGTTGGGTCCAAGAAAAGCGGTGCGCAACCTGTCTATTTTCGAACTTTTCAAATGGCGTGGTCCATAAAGTGATATGCATCAGGGCGCCTGGTCTGTTTGACCAATTTTCCCTAATAATAATTACATTGAAATTGTATAATTTGGTCAACTGCTGTTATGTTTTAATATGACTTTAGTAAAGGCTTTGACTTTACCAAATATGCATTTTTCTTTTATGTCCTTGCATCTAAATAGTTTTGCAACATGTATCATGGGCTACCTGTAAATGAAGCAGGTAGTATGACTTTTTTACCACGTTTTTTTGGTCGATCATTTGAATTTTCAGCCATTCTAGCCAACCGAGCATACGTTTCGCATCTTAAATCTTTTTGCTCACGTTGTATAAAACCAATTCTTTCAGACTCAACCATAGTGAAACCATGGACCAAAAACTGCTGAAATAATCTTCTACCATTCAAAATAGTAGAGAACACGTTTGGTCTGTCTATGATTCGGTGTGCAAACCACTCACGCATGGTAACCTAAGACCTTTTGCTTTCCGGTGTATCGTCTATAACATCACTGTGGTATATATCCGTCCTGTACCCATCTTAAGCATATGGGTACAACAATGTATACTGTAACGGCAGGTATGAAAAATGTAGTACGCTTATCCTTTTCAACTTACCATTCTGCTTATGAAGTACAATATCCCTTTCATCGGAGTCAAAGTCACCAACAATAAGCGCAACCACTTCCGACGTTGTTGGAAGATCATAGTTCCTTCCATCATGAGGCCATCTTCCAACTAGTCATAATATGAGATCATCGTCTGAGGATTTGGCTAAACGCTCACCTGCCATGCGAAACTTAATGAGCAAAGGATTATTTTGATCCAGCATGTCTTTGATGTCTCTTGTAAGGTTATAATCTATTGCATTATTTGAAGAAGAAGAACATGATGATCCATTGCTGGTATAATAAATTATAAAAAAAAGGTAATTGGTTAAATATACTACTGAATAAAAGTGGTACAAAACTTGTCATATAAAGATAAACTTAATCGTACCTGACTACATTAATCCTGTTTTGAATCACATTGTGGGTATCCAATATATACAATTGAGCGAATTTTGGACTCTCGTTTGATTTGGGCAACAAATCTCCCATCATGTGGTAGTTTTGACCATGCATTCTAAAGCAAAATGGACCACGGTTATTATTCACACTGTTATCAACTTTACCACCCATAGATGTGAAGGCGAACATTGAATTATAACGTCATATATTATCAAGAAAAGAAGTACTTTTAGGATTGTTGTTAGTCAATAGATTCTTAATCAGTGGAGGTGGCTCCCTTAATGCATCCGGAATCTTTATTTTACCCCTTCTGCAACATAAAGAGTATGCACCTTTTTCACCTTGTGTACCCCCCCCTCCCCTTTACTTTCAGCAAGCCAAAGCAATGCACCACATTTAACACGTTGATAATCGGGATCTCTATGATCATAATATTCTAAAAAATTTGGTTGAAACTAATATTAAATAGGGAACGCAATAAAATGAAATCGAATCTAAAGCATGTGATATTTTAATCCTTCAGATATACCAGATGTATACTCATTGTATGCAACATCACTGTCAACTTCATCCTCTTATAGACTTATACGACGTACTGCTAACCTTGGAGTATTTTTCACTTTCAGGTTTTGTCTCTCAGACGTCGTATTAGAAGAACATCTATTAGGAGTTGGGGTTCTACGATTAGAAGTAGGAGTTCCTGTTGTTAAGATAAAATTAAACCTAACATGTTTTGATTTTTGTTACGCAATCGGATAAAAGTGTGACACATTAATCAAACGTGTCGTACATATGTTACCTAAGTTAAAAGGTACATGACTTGTATTAGCAAAACTTGAACGATTATTGGATGCATGGACAGCGCCTGCAAAAAATGGTTTGCAATAGTCAATTAATTTAGATCCACATATGGTGCTAACTTACCATTCTGTACCCATCTTCAGCATATGGGAACAGCAATGGATATTGTCACGGTAGGTATGAAACATGTAGTTCGCTTATCCTTTTCAACTTACCATTCTGCTTATGAAGTACAATATCCCTTTCATCGGTGTTAAAGTCACCAACAATAAGCACAGCCACTTCCGACATTGTTGGAAGGTCATAGTTCCTTCCATCATGATGCCATCTTCCAATTAGTCGTAATTTGATATCATCGTCCGAGGAGTTGGCTAAACGCTCACCTGCCATTCGAAACTTAATGACCAAAGGATTATTTTGATCCAGCATCTCTTTGATGTCTCTTGTAAGGTTATTGATGCAGGTTTTACTGACCAGGTTTTAATATTTATAAAGTCTCGTTATACCTATGGTCTACCCTAATGCACTAACGGGCAGTGTACCCGGTCGCGTGTAGTATAGTATTTGGTACAAAAACCGAGGTCGTCCCAAGAGCTATGTGTGTTGGATTATTACTAAGTCTAGGTGTCACTGATTTTAATATGATGATAAGGAAATAATTAATTAACTACTAAAGAAAATAAAGGCCAAGGTTTAATCAATAGAGGAGAGTGGTGCTAACCTAGTTATTCCTCCTAGCTAGTAATGTCTACGTCTTAACTTCCAATTACTTGAGTGGGGTCAAATTAGAGAGGATAGCATTTGGTCAATTCGCCCTAAACTATCAATGAAAGATGCCACCACAGAAATTCAGGTGTCCCTCATAAGTCCATTTCTAGGTCTCTAAGCCAAGTTATTAAAATACCATGCTAGATTTATAATAGTGAGTGCCCGGCGTTAGAAACTTAAACAATCACCCCCTAATTCTTAAGTTCATCCAAACGGTAGGTGATCAGTTGGTCGAATCGCACAAGTAGAAAGGGTCATGGTTGGTCATATCTTACCCTTCTATTCAGCTCACCTAGGTTTGGTTGGTCATATCTCCTAGGTAATTGGCCTCCACCGCCATAAAACTACCAAAACAGGGTAGCTACCAATAAACTATGCATGCATACACTTAGAAATAATTATACGGAAGTAATATAAACATAAACAAAACAATTAAGGAATCATAACTAGGCCAACACCAAGAGGTTCTTAGCCGCTCATATTAACCATACAAATCAATTCAATATTCAAAGTTACGAAATACATGAACCGAAAGTAACGAAAAGATAAAATGCTAATGCTTATCGTAGGGGAGTGATTTCTTCCTTGGAGACAAGTCCGTATGCTTCTCTAGATCTGCCTTTGGCTTTTTCCACGTTCTTTGGTTGTGATGTGTGGAATGGGATGCTTTGAAATGCTAGAAATCATGGGGTATTTATAGACGGATCTGGGTTACAGGCGTAACTAAAAATAAGAATACGCAGAAATCTTTAATTCCTTCGTTATTTGCACTAGATCTGCGTTCTTAGTAACCTTATGAATAGTTACGCGTATTCTTCAATAATACTTGGTTACATTAGTTGGTGGCGTGGAACCTCATTTGACCCAATAGAGTTACGTTTAGTCTTTGGGGAGAGTTCGCCGTAACCTTACGATGAGATGGTTTTCGAGTCGCTTTTGTTCGGTGTAATGTGATAGATGAGTTACGCCATAACTTCTTCAAAGTCAGCATACTAAGATAAATCTTTGATATTTCTCCAATTCCACGTCTCTTTAGCTCAAATGCTCGTAATTTACCTGAAAGTGGAAAATAATGGAAAACAAGCGTAAATCTGTAGGATCATATATTTATGTTGTTTAGATAATTCGGGTGGTCTAGGTAGATGATTAAACAAGATAGCCATTAGAGAGATGAAGAGAGTAGAGAGGATGTTCTTGAAAGAGAGTTGTAAAACAAAATGTGAAAGGTTAGATTCCAAGAAGCACCACCCTTCCCTTAGTGGGAAGGGTATTTATACTTACAAACTAACCTCCTGACGGCCTGTGGATCAGGTATACAGTGGGTAAACACCCGTACTTCCTCCACGGTGTAGCTCTAAACTAATCTACGCTAAAACTAATCTAATAAACGGTAAATATGAAATGTCTACGAGCTAACTTGTGCTAGTCTATAGTTGGGGTGACCGACACTTCACATGGAATTTCTAATTCCTAACAATCTCCCCGAGGAGGTCACCCCATGATTTACATTTTGAATCCTAGCATTCTATTTTATCTTCATCTTGAGCTCAGATAGACGTTAATTCTTCACATCCGTAATCTTTGTGCTTTAGCAGTGATTCTTCAAAGTCTGACTGCTTTGCACTTTAAGTTGAGGTCTTTGAATTGATCCACATCTTTGATGATCGAGCTTCATTGAGATCATCACCATAGATCTCGGGATCACCCTTTTAGTGTTGCCTTCATGTGATGTTGTGACTTTTGGACGACATGCTCACACTGGTCATGACATCATTCCATCAGGTAGTGGAAGCTTTATTGGTTCATGATATTTTATGAGCACAAGTATAAATATCAGATCCGGGTTATGTAGATATGCACTTGTCATGATTTCTTCAATTAAGTGTGATCTTTTGAGCATCGGCCTTTGGATTGACTTCTCAATTACATCACTACATCATCCAAATGTACAAACAAGCAGTTAAATACATTAAAGTGTGTTTGATCACTTTCGAAGAATTGGGAATTACAGCCTACGGTTCCCGTTGATGGTACAATTACTATGGATCATAATTCGAAATCTCCTTGCAGAGGTTTGCGACGTTCTAACGTTTCTAAACTGGAATGTCTCAAAGAACAACACAGTGAGTAAACCATAAACTGAGATTCAGATTGATGAATGATTTTGAAAACAATCACGTATTGCTAGAAGAAAGATTTTAATACTGACGAAGGTTTTATAGAAAGATCAATTTTCAATTTAAAATACTTTTGTATTTGAAAGAGAATACACATTCGATGTGCTAGAGAAAAGAAGAGATTTGTACATCGAACGGTTTTAAAAGTATTTTTTCAATCACAGATACTTTTTGTTTGTTGAATCACATTCATTATTGCTAGAGAAAAAGATTTGCTCATCGAACAGTTTTTCAAATATTAGTCAATTCATTTCTTGGACCAAGGTTGATTCAAGAAGTCTTCCCATTGTTTCTATCCAATTGTCACAAGCTTGATCTTTTGGAAAGATCTCACATGTCACCCACCAAAAGCTTGTTTGATGTTGGCTCTAGAAAGATTTCCATCTTCATAAATGAATACTTCATATCACTTTCGGATGTTACGGCAATACCACAAGGATAATGCGTAGGACTCTTAAAATATTTTTACTTTCCACATTGTGTGAAACAACAAGTCTTCATTAATTTTTCCCTAATGAGATGTGGATGATCTCTTGGCTCAGACTCAATGGTGCATTTGGTTTCCTATAGAACTAGGGGTCTCCTCTTCAAATATCAACAATCTCTGAAAGTCGAAGTAGCTTATATAGGTTCCCATTGAGAATGAAACAAGTCCTTTTAAGAGGAAGTTGAGTAGCTTGGAAGTTTTAGTTGATCGTCATGGGTCCATGGCGTATGTTTTTAATACTAGTGTTACCTTGGTAAAACATGATAGAATATGTGAACCGGTTTCGCCCTAAGGTTGAATTATTGGAGGCTATTTCTTTTCACCCTTTTCAATTTTATTTTCTTTCATTCTTCAACCCGATTGCTTATCGAGACTTCATAAATAGAACCTTGTTGGTTTATTCGAGTTCTAGTTACTGTCTCGATCCACTCTTCCTATCACTTTTCTCCTTTTTCATCATACCTAAGGACTTCTACACTAATTAATGGATTGTACTTGGGTAGATCCCTCCGGCTCTGGCGGGATCATGGGAACGAATACCTAACCTAACCATCCTTATAACACCATGCATAAAGTAAATTGGTCGATCTTTTGGTATTGTTCTTTCCTTCTTGAATGTCACACCCCCAAATTACCTGTTTTGCAGCGGAATGGAATTCCTGGGGATTGACTGTCATAGCATCACAATCTTGGTTATATTGAACGACCTAAAGTGTCGTTTGGAAAATACATCGTTTGATTTAATAAAATAATCAGAGTTTACAAAGTAGGTCTCAAATGTAAATCAACGTCGGGAAATAAGTTTGTTACAATTCAACGATGTTTTAAAGTACGTAAAACCAAGTGAGCGGCGTCGTCACCACGACTCCATGATGTGTCCAAATGCATGCCATGAAGTGAATGCCTTAGAAACCTGAGATAAAAACATGCTAAAAAGTGTCAACACAAAGGTTGAGTGAGTTCATAGAGTTTGTGTTGAAATGTAAAGCCTTTCAAAATCGTTTATGCAGCAACGGCATTGTAAATCGTTGAAATGTAAAGACCTTCAAAATAGTTTATGTAGCAAAGGCATTGTAAATCCTTTCGGTTCAAGTCCCGCCCATACAAAACTTGCAACTTTGTGTGTTCACAACCTTTACGAGAATATGTATAGTTAATGTTCAAGTGCATGATGTCAAATGAATTCACATAATAGTGCATGGCTCAATGTATCGAAATCGTTTATGCGGCAAAGGCATTGTGAATCCACTCAGTTCCAAGTCCCGCCCATACAAAACTTGCAACACTGTGTTCACAACCCGCCAATGTATATAGTGTATGTTCAAATCGTTCCAAGACCGTTAGTCCATAATCGTATACCAAGACCGTTAGCCAATGAATATACCAAGACCGTTAGACCAATGAATATACCAAGACCGTTAGTTCAATGAATATACCAAGACCGTTAGACCAATGAATATATGATATAGAAATTCTAAGTATGGCAATAATGTTACCAGTATGACTAGCATTAGTTTAGATAGTTGCAAATAATCATGAATGTAATAAAAGTTGTTGATGAGCATGTATCTCCCCAAAGCAGTTGAAAGCATTAAAACAAAAAAGTGGGGCTATGAAGACTCACTTGGTAAAAGCTGAAATGACAAAAGTGAGTACGAGTATAATGTGAAACTTAATCTTGACCTATGATGAATGATATGATATGTAATGAGTTGCAATGTAATGTTATGCATGCATTTTGTATGTTATTTATACCATTTACGAGTTTTGAAAATATCACTTTTCGTCGAAAAATACTCTTTTGACGTCTTGACCCTTTGAAAATGACTTTACATGTTTTTACGTCAAAATGTCATCCTACAATGGTTTTATAATGATTTTTGGTGAAATTACCACTTTTCGTTATAAAACAATGTGTCGGAATTTTCATGAAATTAACAAAATGGCTTTGGAAAACTAATTAGTAAAATGGTGTACGTCGATCGTTAGAACGGCTTCGACGGTTTTGGAAAGTTTGTATCGATATCTAGAAGTTTCAATTCAGTTTTTGTCCAAAGGTCTCGATCATAAAGATATTAAGGGTTAAAGATGGTGGTTTTGGCTAATTGTGTGGAGAAAATTAGTTACGGCAAGTTTATGAAAAAGTGCATATCTTTGTCGTTTCAAATCCGTTTTCTACGTTTTATATGTCCTTAGCTTCGTATCGAAGTAAACTAATATATTTTTGAGAAGTCGAAATAATTTGTGAAGCTTAAGGCTAGTATTTGACCCGAACAAGTAAAAACAGCAAGCTGAATTTTTCGAAAATAATACGTTTAATCGTCAAACTTTAAAAATCCATAACTTCTTCGTTATAAGTCCGTTTTATTCGTTCAAGCGACCCACGGATTAGTTTTAAAGTATATTTTCTAAATATCAAGGCCAAAATTTCGTACCAACAGTAGATTTTTCCATAAATTCGAATTAAGGACAGAACACAAATATAGTTATCGAAAATAGTTTTTCTCGGACAAAACCTATTCTAATCCCTTCAAATCAACTCCAAAGCTAATCTAATCCTACCATACACCTTCTTAGGGTGTCATGGGTTCCTAATCACCATCAAGACCAAAGAATACCATGGGAGTAATTATAGGATGACCAATATATATTATAACTCAATAAATCATGAAATAAATGGTATAAATCACATAACATGCATATAAGCTCCAAACATGAAAAGAAACATATGAAAATGAAAAGGAAACTTGAAAATGAAAGAAACAAGCTTACAAGTGAAAATGATGAGGTGAAAGTAACAAGGATTATCCTAAATACTCTTGGTTTTTATTTCAAAACCATATGAAGAGTATACACTAGATTGTAAATAACACTTGAACTTGAAAATTTTGATCCCTTGTGCTCTTGATGTGTGGCCGGTTTGAAGAACCCAAAGAAACAAAGGAGAGAATTTTGATAACACTTGAAGAAATATGTGAAGTGAATGAATGAGAAATAAGTGAGTTAAGTAGACTTTTATGCAAGATTGAAAACATAAAATTAATGAGCCATGCCACATTTATAACACCCCTCCCATGGCGGTTTTGGGAGGGTTGTCTCAAATATTTATTTTTATTTGTAACTTGTGTATATATTGTAAAGAAAGTGTAAGAATTTTTGTAGGAAATGTATAAGTGAATGTAAATAGACATTTGTGGTACAAGTAAGTTTTTATTAGTTCAAAATAGAATGTAATGAGATGATAAAAATTGTAAAAATACATTCCTTGTAAAAATTGAGTGATAAAATAATTATCGTATAATTTTAAGAAACGCAACGTAATATTTAAACTTTAACGATTTAAGTACCAAATAAATTTGAAACACTATGAAAACTAAAAATATAGTTTTTATGAACTAAATGTAAGTTTAAAATACCTCGGGATCATTTTTGAAAGTAGCGGGTTAAATATTCAAATTAATAACTCACGCGATAAAGATTATTAAATATAAAAATTACGCGTAAAATATGAAATGAAATGTCGTGAGTGTACTAATGAGATGCAAATGATGTCCATGGAATGTAGACTAATCATAGTCCATTTGAAATGTACGTGATGTCATGATCATGAATTCGCCGCTAAACCTCCAAGGTTACGCGAATTTGAAACAAGTAAACCAAGTTTACTAAAATGTTGAAATAATGAGACATGCATCGTGTCGAAATGACACGAAATACGGGTTGTCACATTAAGCCCATCAAAAGGAATTCAGTCCACTGAATTCAATCGTTGTTAGGTATAACGGGTTTAGGGTTTGATGGCAAACTTTCCCATTCCGAGCAAAACCCTCAAAAGACTTTTTGGTAACCGATTTTTAATCTCACTCATCAAACAAGAACTGTCATGAGATTAGGCTAAATCGGTTTAGGTAACAACTTGTTTCTTGCTCGATCTTTGCAACTCATCAAACAAGAGCTGTCAGCGGATCAAAGCTGGAAACAAGTGGTTTGAAGAAAATCTTTTGAAAATTTGGCTCGATTACGAAATTGCTTGCACATATAAGCCTACTACTCCCTTCATTGCATGATTCTTTCTGAATTAGACATAGGTGATCAGGCTATGTATAATTTAGGAGTAACGATGCAATGCTTGGACTGACTCATATGTTGTTTGGTGTTGAGTCAACTGATGTTAAAATTGTGATGAACATCGAGGGGAGAAGACATGGAGAAGTGTCGTTAAAATGATAGTTAAAGTAAAAAGAATTAAAATCCTCGTAAATGATAACAAATCGGAGAGAAAATAAAGTACGATAGATGAGAATATTTTACAACGAGTGGTTTATCAAACAGAAATACATCTTAGGTTATAAAGATTCGGATACGATGGAAAACATAAGCTTAGTACGACATAGTACATGGAAATAAAACTGTTAGTTTTCGAACTTCTTCAGTCTTCCGCGTCGTTGATACCTTGACGAGCTCCTCCTCCTCCTTCTAACATATATACATTCCCATTAGCACCTTCGACTTGTTGACCTTGATTTTGAGGACATTGGTTCCGATAGTGTCCTTGCTCTCCGCATCTGTAACATGTAACCATGGCCTTGCCTCTACAATTCCGGCAAGGTGTCCCGATTGTTGACACTTGTAGCACTTAGCGGGACAAAGACCGTGTGATGATACTTACATCGATTACATAGTGGGTAGGTTCGGCATAACCTCACCCTTCTATTGGTGCGGCAACATATACTATTGCAGTTTCTTGCCCTCTACATTTGTTGATGATGGTTAGTGTTGTGGTTTTGGTTGTTGTTGTTATAATCTCCTTGGTCGTTTTCCCATTTCCTTTTGTTGTTGTTGAGTTGGTTATCGTCGTTGTTGTTGTTGTTTTGGTTATTGTGGTAGTTGGTGCGGTTGTTGGGGTTGTTGTTTTGGTTGGTGTTTGTGTACTTACCTCTCTTCACTACCTGGGCCATGAGCTTTTGAGACAATCGAATAGCTTCCTCAATCGTTTTGGTCGAGAGAAGTCACATGTTGAATAATCTCGGGAAGTCCTTCAATGAAAGCCTCCAGTAGCTTCTCATTATCTGAAACCATAGATGGGCATAATACGGCCAATTCTTGAAACCTTGAATGTAAATGTCAATATCGTAATAGTCCTTAGTTCATAGAATTACGTCTCCAACTTTTTCACTTCCGTACGAGGACAAAACCTCTTAGTCACCAAGCCCTTAAATTCCTCCCATTAAAGCTTAAAGCATTCTCCCAATCGGTTGAGCGTATGAATTCCACCATGACAACGCTCCATCGAGTAATGTGCTCGTAGCAAACTTGACCTTACTATTATAGGGCAATTACAGCAAAACACGGACTCCAATTTCTCGAACCATCGCCATGGCGTGGCTCCTTGATCCCTTTAAACTTGGTGGGATCTCCACTTTTGAAATCCTTATATGAACGATTTTTAACTCGGATCCTCATTTCCGATGGTAGTAGCAAGTCTTGCGGCTACGGCGGCGATCAGCGACCTCGGCGGCGGCGGCGACCACCGCTTCCCTTTCAGTTCTTAGAGCATCGGCTATGCTATCCTTCACCAACTTTTGAATTCGCTTGGGTCATTTCGGTGTGGCTTTCTTGGCGCCATATCTTCTTCAAAACAAGAGGAAGTGTGAGACGTAGCAAAATCCGATGTTAATAATGAACGCTCAAAAAATGTGATAAGAAATGGTAAGTTTGAGGTTATCTTTCAAAATAATCGACGGGTTCCGAAAAGATGGGTTATGAGGTGTTGTAAATGCTTCAAATGTATGGCGGTTTAGTGACTTAGTGTGAATAACGTGTAACTCGACATGTTAGTGGTGAAACAAAAGAGTGAGAGTGACTTCGCCCTATTTAAAGGTTCATCTCGGCATTGATATCTCGATGATGAATGATACGATATAAAAAAATTGTGATAGGGAATGACAAGGAATTCTCGTTAGAGTATGAGGAAAATAATAGGATGGGCATTTAAAGCATCCATGTGACAATCAATGTGAAATGAAAGTGAATAACTCGAAAAATGTACGTATGAACCGCATGTAAAGTGAACATGCACTTATGATGAAATGATGTGATGCTATGATAATGTAGTTATAGTCTAGGGTCAATGATGCAACCTAGTTCTCTATAGCGAAGCTCGATGCCAATCTGTCACACCCCAAATTACTGTTTTGCGTGAATGGAATTCACGGGGATTGGTGTCATAGCATCACAATCTCGGTTATATTGAGCGACCTAAAGTGTCGTTTGGAAAATACATCGTTTGATTTAATAAAATAATCAGAGTTTACAAAGTAGGTCCCAAATGTAAATCAACTTGTGCGGAAATAAGTTTGTTACAATTCAAACGATGTTTTAAAGTTCATAAAACCCAAGTGAGGCAGCGTCGTCACCGACTCCATGATGTGTCCAAATGCATGCCATGAAGTGAATGCCTTAGAAACATGAGATAAAAACATGCTAAAAGTGTCAACACAAAGGTTGAGTGAGTTCATAGAGTTTGTGTTGAAATGTAAAGCCTTTCAAAATCGTTTATGCAGCAACGGCATTGTAAATCGTTGAAATGTAAAGACCTTCAAAATAGTTTATGTAGCAAAGGCATTGTAAATCCACTCGGTTCAAGTCCGCCCATACAAAACTTGCAACTTGTTGTTCACAACCCCTTGCCGGAATATGTATAGTTAATGTTCAAGTGCATGATGTCAAATGAATTCACATAATAGTGCATGGCTCAATGTATCGAAATCGTTTATGCAGCAAAGGCATTGTGAATCCACTCAGTTCTAAGTCCCGCCCATACAAAACTTGCAACACTTGTGTTCACAACCCACTTTGCCGAATGTATATAGTGTATGTTCAAATCGTTCCAAGACCGTTAGTCCATAATCGTATACCAAGACCGTTAGACCAATGAATATACCAAGACCGTTAGACCAATGAATATACCAAGACCGTTAGTTCAATGAATATACCAAGACCGTTAGACCAATGAATATGATATAGAAATTCTAAGTATGGCAATAATGTTACTTCGTATGACTAGCATTCAGTTTAGATAAACATGTAGTTGCAAATAATCATGAATGTAATAAAAGTTGTTGATGAGCATGTATCTCCCCCAAAACAGTTATGAAAGCATTAAAACAAGAAAAGTGGGGCTATGAAGACTCACTTGGTAAACTGAGGCGATGACAAAAGTGAGTACACCGAAGTATAATGTGAAACTTTAATCTTGACCTATGATGAATGTTATGATATGTAATGAGTTGCAATGTAATGTTATGCATGCATTTCGTATGTTATTTATACCATTTACGAGTTTTGAAAATATCACTTTTCGTCGAAAAATACTCTTTTGACGTCTTGACCCTTTGAAAATGACTTTACATGTTTTTACGTCAAAATGTCATCCTACAATGGTTTTATAATGATTTTTGGTGAAATTACCACTTTTCGTCGCAAAACAATGTCGTCGGAATTTTCATGAAATTAACAAAAATGGCTTTGGAAAACTAGTCGTAAAATGGTGTACGTCGATCGTTAGAGAACGAACTCGACGGTTTTGGAAAGTTTGTATCGATATCTAGAAGTTTCAATTCAGGAGTTTTTGTCCAAAAGGTCTCGATCATAAAGATATTAAGGGTTAAAGATGGTGGTTTTGGCTAATTGTGTGTGCAGAAAATTAGTTACGGCAAGTTTATGAAAAAGTGCATATCTTTGTCGTTTCAAATCCGTTTTCTACGTTTTATATGTCCTTAGCTTCGTATCGAAGTAAACTAATATATTTTTGAGAAGTCGAAATAATTTGTGAAGCTTAAGGCTAGTTTTTGACCCGAACAAGTAAAACAACAAAGCTGAATTTTCTGAAAATAATACGTTTCGTCGTCAAACTTTAAAAATCCATAACTTCTTCGTGATAAGTCCGTTTTATTCGTTCAAGCGGCCGGATTCGTTTTAAAGTATATTTTCTAAATATCAAGGCCAAAATTTCGTACCAACAGTAGATTTTTCCATAAATTCGAATTAAGGACAGAACACAAAAATATAGTTATCGAAAATAGTTTTCTCGGACAAAACCTATTCTAATCCCTTCAAATCAACTCCAAGCTAATCTAATCCTACCATACACCTTCTTAGGGTGTCATGGGTTCCTAATCACCATCAAGACCAAAGAATACCATGGGAGTAATTATAGGATGACCAATATATATTATAACTCAATAAATCATGAAATAAATGGTATAAATCACATAACATGCATATAAGCTCCAAACATGAAAAGAAACATATGAAAATGAAAAGGAAACTTGAAAATGAAAGAAACAAGCTTACAAGTGAAAATGATGAGGTGAAAGTAACAAGGATTATCCTAAATACTCTTGGTTTTTATTTCAAAACCATATGAAGAGTATACACTAGATTGTAAATAACACTTGAACTTGAAAATTTTGATCCCTTGTGCTCTAGATGTGTGGCCGGTTTGAAGAACCCAAAGAAACAAAGGAGAGAATTTTGATAACACTTGAAGAAATATGTGAAGTGAATGAATGAGAAATAAGTGAGTTAAGTAGACTTTTATGCAAGATTGAAAACATAAAATTAATGAGCCATGCCACATTTATAACACACCCTCCCTATGGCGGTTTTGGGAGGGGTTGTCTCAAAAATATTTATTTTTTTTTTATTTGTAACTTGTGTATATATTGTAAAGAAAGTGTAAGAATTTTTGTAGGAAATGTATAAGTGAATGTAAATAGACATTTGTGGTACAAGTAAGTTTTTATTAGTTCAAAATAGAATGTAATGAGATGATAAAAATTGTAAAAATACATTCCTTGTAAAAATTGAGTGATAAAATAATTATCGTATAATTTTAAGAAACGCAACGTAATATTTAAACTTTAACGATTTAAGTACCAAATAAATTTGAAACACTATGAAAACTAAAAATATAGTTTTTATGAACTAAATGTAAGTTTAAACCGGGATCATTTTTGAAAGTAACGGGTTAAATATTCAAATTAATAACTCACGCGATAAAGATTATTAAATATAAAAATTACGCGTAAAATATGAAATGAAATGTCGTGAGTGTACTAATGAGATGCAAATGATGTCCATGGAATGTAGACTAATCATAGTCCATATGAAATGTACGTGATGTCATGATCATGAATTCGCCGCTAAACCTCCAAGGTTACGCGAATTTGAAACAAGTAAACCAAGTTTACTAAAATGTTGAAATAATGAGACATGCATCGTGTCGAGAAATGACCTGAAAGTACGGGTTGTCACATTGAAACCAATTGAAAAATCATTTGAAAAATCAATCAAGGTACTTGTGATATAAAATCAAAACATTTTGTACCTTAATTGTTTTTGATCATTTAGAAATGCTCCCCCTCAACATGTGCGTATGATTTTGAAATTGATTAGCACATGGAGGCAAGAGTTCTTTGAAACAATTTCTTGATAACAATTTCCTTAGAAAAGGCCATTTGAATTTCTTTGGTAAATTCTCCCCCTCAATATGTGCATATGATATTTGAAATAATTTTATCACATAGAGGAAGGAGTTCTTTTGAAGTACATCCACGATCACAAAGGCCATTAAGAAACCATTTAGAAAATCAATCAAGGTACTTTATGTTAAAGCATAAAAGCATTTGTACCTTGATAGTTTATTTTCTTTTGAAATGCTCCCCCTCAATATGTGCTTCGAGATTTGAAAGCATTTAGCACATATGAGAGAGCAGCCTGCACTTTTGAATCAAATCGATCATCATTTATCAGATTTCATAATTAAATCACAAATTCTCCCCCGATCAAAAATATCAAACCCTTTGAGATTTTGGATCCCAAGTGATTTAATAAGGTTTAGAAAACATGGGAGAAAATGTGGCCTTGTTTAAATTCTCTTCAGGTTTTTGGTTAAATGCTCCTCCTCAATCATGTGCATATGTATTTGAAATCCTTTGGCACATGAAGGAAGGAGTGTTTTTGAAACGATCACCCTTTTAAACCGATTTAAGATTTAAATCACGATCTCTCCCCTGATCAAAAATATCAAACCATTTGAGATTTTTGATCCCAAAGGATTTAAATCATTTAGAAAAGTTTGGGAAAGACGTGGCAAGATTTAATTTTGAAAAATGACTGAAATGGACCAATTTTAGACATTAAAGATTGTTAGTGTCAGGTATGATAGTTTTAAGAGATCTTTGAGTAAAAACAAAACAATTTCACAATCAAACAAGAACATAAAAAATTTCATTTTGAAAGATCTTTGAGTTTTAAAGAAAATCATACCATGACATAACATTAAATCTTTAGATCACCACTAATTATTGTACAAACAGACTCTTATGATGATATATTGTTTGAAAATACTTAATTTGAAATCACTCTCCCCCTCAATCGATGACCGTAGTCGTTGATTGAGTGACTTTAGTTTAAAATAAAGTCCGGTTGATTTCTAAAATTTAAGTCCAATTTATTTTCAAAACAATATTTTTCCATTTTCAAAACAATATTATTCAAAAATTATTTTTTTTAAATGGTATCATCACTATTATCTTGTACAAAGATACGTTAGGTGGTTGTGCTGCTTTTGTTATTGTTCTTTGAAGGTTGAAGCGTGGTGATCTTGTGAGACCTCTGAAGTTGCATCTATCGTGCCAACTATCCATGGAGAGATCTGATTAAGCTCCGTTTCTTCTTTTCGACCCAAGATATAGTTACCCTTTCCTTTCGGCATCCAATCATCTTCATATGTGGGATCTGGATAGGGAACATTCTTATATACCAATATACGCATCGTTAGTGAACACACATACAAATATATGGTGGTCGACATCACCCAAATAGCAATCGACTAATAAAAGTCAATCCAACATATCAATCAGATAATACAAATGCATGGGAATTATGTGTTTATCAAACTCTAATCATCTAATCCTAACAATCATATCCTAGGCACCTAGTCCTTCAACGTAGGTTAACATGTTTTACATTTAAGTATATAGGATAATTAGATAAGCTCGTTAGATGATATAGATTTGAAAACATTCTCCCCTCAATCAATGACTTATTTTTTGAAAAGTTTAAAAGCGCTGAAGTCATTGATTGAGTTTTCAATTTTTACGAAAACTCTTAATCTGATTGATTTACAAGCAACCCATTTACCACCATTTTTGAAAACAACAAATATTTTTCTGAAGAATTTATAGAAGGAAAAACATTTGTGTAGGAACAACAGTCCTTCGACATACTTTCCTCAATTTGTTTTTAGGATAAGTGCACGAATTTTGTGAAAATCGTTTAAGCGTAGCACTTTCCTTTTTTGAAAAAAGGGTTGCTATCTGAAATAATAGCAAGCCATTGTTTTAAGCACGGGTTACAGATGCGATAGCGCAAGCCATATTTAGAGACATGTTATGAAAATAAATATTTACACCTCCTGCTCGAACTTCATCTAAAGTCCCGTGCCATTATTGAATGACATTCCTAAGACCGTAGATGTTATCAATACCAGAAGACATGTCTTGAGAAAACATATTTTTGGTATTTTTTCAAATTTTCTGATTTTTATGGGTTTTTGTTGATTTTATAATTTTCTATTTTGTTTTTGATAAATATTTACAGATAGAGTAGATGATATAGTTTAAGAAGATGATGATACGAGTACCAAGATAAGGATATCGAATAGCACGTCGTAGAAGATAGAATTCGTCATCTCTTAAACTTCCACCACCAAAGCTTGAGGCTCTGAGAATAGAAATAGAACCCGAGCCTTTGAGAATGAAAGACTTTGGCGACTTCCCCAAACCGAAAATCCTTATGTTGGCGGTCAGCTATTTCAAGCTTGCTTTAGTGCACAAGGAAGCACACCATTATCATCGATCTTGCTACTCCTTTTAAGAATGATCTTTGTGATTCTTCGTTCGGGGTTATATCATCAACAAGAACAGCAACGTATCATCCCACACATAAATAACTCTTCTCAAATTTCATTTCCACTGAAGTCTGAAGCGATCCAAACCAAAACGTTGTCAAGAGACCACTTCCCCCAAGTTGATGAATTGATGCAGTCAGTCTCTTAGACTAGAGCTCATGAACCCGAATACACATATACCGAAGACAGAGAGAAACTTATACAATCGATAGCGAGATTAAGTCCTATAGCCAAAGAATAACCCGATATATACTTTTATCTCCCACGAAGATAGTGTATAAGCTCAAGAACCCGAACTACCCGAATGCCCAAAGAGAATAACCGATAACATTGAAGGCGGGCCGAATCGATTATCTCTGGGATGACTATCTCTGGATGTCAACTCGGGAATAAGTGATTATATCTAGAATCACGATTAAGCCCTCAAGTGAAATAGCTGAGCATCCCCAATGTACACAACTCTCCCCGATGATTGCGATAACATCAAAATCATCACACACTTGTGTACCTCTTTTATCTTCAGAAACTAACTCTTCCATCTCTTCCCCCACATAATTGGAATAAGAACACTAAACGCCATGAGTCAAACCTTGAGTTTCTCTGCGGTAATGACATTTTTCTTCCAGGGATATCTTCAATCACTTAGAAGAATTAAGTTCATCAAGTTTACTCGCTTTGTGTTTAGTTGTGAGTCTCCTTCCCCACTCTTTGGTTTTGATACTTGAGATCAGCAACACATTCAAAGCCCATATACTAGAAATCTTGTGAGAAGAACACTTGAAGATTTGTGAGAATCAACTTGCTGAAGAATGTGAACAAGTCTAATTGGGGATTAAATCTGACTTTTCACTCTCCCCCAATTAGTGCTCTCCCCTAAACTGACAATATTTTTGACGAATACCCGAAATAAGAAGAAGTCTTTAGATCATTAAATGCAATTCATCTTTAGTCTTCTAACATGTAGCAGGAAATGTAGAACAGACTGTATACTCGACCTTCTTCAAGATTGTCCAATTTGGTAATAGAAAGTCAACATCTTCAACTCACCAAATGCATTCCCGTTAACTTCCAAATAGCAAATCCCCTTAACTCAAATCCCTCCCAATCAAACAAGAACATAAAGATGTTCATCAAGGAAATCAGCCCAGCAACAAGAAGCACTTTGTCATTAATCAAATCAGCCCGTGTGAAGATGTCAACCAACGGCTCTTAGAAGAAACTCCATGTGAATATGACCCGATAAGAAGAAGCTCGGTTCTTACATGAGTTTGGAGCCGTTTGACCATTTATTCTCAGATATAACTCAACATGTAGAATTATCATACTTCTTCTCCCCCTCAAGAATTGCATACGGAGATGCCATTCTTGATTAAACAAGTGAAAATCTTCCAAATGTAGTTTATTCACACTTCTCCCCCTCAAAGGTAGCAAATGATGTCGCCATCGTCATTTTAATCGAGCAAGTGGAATAAGAGAACAATCATCGGTAGTCCGGTTCACTTGATAACGGCGGCGTGAAAAAGCATGAAGCATGTTGATTAGAATGGTCAAAATTGAGAAGATTTCTCTTCTTCAGAGATAGAAGCTGGCCAGGCGTACACTTTTCTTTTATTTGAGGAACGAGGCTTGAGCTGTTGTGTTCAAGCGTCATAAGAAGATTTCTCTTCTTAAGAGATAATACACGAGTGTACATTTCTTTCTTTAGAAGCGAGGCTTGTATTTGTGTTCAAACGTCATAAGAGGATTTCCCTTCTTCAGAAGATAATGCGCACTGAAGCATACACATTTCTTTTCTTTAGAGAACGAGGCTTGAACTATTGTGTTCAAACGTCATAAGAAGATTTCTCTTCTTTGGAAGATAAAGCGCACTGAAACGTACACTTTCCTTTTCTTTAGAGTACGAGGCTTGAACTGTTGTGTTTAAACGTCATAATCTCTCTCTTTTCAAACTCTCTTTGCAAACTTGTAATCAACCCCATTATCATTCAGTAGGCTTTTTGTAGTGACAGCTGATAGAGAAAACCCAATATGATGAATTTGACCATGAAGTAAAACATCCCGAACTCGTGACTTAAACTTGCACATATGTAACAAAGAGTAGTGCCGATTTCCATAAGAATCTCTAAGTACTCTCTAAGTACTCTATACTCTTCAACCAACCAACCATCAAGTATAAGACGTACATCACCTCTTGAAAATCTACAATTCAATGTGACACTGAGGACTACAACGTAAATCCTTAAAGTGATAGTTATTTTGTGGTGGTAAGAGCCCAATTCTCCCAAGTTGTAAAAGAAAAGGAAAAAGTCACCCAACAATAACTAGATTTCCAAGTCTTTGTTTTTGATAATAAACTCGAACAAGGATCTTGAAGAATCTTCATCCAACCATCCCCGATACCTTCAGATACTAAGTACCCTTGCCCGTGATATTTCACTTCAACCTCAAATAAATAATAGTGAATTAAAGCCGTTGTCACATCTTACGGTTAAAAGCTCAAATCTAGCCTCCTTAGACATTTTACGTGAACTATGATAATGGTTTTCATCCCGACCATGGTTAAAAGCACATAACCCCGTAAAACTTTGTAATAGCCAAACTGCCATGAGGACAATCTAAACAAACACCCAATTCATGAAATACACCCTTTTATCCTTCTTCGAGAAGCGGCCGTAGCACCAACATCATATAAGATCCCAGAATACACTTTCCTTTCTCTAGGATGATTTTATCATTACGGGATTTTACAATTCTATGGTTTAAACCGAGAAATAGTTTCTTTCGCGGGATTTTACAAAACCAAGAATAAACCGTAAGATAGATCCAGAAATGCACTTTACTATTACCAGGTTGTTTCCATTGTCATGGGATTTTACAATTATATGATTCAAACCGAGAAATAGATTCTTTCGCGGGATTTTACAAAATCAAGACTAAACCGTAAACAATGTCAGCTTGAATGTGTTATGACAACTTTGGTTTCGGTGAATATCTGTTTTAGGGGAACATGCAGCGGTTCATCAACGGTTCATTATACATCATCAACAATTCTTCTCCCATATGTAGAATACTTCACAAACCATACTAAGTAGAGTAGTATACACTACTTTCTCCTGGAGGTTGACCGTAAAGCATCAAAGTACACATTTCTCCCCCATAATGGTTTCGAACTTTCGGAAGCATCATAACGTGTACTAGCATTTGCACGAGAAGTTCTTGTCATAAGTAAACATCTTGAAAAATCATGAGTGACGTTTGAAGATTCTTGAAATACTTTGCTTAGACTGTAAAGTATCATAGACATTCTGTGGCGTCGAATATCCCATGAGAATTGCTGATCACATCTAAACCAATCAACCCTTTGGTAAACACATCATTCACGTATTCGGTCGGCAATTGCTGTGACCACATGGTGAAGTAAGCCCGATATACCAAACTTGATCATGAAGTAGAATTCCCCAGATTTTTTACTTAAACTTGTACTAATCCTCGTGAAAAAGAAACGGTGTACCCAATGTACAAAACCTCTTGACGTATCCTCAACTGCGTGAGACACCGAAGTGATAGTCACGTTGTGGGTTAAGCGAGAAAGAATCACAAAAGTAACTAAATAGCCAAGTCTTTATCACACTCAACAAATGCCAAAACAAGTCATCTTCGCGGAAGGGTAGAAAGAAAGAAGATGAAATAAGTGAACTCGCCCGGAAAACCTCACTTCAAATCCAAATAAGAAATACCGAACACACACAACCCCGTAGTCAACCTTGTTTAATAACAATTCAGACCGTGTCAGAATATCTTTCGTGAAAGTGTATACACCAAAGTACCACACCTCATAACATGACGAATCTCAGCATCATACCAAATCACTTCATCAAATCACATTTTGTCCAAATCTCACAGAATTCAAATCTCATAAAATCTCCTATAATCAAAGTTCAATCATGAGAAGCCCATCATTTCATTATTCAAATTCATGTGATATAATATTTGACCCAACATACATCCCTAATCTTAAATCCAAATCCAAGGTGTCAATTGTTCATTTGACCTTGCATAGCAATTATGCTCGACAAATCCATCACAAAATAACCTTAAAGGTGTTTCCTTGTGAGATTTAAACCAGAATGCCACTCTTGATCTCAAGATTTTATTAAGACAATTGTATCCTTAATAAATTAATTTATCACATTTTAGTCCATGTAAACAAATTCGAGTGGTAAAAAAAACGTTTAGCTCATTTCAACTCAAAAATGTCACTCGATCCAAATATCATACCCAAACTTGGCCCAGATAGCACACGATCCAGCTGAAGCATTATACCAGGCCCATCCACAATTAGAGTTAGTCATAGAGGTGCCCTAATACACAGGGTATAAGAGACACACTTTCAACAAACCCTGGCATTAATCTCCCAAAAATATCCGCCCTTTCTCTGGTAACACCTCTCACCAACTAATTCCAAATATACTCACAGAAATATTCGCCTCCCTCTATGAAATCTCAAACCCCAATCACAAAAATGGGCACCTCCTTCTCTCATCTTCCCATTTCAGTTAATCAAATCGCAAAAACACATCACCCAAATCTTCTCAATCGTATCATAAAGAATTCGTACCAATTTGGTGTCAAGATCCTACGATGGGTCTCATATATAAATGGTATGACACTTCTTGATTTGGACTAGTAACGCCACAGGGATGGCTATGGGGGTGTGGTCATGGCATCACACACTAATGAGTAAGGTAGGTTAACTTTCTTTGTGTGCTTTATGTTTCATTGAATCCCACGAACGAGAGTAAAGGAGACAACATATTTTATAATGTTGTACTCTTTTCTTATGATGTTCGGATAGATGATGAAGCTTTGTCTTCGAAATTGATCCATGATGATAATTGTTCAACGAACAAAAATCTTATAAAGATTAAAGAAAACGTTGAAACAAATCTAAGATTATGTAGTTTTTCTGATTTCGTATTGTTGGTTTGAGTGGTATTTAATTTTGGTTTTGCTTCGTTTGGGTTGGCTGATGATGGGTAGGAGCTGAAGTCAACGGATATAGTTTGAAGTAGCAGTCATGTTGAGATAGTTTGAATAGCAGTCATGGGTAGAACCTGAGATGGTTTGGTTTTGATTTGTTTGGGTTGTGATTTGTTATTTGTTGATGCTATTTGGATCTGTGATGGTTTAACAAACTGAGGTCCAAATACGTCTTTGATATTATGGTCGTAGTGAATGGTCAAACTCTTCTTCTTCCTTTCTGTCCTAGTTTAGTCAAACAGCAGTCATGAGCCTTCTTCTTCATCTTTATAGTCAAGTCGCAAGAAGTTTACCTTTGAGTCAAAACGCAAAGGGATTTTCATGACAAACCGCACTCTTTTTGCAATTTTGACAACTCGCTTTATTAGTAACTCGCATTGTCCAACTCGCTTATGACCGAGTCAACAAACACAAGTCGCTTTTGACTTGAGTTGACTCAAAAGACAACTCGCATTATCATGTAACTTAGACAACTCGCATGACATAACTTCCAGTATGCAACTCGCATCATACACAATGTATCTGGACAAGTTAGACAACTCGCATTCAAAAATGCGCCAAGTCGCACCCTAGAGTTTCCCAACCAGATATCCGTCTATGTGGTTCAACCTAGAAAAGTGCATATAAAAAGCTCAACTTATTACCCATTTAGAACATATATTAGACCTTAACTGTTTGGAAAAAAAGGACGAAACTGATTCATAACATGGTTCATGGATGGTTAAAAAATCACAAAAAAAACTTCTGTTTGGACAAATAAATGACACAAACCAGTTGTAGTCTTTATAAAACATGAGACTTTTTTTACCAATATGGATGCATAGTACTAGTATTAAACTGTTATCAATGAATGAATATAAAAAATTCAGATTCAACTACATTGCATAAAAACAGTTTTGAGACTTGATTCGAACCATAGAAATTGATTAAAAAAAACGTAACCCGTATTAAACTACATCAAAGAATCGCAACAAACCGCACAAAAACACAAATCGGACCATACGAATCAACATAAACAACATAACCTGGCTCTGATACCATTTGTAGGATCATATATTTATGTTGTTTAGATGATTCGGGTGGTCTAGGTAGATGATTAAACAAGATAGCCATTAGAGAGATGAAGAGAGTAGAGAGGATGTTCTTGAAAGAGAGTTGTAAAACAAAATGTGAAAGGTTAGATTCCAAGAAGCACCACCCTTCCCTTAGTGGGAAGGGTATTTATACTTACAAACTAAACGACCTCCTGACGGCCTGTGGATCAGGTATACAGTGGGTAAAGACCCCGTCCTTCCTCCATTGTAGCTCTAAACTAATCTACGCTAAAACTAATCTAATAAACAGTAAATAACGAAATGTCTACGAGCTAACTTGTGCTAGTCTATAGTTGGGGTGACCGACACTTCACATGGAATTTCTAATTCCTAACAAAATCCATATAAATGATATAAATTACAAGCATTATCGGGGGAAATTGACACTTAATATTATGGACTATTGTTATCAAATATCCCCCCACTTGAACTCTACTTGCTCTCAAGTAGACCTTAATAGAAAGATTCTTAAAAAAAATCTCAACACACGGAAAATATAAGTTTACAAATCCCTTATGCTAGATAAAACAAAATTAGAACACCTCAAGTAAGGAACGAAACACTCAAATCTCTCAACTATTCTAAGTGTCAATTTTGGGGTGATCACTCAATCGCACAGTCATAGCATGTATTCTATCATAAGCTTGGCGGTTACAAAAATCTCCGACACTAGAGTTAAGGGCTAAAAAATTCTCGAAGGCAATATGGGTAGACACGACAAAGGATAAGGGGTGACTCGTCATTACTAACATGTCACGGCGAAGTGGACAAAATGAATAATACATGACCAAATCCATGGCCAAGACACCAAAGATCACTCGCTGCATCACCTAGACACGCTTCATGACTAAAGAGTAGGATAAGACATGGGATATATAAATGGTGTAAAATAAAAAACAAGCAGGTAGTCTAAATCTATAACCAAGTCATCACCACTTACCATCCGCCCAAAGTTCAAGCTTTGAAGTCAAGAAACCGGATCATGAAATACTAGGTAGATGTGTCATTAGAGGACGTCGTGATGGGCACACCACCTTTTCTCCAACTGTTGGCATAATTACCAACTCCAATTCTCGAATGTGACCGAGGTGGCCTCCTCGATACTAAATCTATAAAGCTCATAACATTGCACTTTACAATAACTAAATAACATAACAACTTTTTTTTTTCAACATAACACTAATAACTAAACATAATATCCCCCCACTTGAGATGAATAATGGGAATTCGGGGGGTCTTCAATGATCTTCAGGAATATGTTGTCGACGAAAGTGTGATTTCTGAACCTTTCCACTTGAACCTTGAACTTTGACAAATGATGACTTCCCAATCACAAATAAAGACTACAGGGTAGGCTAAGGTGTATAGGTGTATCGAAACAATATATTAGGTTAACAAAATGAAAGGAATGGCTCAGATGGGTGTATCTAGGGGTATCTTGCACTAAAGGTGAGTGCAACAAAGGGGTTTCAGGGGTCGAGAAGTCAGAGTGACTAATCGATAGACTCACAATGGTAGGCTGTTTGGGTGATAATCCTTTAATATTGCCTTCTAAGCCGAAAAGTCCAAATACATCGAGCTAACTCAACATACCTGCGTCTATGGTCCGAAATGATGCAAAGGCCAAGTTCTAAAGTTTACAAGCTACCCGCACACTCATAATTTGGTGGATTTGGGGTAAAATATTAGAAATGGATAAGGCTAATCTCACCATATAATATCAAGGGTTGTATGTGCTCGGCTAAGGTCTAATCTAGTTAGGGTAAGAAAAACATGTCAAATTTTTGAAAATGGCATAATTTTTCAAAATAAACTAGAAAAACGAGGGCAAAATAATGTTTAAGAGATAATTCTACTCTCGTCCCCCCACATGAATTGTAAAAAGTCCCTTTTGTACTAAGCATTAAATAAAGGTGAAGAGAAAAGTAGAATTAGAGAGAGAACTTCCCTTAAATTTGCTCTACAAAAAAGAAGGCCCACGAAAAAGACACGTGCCTTCGTATAAGCATCATGAACAAACTTCAATCCCTGAAATCACACTACCGACAAGCATAATTCTAAAAAGAAAAAAAATGAAAAATAAAAAACAAACCTAACTCATTTTCGTAGGAATCACGGTTGCATTTAGCATATGCAACAAGCCTTTTAAACCGTTTGGTGTCCCAAGTGGTGAGAGTGAAGTCTTGTGACGGTTTACAGGGAACACATCCACAAAGTTCATTTAAAATACTAATACAAGGTTATTGTGTTTTAAATAAAAGAAGTAAATCAGAGGAAGGTTACGTCGTAACTCTTTGGGGGAGAAATTAAATGGCGGAAAAACGACATAAAATTTTGCAAAGCGGTGGTTCTGGCGTAACCGCTGAGATGGATATTACCGCGTAATTAGTAATGCGTCTAGAATCTGCTGCAAAAGATTGGTTCTGCAATCATAGATGAGTCGCGTAGCTTATGGTCATGTCGACAAAGCTGCGGCAGCAATTACTTCCTCGTTTTCACCAAAAATGGTTAAAACACAAACTCTACGAGAAATGGAAATAAAACAAAGAAAGGGATAATTGGTTGTCTCGAAGAGCACTTTTCTTTATTTACGAGTCTTTAAGTTAGACCCAGAGCCGCGGGGCATTAGGCAGGGGCGAAGAACTTATCTCCCGAAAGCTTGCTAACATCTTGACCATAATAAATTTACACCGCGATTGTCCATTACCTTGAAATATACTACTCCTTCCTTGTTATGAACCTCAATAGTCCCATAAGGAAACACCTTACCTACGTGAGGGCCAACCCATGAGATCTCATTTT
>OU343223.1:133808124-133918648 GCA_910596185.1 Chrysanthemum makinoi | reverse complement strand
TAGTGTCTCAACCCTAAGATCAAAACTTGCTCTTGTGTCAGCTTGTGAGTCGATTTATTTCTATTTGATAAACAAACTGTGTGGTGGGTATAAGGACGTCCTGACATTAAATTGGCTAAAAGAAGCTGGTTTTAATAATACCGACCCAAAAGCTCGCTTCGCTAGCGTTTGTCTTTATAGAGGTGATTTATTCACTTGGGATTATTGGTTCACCGTTTTCGGTCACCGCTCGTTTAATTGCCTTGGTTTTTGAAAGTGCATGCGCATTTCATTCCAACAACTACAGACCGACACGCGGAAGTCACAATTCGAAGGCTTAAATAGACGCTCCATTAGTCAACCCGAGATTCTAACTAATCCGACGCCCATTTTCGAAATATGGAGGACAACCGATCTATGCTAGAACAACCTGGGCACCCACCGAGGGTTATGGAGAAGCCATCGCGTCCGCAATCGCTGTCGGTATAACTTTGAGCTTAAACACGGATTGATAAATTTGGTTTTGTCAAGCCAATTTTACGGATTTGAGAGGGACGATCCTCACTCATATCCGACGATTCAACAAGCTCACGCCTAATTATCAAGTACCGTAACGCTCCGGAAGAGGCTATCAACTACTCTTCCCGCTTTCACTCGAGGGGCCGGATTTGGCTCGAGAAACTACCCCCGATCGACAACCACATGGAGAATTTAGTGTCAAAATTCGTGAACTAATTCTTCCCACCGCTCTAAAACAACAAGCTTAAAACTAAATAACAAAATTCACACAAAGATTTGATGAATCATTTAGTGAGGCATGGGACCGATTCAAAGATTTGCTTAGGCAATGTCCCCATCATGGTTTTACTGAATTACACCAACCGGATACATTCTATAACGGTTTGAATGAGACTGACAAGACTCTCTCAATGCCGCCCGGTGGTAATTTGTTGACCCGGTCAACGAGAGATGCCTTGTCGATTATTGAGAATAAATCTAAAGTTCGCACTCAATAGCAAATCGGTCACGCCTCGAATGAGTGTTACACCATCGCCCTCGCTCTAATTTAAAATACGCCTAGCACCGATGCTAAGATTGATAAGCTTACGGATATGATTCAGGCTTTGGTTAAGATTAAGACCGCTATTGTTAATTCTTCCACCGCCAAGTCAAAGCGGTGGAAACGACTTGTACTACTTGTGGTGGCCCGCGTGCCTACTACAATTGTACCGCCACCGATGGAAATCCTTCAAGCTAACGCCGAACTGAGGTAACCAATACCGCTCTCGTTGAACCAAATCCTCGTGTTAGTAATCAAATGGTACCTCCGGATTTTCTCAATCAAACAATCGACTCGCTTTAATCGTAATCAAGTTCGGACCAAATGTTCAAAACCAATTCAAAGCCCCACCAAATCAATACCCAAATCAAGGAGTTAATTACAATCAAGGATATCAAAATTCGCTATCAAGCTCCACCTTTGCCTTCAAATGAATTCACTAATTACGCTCAACACAATAATGCTACCATCCAAACCGTGCAAACTAAGATTTCAAGTTTGAGAAATGAGTTTCAATCTTCGCTGACTAGACAAAGCAATGAGTTTAGGAATGAGATTCACTTCTATCAACAAATTGATGCTTCGCAATAAACTTGAAAACATGTTGAATGCCGCTTGGTAAGATAAGTCAACCCTCGAAGTTCGATCTCTTCCAAGTGATACCATTCCCAACCCGGGGCGAAGCAGCTATAACCACACCTGGAGTGGTACGGCTTATGACGAACCATCGCTTCCCACTACCGCGCAGGGAGGAGGAACGAGAACCCGTGGTTATTGAAGAAAATGTGCAACCTGCACTGCCCCACCTTCGGTCGCCAGACTTCGAACCCGAATGTTCAAGACTACTTTAAACCCTCACTTCCTTATCCGTCTAGACTTCAAGATCAAAGGATTCGTGATAAAACCGAAAACCAAATGGAGAAATTTGTTGAGATCGTTCAATCCTTGAATTTTAACATAAGTTTCACCGACGCTTTACTCCTCATGCCGAAATTCTACGCCATGATCAAAATTTGTGTTGTGCACAAGGAAAGTTGGCCGTAAATTGCAAAAACACCGTTGAATGAGAATTCGCCTCTGGTGCTCCTCAAGAAACTTCCCCGAAGTTAGGAGACCCCGCAGAATTTCTTATCCCTGTGAGTTTCCGAATTGTGAAATGCTCCGCCTGGCCGATCTTGGTGCAGTATTAACTTAATGCCTCTCTTTCATTTATAACAAGCTTTCCTGATCTCACCTCTACTGATGACTCTTGAACTGCTGACCGCCAACCTCTATTCAAAGGAATCGCCGAGGATGTCTATGAAAGTAGGACCACTTCATTTTCCCCGCACTGACTGCTTGTCGTTGACTTTGATGTCGATTCCTCGAAAGTGCCGCTATTCTCGAGACCTTTCTACTTAATGGGCCGTAAGGATGATTGACGCTTATGGCGAGAAATTACTTTTACGATCTCATAGAAACCGCCTCATTTAACATTAACCATCCTTCGAGATACTCCTCCAATTATGATGATGCTTCTATTAATCGAATCGACGGTCTCGATATTGCTACGGAGGAGTATGCTCAAAAGCTTCTTGATTTTATGGGTGGCAATCCCACTATTCCTTCTAAAAATGTTGAACCATCTTCTGAGCCTATAATTGCCGAATTTCCCCCTATTACCTATATTCGAGGGAGGTGATTTCGTTTTGGAAGAGGTCGATGAGTTTCTTGCTAATGATGAATCGATTCCACCGAGAATTGATGATGGTGTTTATGATTCGAAGGGAGATATTCTTTATCTTGAACAATTGTTGAATGAAGATCCATCACCGCCACTACCTCCTAAAGAGATTACATTGAAGAAATCAAACTGCATAAACGTCAATGAAAACCCCGAACCGAAGCTCAAGGATTTACCTCCTCATCTTGAATACGCTTTTCTTGAAGAACCCAACAATTTTCCCGCCATCATTGCTAAAAACTTGAAAGATGAGGAGAAACCGCACTTTGGATATTCTTCAAAACATAAAATGCCAATCGCTGGCAAATTTCCTATATCAAAGGCATAAACCCTCGCTTTTTGTACTCACAAGATCTTAATGGAAGACGATTGCAAAACCCGTATTCAACAACAACGTAGGGTTAATCCGAAAATTCATGAGGTTATCAAAAAGGAAGTTCTTAAACTCCTTGACGCCTGAATCATTTATCCAATCTCCGATAGCTCATGGGTTAGCCCTATCCATTGTGTTCCAAAGAAAGGTGGCATGACCGTCATTGCCAATAAAGATAATGAATTGATTTTCACGCCTTTGTCACCGATGGAGAGTGTGTATTGACTACCAAAGTTGAATGATGCTACACTTAAAGGATCATTTCCCTGCTACCTTTATGGATCGATGTTCAACGCTAGCGGGAATGAGTTCTATTGCTTCTCATGGTTTTTCCGGTTACTTTCAAATTCGATCGATCCGCGATCAAGAGAAAACGACCATCAGCCCTTATGGAACGCTTTCATTACCGATTTAATGCCATTTGGCTTATGCAATGCTCCCTGCACGCTCCAAAGGTGCATGATGGCTATTTTTCATGACATGATCGAGAAGTCTATGGAAGTTTTATGGACGATTTCTCGGTTTATGGAGATTCTTTTCACTTTTGCCTCTCTCATCTAGACCACATGCTCAAACGGTGTGAAGACACCAATTTGGTCTTGAATTGGGAGAAGTGCCATTTCATGGTTCGAGAGGGCATTGTCCTCTGCCATAAGATTTCAAAAATTGATTGAGGTCGACCGAGCTAAAGTCGACGTTATAGCTAAACTCCTCATCCCACTACCGCCAAGGTATTTCGAGTTTTTTGGTCATGCCGTTTCTATCAGCAAGCTTTCATTCAAGATTTCTAAGATAGCCCGCCTCTACCCATCTCCTCGAAGGATGTCTCGCTTATCTTCACCAACTTATCGCGCGAAGCATTTAATTTTCTTAAAAAGAAATTAACCGAAGTATCGATCTTAGTTGCCCCGACCGGATTTGCCCTTTGAGCTCATGTGTGATGCAAGTGATTACGCAATTAGCAGTCTTGGCAACGTGAATCTAAACATTTTCAACCCATACACTATTATGGTAAGACATTGTCCGAGGCCCAACACAATTATAATGACTACTAAAAGGAATTATTGGCCGTTGTTTATGCTTTTGAGAAATTCCAACCCTACCTTGTCTTATCGAAGACCATAGTGTATACCCCAACCATTCTGCCTTTAAAGTATCTTTTGGCAAAGCAAGATGCTAAGCCACGACATTTCGTGGGTTCTCCTCCTTCAAGAGTTTGATGTTACTATTCTTGACAAAAAGGAGCGAGAACCTAGCTCCATCACCTTCTAGACTTGAGAATCCCCATCAAAGCGTGCCAGAAAAAGGAGACGTAAACATTTCCTCTTGAGACACTTGGGATGATTGCTAAGAAAGACTCAAACACCCCATGGTTTGCCGATTTTGCAAATTACCATGCGGTTACTGCGGGGAAAGGGATGTCGGCCCCACCAAGAAAAGTTTTTCAAAGATGTTAAGCATTATTTCTGGGACGATCCCTACTTGTTTAAAATTTGTGCGGATCAAGTAACTGCGGTGTGTTCATGGCCAAGAGGCTATTGATATTCTTAATGCTTGCCATAACCACCCACCGGTGGTCATCATGGTGCAAGCTACACCGCTAAGAAGGTTTTGATTCGATTCTATTGGCCACCATATATCGAGATGCTCATGATTTAGTTAAGTCTTGTGATTCTTGCCAACGCCAAGGGAAAAATTTCAGAAAAGGATGAAATGCCACGTAATGCTATTCAAGTTTGTGAGATTTTTGACGCGGTGGGGCATCGATTTTATAGGGCCATTTCCATCTTCTAGGGTATAAAGTATATCCTCATGGTCACGACTACTTGTCTAAATGGGTTGAAGCAAAGGCGCCCCCACCAATGACGCTAGTGGTTGTTTAAGTTTCAAGAATTTGTTTTCCGATTCGAGCACCTCGCTATCATCAGCGATCGCGTACCCATTTTTGTAATGAACAATTTGCTAAAGTTATGAAGCAAATATGGAGTTACCCATCGCCTTTCTATCAGCGTGATCACCCGCAAACGAAAGGACAAGTTGAGGTCTCAATCGGTTTGAAAAGGATTTTAAAGGATCAGGAGAAAATCGAGCTTGGGCCGATAAGTTAGATGATGCATTACGGGCTTTCCGTATCGCATACAAGACACCCATCGGGTGCACTCCATTTAAGTTGGTGTATGGAAATGCTTGTCACTTGCCCATAGAGTCAACATAAGGCATTCCGGCCTTGAAACATGCTAACTTTGATCTTAAGCATTGGTGATCACCGGAAAGTTCAATTGAATGAATTAAATGAGCTTAGGGATCGGCTTATGAGAATTTTGATTTTCAAAGAGAAGACTAAGAGGATTCATGATTCTAAAATCAAAACCCATTTTCAACGTTGGTGATCAAGTTCTCCTCTTTAACTCTGGAAGATATTCTCGGCAAACTCAAAACCCGCTGGTCCGACCATTCACCGCTGTTCAGGTTTTCCGTATGGAACGGTAGAGTTTTCTCCAATGGCCCTAATTTCAAGGTGAATGGCCATCGTGTGAAAACATTATTTGGAGGGGACATCCCATCTATGGTTGTCCCGATCTCCAAACTTTCCTAAGGACAATCAATTGGGATCGAGTAAGCTAGCGACTGCAGAATCAAAAATAGTAGCCGTGGGAGGCACCCCATGCCATCTCTATCTTCTTTCTATTTTCTAATAAGTGACGGTTAGCCTTTTTTGATTTCGTGTTTGGTTGTTTGTGATGTAGGATTTTTCCGATGAAGACTCTCGCTCGCAGCTTGTCTTTCTCCACTGAAGTTTCATGATCGATGTCGATGAAACTGACATCCTAAATCTTATCGACTAACGTTTATCTTTTAGCATACTTTATAAACGGCTTTTTAGATTTTCGTTGATTCTTGCTTTTAAAACATTGAGGACAATGTTTCGCTCTAGTCTCTGGGTAGGGTAATCTTCGATTTGATTTGGACCGCGACTTGCTTGTTATTTTGTCGTATTCCCTCAACCCCTTTTCCTTAGAAAATGAAAAAATTGTGCTATATATGAGAAAATTTAAAATTTTTGAAGCTTTTGCTAGTCTTTTTGATTGAAAAGTTTGCTAGTCTCTTAGACAAGAAGCTATAAAATGCTAATTCTAGCTCACAAGGCCAAGAATTTGCAAGTTTCCCCGAGTGATTTTAAATATGCATGACTTAATTTCATTTAGACAAAGCATTTGCTAAGCTAATATATGTTTCGACACCTTGTTGACTCACGGGTGAGTAGGAATGGAATTCGACTTGACTGGGTTGAGCCCTAGCTTGTTCCCTTTAACCATAGATAATTTAATTATCTGGGCTAAGCATCCGGATCTCATTATTTGGGATTTTAAATTTAAGGAGATCGAGAAATGATAGAGTTACTTATGAGTTTAGATGCTAAGCGCGGAGTAGTTGGTTTTCTTTAGAGCCCATCAAGGTACTCTATGGCTTTTGTTCCCACAAAATTGTTTTACCCCATCCCCGCCAATAATAATTAGAGATGTTGAGTTTAGCATAGTTAGTTTTTGTCTAGAGAATCTTTGCCCATGAGAGTTGGTACACATCAAGGTACCGTCCGTTAAGGTGTAATAGACAACTCGATTCTCGATAGTTTGTCGCTATTGTTTCTATTGTTATAAAAGCCGTAGGGTTTGGAGTTTGGTATAAAATTAACATGAAATAAAGCCCAAATGTTTTAAAATTAAAAAATCCAAAGCTATAAACGTTGTCATAGACTTCTATAAAGGCGAGGAAAACCTAATTTGCAAAAAATGCAACCGTGTAAATAGTGTTAAGTCAAACTGGATCCTGAGATGTCTAAATAAAGCTCGCCTCGACTCAGATGAGTTGTCTCCGGCCGCCATAAAAAGGATATTCTCCCTAAATCGTGTGAAATTAGGACCTTGATGTGGACCTCATTCTGTGTAATGGTTTTCAGGAAGGTAATAACTAATTAGCTTAATTTAGCTTTATATCTTTTATCGAATAAAAGTTATCAAACAGAATTATGAAGAAATTCATGTCTCACAAAAAAATAATAAATTCTAGAGGCAAATAGGAAAATGGGAGCAAAAGGTAATTACACAAGTAACTTCCATGGGTAGTGCTAGCATCTAGAGTCATTTAAAATAATGATTTAAGCTTAGTTTGGGGACTTGTGAAAAATCAGTGGACGATGTATTCTATCCCAGATGGTCACTTCATTTGTTGTGTTTTCTACCCGTGATCCTAACGCAAGTTGATTGAAAATGTTGAGTTATTGATCGATTAATGAAAGTTCAACTAACCGCCACTCATAACCGAATGTGCTTAATCATAATATTATTAATTAAAAGGTAAACGGGCGCTTTTAGAATTGGGGTTTTTAATCTCTTTGAAGAACCTTTGCTACTTCTTCATAGGTTTAGTAGAAAGAGATTGAAATCCTTGGTTTTATAAGCGTAAGTTGATTGCATTAAAGGACACGACAATGGTCTCGTCTGGGTATTTTGATATGTGCTTAAACACATACCTTTTGTTTATCAAAACTGACCCAAAATAACCAAGAAAGAGCCGCTTATTGCTAATATTTGTGGTTTTCTTGAGTTTGTGCTCAGGCAGAAACGGATATGATAAAACACACAAGCCAATCGATCTAAAACCGAAAACAGAGATTAAGAGAGCTAAAGTGAGCCGAAGGTCTAAATTATGCATTTGTGAAGATTTGATCAAAGTTTGAAGAAATGTCAAATGTACCCCAACTTTCAAATGACATTTAAAAGACCCCTGTTTCAAAAGTTGCAAAATCAACCCTTGGATTATTTGAGAATGACAAGATCAACCCTTGGAAGATAGTTTCAGATTTACAGATTTGGTCCCTGGATTTTCAGAATTAACATATTTAGCCCTTAAAGTTACACCTTGGATCAAACTTATATCCTTAGTCCAAATCTTAAACCCACGGCCCATGTAAACCTATCCAAGCCCAAAACCAAAACGTTTTACCCAGTCCAGCTGCTTTCACCCGGTATATCTAACCCATGACCCGGTTTATTTACCCTGGTCAAACTCTTTAAACCCGGTCAACTAAACTCAAAATATACTAAACAAATACCCCGCGCCAAAACCCATCCCCAAACCAACCCAGCTCAAGAACCCTAAAATACCCCGCGTTTCAATTCACAAAATCAACACAACTTAAGGACAAATTAGTACTTTCTGCTGACACTTTATGACACATCTGACACATGGGGGTCCAGTGTCGCTATCCGTGTGCCACACCTCAATATCGCTCTCTCATTGGTCGATGAACGTGGAAGCAACAATCCAAGGGTTGAGATCATTTGGGATTCGAAGAGGGTTGATCAATACAAACCCTCCAAAGAAGCACACATTTGCAAATTCTAGATCCTACCTTGAGGCCAAGCTCGTGTATAAATACCTCTTCATTTTCATTGTAATGGCATCTAGTTTTTCAAGAGCTTATAGTCGTTTTAATTTACTTATCAAATGTTTTTAGTATTTTTCTATTAATTTCAATTGTACCTTTTAGTTGTAATCAAATTTTCAAATTAATGAAATTTTACTCTTAAGCTCAATTCTCTTATTAATTACTGTTTTTAATAGCTTATTAGTATTATCATATTGATTTTAGCTTATTACAAACTTACATCGCCTATTTCTTCCTTAATTCAAAAATAAAAAAATCGAAAAATAATTGAAAAATAAAAATAATCTCAAAACTTCTTTAAGGTCATCTTAAATCTCACTACTGTTTTTATTAGGTTCATATAAGCTTGTGATAGCTTATTGTGAGCTTATTTCTGTTTCATACTAAAAATCTCTTATTCAGTCAACAAAAGTCAACTGCTCATAAAGGAAGAAGGATTTGTGAATTGCTCGATATTTGGATGAATATGGGTTGATTCTGTGATATATTTTGGGTTGGATTTGGTTTAGGATAGTGGCTATTTGTTCTTTGGCAAGCCATTGTGGCTAGGACATAAGTAAGCTCTTAAAATCTCAAATCAATAATCTCCTATTAAGCTTATTGATAATTTGATAGTATTTGTTGGTACACGCATCATTTAGGTGTTAGATTGATTAATTGATTCAGTTTAAGTATTAGTATAAGCTAGTTAAATTAGTTAGTTGAGATAATTTGCAAAACGCAAGTTGAAAAGAGTGTTTGGGATTAGCGCTAAATTAGTGATTAGAGGTTGAAGTTACTTAAGTCCCGACACGCAGCCTAATTTAGGTTAGTTATATTCATATCAGTCATTACTTTGCACTCTAGAACTCATTTAGTCAAAATCACCTTAAATCTGCTCCAAATTGCATATCTGTTGGATATTTGAAGATCAAATGCTTGATCTGTGTTTAGATAATGTTAGAGTAGCTTAATCTAGCTTAGGTTTAGCTTAAAACATCACTAGCATTAAATAATTTGGATTCAAATCTCACAAAAGTCAAAACTCAATTCTGTATTCAAAAGTCAAAAAGTGAGAATCGCAGTTTTTATAAAACTTTGTGGATTTTTAATAGACTCATTTCTGGTCCAATTCTAGTAAAATTTTGGGATATAAGTCTTCAGTTGGTCAATTTTGGAAAAGTCATTTTTGTGGAAATTTGTGAAATTTCTATAAGCGCTATTAAGCTCCAAGTTCTGATTTGCCCCGACACACTCATCATACACCGAAAGTGTGATCGACCTTCTTGCAGCCTTTGCACAGGGCTCATTATAGTTAGCTAGGACCCGAGAATTTGTTATCAGTAGTCTGGTTGGTGGTCTTGAGATCTCAACTTTTGGTTTTCAGTTTTGCTTATTGAATAAGCAGTTTCAGTAGCTTAAATATAGGTACTTAAGAGCTGTTTGGTTTAAGTGGTTATTAGCTCTAAATCTTGGTATATTGCTGAATAGAGGTTAGGAGTAGCTGGAATTAATTGATATTAGTTATCTTTAGTATAATTTAGCCTCAGTAAAAGTTTGGTAGCTTATTGTGCTTATTAGCTTATTCTTAAGTGCTTAATTAGGAGCAGTTTGCACATCAGCTTCAAAATCTTTCACATAATCCATAGTTTTTATATTTTTCATTAAATTAGAATAATAATTTAGAATTTCCCTGAATTTTTCATATTTTTCCAACTTTGTTTGCTATTTTTCTTGATTTAAATTAGTTTTTAATCCTTTTTAATTAGCTTTTAATACAGAAAAATCAGAAAAGTATCTAAAAAATAATTTTTCAATTTTCCTAGATTATGAAAATTATAAAAAGCAAAAAAATAATTTTTCTAGATGTTTCCTACTTTAATTTGTAATTTTTACCATTTAAATTAGTTTAAATTAGTTTTAATTCAAATAAATTCCAGAAAAATCATAAAAATTAGTTTTAATTCTTAGATAATTTTATAATATCATTTTTAGTTAGAAAGTAATTTTAGATTATTTTTAGGACTTAGAATAGACGTAGTAGCATTTTATTTTCGCTTTTTTATTAATGCTTTTATATAATTCGCAGATTTAGATATCCCGTAGTGTAATTTCCCTTAATTGTTTTTCCCATTCCCGTAGTTTTAATATAATCAAAAATCCAACACATCGAGCATTTTAATAACAAACCAATAACGACAAGCATATTCACACCTCGTTGGGAAACGACTCGATTTCTAACTGTATCACTATCACTCACGGGTTTTGATTCATTATCCTTTTTCCTAAAGGGATTTTAAATCATTACTTGTGGTTATTTTTGATATCGATATTGTGGTTTTATCCATTCACACACACCCCTAAACCTCAACTAATCAAGCTACTTCTTCTACTCTTGTCCATCCTTTATTAGCAGTCATTAACGGGATAGGTTCTTTTGAGTCCAATAATTGCCGAGTTTTTATGTTCAACCCGTTATAAAATATTTGCAGCTGTTCGTGCTTGTTGAGTTTATGCCTGGGCACTTGAGGATGGCTTCATTGAATCTTTCCCAAGCTATAAACAGTGGTTCATCATTGAATTGGCTAAACCTCCTAATTTCATCAACTTGCTGAGGATTTTTGCGTGAGTTCGGTATTCCTTAAGAAAGGCCTTCTTAAATGCACTCCACGTTGTGATAGATCCAGATGGTAGTTTCTTTAACCAATCTCTAGCTCTTCCTTTTAGGGTAAACGGAAATGCCCTCATCATAACATGATCTCTGGAGACCCTAGGTGCGTGGAATAAATCAGCGATCTCACATACTTTTGTGATGTGCTCGTGTGCTTCTTCATCTTTGGTTCCATAAAAGCAACATCTTTTCAGTTCTTCAAGACATAGTCCCCAAAATTTGAATTTTACATTTTCTTCAAAAGCCGGAATGGTGATTCCCTGTTTGCTTTTAGAGGTTGTGAGATAATCATTCATAGTGAGAGACATAATATCATAATAAAACAAAAGACTTAATAAAAATCCTAATATAACTCCCCGGCAGCGGCGCCAAAAACTTGATGCACGTTTTACTAACCAGGTTTTAATATTTATAAAGTCTCGTTATACCTATGGTCTACCCTAATGCACTAACGGGTAGTGTACCCGGTCGCGTGTAGTGTAGTATTTGGTAAAATCGAGGTCGTCCCAAGAGCTATGTGTGTTGGATTATTACTAAGTCTAGGTGTCACAGATTTTAATATGATAATGATAAGGAGATAATTAATTAACTACTAAAGCAAATAAAGGCAAAGGTTTAATCAATAGAGGAGAGTGGTGCTAACCTAGTTATTCCTCCTGGCTAGTAATGTCTACGTCTACTTACTTCTAATTACTTCGTGGGGTCAAAGTGAGAGGAAAGCATTTGGTCAATTCGCCTAACCTATCCAAGAAAGATGCCACCACGGAGAAGTCAGTGTCCCCTCATAAGTCTGTTGTTCTCGGTCCCTGCCAAGTCATTAAGTACCGCTACATGCTAGATTTATAATAATGAGTGCCCGGCGTTAGCAACCTAAACACTCACCCCTAATTCTTAAGTTCATCCAAATGGTAGGTGATCAGTTGGTCAAATCGCACAAGTAGAAAGGGTCGTCCGTTGGTCATATCTTACCCTTCCTGTCTTAGTCCGCTCACCTAGGGTCAGTTGGTCATATCTCCTAGGCAATTGGCCTCTACCGCCATTCAAAACTACCGAAACAAGGGTAGCTACCAATAAACTATGTATGCATACACTTAGAAATAATTATACGGAAGTAATATAAACGCAAACAAAACAATTAAGGAATCATAACTAGGCTAGCACCAAGAGGTGCTTAGCCGCTCATATTAACCATACAAATCAATTCAATATTCAAAGTTACGAAATACATGAATCGAAAGTAAAGAAAAGATAAAATACTAATGCTTATCGTAGGGGAGTGATTTCTCCCTTGGAGATAGCTCTGTATGCTCCTCTAGATCTGCCTTTGGCTTTTTCCACGTTCTTTGGTTGTGATGTGTGGAATAGGATGCTTTGAAATGCAGGAAATCGTGGGGTATTTATAGGCCAGATATGGGTTACAGCGTAACGAAAATAAGAGTTACGCCGTAATATTCAATTCCTTCGTTATTTGCACTAGATCTGTTGGTTATGGCGTAACCTTATGAATGGTTACGCCGTATTCTTCAATAATACTTGGTTACGCCGTAGTTGGTTGAATAGTTACTACGTAGTTATCGCGGCGTGGAACCTCATTTGACCTAATAGAGTTACGTCAGTAGTCTTTGGGGAGAGTTACGCCAGAACCTCTCGATGAGTTGGTTATCCGAGTCACGCTTTAGTTACGGCGTAATGTGAGAGATGAGTTACGCAGTAACTTCTTCAAAGTCAGCATACTAAGATAAATCTTTGATATTTCTCCAATTCCGCGTCTCTTTAGCTCTAATGCTCGTAATTTACCTGAAAGTGGAAAACAATGGAAAACAAGCGTAAATCCATACAAATGATATAAATTACAAGCATTATTGGGGGAAATTGACACTTAATATTCAGGACTATTTGATGTTACCAGTTATAATCTATTGCAATGTATGAAGAAGAAGAACATGATGATCCATTGCTGGTATAATAAATTATAAAAAAAAGGTAATCGGTTAAATATACTACTTAATAAAAGTGGTACAAAACTTGTCATATAAAGATAAAATTAATCATACCTGACTGCATTAATTTTGTTTTGAATCTCATTGTGGTTATCCAATATATACAATTGAGCAAATTTTGGACGTTTGATTTGGGCAACAAATCTCCCATCATGTGGTAGTTTTGACCATGCATTGTAAAGAAAAATGGACCACGACCATTATTCACACTGTTATCAACTTTACCACCCATAGATGTGAAGGCGAACATTGAATTATAACGTCTTATATTATCAAGAAAAGAAGTGCTTTTAGGATTGTTGTTAGTTAATAGATTCTTAATCAGTGGAGGTGGCTCCCTTAATGCATCCGGAAGCTTTATTTTACCCCTTCTACAACATAATGAGTATGCACCTTTTTCACCTTGTGTACCACCCCCCCCCCTCTTTACTTTCAGTAAGCCAAAGCAATGCACCACATTTAACACATTGATATTCGGGATCTCTATAATCATAATATTCTAAAAAAATTGGTTGAAACTAATATTAAATAGGGAATGCAATAAAATGAAATCAAATCTAAAGCATGTGACTAATATTAAATAGGGATTGTTGTTAGTCAATAAAATGAAATCAAATCTAAACCTTCATATATACCAGATGTATATTCATTGTATGCAACGTCACTGTCAACTTCATCCTCTAGTAGACTTATGCGACGTACTGCTGACCTTAGAGTATTTTTCACTTTCAGGTTTTGTCTCTCAGACGTCGTATTAATTAGAAGAACATCTATTGGGAGTTGGGGTTCTACGATCAGAAGTCGAAGTTCCTGTTGTTAAGATAAAATTAAACCTAACATGTTTTGATTTTTGTTACGCAATTGGATAAAAGTGTGACACATTAATCAAACATGTCATACATATGTTACCTAAGTTAAAAGCTACATGACTTGTATTAGCAAAACTTGAATGATTATTGGATGCATGGACAGTGCCTGCAAAAAATGGTTTGCAATAGTCAATTAATTTAGATCCACATATGGCGCTAACTTACCATTCTTTACCCATCTTCAGCGTATGGGAACAAAGAATGGATATTGTAACGGTAGGTATGAAACATGTAGTTCGCTTATCCTTTTCAACTTACCATTCTGCTTGTGAAATACAATATCCCTTTCATCGGTGTCAAAGTCACGAACAATAAGCGCAACCACTTCCGACGTTGTTGGAAGATCATAGTTCCTTCCATCATGAGGCCTTCTTCCAATTAGTTATAATTTGAGATCATCGTCCGAGGAGTTGGCTAAACGCTCACATGCCATACGAAACTTAATGACCAAAGGATTTTTTTGATCCAGCATGTGTTTGATGTCTCTTGTAAGGTTATAATCTATTGCATTGTTTCAAGAATAAGAACATGATGATCCATTGCTGGTATAATAAAGTATAAAAAAAGGTAATCGGTTAAATATACTACTTAAGAAAAGTGGTACAAAACTTGTCATATAAAGATAAACTTAATCATACCTGACTGCATTAATCTTGTTTTGAATCTCATTGTGGGTATCCAATATATATAGATCAACGAATTTTGGACTCTCGTTTGGTTTGGGCTACAAATCTCCCATCATGTGGTAGTTTTGACCATGCATTCTAAAGCAAAATGGACCACGGCCATTACTCACACTGTTATCAACTTTACCACCTATAGATGTGAAGGCGAACATCGAATTATAACGTCTTATATTATCAAGAAAAGAAGTGCTTTTAGGATGGTTGTTAGTTAATAGATTCGTAATCAGTGGAGGTGGCTCCCTCAATGCAATCGGAAGCTTTATTTTACCCCTACTGCAACATAATAAGTATGCAACTTTTTCGCTTTGTGTACCCCCCCCCCTTTTACTTTCAGCAAGCCAAAGCAATGCACCACATTTAACACATTGATAGTCGGGATCTCCATGATCATAATATTCTAAAAATTTTGGTTGAAACTAATATTAAATAGGGAATGCAGTAAAATGAAAGCGAATTTAAAGCATGTGATATTTTATACCTTCAAATATACCAGATGTATATTCATTGTATGCAACGTCACTGTCAACTTCATCCTCTGGTAGACTTATGTGACGTACAGCTGACCTTGGAGTATTTTTCACTTTCCGGTTTTGTCTCTTAAACATCGTATTAGAATAACATCTATTGGGAGTTGGGGTTCTACGATCAGAAGTCAGAGTTCTTGTTGTTACGATAAAATTAAACCTAACATGTTTTGAATTTTGTTACGCAATCGGATAAAAGTGTGACACATTAGTCAAACGTGTCGTACATATGTTACCTAAGTTAAAAGGTATGGGACTTGTATTAGCAAAATGTGAACGATTATTGGATGCATGGACAGCGCCTGCAAAAAATGGTTTGCAATAGTAAATTAATTTAGATCCACATAAGGCGCTAAATTATATAATTACATGTGAACATTTTAGTTTAATCATACCAGCTGGGCTAATTTAACGATCATTGTTAAGTGTTGTCATCTTATCAACAACACAACTTTGGTTTGATGCACTTGCTGCAAGTGTAATGTATTAGCTTAATAATTGTTAAAATGACTATCAAATTCTTTAATAATCCAAAAAACTTAAAGTAATAAAAACCTTCAGACTGAGAACGCCTTTCAGGTTATCTTAACGGTGGAGATACGATGGGATGTATTATACCCGAACCTGAAATTATAATTCTATTTTTTCTGATTGGTAACAAATAAGTAATAAATACTAACTAAAGACTTAATATATATAAGTTTAACAAAGCAATCTTACTCAAAGTATTTGGCACATTCCTTTTATGTACAGCCTTAATAAATGTTGCGTCTTGCTCAGTACTCTCATTAGGAAAAACTGCAAAGATTAATGACATTTTATCATCCCCTTTTATTATAACTAAATTATATTTTCCAATTAATTATCTTCATACCATTTTTCGCGGTCTACCACAGGCTCTTATAGGGGGCACAGGTGATACGATGGATGGTGTTATATTTGGTGATAGAAGATTAGAGGACATTCCAACATTTGTACTCTTAGTAGTAAGAGGTGTGTTTTAATTATAATGTGGAGGTGTATCATTGTTTTCTTTGTTTGCATCAACTGGAAAGCAGATATATCATATTAGCCATTGAATGATTAAATGATAAAACAAATTATGTATTACACGGTGTTACTTATAGGCATACCAATTTTTGGTGGTCTTCCTTGTTAGAACAAAGACCTTGATAGATCTTATGAGCACTCTTAGATCGTTAGTTAAACTTATGTAATCACAAGCTTACTAAAAGACAATCTCTATAACTTGTATTTAAGCATAATTTAAACACAAGAACACAAATAACTAAGAACTTCTTTGATCCTCTATGGATCTTTTTAATAATACTAAAACTTTGTTTTTCAACTCGTCCATCAATCATACTATTGTGTTCCTTTTATAGACAAGGAACCCTAACCCGTTTCCCAAGAAACGTATAAACATAAAACTAAATATGATATACATTATCACTTTCCTAATAAAGCTCATGCATATCCTAACTAATTCTAATAATACGCGGAATATCTTCATTCGCAGAAACCAACTATACGGTTGTATAACTTCAGTAGAATTCCTTCTTCAGCAGAATCTATACTCTTCAGCAGAATCCATTCAAAGAATAACTTCAAAGAAAATATCTACTTTGCATAATTCCCAACAATCCTCCCTAAACTGGAATTTGACTAGGTTAAGTTCCAGTTTCTTGATAGATCTTTACAGCATAATCAAGAGGATTGTAATTGAACTCCAAAGAACAAAGAACCAAAACAAGGACACCTCAATGATGACAAATCTTTAAAGCTCCAGATCTTTGCAGCAACAAATGACAAAAGGTACATCAAAACATATTAGTTTCATACTATTCTCATCACATCCAGGTGTGTTAACTCCTGTGAGAGTTGAATCATTGAAAATAATGGATTTGATGTCTCTTTACCAATAGCCATCACTACTGGAGTAGCCAAATGTTTAAGTTCGAAAACTATGGTACACTGATAACCATCTGATTTACTAGAAAACCAAAGAACTATGAACGGATTTGACATGTCTTTACTCAGAGCCGCTATGCCAGACTAGTCAATTCTTAGGTAGAAAGAATCCCCTTGGTGAATTGATTACCAAATATGGTAGTCCACTACCTTTACCACAAGCCATATACTTGTGGGCTAGCCAATTCTTTGATTCCAAACAGGAATAAACCATGGTGAATTGATGACCATACAACTCTCAGCAATTAAGCATGGGTGGTTGCATACCCTATGATTTTGAGCAAACCATTACAGCTATCAACATATTTGATTTGTCTTTACCAAAGCTGTACCCTTTGGACTAGCCAACTCTTTGACATACACAAGGTACATCTGGTGAGTTAATAACCAGTAACATAGAAATGTACAACAAATCTGCAAGCAAAGTTAGTCAAACAAAGAATATACATAGTATAAATTTTTATTTTATTTTTTTTTATTTTTTTAACTAAGAAACAAACAAACAAATAATACATAATACAACAAGATACCAGACTTAAGAAGATGCTAGATGTTGCTGAAGTTAAGTCTTAATCAATCCAATCAATTGTTCAACATGTAATCTATCATTCCCAACTGGATCAGGAGGAACCTCTAGCTTCTTTTTAAGCATACTTCTCATCAAGTTCACAGACAAAGGATAAATCTTATCTGATAACATACACACAGTCATCCCATTATGTGTCTCAACCACATGCACACAAGGCATAGGATAAAATCTCCAAGTATCAATCTTCCACTTATGTGAATTCTTCCAAATAGAATACCCTTTACCATCTAAAGATTGAGAATCAAACATAACTTGAAGATCACCCAACAAATATAGACCAGAACCATGTGGTGACTGATTAGCATAATGCTTAGTGACAAGTCCATATAAAGGTATTCAAATCTTTCCTGTCAACCATATGAAAGATTTCCTTCAAAAATTTAAACTGCATAGAAGTATTATCCAACATAAAAATGGTGTTCAGCTCTCCTGCAGTCAAAGTCCAATTAGTCAAGACACCATGAGATCCTTCATGAAAAGCATCAGCAGATCCTTCTTTAATAAAAGTTGAATCAGCAGCCTTTAGATCTAAAGAATGATCTCTAAGTGACTTATGAATCCTAGATGTATATGTCCTATCTGATCTCACAGATCTCCTTAAAGTAACATGTCTCCTTTTAGACATCCTTTTCTTCCTCCTACCTGGTATATAAATTCCCATAGATACAGATGATGGAACATCCTCAGACTCATCAAGGACATCTTTAGCATGAGTGGAAGAAGTAGAAGGAGACTTAATTGAAACAACACCACGCAAGGCATACATTCTTTCAGCTACTTCTCTGGCCTTCTTTGATTTAGCAGCTGCAAGTTCAGCTTGCTTACCCAACTCTTCTCCTACTTTATCAACAGGAGAAATACTAGGAATAGAAGTATTCATATCCAATGAATCCAAAGATGTAGTAGCCACACTAAGTACTGCTTCAGAAGAAACAACATGTGGTTCAGCAGATTGAACCCTTTCAGTGGAATGTATAGCTGCAGTAGATGCTTCAGTAGGAACAACAGGAGAACTCAGCTTAGGTGTAACATCATCAAATGAATCGAAAATTTCAACATGCTTAGGTCTCTTTGCCTTTGGAGCATCTGCACTATCAGCAAGCCTCTTCAAATTGGAAGATGGTATGATCTGCTTCATAATACGATTGTACATGTTGATTAAGACATCATCAGACAAAGCCCAAACTTGCTTCTTTGTCATACCAGACTGATAAATACTTGAACTTTGATTATACACCACATTTCTCATATACTTTTTCTTCTGAGTTTCTGTTTGTGGTTTTTCCCTTTTAGCTTTAGCTTTCTGAGCATCAATGGCCTTTCTTTGTATAGCTGCAGCTTGCTTCCTCTGTTTACCAAGAGCCACCATCTGTGCAGCAAAGGTCTCACTATTAAAGTCTGCTCCTAAGATACTTTGTGCAAGAGTAGGATTGGATGCAGCTTGATTAGTGTAAATATCCCATTGTTCATCAGTGAACTTAGAGGACATTTCATTAATTTCTCTTTGTCTTTCAGGAGTCAAATTGGTAACAAACTGAGCTTGAAGCATTTGAGCCAATGCTTGACTCTTCTTGATATTCTCACACTCAGCTAGCAATCTCTCTTGTGCTTGCATTTCCTGTTCACTGACTAGATTAGATCCAATCCCCTCATCAATCATTTCTCTTTTTCCTTTGTCAGCAGGCGCATGAGCAGAATCAGTACTTACAATAGGAACTTCAGAAGAAACACCCATGGAAGTATCAGCAGTAACATGTTGAGGCGTGTCTTTAGGAATATCATTTGCATGAGGATCCAAATTAAAATTCCTTCCAGCAACAAACACATTATTAGGATCTGCTGAAGGTGTAGAATCAGGTTGTGCTTGCACAGATGAAGCTTGACCAACTTCAGTAGCAATATCCATCATAAGAGTATCAGCAACAACATGCTCTTCAGTAGTTGCAACATCCACACTGTGCAAAGTATCCTTGCTCAAAGATTGCCTTCTCCTCCTTCTAGAAAACAAAATTGGGTCCTTTTGCTTTACTGATTTAGTAGCCATTGGAGTAGAAGCATTAGATTGTTGAGCCACATCGGCCAAAATATCAAGTGAATCCAAATTAGCATCCACTTGCTCCTCATCAGAAGAAACAACAATCTTCCTTTCGTTGTTATGCTCAAGTTTGTCCTCTAAATCCTTAACCTTGCTCTTTAATTCCACAATCTCACCACCAAGTGTAGACCTAGTTTCAAAGAAGCTCCATTTTTAGATCTGCAACCTCTTGGACAGTCCTGTTGAGCAAATCATAGACAGAAGTAAGAGTAATAGGATCCTCAGCTCCACCAGCATATTGCTCTGTGGTAATGGGAGCATCATTGGACCTTTCAATAGAAATATGGTCTTGCTCAAATATAGGAGAGCTTTTAACAACAGGCTCTCTAATAGAACTGGGTGTAGGCATGCTAGCAAAGTCAGTCTCAAACTCATCAGGAGCAACCTCAGTAGGTGGTGGACTAGATGTAGGAATGGTCAAAGGTGTTGATGGTGGTTGGTTAGGAGAAACATGTGTACCTTCAACAGTATTAGAAGGGCCCTCATCCATGGCAATTGATGGATTACCATCAGCAGCAACAGTAGTAGAGGGTGGAGAACCAACAACATTCCCCTCATCAGCAGCCTCATTGCCTTGAGGCAACATAGCTGATAGCAAAGGATGATGTTCCCCCTCATAATTAGTTTTCATAGAAGCAAACAGTTTAGAAGACAGAGCTCCTATGGGACAAAAAGCTTGGACTTGGGATGTTATGTCTAAAATCATTTGCAAAAACCTAGGGTACATTAAAAACTTATGTTTCTTTCTTTGAACATTTTCAACCATATTATCAAAAATATATTTAGAAAAATTATAAGTTAACCCCTGTGATAGACATACAATCCCACAACCCAATTGTGTAGAAAATTGATCCAATCCCCCTGACTTATTGCTAATACACTATAGTAAAGTGTGTACCAAAAACCTCCATGTAGGGCAAAGCTTGTTCTTCTGACACAAATCAGTTCTCGTACCCTGATATCCCACAGCTCTTAGTCCTTCAAGAATCTCCACAGAATTAGAATGATAAACCCCATCGGCATCTTCCAACCTTAGTTGCCTCCTTATCAAATGTTCCGTTATAACATAATTTGTTCCATCAATCGTCGCTACAATCTCTGTGTCACTTCTTTTCACAGCAGATGTCCAAAATTGTGTAACCAATGATTCGTATATAACTTTCGGAGAATGCGTTAAAGCATAATGAATCTTTGATCGCTTCAAAAACTCCACCATTGGATCATAGTGTAGGATCGATAATATTATTGTGTTTGATGATTCGGGTGGTCTAGGATGATGGAAATACATGTTATACATTTTAGAGAGAGAAAGAGTTGGTGTTCTTGGTAGAGAGTTGTAGAACAAAAATGTAAAAGGTTAGATTGCCAAGCCACACCCCTTCCATGGATGGAAGGGGTATTTATACTTACAAACAATACGTCCTTCTAACGGACTGTGGATCGTGCATACATGGGTAAAGACCCGTCCTTCCTCCACGGTGTTACACTAAACTAAACTACGCTACAAACTAACTAATAAGCTACTAAATAACGTAACTAACGACAAGTCTATGAGCTAAACTATGCTAGATAATATTTGGGGTGACCGACACTTTAACATGGAATTTCCAATTCCTAACAATCTCCCCCTAAGGGAGGTCACCCCATGATTTACATTTTGAATCCTAGCATTCTTTCTTTGTCTTTGTTCTTGAGCTCGTAGACTTCAATTCTTCAATTCCGCAATCTTTGTGCTTTAGTAGCGATTCTTTCAAAGTCCGATTATTTTGTACTTTCAGTGGAGGCCTTTAACTGATCCACGTCTTTGATGATCTTTGAGCTTTCTTTGAGATCATCAGCCAAAGTAAATCTCTGGATCACCCTTTATTGTGTTGCCATCATGTGATGTTGTGACTTTTGGACCGACATGCTCACACTTTCTGGATCATGATATTTGCAGCAGCGAAGCAGAAGCATAGTATGAAATATCAGAGCCAGGTTATGTAGATATGCACCAATCACGATTTCTTCAAATTAAGTGTGGATGCTGTGAGCATGCGGCTTTGGAATGACTCCTCAATTCGATCACTGCAACCGTCCAAATGTACCCGCAAACAACAGTTAGCAATAAAACACACGAAAGTGTCTTTGATCACTTTCGTTGAATTGAGGTACACGGGTTCCCCGTTGATCAAGTACAAGTACGCCTGTGATCGTAGGATTCCTAAGAATCTCCTTGACAGGGTTTCGCATGCTCTAGTCGTTTCAAACCGAACGTCTCAAAGAAGACAACACGGAGTGAGTGAACCAGCAAATTGAGATTCACTGATTGAAGAAAAATTGATTTGAAAAACAATCGCGTATTGCTTAGAAGAAAGAGTTTTGCAATACGATGAAGGTTTTATGAGAGAGATCAATTTTCAATCAAAATACTTTTTGTATTAGAGAATGAGTACACATTCGATGTGCTAGTGAAAAGAAGAGATTCGCACATCGAACAGTTTTTCTAAAAGTATTTTTCTATCTGAGATACTTTTTGTGTTTGAAAATGAATACACATTCGACGTGCTAGAGAAAAGAAGGTTTGCACATCGAACGGTTTTTCCAAAAGTATTCGTCAATTCCATTCCTGGACCAAGGTTGATTCAAGATTGAATCTCCCCATCGTTTATGTCCAGTTGTCACAAGCATGATCTTTAGAAAAGATCTCACATGTCACCCACCAAGAGCTTGTTTGATGTTGGCTCTAGAAGGATTTCCATCTTCTTTGTGAATACTTTTACATATCACTCAGATGTTCTGGCAATACCACAAGGATAATGCGTAGCACTCTTAATATATTCTTACTTTCCACATTGTGTGAAACAGTAAGTCTTCATTAATTTTGTGTCCTAATGAGATATTGTGGATGATCTCTTGGCTCTAGACTCAATCGTGCACATTTGGTTCCTATGCTGGATACTAGGGAGAGGGTCTCTTTCTTCAATATCAACAATCTCTAAGAGAAAGTCGATATATTATGTAGGTTCCCCGTGAGAATGAAACAAGCCCTTTTAAGAGGAACTTGAGTAGCTTGGGAAGTTTAGTGCAGTGCGTCACTGGGTCCATGATGTCTTGTCTTCAATACCAGTGTTACCTTAGTAACCACCAGTAGCATATGTATTGAACCCGGTTTCTGCCCTAAGGTTGAATTGATGGAGGGCTATTTCTTTTCACCCTTTTTCACATTCAGTTCTTTTTCATTCTTCAACCCCTTCAGTGCTTACCGAGACTTCATAACTAGAACCTTGTTGGGTTTATTCTAGTACTAGCTCTGTCTTAGTCCGCACTCTAACCATTTGAAAAATCATGGGAACTAATACATTGTGTTATAAGGATCGTGGGAACTAATACCTAATCTAACCATCCTTATAACACCATGCATAAAGGAAATTGGTCGGTCTTTTGGTATTGTTCTTTTCTTCTTGAAACCAATTGAAAAATCATTTGGAAAAACAATCAAGGTACTTGTGATACGAGATCAAAGCATTTTGTACCTTAATAGTTTTGATCATTTAGAAAACCTCCCCCTCAACATGTGCATATGATTTAGAGATTGTTTAGCACATGGAGGCAAGAGGACTTTGAAATATTTTCTTTGATCACAATTTTCATAGAAAAAGCCATTTGATTTTCTTTGGTAAATTCTCCCCCTCAATATGTGCATAGGATATTTGAAAACATTTTATCACATAGAGGAAAGAGTTCTTTTGAAGCACATTCACAATCACACAAGCCATTAAGAAACCATTTGCTCCCCCTCAATATGTGCTTCGAGATTCGAAAGCGTTTAGCACATATTAGAGAGCAGCCTGCACATTTTCATCAAATCGATCATCATATATCAAGTTTCATTATTAAATCACAAATTCTCCCCCGATCAAAAATATCAAACCCTTTGAGATTTCGGATCTCAAGTGATTTAATCAGGTTTGGAAAACATGGGAGAATATGTGTCCAGGTTTAAATACTCATCTTGTTTTTGGATAAATCCTCCTCCTCAACATGTGCATTGTGTATTTGAAATCATTTGGCACATGGAGGCAGGAGTGCCTATAAAGGACTAAAACCGATTCCATTAAAACAGATTTGAGATTTAAATCACGATCTCTCCCCCGATCAAAATTTTCAAACCAATTGAGATTTTGGATCCCATCTGATTTAAATCATTTAAAAGATTTTGGGGAAAGACGTGGCAAATTTTAATTTAGAAAAATGAAAGATAAGGACCATTTTAAGACATTAAAGATTGTTAGTGTCAGGTATTATAGTTTTAGGAGATCTTTTAAGTAAAACAAAATAATTTCACAATCAAACAAGAACAGAAAATTTTCATTTTGAAAGACCTTGATTCAAAAGAAAAATCATACCATGACATAACATTAAATCTTTAGATCACCACTTATTTTGTACAAACGGACTTTTTGTGAAGAAATATCGATTGAAAATATTTTATTATAAATCACTCTCCCCCTCAATCGATGACCGTAGTCGTTGATTGAGTGACTTAAGTTTTGATAAAGTAAAGTCCGGTGATTTTCAAAATTTAGTCCAGTTTATTTTCAAAACCAATATTTTTCCATTTTTCAAAACAATTTAATCAAATTTTTTCAAAATTGTTTAAAAATGGTATCCTGCACAAAGATACGTTAGGTGGTTGAGAAGCTTCCGTTGTTGCTGTAGGGCTTGGAAGAAAACCGTCTGCTGATGCAGTGAGACTTCTTCTTACGTTGCATTTTGAATGCCAACTGAGGTCAAATTAAGCTCCGTTTCTTCAATCACTTAGAAGAAAACCATCTGCTGATGCAGTGAGACCTTTTACGTTGCATTTATGCCAACTCTCCATTGAAGTCCAATTAAGCTCCGTTTCTTCATTTGTAAACCCAAGATCTAGTTACCCTTTCCTTTCGGCATCCAATCATCTTCAATTGTGGGATCCAGATTGGGAACATTCTTATACCAAGATACCTGCATACGTTAGTGAACACAAACATATATATGGTGGTCGACATCACCCAAACAGCAATCGACTAATGAAAGTCAATTCAACATAGAAAAACATTCAATCAGATCATATAAGGCATGGGAATTATGTGTTCATCAAACTCTAATCATCTAATCCTAACAATCATATCCTAGATTCCTAGTCCTTCAACATAGGTCAACATATTTTTCAGTTAAGCACGTAGGATAATTAGATAAGTCTGTTAGATGATATAGATTTGAAAACATTCTCCCCCTCAATCAATGACTCATTTTATAAAAGATTTAAAAGCGCTGAAGTAATTGATTGATTTTTCAAATTATACGAAAACTCTGATACTGATTGATTTACAAGCAACTCGATTTCCACCATTTTGTTAAAACAAATATTTTTCTGAAGAATTTTGAAGGAAAAATATTTGAGTAGGAACAGCAGTCCTTCGACATACTTTCCTCATTTGTTTTTAAGATAAGTGCACGAATTATGAGAAATGGTTTAGCGCAGCACTTTCCTTCATTGAAGAGCGGGTAGCTATCGGAAATAATAGCAAGCCATAGTTTTAAGCACGGGTCACAGTCTGAAGTAACTGCAAGCCATAGTTTGTGACATGTTTTGAAAAGAATATTTACACCTCCTACTCGAACTTCATCTATGGTCCCTTGTCATTATTGAATGACATTTCTAAGACCGCAGATGTTATCGATACCAGAAGACATGTCTTTGAAAACATATTTTTGGTATTTTTCAAATTTTCTGATTTTTATGGCTTTTTGAAGATTTTATATTTTTCTATTTTCTTTTGTTGGTTTTATATTTTTGTATTTTGTTTTCTGAAAAATATATACAAAGATAGAGTAGATGATATAGTTAAAGAAGATGATGATACGAGTACCGAGATAAGGATATCGAGCAGCCCCGTTGTAGAAGATAGAAGTCATCATCTCTTAAACATTCACCACCAAAGCTTCCGAGGCTCCAGAATAGAAGATAGAACATGAGCCTTTGAGAAAGAGAGACTTTGGCAGCTTCCCCCCAAACCAAAAATCCTTTAGCTGAGCAGATTCAAAGCTTTCTTTCAAGCTTCCATTAGCCAGGTGCACAAAGACGCACACCATTATCATCGATCTTGCTGCTCTTTTTAAGAATAATCACCGTGATTCTTCGTTCGAGGTTATATCATCCAATAGAAGAACAGCACCGTATCATCCCACACATAAAACAATCTTCTCAAATTTCTTTTCTACTGATGTCTGAAGCAATCCATTCCAAAAGGTGTCAAGAGACCACTTCCCTCGAGTAGTTGAATTGATGCAGTCAGTCTCTTAGACTAGAGCTCACGAACCCGAATACACATAACCGAAGACAAAGAAACTTATACCATCGAAGTAGCAGATTAAGTCCAATAGCCTAAGAATAACCCCGATGTATACTTTTCTCTCCCCCTGAAGAAAGTGTATGAAGCTCAAGAACCCGAATGCCCAAAGAGAGAATAACCGATAACATTGAAGAAACATGCCGAATCATCGATTATCTCGTGGAGGACTATCTCTGCGGATTTCAACTCCAGAATAAGTGATTATATCTCTGAATCACTGATTAAGCACTCAAATGAAATAGCCGAGCGTCCCCAATGTACACAATCTCTCTCCTCTGATGATTGTGATAACATCAAAATCATCACACACTTATGTACCTCTTTCATCCTCAAAAACTAACTCTTCCATCACTTCCCCCACATAGTTGGAATAAGAACACTAAACGCCTTGATGAGTAAAACCTTGAGTTTCTCTGCGGTCATGACATTTGTTTTCCGGGATATCTTCAATCACTTAGAAGAATTAAGTTCATCAAGTTTACTCGCCATGAGTCAAACCTTGAGTTTCTATGCGGTAATAACATTTGTCTTCCCGGGATATCTTCAATTACTTAGAAGTATTAAGTTCATCAAGTTTACTCGCGTTTAGATACGTGTCTCCTTCCCCCTTGCTGGTTTTGATACTTCAGAATCAGCAACTCTTTGAAAGCCCAAATACTAGAAATCTGTTGAGAAGAACGCTTGGAGTCTTTGTGAGAATCAACATGCTGAATAATGTGAGCAAGTCTACTTGGGGATTAAATTAGACATTTCACCCTCCCCCAATTAGTGCTCTCCCCTAAACTGACAATGCCTGGAATATGAAGAAGTCTTTGGATAATCAAATGCAACTCGTCTTTAGTCTTCTAACATGCAGCAGAAAATGTAGAACATACTGTAGACTCGACCTTCTTCAAGATTGTGCAGTTGGGGGATAGATAGTTAACATCTTCAACTCACCAAAAAATAAGAACATCACATAAAAGCATCCCAATTAACTTACATCTTGCAAGTCCCCTTAACTAAAATCTCTCCCAATCAAATAGGAACAGAAAGATGTTCATCAAGGAAATCAGCAATCAGGCCGCAGCGAACACACGAGATGGTAACACCAAACTACCAATCACATCAAACAAGAACAGAGAGATTGTTCAGAATCATCATGTTGATGTATACGTGAAGCATTAACCGGAAGCACTTTGTCGATAAACTCATCAATCCGAGTGAAGATGTCAACCAATGACTCTTAGAAGAAACTCCATGTACAGATGACTCGATAAGAAGAAGCTCGGTTCTTACATGAGTTTGGAGCCGTTTGACCATTTATTCTCAGATAACAATCAACCATGCAGAATTATCATACTTCTTCTCCCCCTCAAGAATTGCAGACAAAGTTGCCATTCTTGACTAAAACAAGTGAAAATCATCCAAATGTAGTCTATTCTCACTTCTCCCCCGCAAAATTGGCACAGGATGTCGCCATCGTCATTATAGTTGAGAAAGTGGAATCAGAAAACAATCAACAGTAGCCCGGTTCACTTGATGACTGAAGCGCATGGAAAAGTATGAAGCATGTTGATGAGAATGGTCATAATAAGAAGATTTCTCTTCTTCAGAAGATAAAGCGCACTGACACGTACACTTTTCTTTTCTTTGAGGAACGAGGCATGAACTGTTGTGTTCATATGTCATTATCTCTCTCTTTTCAAACTCTCTTGGCAAAACATGTAATCCACCCAATTATCATTCAGTAGGCTCTTTGTAGTGACAGCTGATGGAGAAAACCCAATATGATGAATTTGACCCTGAATTAGAATAACCCAAACTCGTGACTTAAACTTGCACATGTGTAACAAAGAGCGGTGTCGATTTCCATTAGCATCTCTAAGTACTCTCTATGTACTCTATACTCTTCAACCAACCAACCATCAAGTATAAGACGTACATTACCTCTTGAAAATCCACAATTGAATGTGACACTGAGCACTACAACGTAACTCCTTAAAATGATAGTTATTTTGTAGTGATATGAGCCCAATTCCCCCAAGTGGTAAAAGAAAAGGTAAAAGACACCCAACAATAACTAGATTTCCAAGTCTTCGTTTTTTTTTATAATAAGCTCGAACAAGGATCATGAAGAATCTTCATCCATCCATCCCTAATACCTTCAGATACTAAGTACACTCGCCCGTGATATTTCACTTCAACCTCAAATAAATAATAGTGAATTCACCCTGTTGTCACATCTTCTGGTTAAAAGCTCAACTCTAGCCTCCTTTAACGTTTTATGTGAACTCTGATAATGGTTTCATCCCGACCATGGTTAAAGGCACATAACCCCGTAAAACCAAGAATAACCAAACTGCCATGACGAATATCCAAACAATCACCCAATTCATGAAGTACGCCCTTTTATCCCTTCTTCGAAGCAGAAACCGTAGCATCAACATCAAAAGAGATCCCAATTCATGAAGTACACGTTCCTTTCTCCAGGATGAATCCATCATTACGGGATTTTACAATTCTATGGTTTAAACCGAGAAATAGTTTCTTTCGCGGGATTTTACAAAACCAAGAATAAACCGCAAGATTGATCTGGAAATACACATTACTTTAACCAGGATGTTTCCATTGTCACGGGATTTTACAAGTCTATGATTTAAACCAAGAAATAGATTCTTTCGCGGGATTTTACAAAATCAAGACAAAACCGTAAACAATGTCAGCTTGAATGTGTTATGACACATTGGTTTCAGTGAATATCTGTTTTAGGGGAACATGCAGCGGTTCATCAACGGTTCATTATCCAACATCATCAATATTATCAACCATCCAATAAATACTTTGGTAAACACATCATTCTCAAATTCTGTGGGCAATTGCTGTGACCAAATGGTGAAGTAAACCCGATATACCAAACTTGAACAAGAAGTGAAGTTCCCCAGATTTGTTACTTAAACTTGTACTAATCCTTGTGAAAAAGAAATGGTGTACCCAATGTACAAAATCTCTTGACGTATCCTCAACTGCGTGAGACACCGAAGTGATAGTTACGTTGTGGATTAAGCGAGAAAGAATCACAACCTTAACTAAATAGCCAAGTCTTTATCACCCTCTATAAAAGCCCAAACAAGTCATCTTCACGGAATGGTAGAAAGAAAGAAGACGAAATAAGTAAACGCGCCCGGAAATTTTCACTGCAAATTCAAATAAGAAATACCGTCCAACAACGCCGTAGTCAACTTTGTTCAATAACAAATTCAAGCCTTAACAAAAATATTCTTTGTGAAAATGTATATACCAAAGAATTAATCTTATCAGCACATCTCACAATCAAGTCTCATATTCACAAATCACTTCATCAAAACTCATCATTAACGATCCTATTTAGAAAAGCCCTTCAGTCCATCATCTAAGTCCAAGCAAACACAGGTCATTACAAGCCCAATCCAAGTAGTCAATTCATCCTGATCTGGTCAATGAAAATTCCCTCAAAGAGCATCTCATATATTCCAACATTCTTGACATGTAACAATTCACCTAGAATTTGACTCGGTCTATGGATTTAATGAAATAATTCGATCTAATTCCAATATATCGCAAGACTTATACATCGACCATCAAAAATTATTACATCCTATCAAAATCCAAATCTCATGATCACAAACCATTTGAAATATAAATCACATAACGCCTCATATCATCAAATTTCATAATTAATGGAAGCTCATTTGTCCAATCATCCAAATATGCTCACATTAGAGGAAAGAAACTATTTTTCCAACATACAAATAATGTTTGGACAAATATGCTAACATTCTTTATACTCCAATCAAGTAGCTCAAATGCTCATTTAACCCTTCGGCCCAAGCACAAACCGGTGATACTATTATTTGAGGCCCATACTCAATTTAGATCACAGTCCATTAATATATGCATACCCTAAATTACAAGGGGTATTTAACACTCATTACTCCATTTGTTACCCTAATATCTCTCAATCAAAAACCTAACACTACATCACACAAAAAACTCCGCCTCCTTCTATCTCTTTCACATATCCGAACAAAGAAACACACTTACCACAGTATTATCAAACCCAAATATATCATCCATCCGCCTTATCTCCAAAGATCCTCCCTAGTATTATCAAAAGCACAACAACAAACTCACCACAGGGATGGTTAGAGTTCAATAATTAACGCCACAGGGATGGTATATTGAGTTTCACGAATATCCAGAGGTTTCAGGTAGGTTTCAACTCATGAATTCGCTTTGGTTTGTTTTCTTTTAACATGAACAAGTGAAAAGGGGTTAACAAAATTGTTAAACTCGTTTCAAATTTCGTATAGTAACATGAAGTATAGACTTCAAACAAAAAAACGAATCAGTGATGATTGTGTTTAGAGGGAATGACTTTATGGTCGGATGTAATGATAAAATCCTCAAACCAAATCTTAGATCGTTGAACATGTTTTGATAGAAGTCGAGTCTAGATTTAGGATATGGGATTGAAGTTGTTGATTGATATGAGATGAGATTAGGTTAGGGTGGTTGATGTTGGTTTTGGATCTAATATGTCTAACGGTTACACTTTAATTCGATTAACTCTTGAAAGTAAATTAATGGACTGAAGATGTTTGAAACAGAGGTCATTGGTTTTGATATTTTGACAGTCGAGATGTATTTGGTAAATGGTATAAATACGTAGGTCGAGTGAGTCTTGGTAACAGGTTAATGTGGTCGTGGTCGTGGTCCTCTCATTCATCATTTCTGTCTCCAAGTCGCTACTGTATGTGACAAGTCGCTAGGTCTAGTGTCAATTCGCTAACCAAAGTCTTGCGTCAGGTCGCTAATCTTTTATCAAAACAAGTCGCTACTTTAAAAAAAGACTCACAAGTCGCTAATTATAAATATAAGTTGCTACATCTTAAAATTTTATCACAAGTCGCTACTTTTGACAGTCACAAGTCGCTAACTTCAGTTTTTCAAACACAAGTTGCTAACTAGTAAAGACTAGTCACTATCATCTTAAATCGCTAACTTATACATACAAGTCGCTAGCTAGAACATAAGACTTTTTCCGGCATTTTTTATGTTTTCCGTTCATCGTTACCCAGAAAAAGTGACAAAGATTGCATCTTTTGACCCATAAATATGACCACAGTTAAAATAAGCAGATATGTCAGATGCATAATATTGACCAAAAAGAAATAGACCATGAGACAATAACTTACTGAGAAAAGACACAATACTTTCACAAAACATATTACTCAAAGATTCATTTTCAAAGTTACCACAGTTTGGACACAATACAGAGAAAAGACAGATTTCGACCATGAGACATTTTGACCAAAAGATGCATAATTGATAACGCTACACGCATCGTTCGGGGTCAAAGGAACTTCCTTTTCGTTGAGCAAGTTTTTCGACACCCTAGGCAGTGAACCTAATCGTTGTAGTGTAGTAATTAGGGTAAGCCACGGGTATTAATATTGTTCTCTAGGGGAATATGAATGCTAGTAAGAAGTTACTACGCTAAGGTTGGGGTTGAGGAAGATTATTTTTTATCTTTTTATGTTTTTTTAGGAAATTGAAAGGTACGAATCTCCGGGTTTGGATTTGGGGGTTGGTATTGCTACCTATTACTCTACTAATCTAATTATCTAGTCTAAGGTGTATGTAGTCTATGTCTAATTATTGTGTGCTCGTATGATAGTTTAAAGATGTGTTTACTTAGGTTTTACTACTCCTTAATTATCTCCTATTGGTGGTTGAATTGTCACGTCCTTATTCTTAGTTGCGTTGTGTGTCTAAAGTCGTAGGGTATGCGTATGTTCCCTAACTCTTTGAACTTACCAAAGGGTCTCGTCTACAAAACCCACTAGGGATAATAAACTCTTACTCTAAGGCACTCTTTGGATGGTTTAGCTTACAACTACTCAAGGAGCTATATTCTAAGGTTCACAAAGATTTAATCAAGCATTAAGTACACAACGAATGACCTATTGCATTACTAGATCATTAATCAACTAAGATAAGAGACAACCAATCAATATTCAATAATTAAGTTTCATATTCCCTAAGCAAACACACAAGTAAATTAGCCGGACATGGAGAACATGCAAGCATACACACAAATAATCAAAGACATAATTGAATTAATGAAGTAAAACACTTATCTTGGTGTAAGATAGGGTTTGGAACCCTAAAATACTGTACAAGACAGCCTTGGTTCGGTTTAGGTTTTTACTCCAAAAGACTACACACTAATACTGAAAAATTCGGATTCTATATATAAGATTACACATGCGACGGCGTCACCTTATGTTTTGTGACGCCGTCGGGTCGCCGTCATTAGGGTTTCGTCTTGGCCATGTTAGACTTGCAACGGCGTCACCTTGTGATTGTGACACCATCCTCTTCAGCTTCTGACGCCGTCTGGATTGAATCTAGGTCGTCTGAGTTGCGACTGCCTACTCTTTTATAACTTGACATCGTCACTTGAAAATAAGAGTTTTGGCTTCTGTCCGGTCACAAAATCCTCCGACGGCGTCGTAGATAAGCAGTGATGCCGTCACCTTGTATTTTCAGCAGCTGGAGTGTCTCGATTCTTGACATTGGCCATTTTCTTCGTATATCCGCGCCTTTTCGTCCAAATAAGTGCCATTACAACAATTTGCCCTCAAGAGACCTAAAAAGTGAAAAGAAACGATATTAAGTAATAACGGATACAAAAGTGATCAAATAAGGGCTTAAATGACCCCTCAAAAAGGTACCTTTTAAAACCTTATCAAATATCCCTACACTTGGTATTTGCTTGTCCTCAAGCAAATGTGCTCTTAGCCAATTAATTTATAAGTTAGGGTTCATGAAGCATTGGTTTAAAACAGTCCACAACACATATAAGCCCCGCAAAAGTCATAACAAGCACGGAAATTACATACTAGCACCTCACATGGGGTGTTTAGATACTCACATCTCTCTCGGGTGTATATGAAATATAACAAGTTGGAAATGGAAGATAAACACTCATTAACCGGTCCTAGTACATAGATTACCATAGGCTTGAGAATAGATCAAACCTCCATCGCTTTGGCGTAAGCACCTAGGAAAGACTATCAAAGAGGTCTTTAAAGGGTTGTAATGTTAGGCTTAAGGTAGGGAAACAAAGGGTTTGGTGGGATAGGCTATTTAGTGGTGGCAAGTCAAAAATCTCTATGTTAAATGCATACGAAGAATGGCGTTGCTAAGCCAAGACTCGACACTCTAGACTTTAGCTAACTGAAATAAACAAACATAAATTTAAAGGATAGATGTAGGATGGTAGCCCGTATGTTTTTTTTTTATCACTCTATTTTTTTCTTTTCTCTTTTTCTATTTTTTCGATTTTTTTTTCATACACTTTTACTCTACCATCCTCTACGGTAACATCAAAATGATAGGGATTTATAGTCACATCCCTACACTTGAGTTTTTATTATTCTAACACTAATTTGACCCGAATTGAAAAGATCAAAACACTTGGGGTACATTATTACGCAAACAAAGGGAATTTGAATTTAACGTTCCCTTCCCGTCATTTCATAAACTTTAACTTTTCCCATGAATCCCAATCGTCCCAAAACTGTGTACAAAGGATATGACTCGACTTAGCAACTCATGCAAGCAACTAGATAATTGAACTAAGGGTTTAGGGTGATAACAAAAATGCACTAAAAGTGAGTGCATAAAGGGTAGGCTAAGGCGATTTGGGTGTATATTTGGGGTGGGGTGTAAACAATGCTCTTCATTGATATTCCGGAAAAAACCAAAACATCACGAGAACCGCGAAAAGGATAGGCTATGAGGGGTTAACTAGGGGTATCGTGTACTAAAGATGAGTACAACGCAAAGGGTGTGGGGGAATTACTCAACCGAGGTGGAAGAAGTAATTATATTACGGCTATCAAACAAGGGTTATCCTAATGCCTCTTATCATTTAGTTATTCCTAACTACACAAGTGTAGTCTTACTAGCGATCTCGGAATGCATCACAAAACAAGTTCTAGAATCTAATATACTACCGGTTCACACTCTAAGCATTAAAGATGAATGCTTTAATTCCTACTAATCAAAGGGCGATCCTCACATTTTGGGTGGAATTTAGGTGGTAAAGGGTTTTTTGTGCTAGTCATGCAACTTCCTATCCGTGAGACACTTTTGTTAAAACTAATGGCCCACTCCTATATGTCATGAAAAATTAAAAATTTGGTGCCAAAATTACCCTAACCGACATTTTCTCATGGTTTATTACACAAATATAATTGGACAAAGCAAATATTCAAGGATAAGCATAGTTTCAAAGTTCCCGTTTTATTTTCCCTCCCTACACTTAAACTGAACATTGTCCCCAATGTTCCCCGAAAGTATCAAATTTATGATAATGGAAGGTAATTAAAAACGAAAGAAACTAGTACTCCCCTGATTAGCTCGGTAGGATCCGTGTGTGAAGTAGTGGTTAAATCCTTTCCAAGAAGAATTTATGCGTGAAAAGCTCCTTCCAATCTTATGTAACTTCTTCTTGATAAATTAAACCTGCAAATTTGAAGAAAACAAACGAAACCTTCACGTAAAATCGGCGGTAATAATATATATAGGACTCGATTAAAACTAGGATATAATGCTTTTGGAATGGATGTTTACAGAATTTCTGGAAAATTAAGACCTGGAAAATTCCAAAAATTTATAAGTGGCTCAGAAAACGAGAAAAAAAAGTAATCTGTTCTTTTTACTCCTTCTTGACGCCGTCAGGTTGCAATCCTGACACCGTCAGGTTATCCTGACAAAAACTGGTCTGCGATTTTCTGAAAAAAATTCTGGAAAATTTACATCTTTAGAATCTGGAAAAAAAATTTCAAAACATCCATTATGACTCGATACAAGAATTTGACTCGAACAAACACACATATATATCTTTTAATGAATTGTTATTCTCATGTTTACGTTTCTTTTAAAAACGTATGTAATCCTCCCTACACTTATCCCTTATGTAAAATACCTTTATATGCGATTAAGACGAGGTTAAAAACAAAATAAAGCATTTTTACAAATTTAAACATGAGAATAAACAATCAATAAAAGACATATGACACTAACAAGCAAACAATAAAGCATGGGTTGCCTCCCACGAAGCGCTTTTCTTTATTTAAGAGTCTTGTAGCTAGACTCATAGTCGTGCTCTCACGTGACTTCATTACCGCCAGCTTCTTCCTTCGCTTTCCCTTCGTCGAAAGGGTGTAGACGTTGTATGCTTACCGTGGATTCCTTGCCAACGTTGTCTATTATGGTGACGGTTTTATCTTTTAAATTGGTTTCCTTCACTGTGAAAGGTCCAAACCATCTTGGTTTGTTTCTACCTCGTAATGCCCTTATCCGTGATTTGTATAAAAGTACTTTTTCTCCTTTTAGAAATTCCTTAGGGTTCCTTTGTGCCTTTGGTATCGAAGTGGGATTATTTCCTAACTTCTTATCGGGTTTCCACAACGTTGCATACAGTCCTTGAACCATAAAGTCCCTAAGCCCTTTTTCCCAGTCATTCATCTTCTTCTTAACACTATTTCCAGGGGCTTTTCGATTTCCACCCGTAATCATTTCCATGATCTTAAGAGGATACCTTGGGATGATGGGTATCCTAGCGTACCCCTTCCCGCTTTTGAGTATCATGATGCCCTCTCCGCATTTGATGGTTGCCTTGGCGGTGGCCAGAAATGGTGTCCCAAGAATGAGGGGCATGTTTTTATCTTCCTCAACATCAATGATCACGAAATCCACCGGATAAACGACATTAGCCACCTCAATTAGAACATCCACCGCGATTTCTATGGGGTGGACATAGGTGTGATTAGCTAAGGAAAGTCTAAGATCGGTCTTGGCTGGTTTCTCCTTAGTTAACTTATTATAGATTGATAATAGCATTATGTTCACATCAGTCCCCTGATCGGCTAAGGCATTTATATTATCAATATCACCTATGCTACATGGTATCACGAAATTCCCTATAGTGTCTCATTTTTTTTTAATGGTTTTTTTATGACCAACTCATACAGGGGTCCCATAGGTAAGGCGTCATACTCTTTTTCTGTCATTTTTCCTTCAAGGGCTTCCCTAATAAATTCATTGTACCTAAAGTTGTTTACTTGCTTTGCAATGGTTTTTTTGTTAATTTCGTGCTTAAGGTAGTACTCAATGGTCTCAGGCTCATCATTAGGCACATAATCCTCCCTCTTGCTTTCCTCAGTTTTCCTCATCTCAACCCTTGCATCCTCGGGCATAATGGAAACGGCATTAAAAAACGAAGTGGGAGGACAATCGTTGCTTCTTACTAGTATCTTTTCGGGAACTTTTGTTTTGGTATATTCTATTACCAAATTCATCATTTCCGTCATTTTCGCTTGCATTTCCTCTCTCTGCCTATAAACCTCCTCTTCAAATTTGGCTAATCTCTCCGTATGAGCTGCCATGTACTCCCTCATTTGTTCCTTGAAGCTCGGTGAAAGTGGTATTGGGGAAGTACAACGGAAGCGCCTTTCGGAATTTGGGTTTTGCTCGCGACTTGGGGACTCCGAAAAAGGTGTGGGGTGGTTGGTGGAATTGGCGGATTTGACAGCTTCTCGAGGAATTTGTACGGGGGCTCTTCTTTGCCTTTCCATAAGATAATCAATCCCTCTCTCAATGGTACTCATTTACTCCTCGAGGGTGTCGGAAGATTCAAAAGGAGTTGATATGGCATTAACTACATTAACCGGAGTTTAAGGAGATTCATTCCAATCTTCGTAGCTTTGATCAGCAAGATCCTCTATAATATCCCAAGATTTCTCTGCATTAAAGTCGCTGAGCCTTCCACCGGCGGCTCGATCAATGGATCGTCGAGTGATGAAATCGGTATGGTCATAGAAGATTTGGATTTGAAGCCAAAGATCAATGCCATGATGGCGAAGTCTACGGAGTAGGTCCTTAAATCGAGTCCATGCTTTGTAGAGAGACTCACCTTAGAGTTGTTGAAACGTTAAGATGTCTCGCCTAAGTTTAGTGGTTCTCCCCGCTAGGAAAAATTGAGCAAGGAAGCGAGAGGTAAGATCATCCCAACTTGAGATGGAACCGGCGGGAAGTCGCTCAAGCCAATTACTAGCTTGGTCCCGTAGAGAGAATTGGAAGAGACGCAGGCGCGTGGTCTCCCGAGTAGTAGCATCAAGGTCGATGGAATCGACAATTTTAAGGAAATCCCTAAGATGCTGATTTGGATCTTCGGAACGAAGTCCATGGAATGCACATCCGTTTTGCACCAACCGGATGGTGTCAGATCGCAGGCCCATAGTTTGGGCTTGGTCGGGAAGCTCAATGGTGTTCCTATAGCCTAGGTGGCTTGGTCTCGAGTATTCACCAAGAGTACGGGCTCTTGGCGGGTTAATTAGTGGTGGGTTGATGAATGGTGGGTGGTTATCACCTTCCATGATGAATAGTGATGGGATTACGAACAAAGGTCACGAAGAAGGGGAATAAACTAAGAGAAAGCAAAAAATGAGAAAACATTTACTTGATAGGAATCAAGCAAAGAAACCTAAACGATGTGGACTACTAACTAGCTATTCTATTCCCCAGCAACGGCGCCAAAAACTTGATAACGCTACACGCGTCGTTCGGGGTCAAAGGAACTTCCTTTTCGTCGAGCAAGTTTTTCAACACCCTAGGCAGGGAACCTAATCGTTGTAGTGTAGTAATTAGGGTAAGCCACGGGTATTAATATCGTTCTCCAGGGGAATAGGAATGCTAGTAAGAAGTTACTACGCTAAGGTTGGGGTTGAGGAAGATTATTTTTTATCTTTTTATGTTTTTTTAGGAAATTGAAAGGTATGAATCTCGGGGTTTGGATTTGGGGGTTGGTATTGCTACAGATTACTCTACTAATCTAATTATCTAGTCTAAGTTGTATGTAGTCTATGTCTAATTATTGTGTGCTCGTATGATAGTTTAAAGATGTGTTTACTTAGGTTTTACTACTCCTTAATTATCTCCTATTGGTGGTTGAATTGTCACGTCCTTATTCTTAGTTGCGTTGTGTGTCTAAAGTCGTAGGGTATGCGTATGTTCCTTAACTCTTTGAACTTACCAAAGGGTCTCGTCTACAAAACCCACTAGGGATAATAAACTCTTACTCTAAGGCACTCTTTGGATGGTTTAGCTTACAACTACTCAAGGAGCTATATTCTAAGGTTCACAAAGATTTAATCAAGCATTAAGTACACAACGAATGACCTATCGCATTACTAGATCATTAATCAACTAAGATAAGAGACAACCAATCAATATTCAATAATTAAGTTTCATATTCCCTAAGCAAACACACAAGTAAATTAGCCGAACATGGAGAACATGCAAGCATACACACAAATAATCAAAGACATAATTGAATTAATGAAGTAAAACACTTATCTTGGTGTAAGATAGGGTTTGGAACCCTAAAATACTGTACAAGATAGCCTTGGTTCGGTTTAGGTTTTTACTCCAAAAGACTACACACTAATACTGAAAAATTCGGATTCTATATATAAGATTACACATACGACGGCGTCACCTTATGTTTTGTGACGCCGTCGGGTCGCCGTCATTAGGGTTTCGTCTTGGCCATGTTAGACTTGTGACGGTGTCACCTTGTGATTGTGACGCCATCCTCTTCAGATTCTGACGCCGTCTGGATTGAATCTAGGCCATCTGAGTTGCGACGGCCTACTCTTTTATAACTTGACGTCGTCACTTGAAAATAAGAGTTTTGGCTTCTGTCCCATCATAAAATCCTCCGACGGGCGTCAGATAAGCAGTGACGCCGTCACCTTGTATTTTCAGCAGCCTGAGTGTCTCGATTCTTGACTTTTGCCATTTTCTTCGTATATCCGCGCCTTTTCGTCCAAATAAGTGCCATTACAGCAATTTGTCCTCAAGAGACCTAAAAAGTGAAAAGGAACGATATTAAGTAATAACGGATACAAAAGTGATCAAATAAGGGCTTAAACGACCCCTCAAAAAGGTACCTTTTAAAACCTTATCAATAATATTGTTAAAAACTGTTGTACCAAAGTATCATGAAACATAAATTTTTCTGACCAAGAAACTACAAGAAAAACCAGTTAACACTCGTAAACCAAAAACCACAAGCAACAACCATGGTACTGGCCACACAAATCAAAGATAACACAATAACCTTGGCTCTGGTACCATTTGTAGGATCGATAATATTATTTTGTTTGATGATTCGGGTGGTCTAGGATGATGGAAATACATGTTATACATTTTAGAGAGAGAAAGTAGAGAGTTGGTGTTTTTGGTAGAGAGTTGTAGAACAAAAATGTAAAAGGTTAGATTGCCAAGCCACACCCCTTCCATGGATGGAAGGGGTATTTATACTTACAAACAATACGTCCTCCTATCGGACTGTGGATCAGGCATACAGTGGGTAAAGACCCGTCCTTCCTCCACGGTGTTACACTAAACTAAACTACGCTACAAACTAACTAATAAGCTACTAAATAACGTAACTAACGACAAGTCTACGAGCTAAACTATGCTAGATAATATTTGGGGTGACCGACACTTTAACATGGAATTTCCAATTCCTAACACATAGATTTCATGACCTTTTGCTTTTCCCAGATAAGCAACTTTTTTATGATCCTTCTTAATTTGAAGCGCCATTAGAGAATTTATGAGAGTGGGTTATGATTCACGCAATTGAAAGTGTGTTTAAATCAAGTGAGGTGGGAATCAGGTATTTTGAGCGAAGATATGTAATTGGTTAATAGTGGAAGTTACCCAATTGATGGTCAAATATATCGGAACTCATGTTGACCATATCTTGCGTGGAAAATAACTTCAAACAATTTCAAACTTAACACTTCAGCAGAAACACGAGTCAAACTGCTGAAGAAGGTCAATCAGCAGAAACACTCAAGTTGCTAAGTATCCTTTAGTAAATATCTTTTTACTGTGACATCAACTTACATTAATTATCATAACACCTTGAATCCATCTATAAAACAATCCCAATGCACACTTTGACTCATATCAATTACCCCTAATTATCCTCTCAAACCCTAATTTCTCCAAAAACACCACAATCATTACCAAAACCATGTCTACTAAACCAGAGGTTATTGATCCAACCTCCTCTCCATCATCCTCTTCATCATCATCATCATCCAGTGATGATTTTCGCCAATTTTTATGATCTTCTTACCAAGATAACCCTCTACCTTTGAAGTCCCCCTTTCTCCCTTCTTCTGAAGATGATAGTGTAGTGGATCCAAGTGAGTCTTCTAGTGACTCTGATGACTCCAACAAGGAGAGAACATCACACCCCCTACCTTCACTGCCTAAACCTCAACCAAGGCCACGTGCCAGAAGAGAGGCAGTGTTAGCTCTTCCTGCGCCATGTTCTGGTGCTTCACCTCATATCGTAAAGGGAAAGGGCAAATGGAAGATGGAGTGATTGCTTTATGGTGGAACGAGTATATGGAACAACTAAAGATTTTCATATTACAAATCCATCTACTGTATTCATCTTCATCATCTTCGTTTTCATTAATCCATCCTTCCCATTTTGATCCTTAGCTTCTTCGTCGTACTGGTCATGCATATCCAGCATTTGGAATAGATGATAGAAGCTAGTATAGATTTAGTAGATCTTGTATAGAACTGGTCTTGTATTTTCCTTTGAAGTTGATTGTAAGCTGTAAGTTGTAAGCTGTAAACTGTTTCTTGAATGAATGAATCAATTTACTTCAGTACTTCTCTTCAGTAGAAATAATTAGTTCTCTTCAGTACTTGTCTTCAGTAGAAACAGTTAGTTTACTTCAGTAGAAACAAGCTTGTAGCTTACATGACCATATTCCATTAACCATCTTTGGTGAACTTTATCTTATTTATACATTCTGCAAAATAGACATAGAGAAACACACAAACCAATCCAAAGAAACAAAACTCAAAGAATATTAGTAGGTTAGTGTTAGCAAACAAAACTAAAAAATATACACAATAATTTACAAAGTTTACAGCTATAATCCTCCCCTGAGGCATATACCTCCCCTGAGGCCTATGCCTCCCCTTAAACTTTGCAGTTAAGGGTTAAGCATCCCAATATTGACCACTAGGTGTAGAAACCTTGGTCCATCAAAAGCCTTAGTCAGCAAATCTGCCACATTATCATCAGTGTGAACCTTAACCACTTTTATCAAATGTTTGTCATATGCATCTCTTATAAAGTGGTGCCTGATTTCAATATGCTTAGTTCTACTGTGAAAAACTGGATTTTTAACAATGCATATGGTACTTTGATTATCAATAAAAATTGTTGTGTTCATGAAGTTGAACCCATAATCCAACAATTGATTTTGTATCCATAGTACCTGACCACAACAATTTGCAGCAGCAACATACTCTGCTTCAGTAGATGAGGTAGCAACAATAGTTTGTTTCTTGCACTGCCAAGAAATCAATCTTTTTCCAAGGAATTGGCAACCTCCAGTTGTAGATCTTCTATCTAGATTTGCACCAAAGATAATCACTATCACTATATGCTTCCAACTTAAAAGGAGACTCTTTTGGGGTTGGCCTTTCAGATACTTAAAGATCTTTTTGACTGCATTCAGATAGGAAGCAAGTGGAGTGACTTGATGTCTAGAACAACCACTCACAGCAAAGGTAATGTCAGGCCTAGAAGTTGTTAAATACATCAATGAACCAATCATAGATCTGTATAAGTGAACATTCACTGCTGGATCTGGTTCAAGGTTGTTCTTTGGTTTTGGAGCTTCATAAGGTGTAGTGGCAATTCTGACATTCTCCATATCAAACTTCTTCAATATGTCTCTCACATATTTCTCCTGATGTATAAAGATACCATCAGGTTTCTGCTGAACTTGTAAACCCAAAAAGAAAGTAAGCTCCCCCATAGCACTCATCTGAAACTCTCCCTTCATCAGCTCCTCAAACTCCCTGCACCAAGCTTCTTTGGTGGAGCCAAAGATGATGTCATCCACATAAACTTGCACAAGTATGATATCTGTGTAATTCTTCTTTAGGAAAAGTGTTTTGTCAATGGCACCCCGTCTATAACCATGCTTCAGCAGAAATGATGAAAGCCTAGCATACCATGCTCTTGGTGCCTGATGTAGTCCATAGAGAGCTTTAACAACCTTGTAAACATGTTTAGGATGATCTGGGTCTTCAAATCCTTTTGGTTGAGTGACATATACCTCCTCTTCTATTTCACCATATAGAAAAGCACCTTTGACATCCATTTGATATACCATAAATCCCATGTAAGATGCATAGGCCAAGAAAATTCGAATGGCCTCAACTCTAGCAACAGGTGCAAAGACTTCATCATAATCAATTCCTTCCTCTTGCCTGTACCATTGAGCCACCAATCTTGCTTTGTTTTTAATCACAACACCCCTTGCATCTCTCTTATTCTTAAAAATCCATTTTGTCCCAATTGCATACTTACCATCAGGTAGTGGTACCAAGATCCAAACTTGCTGATTTTTGAATTGTTGCATCTCTTCTTGCATTGCTTCAAGCCAACTTGAATCTTTAAGAGCTTGAGTAACACTGGTTGGTTCCACTTGAAAAAGAAAACAAGCAAACAGACAATGCTTAAAGTCTGTGTGATTGTCCCTTTGCTGATTTGAGACATAGGATAAAAAAGGAACATGTCCATATTTAGAACTTGTAACAGTCCTTCTAGTTCTAACAGGTGCTAGAGGATCACCAATAACATTGGATTGAGGATGAGCAATGTTGATCCTCTTTGTAGAAGTGGTGTTGACATCAATAGATGTATCAAGATTAGTCACAGTTGGCTCAAAATCACTATCATAGGAAGGTGAGGTGAAGATTCCAGCTTTGGGTTGATGGTTACCAAGATCTGAAGGACTTGGAAATCGCGTATAGGGTTCTCCAAAGTCTGTGGACACATGAGTAGGAATAGGAGACTTTTCAAGAGAAATAGAAGAACCTTCAGGAGATTCACGATTTCCACTGACTGTTTGTTTAGCAATCTCTTCACCAAGCCTTTCAGCATCAAGGTTAGCAGCATACTCTTGCTTCTGAAGCCTAGCAAGATCCTCTGCATAGTTGGACTCATCTTCACTCTCAGCAGAAGTAACTTTAGAAGTATCACCTGCAAAATGATTAGGGGAGAAGGAAGGTACCCTAGTAGGTTGTTCATCATCCTCAAACTCACTATCTAAGTCAGCATCCATGGTACTTGCAATGTCAGTGGGAGACTCTGGTGAACCTGCATTTTGGTTAGCCACATGTCTAGAATACCCCAAGTAATCAGTTAAGTAATCCAAGTCAAAAGACCAAACATGTCCTTGACCTTGCACATTGGGCTTATATTCTAGATACCTCAGGTTAAGTGTCTCCACAATCTTTCTAGCATTTAAATTATATACCCTGTAAGCCTTACTATGAGCCGAATAACCCACAATATACCCCTCATCAGCTTTCTCATCAAATTTACCCAATGGATCACTTGTGTTCAAAATGGTCACTTGACACCCAAATGGTTTGAGGTAATGTATAGCAGGAACTTTCCCAGTGAGAAGTTCATAAGGTGTCTTGAAATGAGGTCTAGTAATGGATACCCTGTTCAGTACATAACAAGCTATGCCAACTGCTTCAGTCCAAAACATGGTAGGTAATTTAGAGTCTGCAAGCATAGATCTTGCTGCCTCTATTATGGTCCTATTCTTTCTTTCAGCTACCCCATTTTGTTGTGGGGTTCTTGGAGTACTATAGTCCCTTTTTATCCCTTTAGACTTGCAAAGTTCTATTAAAATAACATTTTTGAACTCTGTCCCATTATCACACCGAATACCTTTAACCTTTTTGTTCAACTGGTTTTCAACAAGGGTAATGAACTCTTTCAACACTGGAGATGTTTCATCTTTAGTCCTCAGAAACAATACCCAACAAAACTTGCTGAAGTCATCAGTGATTACCAAACAAAAATACTTGTGATCAATACTTCTGACTTGGGTTGGACCAAAGAGATCCATATGTAGCAACTGAAGAGGTTCTGAAATCATACTCACGGCTGTAATAGCTTTGTATGAGGCTCTGTGTTGCTTTCCTTTGTTGCAGGCAACACAATTATGTTCATTGGTGAAAACTTTAGAAGGAAGTCCTTCAACTAGACCAAGTTTAGAAAGTTTGTTGATGGTCTTGAAGTTCACATGAGCCATCCTTCTATGCCATTTTGTAGACTCATCCAGGGATGCTTTAGCCACCAAACAAGTTAGATCACCTTCTGGTTGAACATCATTTAAGTTGAATGTGTAAATATTGTGATTTCTACGAACTCTCATCAGAATTGATGTATCTTCTGGTAGTTTGAAGTCTTTAGATAGCACAAGACATTCATCCTTAAAGAAGAATACTTTGTTCTTTGTGTCACATATTTGTGAAACTGAGAACAAGTTGAAGTGTTGCAGTTCTTTCACATAGAATACATTCTCAAAATCCAGTAAAGGTGTTTTGATGGTGCCTTTCCCAGTGATTCTACCATCACTTCCACCAAAAGTCACATTGCCTCCTCCTTCTATGGGTATGAAGTTATGCATCATATCTCTGTTTCCTGACATGCTTCTTGAACAACCACTATCAACAATGCCAACTTCCTTGTGCTTAAGAGGATGATCCTACAACAATAACAATAATATATACAAAATATTAGTACACTATAGAGGCTCAAGTCATTACTGACTTGAACCTGCCTTGTGGATCATTGGAATAATGCCATGCAGATGTATAAGATCCACCATTGTTCTTGGGTTTCCATTGAAATTTAGGTCCCTTCTGATTCCAAGAACAACTTGCTGAGGGCTTCACATCAGTATCCCGATATCCCTTCCCAGCATTCATTGAGTCAACACAACCAGGCCAATAACCATTTTGAAAATATGAACTTGTTGGTTTCACATAAGGTCTAGCAACAGATCTTCTCCAAGGAAATGGAGAAGTTTTAATTGCTTGTGGAATATAAGAGGGTATATCATTAACATTAGTCCACATTGGTCTAGGTTTCTTTTGACCATCACCTGCACCCATTCTTTGCTCATGAAAATCACAATCCTTAATCAAATGAAATTTTCTTACACAAACAAAACATGTCTTCTGTTTAGAAGATTTATTCAAAGAAAAAGATGTTCTATTACATGCAAAAACATTCAAACCACAAGAATTAACAGAATTGTTTTTAACAAACTTAAAAGTATTATTGTGTAAAGAATTAAAAGACAAGTCTTCAGGAGAAACTGTCTTGGAAGTTGATTCCTCAACAGAAACTCTAAAAGGCTTGTAAGCAGTCTTGGGTGTAGGCTTAGGAAAAATCTTGGGAAGGTCTGACTTGTCATTTGAATCACACTGGGTAGAAGAAGTAGACCCTTTGTCAGAGGACTTGTCACTATCACAACAAGAGACAAAGTCAGTAGATGAAGAATCAGGGTCTGGCAAGTCTCTTGACTTTTTGCCATACAGATGGTGTGATCCATCAAAGTCAACAGTGATGGACAGGTCAATGGGCATATGTTCACCTCTAATTGGTCCACATACAGCATGTAAATCACCTTCTTTCACAAAATTAGCTAATCCTGCTGGTGTAGACTTACGTGTGTCATCCCTAGCTTCTATCCCTACATACTTCTTAAAACCTAAACCTATCGAAGTATTAGGATTTTGACTAGCATGGATGAAACTAGCTAACTTGTTTCCATTCAATAACCATTCTTTATGCCTAGAAATTTCCTCGTCTAGTTTCTCTTTTAGCACTTTGTTTTTAGACACTACATTAGCTTTTTCTTTTTCAGTGCGTTTTAAATCAATTTTAGTACATTCTAGATCACTTTCTAACACCCTGATCTTTTCATCATAAGCCAATTGATTCTTTTGAAACCATACTTTTTGTCTCTCTAATGTTTTTAAAGCCTGTTTATAAGCTTCAATTTCAACATAACATTCATTATATTTAGGTTTCAATTCATCATAGGCTTCTTTAAGTTCATTATAATTTTCACTACAACCAAAAATACACTTATGTACCTGAGAGATGCCCATCAAGGCGACTTGATCCCGCCTATCCTCTGAAGTACAACTTGCCAGCAATCCAATGTTGTCTGAACTATGACCTTCCTCATGCTCATGCAGCTTCCAATCGACATGATCATCTACAGTGACAAGTGCTGAAGATGAGGGTCCAGCCTTCGAAGTTCCAGCTTCCTTCTGAATCTGCTGATAGGAAGAATATCTCATCTCATCACCAGCTTTCCTATCCTTGCACTCTCTAGAGAAGTGACCCATCTATCCACAAGTAAAGCACTTGACCTTACTTTTGGTAAATCTTGTTGGATCCTTTCCCTGGAAACCAAACTTCCTTCCAGACTTACTCTCAAACTTTTTGATGTTTAATGAGAGCATGGCCAGTTGCCACCTCAAGTTCATCTCTTCCATCTCCAATGGATCCACCTGTTCAAGATCCTCATAGGCTAGTTGCTGCTGAACATCATAATCAGCAACAAAAGAGTGAATCACATCTTCCAACACACTACTAGACTTAGGCTGATAGCTTGATGAAGTGGCTGTGTAGGATGATGATACTGATGAAACAGGTCTTGGAGCATGAGTCACCCTATTTGATGAGGACCCTACAAATGTTGTTTGACTAGGAGTGGATGAACGATAAGGACTTCTCACATCAGGCTCAAGAGATTTAAGTCTGTTGTATAATTCATCAAAAGTGAGCATATCCAGCCCACCTTTAGCCTTGAGGGCAATGCTGACTTGTAACCAAGATGTGGGTAAAGATCTTAAGAACTTTGAGTTGCAGTCATCATTATCTGGCTTTGCCTTCAGCTGATTCAATTGACTCAATATCTTATGAAACCTGTCGTACCCTTTGTGGATGCCTTCCTCTTTAGAAATTTGGAACTCTTGGAACTGTTGTTTCAGCATAGACTTCCTCATTCTCCTAGACTCTTCATTCCCACCAAACCTAGCCTTAATTGCTAACCATATTTCATTAGCATCCTGCATGTAGTGGAAATCACCCAAGTGATCCTCAGGTATAGCCTGAAGAAGAATGGTTCTCACTTTGTGCTCTCTTTGAACCGCCAGTATCTCATCAGCAGATTTGGGAGGAACAATGGTAACATTACCATCAGGATCAGTGACAGTTCTCTTCAAACTGTTCCCCTTTTTCACAATTTCCCAGAGATTCCAATCAATGTTGGAGATCCAGTTTTGCATCTTCATGGCCCATAAATCATATTCCTCCTTCTTCAAATATGGGAACTTTGCATTGCTGTTAGAAAGACTGAGTTGTTGCATTGATGTGTTGTTATTGTTGTTGGTGATTTCAATGTCGTCATGTGATCCAGGCATGTTGAATGTTGTTTTGGTTGTAAGGGTGTGCAGAAAAAGATTGTTCTTAGTATCGTAGAGACTCTCTCGAGGCTCTGATACCACTTGTTAGAACAAAGACCTTGATAGATCTTATGAGCACTCTTAGATCGTTAGTTAAACTTATGTAATCACAAGCTTACTAAAAGACAATCTCTATAACTTGTATTTAAGCGGAATTTAAACACAAGAACACAAATAACTAAGAACTTCTTTGATCCTCTATGGATCTTTTTAATAATACTAAAACTTTGTTTTTCAACTCGTCCATCAATCATACTATTGTGTTCCTTTTATAGACAAGGAACCCTAACCCGTTTCCCAAGAAACGTATAAACATAAAACTAAATATGATATACATTATCACTTCCTAATAAAGCTCATGTATATCCTAACTAAATATAAAATATACGGAATATCTATATCCGCAGAAACCTACTATACTATAATATAACTTCAGTAGAATTCCTTCTTCAGCAGAATCCGTACTCTTCAGCAGAATCCATTCAACAATAACTTCAGCAGAATCTCTACTTTGCATAATTCCCAACATTCCTCTCCGTCTTAAAGCCAACAATGGTGATACAGTGGATGGTGTTGAATTCATACTTACAATATTTGATTTAAGTAGAGCATTTGTTTGTGAAAGTGTTACACGAATATTTTCATTAACTCTGCAACGTATATCATCATTAGCATTGTTAACAGATGCTTGATGAACAAAACAAAAAAATAATTACTTATAAGATGGTATCATCATATTTTGAAAAATGATTCACATAGCAAAATAAATAACATACCTTTGATTCGCGGCCTTACAATTTCCCTTTTAGGAGGAACAGGAGGTTGGATTGCAGTTACATTATCCGAAGGGATTGTGTTAGTAAGTCACTAAAAGGTGATCTTGACATTAAATTGCTAACATTCATAAAATGTGCGACAGCATGTGTATTAATAAATCCTCCAACATTGGCTTGATGTGTACTTTGCTTACGTTTTGAAGGTTGTTGATTGCTATTAAACTTCAAAGAAGACGAACCAATTATGTCTCCTTGTTCCATATCAACGGGTTTTCGCTTGTTTGTATGATGAAAGTCATCGATATCTAATTGATTTGATCATAATATTTGCATATTAAAAGCTAATAACGCATAATAATCTATACACCAAACAAAAAAACATGACACATACACACTACTTAGATATGTTATCCTTCTTATGAATGATGAATGATACGTTGATAATAGGCCTTTAAAAAACACAACACACAAACATGAGCGGAGTTGTAGTACTACCTTCTGTCATTGTAATATCTTCGGTTTCCATTGTAACTTACACCAGCATGCAATTATCTAATAGTGGAGAAATAACATGGTTTCTTCTTTATAAAATTCGTAGGTTGCAACAACAAAGTTAAACAACATTGTCATATCAGAAACTTTAATATATTAACATATTTTGAGCATGAAAATCGTTTCCATATAGCTTGGAATTCCTAAATTAGGGGAGTAAGAATAGGATAATTAAATGTTACATGTATTTGAATTTTAAAAAATGTTATCAAGCTTTTTAAAAAAGTCATATTGTTATATTTGGGCTAAGTTTTGTTTTTAAAATTATGGCCTGAATTAATAAACCCATTGAAAAGCCTAACACAACATTTTCTTCAAATTTGTATGATTAACTACCTATAGCACAAAAGCCTAAATGAATATACATGTTTGAATAATGTTGAGTTAATGAGACATGAAAAGTAACATGTCAAAGTGGCTTACATAATGCAAATGGTGGCAATATAAATTATATACACACATAACATAATTAACAACAACACTATGAAACGTACTTTTATTAATATCTCTACATGTCTATCTTGTAGACGGTCTTCCAAACTTTTTATAACGCGCACCTAAAAATAGAATAAGTATAAATAGATTTAAAGTAGTTATAGCAAAAACAATCAACATTTTATAATGTATATATTTGTATTGTAGACATTAATCGTGTCACAAACCTTCCGCGAGTGCAGGTGTAGAAGCATTTCTTCCAAAATTTTATAATTGAAATATCAACTAAAGGTGCATCGTTTACTGAAATATTTAAATGTCTTTGAGGACTTGATAACAAAGTTGGAATTGCTTTAGCTTTCCTCTTGTTGTTATTCGTACGTTCTTTTGCTTGGTAAATTAACAAAAGATCAAAAAAACATTTGGAATAAACGATAAAAAATATCTATTTTAGATGTAATTTTTTGTAATCTTCGAAAATAAAACAAATACATATGATTATTAATAAGCAATAACATACCTTCAGGTACCGACGTGTCACGATTCTCTTTATCTTGTTGGTTTTCTTTCAAGGAAATGAAGTTGAATACTGCTTGTTTTTTGGAGATGTTTTTTATCAACAAAAACGTTTTTGTATATATATAAAAAAATACATATGTTTCAAATAAATGCAATTATATAAGGTATAATTAAACTTAAATATTAAGTTTTCTAATTTCACGCAAGTCAAAGGAAATATCAATTTCTATAATTTTGGATGATATGTGACCAATTAAATATGATGATAACAAAAAATAAATTGTTATAATTAATAGTGTACATATATTTTATTTTTACACAAAATAATAAAACTTAAAGACTTTTATCTAATAAATCTTTGACACTATTTGCTCAAAAAATCTTTGACTCTATGTACGCCTCATCAAGGACCTACACAATCTACTTTCTTGGTTCCTTCCATACCTCGAGATGTGCATTCATAACAACTAAAGCAAGAAAACAGAAAGGTAATCATTCTTGTCAGTTCATCATTCATCTTAACGTCATCAAAATAGTTGGAGATCTGAGTTTATAGTGTAAGCTTTTGCTTTTCGTTTATGAATAATGTAAGGTTTGATTGCTAAACAGTTGAGCAAAGAAATATGGTCCTTGTAAATATTTGTTTAGGTAAGCATAATGTTGAATCGATCTTTAATTTTAAGTTATAAATGATCAAAACAAAGGTGTCTTCACATATAATCTGATCAAAGGTTGCATGTGTTGTTGTTAGTAAGGTGTTATTTACACTAACAATATGGTTGAAGTTAGGTAATTTGTATCTTTTAAGGTTGTTAAATTAAGTAAGATCATATTATCGGATAGAATAAGGCTTAAAATTTTATGTTATAACTTTCGTGATCAGTATGGTTTTCCAATATTATTTGATCTATGGTTGCATGTATTATTAAGGTTTTCCAGATATGAAATTAAATATGCTTTAACTTAGGTAGTTTGTATGTATTAAGGTTGTTAGGTAAATGAAAATCAGATTATATGTTAGAATAGGGCTAAAACAAATTTGATATACCTTTAGTATGGTTTTGCGATAGACTTTGATCAAAGGTTGCATGTGTTATTGTTAGTAAGGAAGATATGACATCAAATATGCTTTAACTTAGTATGTATTAATGTTGTTAGGTAAATTAAGATAAGATTCTATGTTAGAATAGGGGTTAAAAAAAATTAATAACGTAATTAGTTAGTAGGTTTTTGCGTTACACTTTGATAAAAGGTTGCATGTCTTGTTGTTAGTAAGGTAGATATCACCGGAAAACTTATTTAACTTAATTAAGTTGTTTGTTTAAAGTTTTATAAGATCAAACTATCTGTCAATGTATTTTTAACAAACTATGGTTAAGATGCTTTTACGGATGTGGTGTAATGCCAATGCCCTGTTCTTGTTGATGTAAACCTATATACAATATTTTACCAATTTTATATTTACGTGCAGGAAAAAATGCGTATCGAGTTTGTTATGCTGCAAGATGAGGACCATTTTCTGAAATATCAGGTACTTTACATATTAATTTCACAAAAATCAAATATATATTTGTGTGTTGTTATTAGTAAACAATTGAAATATATTCGGTCTTATTTTGTTGTAGCTTTTACCGAAAGTGTACAACGAGGAAGCATACAACGGTAACTCCGAAATATACATCATATCTGCTGATGGGTATCGTTTCAAAGTTGAGTTAGTGAAGCCTTTCTACAAACTGTGGTATTGAACAGGACCTAAATTGACTACATTTTTCAATCGCAGGTTAAATGAAAATGTCCATCTGCTGCACCTTATAGAAGAAGGAGAGGATTGTTTTTATTTTACTTTTATTTGCGTAACGGAAAGGACGTAGCTGGTTATGATGGAAACATATCTACTTTTTCAAGGTTCAAGACTAATGTTTTGTCCGAACCTCGTTTGCCACAGGTATTAAATATTGATACATTTTAAAATGTGAATTCATAAAATATAAAAAAATTATTAGTATAGGTTTTATATACAAATTGCATAAAATGGTTATGTTATACATTCCTACAGTCAATTCCTGCTCAACTACTACCGGGACTTGAGGAGATTGATGAGCTTACTATCATAGCAAACGGAAAACATTACTCGTGTCATGTGAGACATGTAGCAGTATTACTCAATACTTGCACTTATGTTTATCGATTGTTGGGTGATACCTTGAACACGTTGGTGGAAGATATTGGTCTGGAGGCTGGAACTGTATGTGTGTTCACAAAGAACAGGGGAAACAGCTTGTGGATGGATGCCTTTTACGATGATGGGAGCATGATTACACAGCTTGTTTTCAAAGGAGCAGCTACTCTAAGGAGGCAACAACTACAGTTGGAGTGGCATGAAGAGAGTATGTATTTTAAGTTGTATTATTATTACTTGTTATTATCCCTTTTCATAATATAACTTATTAGGCGTGTCTAATTTCATATATTGTTAACATATAAAATAAATACTTCTGATTTGTAGATGACGACAGAATGAAACACATTTGCTATTGGCCATTTCACATGGATCACTTCGGAGAAAATGATAGGAGCTTCTATAAAAGCTATGCTACCATTCAGTGCAAAAACAGATTGGTAAGTTTCCTTTATTGTATTGTTTATACAAATTTGTTGATTGCAAACAATTGGCTTATAGTAATTGCAAAATACAAAATTATAGCCAATCCCTGCAAAATTCCTTGTGAAATACCCAATGCACATGTACGATAGGGCGCTTGTCATTCACCAGGAATATCAAGAGGAGATGAAAGTTCGTATGGAGTCTCAAAGTGAAAATCCAGAAAGAAATAATCATGTGAATGTCCATAGGAAGTGGAAGCTGTTGGCCTCAATATGTTGATTTTCATACACAAAGGTGATAAGGTTCAAGTATATATCCAAGGGTGAAGAGTTAGACGTGGAAGAGGGTCAGAACACTTAATTCCCCATATTCCATATTTGCTAAGCATGTACATGGTTGCTTTATTGATGGTCAGTGTTGGACATGTTTTAAACAAAGTAAATTAATCTCATATATTGTGTTTTGTACTTAAGACATATGTTTGGGTAATTATTATTAGGTGTACTGAATGCACGTACGTGCAAGTTTATGTAAACATGGTAGTATTATGTCTATGCTTTAATTATGTACGCTATCTTTTGGTTGGTTTTTATTTCAGTATGAATCGTTGCTGTTTGTATATACCCATTTACCAACGATTATGACTGTTTATTGCTTTCAATATGTTAACTGTATCATATCAGTTGCATTTGTTTGGTTTTCTTTTATATTGGAAATGAGAATTACATGTGTGTGCAGGTTAAACTTCTTTAAACACAAACAATTCTAACATAAACGATTGATATTGATTGGTAAAACATGGATGCTCCAAAATGACAAACCGTTATGATTTATTGATAGAAATGTGAAACACGATACGCATACATTAACATAATAGTTATTAAAAAAACAGTTTCAAGTTCTAAGCATATGATAACATCAAATAGTCCTGAATATTTAGTGTCAATTTCCCCCGATAATGCTCGTTATTTATATCATTTATATGGATTTACGCTTGTTTTCCACTTTCAGGTAAATTACGAGCATTGGAGCTAAAGAGACGCGGAACTGGAGACTTATCTAAAGATTTATCACAGTATGCTGTTTTGAAGAAGTTATGGCGTAACTCATCTCTCACATTACGCCGTAACTATTGCATGACTCAGAATGCCAACTTATCAGAAGGTTACGGTGTAACTCTTCCCAAAGGTTACGACGTAACTATATTAGGTCAAATGAGGTTCCACACCGCTGATACTTACGTCGTAACTACTGCATCACTTACGACGTAACCGAGTTTATTGAAGACTACGGTGTAACCACTCATTAGGTTACGCCGTAACCAGCAGATCTAGTGCATTTTATGAAGAAATAGAAGGTTACGGCGTAACTCCTATATTGGTTACGCCGTAACCCTGATCTGGCCTATAAATACCCCACGAATTCCAGCATTTCTAATCATCCCATTCCACACACAACACTCTGAGAATGTGGGAAAAAGCTCAAGGCAGGTCTAGAGAAGCATACGGAGCTGTTTCCAAGGGAGAAGTCACTCCACTACGATAAGCATTAGCGTTTTATATTTCTTTTACTTTCAATTCATGTATTTTGTACCTTTGAATATTGAATTGATTTGCATGATTAATATGAGCGGCTAAGCACCTTTTGGTGCTAGCCTAGTTATGATTCCTTAATTGTTTTGTTTGCGTTTACCTTTACTTCCGTACAATTATTTCTAAGTGTATGCATGCATAGTTCATTGGTAGCCACCCTTGGTTCGGTAGTTTTGAATGGCGGTAGAGGCCAATTGCCTAGGAGATATGACCAACTGACCCTAGGTGAGCGGACTGAGACGAGAAGGGTAAGATATGACCAATTGACGACCCTTTCTACTTGTGCGATTTGACCAATTGATCACCTATCGTTTGGATGAACTTAAGAATTGGGGGGTGTAGTGTCTAAGTTCCTAACGGTCGGGCACTCACTATTATGAATCTAGCATGTAGCGGTACTTAATTACTTGGCTTAGGGGACCAGGAACAACAGGACTTATAACAGTGCGCCTGATTTCTCTTGTGGTGGCATCTTTGCTGATAAGTTAGGGCGAATTGACCAAATGATGTCCTCTCGAATTTGACCCCACCTAAAGTAATTGGAAGTAAGTAGACGTAGACATAACCAGCTAGGAGGATTAACTAGGTTAGCACCACTCTCCTCTATTGATTTCCCTTTACCATTTATCCGCTTTTATTTACTTTATTCTGCATTAGTAGTTTAATTAATTAAATCCCTATCGAAACTATTATTCTGTGACAATTAAGACTTAGTAATAATCCAACACACATAGCTCTTGGGATGACCTCGGCTTTACCGTTTACTACACTACACACGACCGGGTACACTGTCCGTTAGAGCACTAGGGTAGACTATAGGTATAGCGAGACACTATAAATATTAAGACCTGGTCAGTAAAACCTGCATCAGCATACTTGAATAAAAAAACTAACACAACTTCATAATAGTTATTGCGGACACATTTCATTAGAATCTTATTTTTCACTATCCGAGTCATCTTCAGTATCTTCATCTACTAAAGATTCATCATCAATGAAACTATCGTTATAGTCGTACTCATCGGTACCTTCATCAACTACAGCTTGGTCATCACTAAATTCTTCCAAATGGTAACCATCGTCCATAGACGCATCATTTATTTCCTCATCCTCTTGGCCATCTTCTTTAGCTTCAGAGTCCACCAGATTGTCAAATTCTTGAAAATCATCCACAGATTTATCAACGCCTAGATCATTACATAACTCATTTGTATCTTTAGAAATTAAAGTCTCACCATCAATAAAATCATCCAAATGGTGATCAACATTCATAGGTGTATCAAACAATTCTTCGTCATTCTTAACAACATCTTTCATTTCATTTTCAACTAAATTGATGTTTTGGAATTCATTCATACCTTCAGAAATGTCGTCATACATAAGTTCATCAATAAGACTAAAATAGAGTTTTTTTTTAATGGAAGTTCGCGACTTCTTCTTGGTGCGCTTAAATCTTATCGGGCTATCATCATCATTATCCCTTGTTAATCAATCACAGATATATAACACGTTAGTACTACATGGTAGCATATTAATTCGTATATAGGACCTCTATATCATATATATATATATATATATATATATATATGAAAATATGGATATTAACCATAATCTGCGCATACCAAATTATCTTCATTTTCAACATGATCTTCAAATCCAGTATTATTAGATAAAGGTAACACGTCTTCATCATCAGAAGATATGACATGAACAACTTTCGTGTTTAGATAATTAAGATCCTTGTCAGGTTGTTTGCATTTGTTGTTGAACATAACATCCTGAATGGTTTGCAAATAACATAATTAGACAACACAATAACCATATTTGCCATTTTTCATAGTATTTAACACGTACCAATTCATCATCCGATATTATGATGATCGATTCATCTTTTACCAAATCATCTACTCATGAAGTTGAAACTATAATAACATCAAATTATCCTGATATTCTAAGCGTTAATTTCCCCCTTTATCATCACATTATGAGTAAAATGCTAGTGACAACATCCTTATTCCTTATTATTTCATTTCAGGATCTATTATGTGCAAGGAAGCGGTAAATGGACATTTCCAAGCCCAAAGGATGACTTTTCTCTCAACTACAGCGTAACCAAGTGATGGAGCTACGCCGTAATAATGATCATGAAGAATACGGCGTAACAATGGAGTATAGTTACGCCGTAACAAGACTACTGAACATGAAGCAGCCAACTTGACAGTGGATACAACGTAACCCTCAGCTCAGGTTACGCCGTAATAACGGATATGCATCAATTTTACAAAGGATACGGCGTAACCATCAGCTCAGGTTACGCCGTAACAGAAGATAAGCATTTGATTTACAAAGACTATTGCGTAACTCTCAGCTAAGGTTACGCCGTAACCATGGATAAGTACTAGATTTTGAAGAGTTACGACGTAACTAATTAATCAATTTTACGCCGTAACTGGTATCCGAGCCTATAAATAGATGAAGTTTTCATCAGTTATAGGCATCTCTCCTTTCCCAAACCTTCTAGGGTTTGGGGAGATCAAACACAGAAGAAGAATCATGGTTTAGAAGCATGAATAACGAAGTTCTCATCTACGATTTCCGTTGTATTCGAGTTTGAATTTCTTTTATATTTTTCTAGGATTTATACTATGAATTCATGTTATTAATTGAAGTTTGCATATACATTATTGATCTCTCTTTATTTCTTTATAGACATTTACTAGTCTTATCATAGATCGCTAGTCTTGGTAATATTATAAGCTTGTTAGTATCTAAAGGAATGGGAGAATTGACCAACTGACCTGAGTCTAATAGATTGCAAAGTATGGAAGGAATTGGCCATAGTACAACCACTTTTCGTGTGAGAACTGACCAATGATCACCTATTAAGTGGAGGTATTTAAGAGGTTAGGGTAAATCTAAGTTCCTAACGGCCGGGTTTCCATAGACTAGATCTAGTAGATTTGGCTCTTAATGACTGCTATTAAGTTGCCGAATGATCCCGGGTGACCTGTTCATCTTGGTGAGGAATCTAAGAACCATAGGCCATGACGAATTGACCAAAGGAGTCTGGCGATAATTAACCACTATATTGAACCTTCATATAGAGAATCAATTCGTATTTTCATTCTTTATTAAGCTTTGCTTTTTCTATCTCTTTATCCTAAATTCTTGTATCTGTGTTATTGGAATAATTATAGCATATAAATGGATTATCAAAATCATATCATTTCTAATCATCTTAGTTCTTTTAAGGTCACAGCTCTCTTGGGACGATACTTGGATTTACCTAAGGCTTTACTCTATCTGATCGGGTTCTCTTCCCGTTAGTATGTGTTTATCCTAAGTTGTCTAAGTTTTATAAATATTAAAAGCAGGATGAAATAGCACATCAAACTACTTCTTTATTGGCAACCTAAACACATAGATGATTCAAGAAATATTTATGAGTATTATAAATACACGTTATATACTATTAGAAACCAAAAAAAAGTATATACTTACATTTGCTTCTTGATGAAGAACCATTGCTTATTGAATGACACTGAATTGTGAAATTTATGTTTGCATGGATGATGGTAACTAATAAAGTATTTATACAGTATAAAAAGTTAGAAATTTAAGGAAATTATATGAAATGTAAACGTTTGTTACATAATTTGGGTAAGATTATCTCTTAATTTTTTTTAAAACTAAATATGTTGTTACCATTTATGAGATAACAAATGTTGACTTGTAAAATTCAAAACATTAAAATTTATTTGATTTTTTTGAAAATTTAATAGTTTACTGTGTGAATTTAGTTAATTTGTTGGACAAGAAACATTTGAAAAAAGGTATAGATAACTAAGGAAATGAGATTGAATATTGAAAATTGTTTGTTTAATTTGATTGGTAAGCCCATATTTAAAGTTGATTTAAAACTTCAATTTTTTTTGTTAGAATGTATGAATTTAGCCGAATATAGATTTGTGAACATATAGTCTGTCATTTTTGGTTTATGTATGTTATTACCATCACATTTTTTTTATGTATGTTATTATACAACAATAATGGATTTTTAATACCATTACATGAATAAATTAAGTGAATATAAAAGAATACAAAACAAAAATATAAAGCAAAAGTGATATATCATTGCACATTCATACTTGAACAAAATAATAAAGACAATACAATGTGTTCTTGACATGCCAAAAACAAATCCCAACCATAATTTTTCAAATAAGTAAACTGGAAAATAACCAAATTGTCTTAAACAAAATTATTCAAAACCAAGTAGCACACAAAACATAAACATTGAATGTGATGTAATGATATATCAAACATTGAAAGGATCACTCCTTTTCGATCTTAACTTCAACATCTGCCTACTTGCCTCGCTTAGCATCGTTTTCTTTGTTAGCAACATCGTCAAGATCAATGATGTTACGCTTGCCGCTACCAGAACTTCCATCACCAGCAGAACCCTCAATCCCAGCCTTCAAAGCCTTCATATCATCAGAGTAACCAAACATGGTTTTAGAAGTCCTTCCAGTCCATTTGACAGTTTCTGGCGTCATTAAGTCATTCCCATCAACCTGTTCAAAATTAGTCCAAAAAACAATATTTACTTTATGGAATTTGATATTTATACAGGGACAAACATAATAAGTCATTTCACGTACATTTTTAGGATCAGGATTACACTGATCTACAACATCTTTTGCTTGTTTAGAAAGCTCTTGATCTTCTTCAGGCTGAAAGAGAAAAAAAAATTAATTGTATCAGGTGAGATCAGTTTAAAAATAGTGCATAATGAAAAAGTGTCAGTTACGTGCATAATGTCATACCTCAGCAGGGACAAAACCTTCTTTGATAATCTCACGGTCATCAGATATCGTTTTGACTTGACAAACATGATTGTTGTTGGTAATGTTAAAGTCAGTATATGTAAATTTGAACAACATTTTCTTTCCAACAATCACATCAAGCTTTGATGGAAACACATCCTCATTAGCGTAGTGATATTTTTCCATCATCTCCCAACACGGTGTATCATTTAGGAGCTTGTGAACCATGTTATCAAAAAGGACCAGCGATGCGGATCCAGACTCATAAATCACACGCACAATTATCTTGTACCTAAAATATAAATGAGTAGATATATTGGCTCAAGTTTACAATACATGTAATGAAATATGACTTGAATGTATCTACAAACCTGTAAACCACGCCATTCAGTGCACCATGAGAATCACATTTCCAGAATTTTCTTCGGCTACCTGAACCGGAAGATTTGGACGAGGAAGTTGGTCCATCAGTCAAAGTAGCTCGCTTGCGACATTTCTTACACGCTGGATAATACCAGCCATACTCATTGTGAATTTTGTGCACAACATAGATGATACACGTGTACTCCTACAATGCACGAATTGGATTATGATTATAATATTATAAAAAATGATAATTATAGAATGGAAATACTTGAATCACAAATACTTACATCATAGGAATCACGAATAGACCCGACAATTTTCTTGGTTGCACCCTTGAAAAAGTTTTCAGGGATCAAAACATAAGTGGTTGGAGAGAACAAAGCAATCTTGAAATCATTCTCGTCATCGCCATCTTTCGCTTGGTATCTGCCATAAAACATAGTGGTTGATAAGGATTTAAAAGGTACACTTTTAAGAGGTCATTTAAGCCCTTAATCGACCACTTTTATATCCGTTATTTCTTAATTTCATTCCTTTGCACTTTTTAGGTCTCTTGAAGGCAAAATGCTGGAATGATGCTTATTTGGATGAAAAGGCGTGAATATGTGAAGAAAATGGCTAAAGTCAAGATCAAGACACTCAAGCTGCTGGAAACGCACCCGACGGCGTCACGGATAAAGGGTGACGCCGTCTCTCTAATTGCGATAGATCAGGAGATAAATTGCTATTTTGTACCTGACGGCATCAGGCTTTAAGGAGTAGGGCGTCATAACTCGATTTAGATCCGATTCGACGCGCCAAAGATGAAGCCGACGGCGTCACAACCACAATGCGACGCCGTCACAAAGTTGACTTGGTCAAGACGAAACCCTAATGGCGGCGATCCGACGGCGTCACTATTAAAGTGTGACGCTGTCGCAGTTGTAACTCTCTATATAGAATTCGAATTTTCAGACTTTTTAGAGAGGTAGATTTGTGGAGTAAAACCCTAAAACGATTTTGGTTTATCTTGGGCAGTATCTTAGGGTTCTCATGCCCTATTTTACAACAAGATAAGTAATCTACTTCATTGATTTCATTATGTCTTCAATTGTATGTGTGTATGCGTGCATGTTTACCATGTCCGGCTATTTTACTTGTGTGTTTGCTTATATCTATGAAACCTAGTTATTGAATATTGATTGGTTGTCTCTTCTATTAATTGTAATTGGCTTAGGATTGCAATAGGCCATCGTTGTGTTTTTAATACTTGAGTAATCTTTTTGAACATTAGTTTATAATCGCCTAGAATTATTGTAGGCTAAAAACCCAAAGATAACCTCAAAGTTAGTTTATGAATGACTTAGTGGATTTCGTTTACTACACTTAAGGGTGACTTCAAAGAGTTAGGGAATGCACACCCTACGACCTTAGGAAACACAACGCCTTAAGAATAAGGACGTGAAATTCAACCATCAATAAAAGGTAACTAGGGAGTAATAATATCTCGGTAGACACATTTTTAATCATCATACGAGCACACGCAATTAGACATAGACTACCCCTTAGCTTAGTTAATTAGAATAGATAATAGTAGAGCATCGGTAGAAATACCACCCCCCAAATCCAATACCCCGAGATTCGTACCTTTCAATTTCCTAAAAAAAATAAAAAAAAAGATAAAAAATAATCTTCCTCAACCACAACCTTAGCGTAGTAATTTCTCACTAGCATTCCGATTCCCCTAGAGAACGATATCAATCCCGAGGCTTACCCTAATACTACACTACAACGATTAGGTTCAATGGCTAGGTGGTTGAAAAACTTGCTCGAAGAAAATGAAGTTTCCTTTGACCCCGAACGCGCGTTGTACGCGTATCAAGTTTTTGGCGTCGTTGCCGGGGAATAGAATAGCTAGTTAGGAGTCTATCTCATTTAGGTTCCCTTGCTGGATTCCTATCAAGTAAGATTTTTTCTCAATTTTAGCTTCCTCGTAGTCTATCCCCCTTCTTCGTGACCTTTGTTCGTAATCCTATCACTTTTCATCATGGAAGGTGATAATCAACCACCACTCATCAACCCACCACCAAATGACCCGGCAAGAGGCTACACTCTGGGTGAATACTCTAGACCAAGCAACCTAGGCTATAGGAACACCATTGAGCTCCCCGATCAAGCTCAAACTACGGCCCTTTGATCCGACACCATTCGGTTGGTGCAAAACGGATGTGCATTCCATGGACTTCGTTCCGAAGATCCTAATCAGCATCTTAAGGATTTCCTTAAAATAGTCGATTCCATCGACCTTGATGCTACTACTCGGGAGACAACGCGCTTGCGTGTCTTCCAATTCTCTCTACGGGACCAAGCTAGTAATTGGCTTGAGCGACTTCCCGCCGGCTCCATCTCAAGTTGGGATGATCTCACCACTCGCTTCCTTGCCCAATTTTTCCCACCGGGGAGAACTACTAAGCTTAGGAATGAAATCTTGATGTTCCAACAACGTCAAGGTGAATCTCTCTACAAAGCATGGACTCGATTCAAGGACTTACTCCATAAAGTCCCTCATCACGCGTTGATCTTTGGCTCCAAGTCCAAATCTTCTATGATCATGTCAACTTTTCAACTAAGTGATTCATCGACCAAGCAAATGGGTGGTAAACTTAGTGATCTCACCGCGGAAGAATCGTGGGGTATAATAGAGGACCTTGCTCTCTATGACAACGAAAGTTTGAATGACCCCCGTGAGTTGCCCAAAACTATTAAGGAAATCTCCTTGCCTCCCAATAACTCACAAACTTTCGATCGTAGGATGCTCGAACTTGAAGATCAAGTCAAATTTCTAATGAGCACCTATGAAAATCCTAAGTCTTCAAGCCAAGTGAACAAAGTCTCTTCCTTGTGTGAGCTATGTAGTATCCCTCACGACACTCGTACTTGCACAAGACTCCCCGAACAAGCTTCCGTTGACTACGCATCCTCGCGTACCAATGGAACGGGAGGAAGATTTCCTACAACACCCGGACCTAGGACTTTCAATGATGCCAGAGAAGCATGGAAGGGTAAACCCGACTTCTATTAGGGACAAACCAAAGAATTCACCTCCAATGATTTCTCATGGCCCCCCTCTCAAGGCCCTAGCCAACAAAACATAGAAGGGATGTTGCAACACCTAGTTACATCCTAAGAAGCTCAAATAGCCAAGCTCTCGGACCGCTTTAACCAACAACAAGCCGAGATGGATAGGAAGATAGACAACCTTTTGAAAGCTATAACCAATAGTGATAGGAAGACCACCGAAAAGGTTAATTCCATCTCGACTCATTCTCCCGAAGCTTTCGGTATGAAAATTAAGGATCCACGTAAGTTAACCAAGCACGTTCCATTCGTCAATACCATCACCTTAGTGAAAACTAATAGGACTAATGATGAGGCGAACCATGAGATGGTACTTGAGGTTACCGAGACTCCTAGGAAAGAATCGACCGATGAAGTAGATGAAGTAGGCGATGACTATTTCAATAAGTTTCCTACGGAAGAGGAACTCTCTCGCCACCCACACTTAGTGCGCAACCTCCGTCACATGTATGTTAAGAAAACCCTAGGATCAAGTTTGGGAATCCTTGGAATCTCAAAATACCATGTTGCTTAGGACATCTATTTGTGGCAAAGGCCTATATTGACCGCAAGTCCCCAATAAACATCATGACTTGCACGTACTATAATTGGGTTATGAAGAAGTCTATCCCAACTAGGCAAGATCCCGATAATCCTAGAGTTAGATGTAATTTCCTTGGTAGAGTTAAGGGATTGCCCGTCTATGTAGGTAGTTTCACATATCCTACGGATTCGATGATATTAGTACGGCCATAGATCCTATCTTGTCCCACGTTATTCTAGGAAATCCTTTCATAGAGAACACCAGGATGACTTATGATCCGTCGTTAGGAATAGTGAGATTCAAGGATGAGACCGATGACATAGCTTACTAAATTCCGTTTAAGATTGAGAAATTTTCATCATTATCCAATGATGAAAAAGAACTTAAACTATCGGTCTACTATAGGAATGAGGAGGATAAGGAGAAGGGTGTAGATTATGTGATGGATAAGATTTTCGGTTTCTATAAGGATTGCTTAAAACTAGGACCAGAGTATAGAACCGATTGGGGAGAAGATGACTTCTTAGAAAGGTTCATAATAGGGCACTACTATAACATGGAAAACCCCAATAGAGACCATCATGAGGAAGAAGTTATGGTAATGAAGTCACGTAGGGGCACGACTTCTAGTCTAGCTACAAGACTCATGAATAAAGAAAAACGCTTCATGGGAGGCAACCCATGCTTAATTGTTTGCTTGTTAGTGTGTCATATATCTTTTCATTGATTGTTTATTCTCATGTTTGAATTTGTGAAAATGCTTTATTTTGTCTTTAACCTCGTCTTAATTACATATAAAGGAATTTTACAAAAAGGATAAGTGTAGGGAAGATTACACACGTTTTTAAAAGAACGTGAACATGAGAATTTCAATTCTTGAAAAAGATATATATGTGTGTGTTTATTAGAGTCAAATGCTTGTATCGAGTCATAATAGATGTTTTGCAGGAATTTTTCCAGGTTCTAAAGATGTAATTTTTCCAGAATTTTTCCAGAAAAACGCAGCGGAACCGGGCTGTCAAGATAACCTGACGACGTCAGGATTGCAAGCTGACGGCGTCAAGAGGAGTAGAAACAGCTTATCTTATTTTCTCTCGTTTTTTGTGCTACTCATAAATTTTTGGAATTTCTCAGGTTTTAATTTTCCCAAAAATCTGTAAACATCCATTCCACAAGCATTATATCCTAGTTTAGTAGAGTCATATATAGTTTTACCGCCAATTTTACGCAAAGGTTTCATCTGTTTTCTTAAGTGTGCAGGTTTTATTTATCAAAAAGAAGATACATAAGATTGGATGGAGCTTTTCACGCATACATTCTTCTTGAAGAAGAATTTAACCACTACTTCACATGGATCCTACTGAGCTAATCAGGGGAGTATTAGTTTCTTTCACTTTTAATTACCTTTCATTATCATAACTTTGATACTTTCGGGGAACATTGGGGACAATGTTGAGTTTAAGTGTAGGGAGGGAAAATAAAACGGGAACTTTGAAACTATGCTTATCCTTGATTATTTGTCTTGTCCAATTTTATTTGTGTAATAAACCATGAGAAATATCGGTTAGGGTAATTTTGGCACCAAATTTAAAATTTTTCATGACATGTAGGAGTGGGCCATTAGTCTTAATAAAGCATCTAATGGATAGGAAGTTATATGACTAGCACAAAACCCTTTACCACTCAAATTCCACCCCAAAAATGTGAGGTTCGCCCCTAGATTTGTAGGAATTAAAGCATTCATCTTTAACGCTTTGAGAGTGTACCGGTAGTATAATAGATTCTAGAACTTGTTTTGTGATGCATCCCTAGATCGCTAGTGAGACTACACTTGTGTAGTTAGGAATAACTAAATGATAAGAGGCATTATGATAACCCTTGTTTGATACCCGTATTATAATTACTTCTTCCACATCTTTTGAGTAATTCCCCCACACCCTTGCGTTGTACTCATCTTTAGTACACGATACCCCTAGTTAACCCCTCGGAGCCTATTCTTTTCGCGGTTCTCGTGATGTTTTGGTTTTTCGGAATATCAATGAAGACCATTGTTTACAATCCACCCCCAAATGTACACCCAAATCGCCTTAGCCTACCTTGTATGCACTCACTTTTAGTGCATTATTGTTATCATACTAAACCCTTAGTTCAATTATCTAGTTACTTGCATAAGTTGCTAAGTCTAGTCATATGCTTTGTATACAGTTTTGGGACGATTGGGACTCATGGGAAAAGTTAAATTTTATGAAGTAACGGGAAAGAACGTTAAATTCAAATTCCCTTTATTTACCTAATAATGTACTCCTAGTGTTTTGATCTTTTCAATTCGGGTCAAATTAGTGTTAGAGTAATAAAAACTCAAGTGTAGATATGTGCCTATAAATCCCTTATATTTTGATGTTATCGTAGAGGATGGTAGAGTAAAAGTGTATGAAAAAAAAATGTAAAAAATGAAAAAACATACGGGCTACCATCCTACATCTATCTTTAATTTTGTGTTTGCTTGTTTCAAAGTTATCTAGAGTTTAGAGTGTCGAGTCTTGGCTTAGCAACGCCATTCTTCTCATGCTGTTAACATAAAGATTTTTGACTTGCCACCACTAAATCGCCTATCCAACCAAACCCTTTGTTTCCCTACCGTAAGCCTAACGTTACAACCCTTTAAAATACCTCTTAGATAGTTTTTCCTAGGTACTTACGCCAAAGCAATGGAGGTTTGATCTAGTCTCAAGCCTATGGTAATCTATGTACTAGGACCGGTTAATGAGTGTTTATCTTCCATTTCCAATTTGATATATTTCATATACACCCGAGAGATAAGAGTATCCAAACACCACTTGTGAGGTGCTAGTATGTAATTTCTGTGCTTGTTATGACTTTGCGGGGCTTATAATTTTTGTGAATTGTTCTAAGCCAATGCTTCATGCCCCCTAACTTATAAATTAATTGGACAAAAGCACATTTGCTTGAGGACAAGAAAATACCAAGTGTAGGGATATTTGATAAGGATTTAAAAGGTACACTTTTGAGGGGTCATTTAATCCATTAATCGACCACTTTTATATCCGTTATTGCTTAATTTCGTTCCTTTTCACTTTTTAGGTCTCTTGAAGGCAAAATGCTGGAATGATGCTTATTTGGACGAAAAGGCGTGAATATGTGGAGAAAATAGCTAAAGTCAAGATCAAGACACTCAAGCTGCTGGAAACGCACCCGACGGCGTCACGGATAAAGGGTGACGCAGTCCCTCTAATTGCGATGGCTCAGGAGTGAAATTGCTATTTTGTACCTGACGGCGTCAGGCTTTAAAGAGTAGGCGTCACAACTCGCATCGGCCTAGATCCGATTCGACTTCCGCCGAAGATGAAGCCGACGACGTCACAACCACAACGTAACGCCGTCACAAAGTTGACTTGGTCAAGACAAAACCCTAATGGCGGCGACCGGCTGTCACAATTAAAGAGTGACGCCGTCGCAGTTGTAACTCTCTATATAGAATTAGAATTTTTAGACTTTTTAGAGAGGTAGAATTGTGGAGTAAAACCCTAAAACGATTTTGGTTTATCTTGGGCAGTATCTTAGGGTTCTCATGCCCTATTTTACAACAAGATAAGTAATCTACTTCATTGATTTCATTATGTCTTCAATTGTATGTGTGTATGCTTGCATGTTTACCATGTCCGGCTATTTTACTTGTGTGTTTGCTTAGATCTATGAAACCTAGTTATTGAATATTGATTGGTTGTCTCTTCTCTTAATTGTAATTGGCTTAGGATTGCAATTGGCCATCATTGTGTTTTTAATGCTTGAGTAATCTTTGTGAACATTAGTTTATAATCTCCTAGAGTTATTGTAGGCTAAAAACCCAAAGATAACCTCAAAGTTAGTTTATGAATGACTTAGTGGATTTCGTTTACTACACTTAAGGGTGACTTCAAAGAGTTAGGGAATGCACACCCTACGACCGTAGGAAATACAACGCGTTAAGAATAAGGACGTGACAATTGAACCATCAATAAAAGTTAACTAGGGAGTAATAGTATCTAGGTAGACACATTTTTAATCATCATACGAGCACACATCAATTAGACATAGACTACCCCTTAGCTTAGTTAATTAGAATAGATAATAGTAGAGTAATCGGTAGAAATACCACCCCCCCCCCCTAAATCTAATACCCCGAGATTCGTACCTTTCAATTTCCTAAAAAAATATAAAAAAAAAGATAAAAAAAAAAAGAATCTTCCTCAACCCCAACCTTAGCATAGTAATTTCTCACTAGCATTCTTATTCCCCTAGAGAACGATATCAATCCAGAGGCTTACCCTAATACTACACTACAACGATTAGGTTCTGCCTAGGTGGTTGAAAAACTTGCTCGAAGAAAAGGAAGTTTCCTTTGACCCCTAACGCGCGTTGTACGCTTATCAGTGGTTAAAAAAACCGAAATATCTTTATCAACATGAGTCACACTATGCAGTTGTTTACCTTTGCTTGAACGTCTTAACCTCAGGCAAATCTTCATTGATATAGATCTTGCTGGAATATAGATGCATGCCAACAGACAGGGTACCTGAAAGTTACACAAACTTAAAATCCATATCCAATACAAACATCAAAATTATTAAAACAATTTAATTTTTTTTATATTTTTTAAATTAATATATATATATATATATATATATATATTGTTAGCCTTAATAGTTTTTATTAGAAGTGATGGTCATTCACATTTAGGAACTTTATAACGTGTGTTAGACATCGTGATAGAATAGTGCTCGGGATTGGACTAAGCTAAATGGGTACTAGTTATGTAAGGCTTGCCTTTTATCCAATCCAACCCATGTCCAAGCCCACGAAGCCCATAATAAAGCCTTTAGGGCATCAAGTCCCTTGGACTATAAATACCCCTCAAATGGTCATTTGAGGTGTGTAAAGTGTAAAAGTGTGTAGTTTCTCTCTCAAGAAATACATATCATTGTGTTCATCTTATCCACATACACGGTTTATATAACCTCAAATCACCATCTTTCTCATCTTATTTCTAAGCTTTGTTTGTGTTTGTGTTAACGCTTTATTTTTAAAACGTGTGTTGGGTTTGCTTGGTAAAGGATATAGGTTGATATATCTAGGTCCTACATATATATATATATATATATATATATATATATATATATATATACACACACACACATATATATATATATATTTACCATTCCAGTATTTCACTTTCCCTAACTGAATGATAAGAACCACATGGCCTGCCGATTCCCATTTGGCTGCACAATGATTAAACAAATCAGCCACTCCGTCAAAGAAACAACATTCCAACTTGTTACCTCTGCGTTTAGACAATATAGTTGTTATTATACAATTGCACATTGTATGAGTCATATATACCGTATTTTAACGTAATAATTTTAATTCAGCTAAACTGTATATAAAGTTACTCAACATCCTCAAGATGCACGATTCTGCGTTGGCTGGTCATACCATGATTGTTAAAGGTATAAGGTCCCCAAGTGATACAACTATACCAATGAAATATGTGCAAATGTTCGTGAGTAAAGAACGTTTCACATACCAACTGTATCGGATTCGTTGATGCGGCCAGAGACAAAATCTGAGAATGATTCAAACTTGAATCCCTTTACATTTTGGTCAAAAGGTGTTACGCGCGTCAAAGCAGTGTTTTTAAAAAACACGATCTTGTACTTATGCCTCAGCAGAGGGTATTTACCACCATTCTCACCGACTCCAAAATTGCTAATCCTATAGCACACACCCTCTTAAAGAATCCCCTCGTACTTGGGCATATCCTCCTTCCTAATAGTACACTGGATGCAATTTCCATAATACATAATGTTTACAGATTAGTTGAACCAATAAGATTATAATAATAATCTACAAAACAGTCAAATAAAATGTTTTATAACCTGCTCATCTTGAATCACACAGTCCAAACTCCAAACAGGCATAGGTTTGCCGGGAGCATGAGAACGCCAAATGCTTATACATCCTGCTTGAACTTTGATGTTGTCAGTCATAGGATCAACATTGCACAAAGGGGTGAAATTTTCAGACATAATGACTGCAAAACATAAGCGGGAATACATCATTTCATTGTCAACATCAACTACATAATGCAAATTCTGATTTAATTATCAGGATCAACTACATAATTGTAAATCATATTCTATAATGCAAAACACACATAAACAATTTAATTTCATTAGCATAATGAAACAACAATAACAATAACTAAACAAAATATATGTTTTCATTATCAGGAATCTGGTTTATAGAGAATCTGGTTTCATTTTAAGGATCAATAAAATATATGTTTTCATTATCATGATCAGCAACAATAACAATAACTAAACAAAACTTACAATATATGATTTCATTATCGACATCAACCACACATACAATAACCACACAAACAATGTTTGATGATGGTAATCATCATCAATAACAATAACTAATCAAACTTTAAAGAATTAATTTCATTATTGTTAATACAAATAAGCCGTAAAAACGTTTATTTATATTTTACGATCTTCAAATGCTTTATCGATAACAAATGTAAAATCATTTTAACGAAACAAATAAAAATACGTAAATGGTTTGAGCCAATAGTTTTCTAACACACTTACGTTTTCACATAAAACACTAAAACAAGTATAAGTGATTTTATGATTTAGTAATACATATGTACAACAACTAGTGTTTACATATTGGGCAAATATATACATAACTAGTATGCATTATAATGGGTAATACAATTGGGTAGAAACTTAAGTATTTGACCCATTCACCAAACACATTGAATGTAGTTGGGTACAACCCAAAGTCCATGACCCATACCCATGGAGCTTGACCCATAACCTATTGCATGACATCATGCTTATGTCATATATGGATAATATCCATGACCCATGGTTTTAATCCATGGCCCATAGTTTTAATCCATGTACCATGAACTAGATGCATTGCATCTTATAGATACATTGTATCTACTTGGATACCCATGATCCATAACCCATGACCTATAACCCAAAACCCATGGGCAAAAGGGAGCATCCTACGGATCCCCAATATATACCGGACGGATCCCTCAAGTGAGGGATCCGTGGGATCCGTGGAACAATAGATGTTTTTCTTCTATAAATAGTGAGCCATTTCTTCCTTTTGGGTTGCCACTCCCACACATACTTTCCCCAAGTATTGTAACCTTCTAACCACAAATCCTAAGGGATCTTTCTATGTAGTTTTTCTTTTGTTTTTGTGTGATTCTCTAGGTTTCTCTTAAAGACGAGATCACCACTTCTTGAAGTCAAGCAAGCTCAAGTCCATGAGTTGCCATACTTCGTCATCATCAAGACTACTGAAGTTCTCTTGTTGATACTTCTTTCTTCCTCCATAGAAGTGTTGTGTCCAAGGCAATAGTGAAGGATGCTGAAAGAGTCAAGATGAAAGCATTAGTGAAAGGTGCTTAACGTCCGTGTCAAAAGCATTAGTAAATGTTAGGATTTAGTAAATCCAGTTATTAAAGTGTCGGTCACCTCAAGTATATGTAATCGTTAAAAAGCTCGTAGTCATAGTTATTTTATGTTAGATAGTATTTAGTTAAGTAACACTGTGGAGGACGAACGGGTCTTTACCCACTGTATACCTGATCCATAGCCCGTAGGTGGCGTTTATGTATGAAACTATAAATACCCTCTACCTCCCAAGGTAGAGGGTTGGAGCTCATAATAATACTTTTACTTTCTCTCACTAAGTTCCCAAACCTCTAACTCTTTCTCTCTCTAAAACGTCAAGTTATACGCCTACTTGTAATCATGATTTGATGTGTTTGTGAAATCCAATATGTTACAAATGGTATCAGAGCCATGGTTTGATCATCTCTCTTACATATCCTTGGATTTCTAGTGGTTTTATATGGTTTTTGGATTTGAAAAAGTTTAGTAGTTTTTGCATCATTTGGATCATTTCTTATGTTAAAGTTTGAATTTTGAGTGTACTTTTGTGTTTAGAATCATTGTAAGTGCTTTGGTTTTGATTTGGAAAGATTGAATCATTGTGGTTGAGCTTGTTTTGGATTGAAAAGGGTTGTGTTTAAGCTTTTGACTTGGTTCTCGGATAAATTTTCTTCGTAGCGACTTGCTTCGTTAGTTGGTAGCGACTTGTAGTTGAAGTGGTAGCGATTTGAGCCCTAGCGACTTGTCTATTGAGACAAGACGACAAACAGTACAAAGTAGTGGAGACACCACTCCGGCTAGCGACTTGGTTGACGTAGCGACTTGTCTTTATTATTTCTAGCGACTTGTCTTTGTTGTTACTGGCGAGTTACTCTTTAGCGACTTGATCTCTCCGCGAGTTGTTCCTTAGCGACTTGTCTACTTAGCGAGTTGTTCTTTAGCGACTTGTCACTTAGCGATTTGTCTTTGCTTTAGCGACTTGTGTTTAGCGACTTGATTCACAGCGATTTGAGCCTTTAGCGAGTTGCTACTTAGCGACTTGGTGACTTAGCGACTTGTCTTCAAGGGTTATAGCGACTTGGTTGATTTTGTTTCTAATACGGTTTTCTCTTGATTAAGTAAAATCCCGTGAAAGAATCTATTTCCCGGTTTAATCATAGAGTTTTAAAATCCCGTGAAATATGTAATCATGTCTACCAACATACCTACAATCATCTCTTCTGTTGCTGAGGACGTTCAAGCAACTGGATCAGATACTCGTCCACCTATGCTTGACAGAACTGACTATGACTCATGGGCTCAACGAATTAGGCTGTACTGTTTGGGAAAAGAAAATGGAGTCAACATTCTCAAGTCAATTGAAGAAGGACCGTACCAAGTTGAGACAACCAGAGACATACTCGATACTGCTAATGATGGCACGATGATATTAGGATTGGAAAACCTAAAATGTATGATGAACTGACTGATAAGGAGAAGAAGAGATACGATGCGCATATCGGGCTTCTAACATCATACTTCAGGGTTTACCTAAGGACATTTACAAGCTGATCAATCACAACACTTAAGCTAAGGCAGTTTGGGACTATGTCAAGATGCTTCTCTCGGGTTCTGAACTAACCAAGGAAGACAGAGAATCACAACTGTATGATGAATTTGAGCATTTTAAGATGAAACCAGAAGAAAGTGTCTATGAATATTATGTGAGATTCCACAAGCTTGTAAATGACATGAGGAACATCAAAATGACCATGCCAAATATTCAATGAACTCAAAGTTTGTGAACAACATGAATCCCGAATGGCACAAATTTGTCACCCTTGTGAAGCTAACCAAAGGATTGAAGAACACCAACTATGAGCAATTGTATGCCTTCCTTCTTCAGAATGAGAGGCATGCTATGTTTGAACGAAGGATTCTTGAACAATTCAAATCTAAACAAGGAGAAACAAGTTCATCAAATGATTCAACTACCTTTTACACCAATGTTGGAATTACCACCAAAGCTTCTCAAGTCATACCCACGGTTAATGGTAAATACAAGCTCATTCCTGATCCAGCATATAAGCCTCCGGACTCAAACACACTCATGGAAAACTTCATCAATCAACTGTCTCTCATGGTTAGTCAAAATATGAATTCCACTCTACACACCAACAATAACCTCGAATCAGACATCCAATTCACACAATAAAGCTACTGTCGAGATGGTAAGGTAGTGGTGCGTAATGTGCAAGGAAGGTGGTATGAACAAGGAATGATTGGAGCAGGTTATGGTAATACTGGAGTAGGTGGAGGATATGTGGCTAATCTGAATCGTGGAAGAAATGCCAATCAAGGGCAAGCAAAGCCAATCAAATGCTACAACTTTGGTGGTGAGGGACATATTGCGAGGAACGCACATCTCCAAACGCCCACGAATGCGAATACTTGAGACAAGATGTTGCTTGTGCAAGCTCGGGGATAATGGAGCGCTTTGGATGAAGAGGAGTTGTTGTTTCTTGCGAAGGGAATGCTAAGACATATGATGTGATGTGGATGAGCAACCAATTCAGAAATAGGTCACAATCATCAAAATTCCTTTCAAGTTGCGATCTGTAATGCATTTGATTCTGATGTCGATGATGAACCTACTGCCCAGACAATCTTCATGGCTAGCATCTCACCTATGGTCTCTCCAAAGGTCTCTTCACCACAACAAGCTGGTCCATCCAAAGAATCAATCATCTTAGAGGTATTAAAACTATATGATGAAGTTGATGAGCAAAAGATACATAACGAAGTACAATCTCTTGAAACTTATGAATCAGATATTGATAATGAGGGTAATAGTAACATTGTCCCATATGATCAATATGTGACACAAAGTGAAAGTGAGATTGTACCAAGTGATGTATCTTCTGCAGTCAATGATGACTATGTTTTTGATGAATACACTGCATGTGCCCCTGATGATTCTGTTATCTCTGAACTGAATGCCTATAAAGAACAAGTTGCTATTTATGAACAACGTGCTTAATTTGAGTTAACTACCGTGAGGAAATGGATGACCAAATGCGCATAATTATTATAAAAAGAAATTTTAGAGAAGAAGTGTTAAAACAAGAGTTAAACTCCTTACAAGAAAAGCTTTCTAAAACTGTTAAGCAAAAGCAAGAGCTTCAAGATAATGTTAAAGTGCTTAAACAAGAATTCGATGCTAAGGAATCAAAAATTTTGAATGATTTTTCTAATCTAAAAACTTTGAAAAACAAGCTTGAAAATAAGTTTGTACGCATAAGGAACACCATTCAGATTTCTCACATGATCACTAAGCATAGAGTCTTAAGCGATAAGCACAGTATTCCCCTTGTAGAGGAACCAAATCCCGAGTATTGTAAAAGAGCTAAAGCTTTCCATAAGATTGTATATGATGGTAATGAGATCCTTAAGCCTAGGAAAATACCTTCATGTATTGGAAGCACGGAAGAGGATAGAAAATTAGAAGATGCCTCTAGGGAGAAAATGGATAAGAATCTAGAAGATCCTAAGTGTAAAAATAGTAACATAACGATCAAACCCCATGATTACACAAATGAAAATTGGATCTCCCTGAACAGGTTTAAGCCTCAAACTCAATTAACCACAGAACAATTTTTTTGGAAGAAAGACATGGATAATCAAAAAGTAAACGTACTTGTTGAAACAAACACTCCCCTTAGGAAAGTGCTAGCCTATCGTGGTATCCTCCGAATACACCAATGCATTTAGTTCCTAGAACTATTGCCACTAATAGCAAGACCTTAATCAGCCTATATGTTGTTTATCAACTATTCGTTGATTTTGAGAAGACATGTAAAAAGAGAATCACACCTACAGGGATAACTGAAGGGAAAGGGGTTTTGAGCAAACTAAAGAATGCTATTTAACCGAGGTCATGCCTTTCTTTAAACAATTAAAAGGTCAATTTGAAAGTCTTCAAAAAGGGATAAACTCGGATATTAAAGAAATGGAAAAGGAATTTGATGCAATGATTGTTGAAGTCAATGATTATGAACTGGAACTCAAATATAATGAAATTGAAAGGAAGAACTTGCATATCCTAAATGAGAACTTAGTATTAAGTTGTGTGGCTCAAGATGTGTTTTATACTGTTACTAAGCATTCTATTACTGCTTCTCAATTTCATGAATTAATTGTTGCTTTGAAAGTTTCCCATGATCGTGTCATTGAGCTTGAAAACAAAAACTCATAACTAAATGAGAAAATTGATCGGGATGATCACGATAATTTGGTAAAACACTTTTCTAAGTTAGAAGTTGAACATTTTGATTTGCAACTAAAATATCAACATCTCAAGAAAAATTTCAAAACCTCAAACATCAAGACATCCTCAAATGTTCCAGAGTTTGATGCACTTTTTGAAATAAACAAATGTGACGAATAGATTCAAGCTCATTGTAACACGATCAGAAAGTTGAAAGCCCAAATTTCACAATTAAAGGGTGAAAAGAACAACATTAATGGCTCCCAAATTCCTCCTCCTTTAGATTCTCAATGTTCTCAAACTTTTCATCTTCAAAACTTGGTTAATGTTTTACAAAAGGAAAATGAGAGTTTTCTAGAAGAAAATGAAAAAGTTAAACGACGCTTTAAAGAGTTATATGATTCAATAAAAGTCACTCGTGAAAAGAACAACGAAAAAATAACATCTTTACAAAAGGAAATTCAGAATCTGAAGAGTCAGGAAAAAGGGAAAATGCCACTGGTCTTTAATGAGAATGTTGCATCAAAGTCATCTGCAGACCAAAATATACATGTGATTAAATACATTCCTCCTCATCTTAGAAATAACGAACTTGTGTTTCATAACTATTTCGCTCACCTTAAGGATAGTCTAGAATGTCTCCGAGAGATTGTAGAAGAGGATTTCATAAATAAGCCACTTGATAGAGAAATTAGGTTTGCTTGCATTCAGGCCAAACGATCTCAGGAGCTATTAGAATGTTTAATAGCAACATGCCCTAAATCCTTAGGTGCGAAAGATAAAGTTGTGATGCCTTGTTCTATGCCTAGTTCCAAGTATGCAACCCATTATATGCCCAACATTAAGAAAGTGAACTCTAAAGTGCCTTCAAGTAGTTCTGATCCATGCACATCTAGTTTAGGAATGCAAAAAGTAGCCCAACCAACTAATGTTCCTATAATTCCCTCTACAGGAGTATTCAGTGACATAAAAGCAAGCGGGTCAAAGCCTCCAGGCAATACAAAGCAAGATAGGACCTGCAAGCTAAGAATGTGCATTGGAAGAGAGTAGAAGATCACCCTAGGAACACTAAGTTTGAGTTGAATAAAACGAATCGTGTTGATTCTTGTATTAGCTATAAGCGCATCATGTAATTAATTCAATTCGATACTTTCGCAAACCATGTAATGATGACTGCTTGATTTATTCTTACGATCATGAATGTGGTGTGAATGATTTGCTTAATGTTGTTAAATGCCCAGTTAAAATTGTTAATGTCAAAAATCAAGCTAAGAAGACTAAAAGGCAAAGGCTTAAAGAAAGTTAGAAAACATTGGAAACCCACAGGAAGAAAATTTAGTAATATTGGTTATCAATGGATACCTACTGGTCGTAAGTTTAATCTTAATGAGTTTTACCCTAAATTTGCTAAGTCAATGCCCATTAAAAAATGGATGCCTACCTTGGTAGAACTATTCCTTTAAGAAGTGAACATACTTTGAATAGGTCAAATACAGACACTAGCACTGCATCTATTCCTGATGATTCCATTGTTTCTACTTCTGATGTGGGTGCTCCAATCATCAGTTACTAACCAAATGGAACCCATTCTTGCATGGGTATCCCAATTATTCAGTTATCCATTCTTGTCTGTGTTCAACTGCAGATCGTTCAAATCGTTCTATGGTACTGGACTCGTGCTATTCCAAGCATATGACTTGGAGATCGCGCATGCTCATGAACTTCGCGAGTAAATTCATCGGGACTGTTAGATTCGGGAATGACCATTTTGGAGCAATTATGGGTTATGGAGACTATGTTGTTGGCAATAGTGTAATCTCCATGGTATATTATGTTGAAGGTCTTGGTCATAACTTGTTTTCTTTTGGTCAATTCGTGATTCGATCTAGAAGTGGCATTTAGAAGACATACTTGTTTCGTTAGAGAACTTGATGGTGTGGAACTGTTAAGAGGAACTCGTGGTTCAAATCTATACACCATCTCTATCGAAGACATGATGAAGTCTTCTCCAATCTGCTTGTTGTTAAAGGCTTCAAAAATAAATCATGGTTATGGCATCGTCGTCTCAATCACTTGAACTTCTGCACCATTAATAATCTTTCCAGAAAGGATCTTGTAAGAGGCTTACCCTGATTAAAGTATGAAAAAGATCATCTTTGTTCAGCATGCCAATTGGGAAAAAGCATGAAATATGCCCACAAACCAAAACCCACAAACTCAGTAATGGAAGTTCTCATACCCTTCATATGGATTTGTGCGGACCAATGAGAGTGCAAACGATTGATGTGAAGAAATATATTTTAGTCGTTGTTGATGAATACTCTCGATTTACTTGGGTAAAGTTTTTGAGGACAAAGGATGAAACACCTGATGTCATCATCAAACTTATCAAGCAGCTTCAGGTTCGACTTAACAATACGGTTAGAATTGTTCGAACAAACAATGGCACAGAGTTCGTTAACAAAGAATTAAGTCAATTTTATGAAAGTGTTGGAATCAGTCATCAAAGAAGTGTTCCACGAACTCCTCAACAGAACAGTGTAGTTGAAAGACGAAATCGAACTCTTGTGGAAGCCGCAAGAACAATGCTAATTTATTCGAATGTTCCAATGTTTCTCCGGCTGAAGCCATTGCCACCGCTTGCTACACCCAAAATCGCTCCTCATACACACATCTCATGGAAAAACTCCATACTAACTTGTCCATAAACGAAAACCTGATCTCTCCTACCTTCGTGTGTTTGGTGCGTTGTGCTATCCAATGAATAACGGTCAAGATTTAGGTAAATTAAGAGCTAAGGCGGACATTGGAGTTTTTGTAGGTTATGCATCAAACAAGAAGGGTTACCGAATCTACAACAAAAGAACCCGAAATATCATGGAAACTATTCACGTCACGTTCGATGAGCTATCCGGGCAAATGGCTCCAGGACAATCCAGTTCTGGACCCACATCACAACCTTCATCAAGTAGTCCCATCAGTTCTACTCTTGTACTTAATCCTTCACCAAAGAACTCCTTATGTACCTCCTTCGGAAGATGATTTAAAGAAATTGTTTGATCCAATGTTTGATGAACAATATGAGCCAATTGCTAATGATCTATCAATTCCATCAACGGAGGCTGCTCATATCCATGTCAATGAAGTTAACCCTTCAGTTTCTATGTCATTAAGTCAAGAAGCACCTATTGTTGATCACTCTGTCTCATCAACAAATCATCAATCATCGAGTGTACATCATGGAATTGTGTCTGGCACCTTTGATGGAGATAATCCCTTTGCTACTCCTGAAGATGCCCCTTTGAAAACATATTTGCTCCTGAATCATCATCAGAACCATCTTCATCGGGAGAAATCGACTCGCTACTTCCTCAACAACAACCACACGAACACCTTAGAAAATGGACACATGATCATCCATTGGACAACATCAATGGAAATCCCTCTCGCCCAAGTATCCACTGTAAACAACTTGCAACCGATGCCTTATGGTGCTTCTTCAACTCCGTACTATCCAAGGTCGAACCAAAAGACGTTAAAACTACCATGAATAAAGACAGCTGGTTCAATGCCATGCAAGAAGAATTTCATGAGTTTGATCGACTAGATGTATGGGAATTAGTACCTGCTCCTGATTGTGCTATGATCATTGCTCTAAAGTTGATCTTCAAAGTAAAACTTGATGAGCATGGTGATGTATTAAAGAACAAGGCTCGCTTGGTTTCAAAAGGATACCGTCAAGATGAGGGTATTGACTTTGAAGAATCATTTGCTCCAGTTTCTCGTATCGAGGCAATCAGAATCTTTTTGGCTAATACTTCAAGTAAGAACATGGTAGTCTATCAGATGGATGTAAAGACGGCTTTTCTTAACGGAGATCTTAAAGAAGTCGTATACGTCAGCTAACCTGAAGGTTTTGTGAATACAGAGCATCCCACTGATGTCTATCGCTTGAAGAAGGCTCTTTACGGTTTGAAGCAAGCTCCAAGGGCATGGTATGATACGCTATCAAAGTTTCTTATATCTACTGGATTCAAAGAAAGGAGCGTTGATCCGACATTGTTCACCGAAAGTCAGGCAAACATTTAATTCACGTTCAAATTTATGTTGATGATATTATTTTTGCCTCGATTGACCCCAATGAATGTGACCGTGTTTCTAAGGAGATGGGCTCCAAATTTCAAATGTCAATGATGGGACAAATGTCATTTTTCTTGGGATTACAAATTTCACAAAGTCCCAAAGGCATTTTTATAAATCAATCTAAATATGCAAATGAGATTTTAAAGAAATTTGGAATTGATTCTTGTGACCCGTTGACACTCCATGTAGGCGTACTAAATCGATGAGGACCACTCAGGGATCATGGTAGATCAAACGAAATATCGAAGTATGATTGGATCCCTATGTACCTCACAAGAGACCGATATTCTATTCGTTGTATGCATGTGTGCTAGATACCCGGCTAAGCCTACCAAAAAGCACCTTGAAGCGGTTAAACGGGTCTTTCGGTATCTCCAAGGAACCATCAATATGGGACTTTGGTACCGAAGGACACCGGTATGTCACTAACGTACCTATGCAGATGCTTGATCATGTAGGATGTCAAGATACACGCCGAAGCACGTCAGAGGTGCTCAGCTTAGGTAATAAGCTTATGAGCTGGTCTTCTAAGAGACAAATGAGTACTTCTATATCCTCTATAGAGGCTGAATACATAGCCATGTCATCTTGTTGTGCTCAAATCCTATGGATGAGATCCCAATTATCTGACTATGGCTTTGAATTCAACAAAATCCCTCTGTATTGTGATAACAAAGTGCCATTGCTCTCTCATGCAACAACGTACAACACTCAAGAGCAAAGCACATCGACATTCGAAATCATTTCATCGGGGAGCAAGTGGAAAACGGTGTGGTGGAACTTTATTTTGTGAGGACTAAATACCGTTAGCGCAGACATCTTCACCAAAGCTCTTCCTAGAGAACGTTTTGAGTTTATCCTCCCACGACTTGGTCTAAAGAGTCTACAACCGGAAACACTCAAACGTCTTCAAGAGGAAGAAGAGGAGTAAAAGGTTTTCTTCATCCATCTCTTGTAAATAGTTATTCAAAAAGCAAAATACAAAATTACAAAACCAACAAAAAGCAAATAGAAAAATATAAAATTTTCAAAATCCATAAAAATTAGAAAATCTTGAAAAATCCCAAAAATATTGTTATTTTATCATGTTTTCCTTATTCGATATCATCTACGGACTTTGTGTTGACTTTCAAAGAATGCCACGGGCTTTTAGATGTTCTTCGAATGTACATAATTTGTTTTAAAAAATAATAAAAAAATAAAAAATAAAAAATAAAAATTTGAGAGAAAGTGAAACAAAGGCTTATAGTCATTTCAGTCTATAACCCGGTTTTTAAAGAAAGAACAGAGCCATGCTTTATCTTATCTTTCCCATCTCATGCTCTGATTCTAAAAACAAATGTTTGTCACTATAACGACAAATGTTTCCTTCACAAGTATTTTTCCTTCAATAAATTCTTCTGGAAAATATTTGTTATCTAATTGAAAACTATTAAAAATAACTCGGTCTCAATTTTTGAAAATCATCTGGACTTGACATTGGTCAAAATCTCTATCTCTCAATCAACAACTTATGTCATTGATTGCGGGGGAGAATGATTTCATTTAAATCAAAAGGTTATTTGTCATACAACCGTTCGAACCAAGGTTTATGACATGTTTTCAAAAGATACTCAAGCATGTTTTTGGAGTTTAAAGTCTCAGCTTTGATCCTTATCGGTTAAATGTTTTCATAAACAAGTCACAATTCTCCTCAAAAGCTTTCAAAATCAATTTAAATCTCCAGAGATCACAAATCTCAAATTATTAGAAAATTGTGATCGGGGGAGAATTTGTGATTTAAATTGGATTTAAACTGATAATTCGATAAAGGGTTTTATAATGATTTACAAGCTCTCCTCCCCACATGTGCCAAACGATTTCAATTTTTCCATGCACATGTTGAGGGGGAGCATCTATTTCAAACCAAAAAGGATTGAAACGTGATTGATTTGTTTCAATGTGCAGACTTTCCCTAATATGTGCAAAACACTTTCAAATCTCTATGCACATATTGAGGGGGAGCAACTTCTTGAAACCACATCCTTTCCAAAAATTATCCTTAACAAAGTATGAAAAATACTAACTTTGATCAGGAAAGTGATGTTGATATCTTTTAGAAAATGGTAATCAAAGAAGTAAATCCTTCCTCTTGCCTCCGTGTGCCAAAAGGACTTCTAATACATGATGCACATGTTGAGGGGGAGCTCTTTTTCTAAAAATATCAAAAATAATTCAGGTACAAAATGCTTTGATTATATATCACACGTATCTGTATTGATTTTCAAATGGTTTTCAATTCCACAAAAGGTGTAGATTGGCGGGAATGTGCTTTTGGAAGCATTGTCCACCCCACAAGGAATAGCTCTGACCAAATTTACTTTATGTATGGATTTATAAGGATGGTTAGGTTAGGTATTCGTTCCCACGATCCCCCCAGAGCCGGAGGGATCTACCCAGTGACAATCCACTAGATAGTGTAGAGTCCTTAGGTATGATGAAAAAAAGGAGAAAAGTGAGATATGGGAAGAGTGCGGACTGAGAAAGAGCTAGAACTGGAATAAACCCAACAAGGTTCTAGTAATGAAGTCTCGTAAGCTGAAGGGGTTGAAGAATGAAAAAGAATTGAATGAGAAAAGGGTGAAAATAAATAGCCCTCTATTTATTCAACCTTAGGGCGTAAAACCGGGTTCAATACATATGCTATTGGTTGTTACTAAGGTAACACCGGTATTGAAGACAAGACGTCATGGACCCAAAGTGACGACCGCACTACAACTTCCCAAGCTACTCAAGTTTCTCTTAAAAGGGACTTGTTTCATTCTCACGGGGAACCTACATAATCTATCGACTTTCTCTTAGAGATTGTTGATATTGAAGAAGGAGACCCTCTCCCTAGTCTCCGGCATAGGAACCAAATGTGCACAATTGAGTCTAGAGCCACGAGATCATCAAATAAATCTCATTAGGACGCTGTCAATGAAGACTCTCAGCCACACAATGTGGAAAGAGAGATTATATCTTAGGAGTCCTACGCATTATCCTTGTGGTATTGCCAGAACATCTGAGTGATATGCAAACATATTCACAATGAAGATGGAAAGCCTTCTAGAGCCAACATCAAACAAGCTCTTGGTAGGTAGCATGTGAGATCTATCCAATAGATCAACCATGTGACAACTGAACAGAAACAATGGGGCGATTCAAACTTATGAATCAATCCTGGTTCAGGTTATGGATTGACGGATACCTTTGAAAACCGGTCGTTGTGCTTAAAATTTCTTTTCTTTAGCACATCGACCGTGGTATTAATATTTCAAATATAAAAGGTGTTTGTGATTGATAATTGATTTTTCTCAAAAACCCTCGTTGTATTGCAAAAACACTTTATTGAGCAGTACTCGATTGTATTTCAAATCTCTTTTCATCAATCAGTGAATCTCAAATTCGCTGGTTCACTCACTCCGTGTTGTCTTCTTTAAGACATTCCGGTTTGAGAACAGTAGAAGCAAATGCGAAACCCTGTCAAGGAGATTCTTGAATTATACGATCCACGTACTTGTACGATCAACGGGGGAACCAGGTGGGCGTGTACCTCAATTCAACGAAAGTGTTCAAAGACACTTTCGTGCGCTTTATTGCTAACTGTTGTATACAGGTACACCCGACATTTGCAGCTGATCAGAATGGAGTGGTCAATCCATAGCCGCATGCTCACACAACACATTCATTTCTAAGGTGTTAGGAATTAGAAAATTCAGTGATTAAAGTGTTGGTCACCTCAAGTATATGTAATCATTAGAAAGCTCGTAGTCGTAGTTATTTAATGTTAGTAAGTAGTTAGTTAAGTAACACCGTGGAGGACGGACAGGTCTTTACCCACTGTATGCCTGATCCACAGCCCATAGGTGGCGTTTATTGTAAGACAATATAAATACCCTCTACCTCCCAAGGTAGAGGGTTGGAGCTTCAATACCATTTTTCTTTGTTTCACATAGTTCCCAACTCTCTTCCCTTTCTCTCTCTAGAACTTTCTCTCTCTAAAACATTGTATACGCCCCATATGGATTTGGTTTGATGTGTTTGTGAAATCCTATATCTTACAATTGGTATCAAGAGACATGGTTTGATCACTCATCTTTCATGCTCTTTGTTTTGGTGGATTTCATAAGGTTTTTGGGGTTATAAGTGTTGAGGAGAGTTGGAATCATTTGGTCAATTTCTAGTGTTAAAGTTTGAATTTTGATCGTACTTTTGTGTTTAGGATCATCATATGTGTTTAGGTTTTGAATTGGAAGCCCTGAATCATTGTGGTTTAGCTGTTTTTGATTGATAAAGTGGTTGTTTTCAAATATTGTCTGCGAAGCGAGTTGAGCTACGATGTTGAGTTTCTTAGAAGCGAGTTGCTTTGTTATTGGAAGCGAGTTGGTTTAAGCGACTTGGCCATTAAGCGAGTTGTATTAGCGGCGAAGTTGGTATATGCGACTTGGCTATTAAGCGAGTTGATTCTTTAAGCGACTTGAGTTTTAAAGTGACTTGGCTTTTAAGCGAGTTGTATTGTCAGCGAGTTGGTTTAAGCGACTTGGTGGTTAAGCGAGTTGTCTCTGTATGCGACTTGGCTATTTAGTGAGTTGATTCTTTAAGCGACTTGAGTTTTAAGCGACTTGTCTTTTAAGCGAGTTGACTGTTTAGCGAGTTGATACCAAAGCGAGTTAAGTGTTTAGCTACGTGTCTATTGAGACTTGTCACTTCTTCGTGCTACATGTTTACGGTTGTTCTTTTGGTTTAGTAAAATCCCGTGAAAGAATCAATTTCCCGGTTTAATCAAAGAATAGTACAATCCCGTAGAACTTGTAATCATGTCTAACAACGTGCCTACTATCATTTCTTCTGTAGCTGAGGACGTTCAAGCAGCTGGATCGGATACTCGTCCACCTATGCTTGACAGAACTGATTATGACTCATGGGCTCAACGAATCAAGTTGTACTGTTTGGGAAAGGAAAATGGGGTCAACATTCTCAAATCAATTGATGAAGGACCTTATCCGATTGAGACTACAAGAGACATAATTGATACTGCTGCAGATGGAACAATGATCTTTGGATTGGACAGACCAAGGACGTATGATGAGCTCAGTGATAAGGAGAAAAAGAGATTCGATGCTGATATCGGGGCTTCAAACATTATACTTGGGGGTCTTCCAAAAGATATCTACAAGCTAATCAATCACAAACAACTGAAGCAAAGGCGGTTTGGGATAATGTCAAGATGCTTCTCTCAGTTCGAATTGACTAAGGAAGACAGAATCACAACTGTATGATGAATTTGAGAATTTTAAGATGAAACCAGAAGAAAGTGTCTGTGAATATTACGTGAGATTCCACAAGCTTGTGAATGACATGAGAAATATCAAAATGACCATGCCAAATATTCAGCTGAACTCAAAGTTTGTAAACAACATGAATCCCGAATGGCACAAATTTATCACCTCTGTGAAGCTAACCAAAGGATTAAAGAACACCAACTATGAGCAACTGTATGCCTTCCTGCTTCAGAATGAGAGACAAGCTATGTTTGAACGAATGATTCTTGAACAGTTCAAATCTAAACAAGGAGAAGCAAGTTCGTCAAATGATTCAACAGCCTTTTACACCAATGTTGGAATTGCCACCAAAGCTTCTCAAGTCATACCCACGGGTAATGGTAATCACAAACTCATTCCCGATCTGAGGTTCAAGAAACCTGATGCTGATGCAGTCATGGAACACTTCATCAATCAATTAGCCCTTATGGTTAAACAAAACTTGACCCTTACCCCACATACTAACAGTCTGCACACCAAGAATGAAATCAGAACTGCATCCAACCTTCACAATCATGCTATTGTCAGAGATGGAAAGGTTTTAGTGCAACCAGTTCAAGGTAGACAGTATGAACAGGGAAGAGGTGGAGTTGGTGGAGGGTATGTGGCTAATCAAAATCGTGGAAGGAATTCCAATCAAGGACAAGGAAAGCCAACCAAGTGCTACAACTGTGGTGGTGATGGACATATTCCAAGGAACTGCACATCTCCAAAACGTCCACACGAATGCTGAGAATACTTAGAGACAAGATGTTGCTTGTGCAAGCTCGGGAACAATGGTGCGTTTGGATAAAGAAGAGTTGTTATTTCTTGCGAGAGGGAATGCTAAGACGTATGATGCAGATGTGGATGAGCAGCCAATTCAGGAAATAGGTCACAATCATCAAAATGCCTTTCAAGTTGCCGATTGTGATGCATATGACTCTGATGTCGATGATGAACCTATTGCCCAGACAATCTTCATGGCTAGCATTTCTCCAATGGTCTCTCCAAAGGTCTCATCATCAAAGCAAGCTGGTCCATCCAAAGAATCAATCATCTCAGAGGTATTAAAATTATATGATGAAGTTGATGAGCAAAAGTTACATGACAAAGTGCAATCACATGAAACTTGTGAAACAGATATTGTTAGTATGGGTAATAGTAATATTGTCCCATATGATCAATATGTGATCCAAAGTGAAAGTGTGATTGAACCTAGTGATGCATCTTATGCGATCAATGATGACTATGTTTTTGATGAATACACTCCACGTGCCCCCAATGATTCTGTTATCTCTGAACTTAATGCCTATAAAGAACAAGTTGCCATTTATGAACAACGTGCTAAGTTTGAGTTAACCACCCGTGAGGAGGAAATGGATGACCAAATGCGTACAATTATTAGAAAAAAGTAACTTTAGGGAAGAAATACTAAAACAAGAGCTAGATTCCTTAAAAGAAAAGCTTAATAAAACGGCTAAGCAAAAACAAGAACTTCAAAAAAATGTGAAAGTGCTTAGCGGAATTTAATGCTAAGGAATCAAAACTTTTAAATGAATTTTCCAAACTAAAAACTTTGAAAAACAAACTTGAAAACAAATTGTACGTATAAGGAAACACCATTCAGACTGCTCACATGATCACTAAGCATAGAGTTCTAAGTGACAAACATAGTGAGGCTTGTAAGAAAGCTAGAGAAGCACATAAGGTAATTTATGATGGCAATGAAATCCTTAAGCCTGGACAGAAACCTAGTTGCGCTGAGAATACTAAGGAAGATAAGCGCAAATTAGAAGAAGTCACTAGAAAGAAATTGGATGAAAAACTTAAGAGCCCTTCATGCATAGAAAAGAAAATCAGTTATAAAACACCCAACTATGCTAAGGATAATTGGATTACATTTAACAAGTTTAGACCTCAAACACAGCTGACCCATGAACAAGTGTTCTAGAAAAAGGATATGGACATGAAAAAAACTGATGAGTTTGTTGAACAATCCCCATGTAGGAGAATGCTTCCTGCCACTGTATATCCCCCCAATACACCAATGCATTTAGTTCCTAGATCTATTCCCACTAAGAGCAAGACCTTAATCAGTCAATATGTTATTTATCAATTATTTGTTGATTTTGAGAAGACATGTAAGAAAAGGATCACACCTACTGGGATAACTGAAGGGAGAGGGGTTTTGAGCAAACTAAAGAATGCTATTTAACTGAGGTCATGCTTTTCTTTAAACAATTAAAAGGTCAATTTGAGAGTCTTAAAAAGGGGATGGATTCAGATATTAAAGAAATGGAAAAGGAATTTGATGCAATGATAGTTAAGGTCAATGACTATGAGCGAGAATTAAAATATAACGAGATTGAGAGGAAGAACTTGCATACCTTAAATGAGAATCTTATTTCTGAATGTATAGCTCAAGATGTGTTTTTACACTTGCCAACTAATTTTCAATTAATGCATCTCAATTTCATGAATTATTTGTTGCTCTGAAAGTCTCCCATAATCGTGTCATTGAGCTTGAGAAAACTAACTCTAAATTACATGAGAAAGCTGAACGGGATGATCATGATAACCTGGTGAAACATTTTCTAAATGGAAGTTGAGCATCTTGCTTTGCAATTAAAATATCAACATCTAAAAGAAAATGTTAAAACCTCAAATATCAAGACATCCTTGGATGCTCCTGAATTTGATGCAGCTTTTGAAATCAGCAAACGTGATGAACAGATTCGAGCTCATTGTAACACGATCAGAAAAATGAGAACCCAAATTTCACAATTAAATGGTGAAAAGAACAATGTGGTGGCTCCCAAATGCTTCCTCCTTTAGATTCTCGGTGTTCTCAAACTTTTCATCTTCAAAACTTGGTTAATGTTTTACAAAAGGAAAATGAGAGTTTTCTAGAAGAAAATGAAAAGGTGAAACAACACTTTAAAGAGTTATATGATTCAATGAAAGTCACTCGTCACAAGAACAACGAAATAATAACGTCTTTACAAAAGGAAATTGAGAATCTGGAGGAGTCGGTAAAGGGAAAATACCACTTGTCTTTAATGAGAATGTTGCATCAAAGTCATCTGCAGACTCTAAATATACTGTGAATGTTAAATACATTCCTCCTCATCTTAGAAATAACAAACTTGTGTTTCATAACTATTTCGCTTACCTTAGGGATAGTCTAGAATGTCTCCGAGAGATTGTAGAAGAGGATTTCATAAATAAGCCACTTGATAGAGAAATTAGGTTTGCTTGCATTCAAGCCAAACGATCTCAAGAGCTGCTAGAATGTTTAAGAGCAACGTGTCCTAAATCTTTTTGTGAGAAAGGTAAAGCTGTGATGCCTTGTTCTATGCTTAGCATTAAGAAAGTGAATTTTAATATGCCGTCGAGTAGCTCGGATCCCACTTCTATACCCAGTATAAGAAAGAGAACTCTAGAGTGCCTTCAATTTAGTTCAGATCCATCACGCGTCTAGTTCAAGAATGCAAAAGGTAGCTCAACCAACTAATGTTCCCATAATTCCCTCTACATGAGTAATCAGTGACACAAATGCAAGCGGGTCAAAGCCTTAAGGCAATACAAAGCAAGATAGGACCTCGCATGCTAAGAATGTGCAATGGAAGAAAGTAGAAGACCACCCTAGGAACATTAAGTTTGAGTTGAATAAAACGAATCGTGTTGATTCTAGTATTAGCTATAAGCGTATTGTAATTAATTCGAATTATGCTACTTTTGGCAAAACATGTAATGATGATTGTTTGGTTTCTGTTACTAATCATGAATGTGGTGTGAATGAGTTGATTAATGTTGTTAAATGCCATGTTAAGATAGTGAATACAAAAAATCAAGCTAAGAAGGCTAGAAAGCAATGGCGGAAGAAGGTTAGAAAACATTGGAAACCCACAGGAAGGAAATTTAGTAACATAGGTTATCATTGGATACCTACTGGCCGCAAATTCAATCTTAATGAGATGTGCGCTAAATTATCTAGATCAATGCCCATTAGGAAATGGATGCCTACTGGTAGAACTATTCCTTTAAGAAGTGAACATACTTTGAATAGGTCAAATACGGACACTAGCACTACATCTATCCCTGATGATTCCATTGCTTCTACTTCTGATGTGGGTGGTCCAATCACAGTACTAACCAAATGGAACCCATTCTTGCATGGGGATCCCAATTATCCAGTTATCCATTCTTGTCTGTGTTCAATTGCAGATCGTTCAAATCGTTCTGTGGTACCCTGGACTCAGTTTGTTCCAAGCACATGTGGAGACGGTCACGGCTCATGAACTTTGTGAGTAAATTCATCGGACGTTAGATACAGGGAATGATCATTTCGGTGCAATTATGGGTTATGAAGACTATGTTGTTGGTGATAGTGTTATCTCCAGGGTATATTACATTGAAGGTCTTGGTCATAACTTATTCTCTGTCGGTCAAGTCTGTGATTCTGATCTAGAAGTGGCCTTCAGAAAACATACTTGTTTTGTTAGAGAACTTGATGGTTAGGAACTTTTAAGAGGAAAAGGTGGTTCAAATCTATACACCATCTCTATCGAAGATATGATGAAGTCTTCTCCAATCTGCTTGTTGTCAAAGGCTTCAAAAAAAAATCATGGTTATGGCATCGAACTTTGGCACCATAAATGATCTCTCAGAGAAAATCACCTATCTTTTTTGAATGCCAATTGGCACCATAAATGATCTCCAGAAAGGATGTGTTAGTTGTGGTTAGTAATAGGCTTACCTAGACTAAAGTATGAAAAGGATCATCAAAGATGCCAATGAGACAAATAAATGGGAAAGCAAGAAGTATGCCCACATGGGGGTGTAGATAACCCAAACCTACAAACTCTTATGGAAGTTCTTCATACCATTCACATGGATTTACTCCTTGTGTGTTATTGACCCATGTCTATCAAACTCCACAAGAGTGCTGAGAATTGGTTACTTTGGATGCGGGAAGAAATATGTGTTAGTTGTGGTGACTTCTTGATTTGTGTTACTCTCGATTTACTTGGGTTAAGTTCTTAAGGACAAAGGATGAAACTCCATCGCAACCATATCGAAACCATCATCAAACTTATCAACAAGTTCACACACTGCGAGTTGACAAAACACGGCCGTCAGAATTGACACCAACTTTAAGAAATCATCAGAGCAGACAATGGAACTGAGTTTGTTAACAAAGAACTTAGTGAGTTTTATCAGGGGAGTTTCTAAGGTTAAAGGGAAGGGTTCGTGGTGGATCAAAGAAGATGTTCTCAAAAGTCAAATAGGGGAAGATTGTTGTTGGATTTTAGGTTCCGAACTCCTCAAGACGTTGTAGAACGAGGCTTGTGGAAGCCGCTAGAACAATGCATAGTTGTTTATATATTTTGTGCATGATTTACTTAAAGGTTCCAATGTTTCTCCTGGTGAAGCCATTGCCACTACATGCTACACTCAAAATCGATCCCTTATTCACACTTCTCATGGAAAAAATCCATATGAACTTGTCCACAATCGAAAACCTAATCTTTCATTCCTTCGTGTGTTTGGTGCATTGTGTTATCCAACTAATGAGGGTCAAGACTTAGGCAAACTTAAAGCTAAAGCGGACATTGGAGTATTTGTAGGATATGCACCAAGCAGAAAAGGATACCGAATCTACAACAAAAGAACCCGAAATATCATGGAAACAATTCACGTTACGTTCGATGAGCTGACGGTCAAATGGCTCCAGGACAACCCAGTTCTGGACCTGCATCACAACCTTCATCAAGTAGTCCCATCAGTTCTACTCTAGTACACGATTCTTCGCCAAGCAACTCCTTATGTACCTCCTTCAGAAGATGATTTGAAGAAATTGTTTGATCAATGTTTGATGAACACTATGAGCCAATTGCTAATGATCTGTCAATTCCATCAACAGAGGCTGCTCCTATCCCTGTCAATGAAGTTAACCCTTCAGTTTCTTTGCCATTAAGTCAAGAAGCGCTGCTTTGCGTCACTCGTCTCATCAACAAATCATCAATCATCGAGTGTACATCATGGAATTGTGTCCAGCACCTTTGATGGAGATAATCCCTTTGCTACTCACGAAGATGCCCCTTTGAAAACATATTTGCTCCTCGAATCATCATGGAACCATCTTCATCAGAGAAATCGACTCTGCTACTTCAGTTCCTCAACAACAACCACACGAACACCTTAGAAAATGGACACATGATCATCCATTGGACAACATCATTGGAAATCCCTCTCGTCATGTATCCACACGTAAAACAACATGCAAACGATGCCTTATGGTGCTTCTTCAACTCTGTACTATCCAAGGTCGAACCAAAAGATGTTAAAGCTGCAATGAATGAAGACAATTTGGTTCAATGCCATGTAAGAAGAAATTCATGAGTTTGATCGTCTTGATGTATGGGAATTAGTACCGCTCCGACTATGATATGATCATTGCTCTAAAGTGGATCTTCAAAGTAAAACTTGATGAGCATGGTGATGTATTAAAGAACAAGGCTCGATTGGTTGCAAAAGGATACCGTCAAGAGGAGGGTATTGACTTTGAAGAATCATTTGCTCCAGCTGCTCGTATCGAGGCAATCAGAATCTTCTTGGCTAATGCAGCAAGTAAGAACATGGTAGTCTATCAGATGGATGTAAAGATGGCTTTTCTTAACGGAGATCTTAAAGAAGTCGTATACGTCGTCCAACCTGAAGGTTTTGTGAATTCCGAGCATCCTACTCATGTCTATCGCTTGAAGAAGGCTCTTTACGGTTTGAAGCAAGCTCCAAGGGCATGGTATGATACGCTATCAAAGTTTCTTCTATCTACTGGATTCACCAAAGGAGCATTGATCCGACATTAGTTCACCCAGAAAGTCAGGCAAACATTTAATTCACATTCAAATCTATGTTGATGATATTATTTTTGCCTCGACTGACCCCAATGAATGTGACCATTTTTCTAAGGAGATGGGCTCCAAATTTCAAATGTCCATGATGGGACAAATGTCTTTTTTCTTGGGATTACAAATTTCACAAAGTCCCAGAGGCATTTTTATTAATCAATCTAAATATGCAAATGAAATTTTAAAGAAATTTGGATTTGACACTTGTGAACCGTTGACACTCCCATGGTGGAACGTACCAAAGCGGATGAGGACCACTCAAGGGATCATGGTAGATCAAACGAAATATCGAAGTATGATTGGATCCCTGATGTACCTCACACCAGTAGCCGATATTCGTTGGCTGTATGCATGTGTGCTAGATACCGGGCTAAGCCTACCAAAAAGCACCTTGAAGCGGTTAAACGGGTCTTTCGGTATCTCCAAGGAACCATCAACATGGGACTTTGGTACCCGAAGGACACCGGTATGTCACGAACAACCTATGCAGATGCTGACCATGCAGGATGTCAAGATACACGTCGAAATACGTCGGAGGTGCTCGATTTTTGGTGATAAGCTTGTGAGCTGGTCTTCAAAGAAATAAATGAGTACTTCTATATCCTCTACAGAGGCTGAATACATAGCCATGTCATCTTGTTGTGCTCAAATCCTATGGATGAGATCCCAATTATCTGACTATGGCTTTGAATTCAACAAAATCCCTTCGTATTGTGATAACAAAAGTGCCATTGCTCTCTCTTGCAACAACGTTCAACACTCAAGAGCAAAGAACATCGACATTCGACATCATTTCATACGGGAACAAGTGGAAAAAGGTGTGGTAGAACTCTATTTTGTGAGGTCTGAATACCAGTTAGCAGACATCTTCACCAAAGCTCTTCCTAGAGAACGTTTTGAGTTTATCCTTCCACGACTTGGTCTAAAGAGCCTACAACTGGGAACACTCAAACGTCTTCAAGAGGAAGACGAGGAGTAAATGGTTTTTTCTTCATCTATCTCTTGTATATATTTATTTAAAAAGCAAAATACAAAATTTCAAAACCCTCAAAAGAAAATAGAAAAATATAAAATTTTCAAAAATCCATAAAAATTAGAAAATCTTGAAAAATACAAAAAATAAATAAATAAATAAATAAATAATTGTTATTTTGTCATGTTTTTCTTTATTCGATATCATCTACGGACTTTGTGTTGACATTCAAAGAATTTCACGGGTTTTTAGATGTTCTTCGAATGTACATAAATTGCTTTAAAAAATTAAAAAAAAAATGAGGCGGAGAAAAATGGTGGTTTATTATCATTTCAGGCAGTAACCCGTTTTAAAAGTAAAGAATAGAGCCATGCTTAATCTTATTTTTCAAATCTCATGCTTTGATTCTTAAAACAAATGTTTGTCACCAAAAAGACAAATGTTTTCTTTCCAAATATTTTTCCGTCTAATGATTCTTTTAAAAAATATTTGTCATCTAATGAAAACAAAATTGCTTTGAAAATACCTCGTACTCTACTTTTAAAAATCACCCGGGCTTATCTTTGTCAAACTCTCTAACACTCAATCAACAACTCATGTCATTGATTGAGGGGGAGAATGATTTCAATTCAATCAAAAAGGGTATTTTTCAAACAATTGGCACGTAAAAGAGCAATGTCTACTTTTGAAAAATCAAAGAGAACAATGTTTTATACAATTGATTCAAGACCTTGACTAAGGTTATGTTTTCAAAAGATTTTTTTGCATAATTTAATCCGTGGAGTTTAAAGTCTCAGATTTGATCCTTATCGGTTAAATGTTTTCATAAGCAAGTCACAATCCTTCTCAAAAGCTTTCAAAAACAATTTAAATCTATAAAGATCACAAATCTCAAATGATTTGAAAATTGTGATCAGGGGAGAATTTGTGATTTAAATTGGATTTAAACTGATAATTCGATAATTGGTTTTATAAATATTTAGCAAACTCTCCTCCATTCATGTGCCAAACGATTTCAAATTTTCCATGCACATATTAAGGGGGAGCATCTATTTTAAACCAAAAAGGATTGAAACGTGATTAATTTGTTCCAAAGTGCAGGTTTTCCCTAATATGTGCAAAACTCTTTCAAATCTCGATGCACATATTGAGGGGCAACAATTTTCTTGAAACCCACATCCTTTCCAAAAATTATCCATAACAAAGTATGAAAAATACTAACTTTGATCAGGAAAGAGATGTTGATATCTTTTAAAAAATGGTAATCAAAGAAGTGAATCCTTCCTCTTGCCTCCGTGTGCCAAAACGATTTCAAATACATGATGCACATGTTGAGGGGGAGCTATTTTTCTAAAAATATCAAAAACAATTCAGGGACAAAATGCTTTGATTATATATCACAAGTATCTGGATTGATTTTTAAATGGTTTTCAATTGATTCCAATGGCAGATGAACAATACCAAATAAACCAACCAAATTTACTTTATGTATGGAGTTATAAGGATGGTTAGGTTAGGTATTCGTTCCCACGATCCTGCCAGAGCCGGAGGGATCTACCCAGGGACAATCTACTAGATAGTGTAGAGTCCTTAGGTATGATGAAAAAAGGAGAAAAGTGAGATATGGGAAGAGTGCGGACTTAGAAAGAGCTAGAACTTGAATAAACCCAACAAGGTTGTAGTTATGAAGTCTCGGTAAGCACTGAAGGGGCTGAAGAATGAAAAAGAATTGAATGAGAAAAGGGTGAAAAGAAATAGCCCTCCATTAATTCAACCTTAGGGCAGAAACCAGGTTCAATACATATGCTACTGGTGGTTACTAAGGTAACACTAGTATTGAAGACAAGACGTCATGGACCCAGTGACGCACTACACTACAACTTCCCAAGCTACTCAAGTTTCTCTTAAAAGGGACTTGCTTCATTCTCACGGGGAACCTACATAATCTATCGACTTTCTCTTAGAGATGGTTGATATCGAAGAAGGAGACTCTCTCCCTAGTCTCCAGCATAGGAACCAAATGTGCACAATTGAGTCTAGAGCCATGAGATCATCAACAAATCTCATTAAGGACACAATCAATGAAGACTCTCTGTTTCACACAATGTGGAAAGAGAGAATATACTTTTAGAGTCCTACGCATTATCCTTGTGGTATCGCCAGAACATCTGAGTGATATGTAAACATATTCACAATGAAGATGGAAAGCCTTCTAGAGCCAACATCAAACTAGCTCTTGGTAGGTGGCATGTGAGATCTATCCAATAGATCAACCATATGACAACTGAACAGAAACAATGGGGCGATTCAAATTTTTGAATCAATCCTGGTTCAGGTTATGGATTGACGGATACCTTTGAAAAACCGGTCGTTGTGCTTAAAATTCTTTTCTCTAGCACATCGACTGTGTATTAATGTTTCAAAATAAAAGGTGTTTATGACTGATAATTGTTTTTCATTAAAATCTTCGTTGTATTGCAAAAACAATTTGTATCAAGCAATATACAATTGTCTTCAAATCAATTTTTCATCAATCAGTGAATCTTAAATTCGCTGGTTCACTCACTCCGTGTTGTCTTCTTTGAGACGTTCCGGTTTGAGAATGGCTAGAGCAGCTGCGAAACCCTGTCAAGGGAATTCTTCAGAATTTTACCTGATCACAGGCAGTACTTGTACTGATCAACGGGGAACCGTGGGCCGTGTACCTCAATTCAACGAAAGTGATCAAAGACACTTTCATGCACCTTATTGCTAACTGTTGTATGCAGGTTCACCCGACGTTTGTAGCTGATCAGAATGGAGAGGTCAATCCATAGCCGCATGCTCACACAACACATTCATTTCAAAAGAAATCATGATAGGTGCATCAACGACTCGATATTATCACTCCATGCTTCTGCTACGCTGCTGCAAATATCATGAATCAACTAAAGCTTCCGCTACTTTGATAAGAAGAAATCATGATCCAGAATGTGAGCATGTCGGTCCACGTCACAACGTCACATAATGTCAACACCAAAATGGAAGAGTCGAGATTTATGCAAGCGATGATCTCAAAGCGGCTCAAAACTCATCATCACGTGGATCAATTAAAGACCTCCACTTGAATTATTCAAACATGGATAACATGAAGAATCAAAGACTACGAGCTACTGAGCAAAGAACTTAATCAAGAATTCAAGAACAATCTTAATGTAATATCTGTTTGTATTCTGTGTAAATTGAGGTGACCTCCCTTAGGGGGATATTGTTAGGAATTAGAAAATTCAGTCATTAAAGTGTCGGTCACCTCAAGTATATGTAATCATTAGAAAGCTCGTAGTCGTAGTTATTTAATGTTAGTAAGTAGTTAGTTAAGTAACACCGTTGAGGACGGACAGGTCTTTACCCACTGTATGCCTGATCCACAGCCCATAGGTGGCGTTTATTGTAAGACACTATAAATGCCCTCTACCTCCCAAGGTAGAGGGTTGGAGCTTCAATACCATTTTTCTTTGTTTCACATAGTTCCCAACTCTCTTCCCTTTCTCTCTCTAGAACTTTCTCTTTCTAAAACATTGTATACGACCCATATGGATTTGGTTTGATGTGTTTGTGAAATCCTATATCTTACATAAAGAAATCATGATAAGTGCATCAACGACTCTGATATTTTCACTCCATGCTTCTGCTACGCTGCTGCAAATATCATGAATCAACTAAAGCTTCCGCTACTCGGATGAAAAGATTTCATGATCCAGAATGTGAGCATGTCGGTCCAAAAGTCACAACTTCACATAATGTCAACACCACAATGGAAGAGTCTGAGATTTATGTTAACTGATGATCTCAATGCATGCTCAAAACTCATTATTACGTGGATCAGTTAAAGACTTCCACTTGGATTAACCAAACATGCAAAAATGAAGAATCAAAGACTACGGGCTACAGAGCAAAGAACATTAACAAGAATCCAAGAACAATCTTAATGTAATATCTGTTTGTATTCAATGTAATTTGAGGTGACCTCCCTTAGGGGAGATTGTTAGGATTTAGTAAATCCATTTATTAAAGTGTCGGTCACCTCAAGTATATGTAATCGTTAGAAAGCTCGTAGTCGTAGTTATTTTATGTTAGATAGTATTTAGTTAAGTAACACCGTGGAGGACGGACGGGTCTTTACCCACTGTATGCCTGATCCACAGCCCGTAGGTGGCGTTTACGTATGAAACTATACATACCCTCTACCTCCCAAGGTAGAGGGTTGGAGCTCATAATAATACTTTTACTTTCTCTCACTAAGTTCCCAAACCTCTAACTCTTTTCTTCTCTAAAACCTCAAGTTATATGCCTACTTGTAATCATGATTTGATGTGTTTGTGAAATCCAATATGTTACAGTGAAGAATGCTAAAGAAGTCAAGACGAAGGCATTAGTGAAAGGTGCCAAGCGTTCGTGTCAAGGGCATTAGTGAAATATGCCTAGAAGTCAAATCAAGTGGCATTAGTGAAGGATGCCAAGGTCGTATAATCGATGAGGTGCATCGTTATACAAATAGTGATAGTTTGTTTCCAAGGATATTGATATCCTTGATGGTGTTGTAATAAGGAGTGGGTCTCCTTTGGGGTTAGGTGTTGTGTAGTGTTAGGTAGTAGTTCCTCCTTTGTAATGGAACTCGGTACTTAGCATAGTACCAGATAAAGGGTAGGCAACGTTGTGGTAGGTGTGGTTCTCCTTTGTGAAATAACCCGGTGGTTAGCCTAGTACCGGAAAAAGAATAGGCGATGTTGTGAAGGCTTCTCCGCCATAAGGAGTTGGTGTCGTGTAGTGATTACGAACTCTCGAGTAGGTGACTCGGGGAGTGGAGTAGGGCAAGGAAGGTGTCCTTGTAGCCGAACCACTATAAATACTCGTGTCGTGGTTATGTGCTTCTTACTCTTTATCTTTCATTACACATTTATATGTTAATCTATCAATGTCCAACATACACATCTAAATGGATTGACATAAGTCGATCTAAATATTTTAAAACAAAGTTTTAATCGGTAAAACTATTCAACCCCCCCACCTTCTAGTTTTCCACAATTGGCATCAGAGCTTCGTTACCAGGTTTCTTAGTATATGTTGTACTTTAAAAACTTGATACGATCCGTGTATGTTTGAAAACTACAAAGAAGGATTTTTTTTTAAGTCATGTTTTGAAAATCATCATAGTGCTTAATGTTGGAAAATGATAGAACATTCTAATATTTTCCTTGTTAAGAATTCTCCATACTTGGAATTGGGCATACCAAGAAGATCATGAAGAAATTCTCTAAATATTTCTTTTCGTAAAAAGAATATTTAGCAGTGTATTCCTCACACATGGATCTGGAGATCCTAAGAAGATCACAAAGAATTTCTCTAAATGTTTCTTTCATTAAAAAGAATATTTAGCAAAGATGTGATCTTTAATAATTTACATTTTGTTATTATTATTAAAGTCTTAGTTGTATGTTTACTCTTTATTAGTAATACTTAAGTAGTTATCTATATTAAAATCATCATCAAGAATAATATTCTTCGTTGATTTATATAGACTACACTACAAACCTGTAATAATGATATCTCGGCTATTCGAGAGCCTTGATCATTATTCCTCACAAAAGGACTATTGATATTTCATCTATGTCAATAAGTATCCATGTGAAATTTCTTATATTATAATAAAATGGGATTTTGTCATAATATTTGAAAAACCTCTCAAAGAATTACGACTTATTCATAAAAAGGGAACCTCGTCAAATAGGATTAGTATTAAACCGTCAAAACCCCAAACCACAAGTTATAGAGCTTAAACATTCAACTCTAGGCATTTTAGAACTCCCAAACCAAAGTTATCAAAAAATGCTTAAGCTGAACTTTTGCTGTCATACCGGATCCCTGAGTTTGAACTAGCCGGATCCCTAATGAGAGGGATCCGTGGGATCCGTGCAACAGAAGACAGCATAAGTTAGAAATGATCACTATGGAAGTTCCACTATCACTTTCCCTTCAAAGACTCACGAACAAAAACCCAATTACTGTTCACAGGAGCAATTTGATCATTTCCTTCAAGCAAAACAATCTCTTGTGTAAGTATAATCTTCACTACATTGTTAATTTAATTCCTTGATTTCTAGGATTACAATTTTTCCTCTTTAAGAGTTGGGTTCAAATGGGTTTGTCATAATTTGTTACCACATTGTTTTCTAAGATAATCTAAATCAAAGAATTAACATTGTTAATACAAATTAAACCCATTTCTTGAATTCAATAAAGATGATTTGAGCAAAATTGTGATCAAACCCTTTAAGCTACTATTCACAATTAACACCACATTGTGGTTTTGTTGTATAGGAACAATCATGCCTAGTAACCGACAACAAGACTATCATGATACCGCCCACTACATCCCAATGTACCATCGAAAGGATGGACTTAGCCCAGAGGATAGGAAAGCTTTCAAGTTGCTTGAAAAGAGACTTTTTCATGAAGGTTGTGTGGTAGAACCATCATTCCTTGCCAACACCGACATCCGACAAGTTTTTGAAACAATTGGCTTTGATTGTCTTTGGACATAAACGAGCAAATTTGCCCGGTGTTCATGCTCGAATTCTACAAAACAATGAGAATAGTTAGGAATGAGAACGAGACCATCTCAATTGTCTTCATCATAAATGAAAATGAGTACACTCTTTCGCTTGTAGAATTTGGAAGAATACTACGCATTCCATATCAAGGAGTTTGCATGTTTTCGGCAACACAGATCTCGACCCTTTGGATTACATCAATCAATTGCCTGACATTCCTAGCCCATCACATGAATGGCAACAAACCAAAGGGATCTTCAAGTGCTTCGCCAACTTCTTGAAGAAAAAGAAGTAGAGATGGTGTTGGGAATTGCTGAGTTGATGATTACAAAACCACAAGCAAGAAAGAAGAACAAAGAAACAATGAGGGATGATTATGTAATATTTAGATAACTTTTCTAGTAAGCTATTATTAGGGTTTTATGTAACCTCCCTCTCCTATATAAAGAGGGTAGGGCATCTAGGTTTAATCATCTCTTCCATCCCTTTCCTTCATCCTTTTCATTTTATTTTCATAGCAGACATCTCCCAATGAGAGTCTGATCAAACGCATAGAGCGTAGTAGTAGTATTAGTAGTTATTAGTTTCTTTTAATTAATAAAGAAAACCTTATTAGTAATGTTGATTGTGTTATTCTATTCCGCTGTGCATCCAATCAATCAATGTTACTCATACCCTAGTTGAGTCCGGATCTTGGATTCTACAGATGGTGAGATGAAGAGTGGAGGGGAGGATGAAGACGGGGAGTGATATGGAAGGAGATGGGGAAGTAAGGTAAGGTCATAGGACCTTAATTTGTGAAAACAATTTGAAACAATGGTTTGTAACATCTAAACAATACTTTGTAGAGTAGGATATAGTATGTAGGTATTGCCATAACTTGGCATTGAACAATTTTAACTTAGGAATGAGTAGGATGAGATTTTACGACATCTTGAAATCATTCAAGTAGTCATCGTCACTCATCTTTAGCTACCTTTAGTTCCCCCACACTTGCTATGCGTTATACTTGATGTGTTCTTGCATTTAGTTATTGTAGAAATAACTAGGAGAAGCATTTGCTAAGAGTGCAAGAATTGCACATTTGCTAAAAGTCTTCTGATCTGCAGTAGCCGGATCCCAGAATTATAACTGGCCGGATCCTTCCCAAGAGGGAACCGTGGGATCCGGGAAGACAGATATCAGATACAGATCACTATACATCCAAGTTATCCCCTTAATCAAATCATGATGACTAAAACATGATTCTTTAATACCACTTAAGGCTTCCTCAAGCACAATAGGTCTCACACTCACTCGTAGGTAACTTAGGATCAAATTCAAAGTGCCTTTGATTTATCAAACTCACCAATATCCACCACATTTCTGCTCCAATGCTCACACATTATTCCTCACATCTCAAAACACTTAGTTTGATATTTCTATCAATTTTAGCAAATTGATTTTAGTCACTCTTAACTCAAAATAGGCTTGAAACTAGTTTTTCATTTTTCTTTATTTTTTAGGATTTTCTCAAATTTCTCTTGAGCCATCATCTGATTTATAGGACTAATTGCCATCATTTTTCCATTTCAAATCAAATGGTATCCTCCTCAAGCACTTAGTTAGACTCTCTAAAGTCCACTTTCCTACCCAAAAACCATCATTAAGTATTCTCACTCCTTATGGTTGAGCATTTAAGACATCCACAACTCAAGACATCTAAGGAAAGTCAAATCCTCAAGATTTATAGGTACTAGACCTTACAAAAAGCATAATCATTTCATCACATATTTTTCTGACAAACGGATCCCTGGTTTATAACTAGATGGATCCCTAGTGAGAGGGATCCGTGTCTACAGAAAGACTTTAATCAGCTTTTCCTTCAAATTTAAGCCACCTTTGGTAATCTAAACACCTTTAGTTACCATTTAATGACTTCCTAGAGCTGAACAACATCTTAGTTGGCCTTAGTGCATGCCTAATCCCCTTAGTGGTCATGAATTTAATTCCCTAATTCAAATTCATCCTTTATAAACCAAATACTCTTGAGGTTTAGTCATCAATCCTATCTAATTCTCAAAAATCAGTAGTTAGAAGCTCATATTGCATCCTCACCATCACTATGACTAAAGCAGTTACCAACAACTCTTCAACCAAAGGCTCATCCAAAAGGAATGGTCATATTATTCATGAGATTTCATCCACCGAATCATCTCCCGTAAGAGATAATAGTGCTAGAATCCCACCTCAACAAACCCAATCAACAATTGTTAAGAGAACCGCAAGAACTAGCACTAGACCTTTTGGGCTAGAAAAGGGTTCATCAAGCTCTAAACCAAACGTACCTAGTTCTAGCAAACCGTCTAAGCCTTCATTTATAGAGCATAGACTACACCCTTTCACCGAGCCTCTCTCTCACCCAAATCTCTATTCATTAGAGCATTCACCACCAAGAACTTCTCATTCACCAACCTTCTCGTTAAATAAGGAACCACCTTCAACACCAACTAGTCCATCATTGGAAACAAGAAACCACCAAGGACTTGATCATATGGAGGAATTTCCATTACCACCACCTTCATTTTTAGTAGAACCTCATCCTACATTTCTCAATGAAACCCCACCAACATTTGTAGAGCCTCCTCAAAACATCCAATCTCCTCCGGTTCCTAATCAAGACAATAATTGCTCTAATTGTCTAATCACCTAAGGACTTGTTCAAGAAGTACGAAACGAGTTGCATTTCATGTTTAATCATCTTCTTGAAAGATTGGACCAAATCAACAAGTCTACTCATCCTTAGACTCAAGCACATTGTTGCTTCTTAAGTTTTGGTCACTTATTAGTATTAGTAGAATATGTATTACATTGCTAAATGATTCTCTTAGTTTTAGAGATTTGTTGATTATCTCTTATGTTTTATTGAATGATAGTTTATATGCCATATAGCTTTGAGTATATGTTTGTTGCTTGAATACATATCTCACTTCGATGTTAACATTATTTGGTACATCACCATTGCTGAATTCTGTCATCAGATAGACGGATCCCTGAGATTTGCCTAGACGGATCCCTCCAAGGAGGAAACCGTGGGATCCGTGCAACAGAAGACCAATTTTCTACTAACTTGAGTCTTATTTGCAGGAAATTATGTACTATATACTTGTTTTCTAACCTTTGTTTTGTAGATTTTCAAAATACACATGAAGACTTTGACACCCTAAGCTAAGGGGAGCTTTGTGTCAAACCATACATTGCAAAACCATTTGCAATATAATCCTCATATGGATTACATTTCATTACGTCCCATTGCAAAGTTGCAATCATCAAGGGGGAGCATTTTCGTCACTAAGACGAAACCATTTGCAAACATATTTGCAATGCATTAGTTTAGTAGTTTTTACTTGACGCCCTCACAAAGGGATGGACTCGTCAAGGGGGAGTTAAGACGAGAACTCTTCCCGTTACTTGTTCTCTTTCTTTTTTTTTCTTTTACATGTTTTTCTTAAAACATTGTGTTAGTTTCTTTTCGACGCTCTTTTTGTTTCGACAAAAAGGGGGAGAAGAGAGTAAAAACTCCAATTCGAACTTTTACGAATTTTAGTTTTTCCTTAAAATAATTTTATGTTTTGTCATAAACAAAAAGGGGGAGATTGTTAATACAAATAAGCCGTAAAAACGTTTATTTATATTTTACGATCTTCTAATGTTTTGTCGATAATAAACGTAAAATCATTTTAACGAAACAAATAAAAATACGTAAATGGTTTGAGCCAATAGTTTTCTAACACACTTACGTTTTCACATAAAACACTAAAACAAGTATAAGTGATTTTATGATTTAGTAATACATATGTACAACAACTAGTGTTTACATATTGGGCAAATATATACATAACTAATATGTATTATAATGGGTAATACAATTGGGTAGAAACTTAAGTATTTGACCCATTGACCAAACACATTGAATGTAGTTGGGTACAACCCAAAGTCCATGACCCATACTCATGGAGCTTGACCCATAACCCATTGCATGACATCATGCTTATGTCATATATGGATAATATCTATGACCCATGGTTTTAATCCATGGCCTATAGTTTTAATCCATGTACCATAGACTAGATGCATTGCATCTTATAGATATATTGTATCTACTTGGATACCCATGATCCATAACCCATGACCCATGACCCAAAACCCATGGGCAAAAGGGAGCGTCCCACGGATCCCCAGTAATACACTGGACGGATCCCTCAAGTGAGGGATCCGTGGGATCCGTGGAACAGTAGATGTTTTTCTTCAATAAATAGTGAGCCATTTCTTCCTTTTGGGTTGCCACTCCCACACATCCTTTCCCCAAGTATTGTAACCTTCTAACCACAGATCCTAAGGGATCTTTCTATGTAGTTTGTCTTTTGTTATTGTGTGATTCTCTAGGTTCCTCTTAAAGGCGAGATCACCATTTCTTGAAGTCGAGCAAGCTCAAGTCCATGAGTTGCCATACTTCGTCATCATCAAGACTACTGAGGTTCTCTTGTTGATACTTCTTTCTTCCTCCATAGAAGTGTTGTGTCCAAGGCAATAGTGAAGGATGCCGAAAGAGTCAAGACGAAAGCATTAGTGAAAGGTTCTTAACGTCTGTGTCAAAAGCATTAGTGAAGAATGCAAAAGAAGTCAAGATGAAGGCATTAGTGAAAGGTGTCAAGCGTTCATGTCAAGGGCATTAGTGAAAGATGCCTAGGATTCAAATCAAGTGGCATTAGTGAAGGATGCCAAGGTCGTATAATCGATGAGGTGCATCGTTATACAAATAGTGATAGTTTGTTTCCAAGGATATTGATATCCTTGATGGTGTTGTAATAAGGAGTGGGTCTCCTTTGGGGTTAGGTGTTGTGTAGTGTTGGGGAGTAGTTCCTCCATTGTAATGGAACTCGGTACTTAGCATAGTACCGGATAAAGGGTAGCCAACGTTGTGGTAGGTGTGATTCTCCTTTGTGAAAGAACCCGGTGGTTAGCCTAGTACCAGAAAAAGAGTAGGCGACGTTGTGAAGGCTTCTCCGCCATAAGGAGTTGGTGTCGTGTAGTGATTACGAACTCTCGAGTAGGTGACTCAGGGAGTAGAGTAGGGCAAGGAATGTGTCCTTGTAGCAAACCACTATAAATACTCATGTCGTGGTTATGTGCTTCTTACTCTTTATCTTTCATTACACATTTATATATTTATCTATCAATGTCCAACATACACATCTAAATGGATTGACATAAGTCGATCTAAATATTTTAAAACAAAGTTTTAATTGGTAAAACTATTCAACCCCCACCCCTTCTAGTTTTCCACAATTATCAACATCAATAACAATGCAAAACATAATGCAAACTAAACTTTAAAGAATTAATATCATTAATTTCATTATCATAATCAATAACAACAAATAAACAAAATATTTAGTTAAAAAATCAAATTGAATGTACTAACCTTTGGTGGTGTACAGAGAAGCAGATGATGTGAATTGCAATGCAATGACTGCTCCATTTTATAGAATGGAATTAGGGTTAACACTGCTATAAGTAAGGAAATGATATATCAAATTTCAATTTAAAAAAAAAACTATAATCTCGGCAATTTAACTTAACAATTCCGCCTTTTTTGTTACACAAATAAAAATTTCAAATAACAGATTACAAAAAAATCAAATTTGGTTGTTAAACAAAATCCTTTCCTTTTGAAACTTAATAAGAGATTAAACACAAATTCAAATTTTTTTGTTACACAAAATCTTCTCCTGGTGTTACATCAAATCGACATATTAAAAAATTCTTCAAAACACAAAATTCAACACAAACTTACTAATTACAGATTAAAACAAATTATTAACCACAGAAATATCACTAATATACTGAAAACTGACTATTTGATTGTAGTTCATACCCTTTTGAATGACATAAAGTTATCACCACAAACGTAGTCGGCCAATTGATGTCGTGAATTGATAAACAAGTAATCTACCAAATAATAACAAAACATAAATATCAAATCAGGAATTATAAATCAAATAACAAAAATTATTGAAACCCTAAATTAGTATTCAAGAACAAATTCAGGTTATTACCTAATGTCGGCATAATTTATGTTTTGATTTGGTGTAATTTTATGAATCGGAGACCTAATTTCTGAATTGATTTGGCGCAATTTCCTCCCAGATCTCCATCAAGAAGATTATTTTCAAAATAATGAGGAAAGGAGATGATACCGGGGTTGTATTTCTCAATCTTGCCTAGGTGGACTTTCCAGCGTGGCATTTAGCATGTACAGGTGGCAATAAATCTTGTCATGTCATCAATTGGAAACACTCTATTATATAGGTTTGGATTATTCCTTACTTCAAGATAGATGAATTATAAAAGGGACAAGTTATATAAACCCTTCTTTTTTTTTTACAAAGGGCACCCTCTCTATTTTTGCATTTTTTTTATTTATTTATTATTTTACTTTTTTATAATTTTGTTTATATCAAAAAACTATAAACCTGAAAGTACGGAACATAAAATATAAAGTTTAATGAGTCAAACGCTTAAAACTGTTAGAAATACGAAACAGAAACTGACAAAAAATTGTGTTGTATTGAAAATAAATATGAGACAAAAAGCATCTTTGACCAAAACCCTTTATGTCACATCATAGGGGGGTTGTGACATAAAGGGGTTTGTATAGTATGACTCATTATAAAATTATCATCAAATAGAATGTACAATCATCAATCATCTATTGACACAATTTAATGTAAAATAATTGAACAAATTAAAAATAAAATATTACTTATATATCCGTCTTATTATAGTAGTTTGATTTTAGTTACTTTGACCTAAATAATTTATTTGTATTACATAATATTGATGCAATATATAATAAATAGATTGTGGTTTTAAATGTATTTTAATTTGTTATTTTTCATCAAGTGTTTATTATACAAACAAAACATTTGGTCAAAGTCGTGCAAAAGGAAACTAGACTTAAAATTTGGGACGGACGGAGTATTAGTCTTTAGAGCAATGAATGTAAAGTGTATAATTATAGTGAAAGCCCACTTGAAGTTCAAACATTATCAAGTCAAATATTTAAGATATAAATCAACCAAGTTGTTGTGTGAATAATAATGGTCCAAACAGATTTTAAACGGAAACATTTGTCACATCAATATTAAAATATACTACCTCCGTCTCATTATTATTGTTTCCGTTTGATTTTTTCGATCTTTCTTTTTCGACTTTGACCTTAAATATTTTTGTTTGTGTTATACGATAGTTGATGAAAATTATACTAATGAAAAATACAATTAAAACTCAATTCATTCATATATTTTGTATCAAGTATTCCATAACACAAACAAAAATACTTAAGGTCAAAGTTGTAAAAGAAAAACTGAAAAAATCAAACGAGGACAATAATTTTGAGACGGAAAGAGTACAAGTTATGGTTTTCAATTTGTCAAATTCATCAAAAGTCTCGAGTGCCCGGACCCTTTCAATGAATGAAGTGTGTATTATGTTCCAATAATTCTTTGATAGTTGTTTAATTTGTCAATGCAAAGTTTGAATAAGTAAAAGCAAGAGTTAATTGCATTTTTGTTTTCTGTGATACGGCCAAATTCCCTAAAACTTTAAAAATGCAGTAATAATCTTTATTTTAAAGTTTGGATTGCATTTTTATTTTTTAGATAAAGTTAAATCACTAAAATACCTTTAGTCTTGTTCAGAAAAAAACAAGGGTAATTCGGTCATTTCACATCGATAAGGACCAAAAATGCAACCCAAACTTAAAAATAGAGACTATCGTTGCACTTTCAAAGTTTTGGGGACAAAACCTGCAATTTGGCCAAACCATAAGGACCAAAAATGCAATTAACTCTAAAAGCAACATTAGAATAAATAGCTTTGGAATACCACATGTGTCCGGCCAGAAGTTATGTAAATACATAGTATTGGAAATTTGGAATCGGTAGAAACAAGATGTTTGAAAATCAAGATCAGGAATTTTAATAAGAATCAATTCTCTAAATGCCTCAAAAACTAAAACATGATGTTATATATGCCTAAAAAACCTTTTTTTCAAAATAGACTTGGGCGAATAAGTGATTTCACCTAAATATTGACACGTGACACATTTTTTATTAATAAAGTACATGGACGACTGAGCGACTCTACTAGAATTTTGAGTTTTTTTAAGATGGAAAGGTAAGGGACGGGAAGGTGGGAGGGAGGGAAGGGATGGGCTTCTGAGTGTTATTTTATTCCGTCCAATTTTGGGCCGATTGAGAAAGGAAACGGGTATTAAACATTACATGCCTTTGTAAAATTACAATATTATCCTCAATCTTCATGCACGATTTATATATTTTTTGACTTAATTCTCCCATATCACAACTGCCAGATTCGTATCAAAATTGTGATGATTGTTTATTACAAATTAAAAGTGATTGTTCATAGTCATACAGTAGTACACTACCTTGTAGAGGTTGGTTGCAATGTTTTAAAAACCGGGTTTTTAATCGACCCGGTCGAGTCACCGGACACCGGGTCGACCGGTTTGACCGCCGAGTCAACCCGGTTTTCTATTTTTTATTATTTTATTTTTTCGACCGGTCAACCGGTTCGACGCCCGTCTAACCGGGTCAACCCGGTTTTCATAAAAAAATTTTGAAAAACCAAAACCCGGCCGGGTTTCATGACCCGGGTTGACCCGGGTCACTCAAAACCCGGCGGGTCTAACCGGTTGACCCGGTTTTAGAAACCCGGGTTTTTTTTACCCGTTTTAGTGGCCGGGTACCGGTCCGACCGGTTGAACCGGCCGGGTCGACCCGGGTTTGAAAACATTGGTTGGTTGTGATAATATGTTGGTTATCATACTTCACGCATTATCCATGAAACCAAGTAGCCTGGTCCTCATAATGTATTGTCCCTTGTCCGTATTTTATATACTGAAACAAAACTTTACCATACACGTACTCATTCGATATAGAATACGATGAGTCCAACGTTAGGTGCTTTTGCCAAACATCATCTTATGTGGGAGTCAACAACGAAATTAAATTTTGGTATTCACGGTTTCATTATTCATGATTGAGTTTTATTTTGATGCCTAAACATGTATGTTGGCTAGAAAGCCTAATCATCAGCGTAACCAATTTCACAGTAAAAGTTCAAAAGAGTTTTCAGAGATATATAATCCGTTCGTCAATATACCATATGCATTCACATCGATGTTTAATATGCATTCATAACGGAAAATCAAATCAATATTTCATCAGTTCTTGCTATATCATGACCAAGTGGAGGGTTGAATGTCTTATTCACATAAGAATGTTACAATCGACAAGAAGATGGAAACACACAGGATATGTATTAGCTTCTTGTCTTTGTGAAGTTGCATATTGGTAATACGAGTGTATATTGGTAATTTGTGTAGCTTCTTTTCCTTTCCTTGCTATTTTAAAAAAAAAAAGAAACTCAATAACACAAAAATAAATAACCACTTTTTTCACTATGTCATCCCTTACTTTGCCCTTCCCATCTCATCTCCTTCCATTCTTTAAATTTTAGACTTGAGAACAGAGCGTAAAAAAAAATGAAAAAAACCAAACCCGGCCAGATTTCGAGAACCGGGTCACTTAAGACCCGACAGGTCTAACCGGTTAACCCGTTTTTAAAAATCTAGTTTTTACCCTTTATTTTTTGCCGGAACCGGTTCAACTAGTTAACCGGGCCGGATCAACCCGGATTCAAAACATGGGTAGAAATTAATGTGTAAGATCAATATGAAAGGCAAACAATCCAACAAAATTATTGGAGCAATAAAATAAAGAAATTAGCATATAACTTTCTCTCATATTTTCGAACACTTTGCAAGCACTCTTAAGCACACACTCACAAACACATCATATCTTTGATCAAGTCATTAATTGACACACATTGTTCATTACACAATAAACACTATACATATGTCTCCGATATCATCCAACCAACCTAATTTTGTTTACTACTTCATCCCTTTAATGATTCTATTTGGTACCATGCACCATGCATGAGAAACAACCAAATATGTGCAAGAGGCAGACTGCGTGCGAAACATGCAGAAAGCCCACTATGCCACGATATATTTACTCCAATACTACCAAGTAAACATGCATCCAAATAAAAATAATGCAAATTGTCGCAAAGCATTTATCACAGTCAAATATGGAGGACTCAAAAATAAAGACTAGAAGCTCCATTCTTATCCGGTATGAGGACGCATGTGTCACTATTTATTCGTTTTAAATATGAAATATGATGTTAAAGATGATATGTTTGGTGTTCATCGATTGTTGTTTTTTTAATTAAAAAATGTTTAACCACAAACCAATAGGGTTGTTGTTAGCAAAACCCAACTACTAAAGTTAGATATTTAGGATACCGATTTTTAAAGATCGATGATTTGTAATGTCTAGTACATATTTAGAGTCAGGAGGTCTTTGTTTTTTAGGAGGCTCTGAATCTGAATCTGAACCGCGCATCTGAATCTGAATCTGAACGGCGGGTAAATCTGAATTGACCGAATCTGACGCGGCGAAATGTGAAAAAAGCGTGTTTGAAAAAAAAAAAAAAAAAGCGATGTTTGAACGCACATTTGCTTGCTCGTACTTTTTTTTTTTTTTTTTTTTTTTTTTTTTTTTTTTTTGTGTCAGCAAGAGGCATTCAGACATCTCTCTCAAGTCTAGACCATTAAGATCTTACTGACTCTTAACGCGTCTGAACGGGATCGAAAAAAAAAAAAAAACGGTCTGAACGCCAAAGTCTGACCGCGTCTGAACGGTTCAGATTAAAAGACTGTTAAGAGCCTCTTAATGAAAAACAAACACCACCTCAGTCTCGCTCCATTTTTTGGGCCATCATTTTTTAGTGTCACGAATTTGAAAGATCCTAATTAGCAAAAACTGGCAAGTAATACAGAATTTTAAGCATTTTTTATTTTAGGCCTATAACTTAGACAAAAAACCAAGACCAATGTTACTAAGTTAATAAAATTCATCATCGCCATATATATTAAACAATTTACACTAGTCACGTGCACGACGTGTGTCTAGATAGTTAGCTTGGTCGGAAAAGTCTGTTTGTTAAATGCCCATCATTGTTCTTCATTTCATTTCCATGTCTTGATTTATAAACTAGTTTCCTTCTTCACTGTCATTCTCTAAACATTCAATTGTAACAACAATAATTGTGTAAATCATATCTCGAGTGAGTTCTTCATTTGAATTCTTGACTGTTTTACGAATCAAATTTCATTTCTTATTTGATTTTTAGTTTGATCATATCACATCATTAAGGCTCCAATTTCAGAAGCCAAAATTTGCCAAAACTTGTAAAATAACCGAGGATTTTAAGCATTTTTGACTTTTTGTTCCTAATTCGCAGGTCTACAATTTGTTATACAAAAAGGAGAAAAAAAATAAAGAAAGAAATAAAAAAATAATAAAATAAAAAAATAACCTAAGACTCCTTTTAGAGGTTCATAATTTCTACTTTTCGTTTGTTTTTTAAATTGTCTTCTCCGATAAACTAATTAATTTTTCATTAATCTATATCTATACTACTTATAATGCATGAATGACCTTCTCTCTTATTTAATTTTTAAAAGCACCATTAATGCAATTTTAATCAAATAC
>OU343223.1:133717147-133808024 GCA_910596185.1 Chrysanthemum makinoi | reverse complement strand
TGATATCGATATTGTGGTTTTATCCATACACACACACCCCTAAACCTCAACGAATCAGTTCTCTAAACCTCTAACTTTCTCTCTCTAGAACTCATCTTGTACGCCTACTTTGGTTATGGTTTGATGTGTATGTGAAATCCAATATGTTACAAGAAAACATAGACATTACATTGTAGGATGAATAATTGGGTTAGTATACTTTCTCACCTCTGTTCACAACCTGAATTTACTTTTCGTTATTCATTTCTTGTCTTTAGTTTAATTAATCATTTCATAACTAAAACCATTTAAAACCGTGACACTTAGACTTAATAGGATCCTCATCTACATAGCTCTTAGGAACGACCTCGGTTTTACCACCTTCTATACTACCCATGATCGGGTTCACTGCTCATTAGTGCAACAGGTAGACCTTAGGTAGATGAGACTTATAAATATTAAATCCTGGTCGGAAAACCTGCATCAATGTACTTAACCTTTTGTACCTTCGTCATTTTGTTGACACTGCATTCTGTTTCATAATGACCTGAATCTTTGATGTGAGGTTCGTAGGTAGCATTCTGAACCGTAGTCATAAGACAATTATTCTCATTTTGAAATACCATATTTTGATTCACAATCTGACCCCTCTGATGTCTAGCATACTGCCTTGCATTTTCATCTGATTCCTCATATGTATACCCCTAGCAAATCCTTTTTGATTCCCAATAACATCAACCATTTGGCCTTCTTGACTCATGTGTTTACTAGGTTGAGCAAACTGCGTATTGTGAGTGTACGATGAAATCTATTGGTTGTTGTTATTTGGTGTAGTGGAACTAATGTTTAATGCATTGGAGAATGAAGAAATAGCATTTTTGAAAGCAGTTGTGTAATGATCTTGATGAGTTGTCATTGATGAAGGTATGAGTGATAAACTTGATTTAGGATCGATTCAACGATAAATGAGTTGTGTTTGATTAAGATTAAGCTCGGTTGTTGTAGTTAAAATTTGGTCTGAAAACTTAAAAACCTCAATACCTTCTGTTAGGAGCGATTTTGGGCCTCGAAGGTTGACTTGAATGGACTTTAGAAATTTCACGTTCTCACGATCGTTTTGATAGGTAGATCACTGAAAACGGAGTTACGGTTCAAAAGTTATGGCCGTTTGAAGTTTTGCTGAAAATCTTGCCTGTAAACTTGTTCTTAGTCGTAAGATTTGGGTGCTTAGTCGTAAACTTGGTCCTTACTCATAAGATTTGAAGCTTATTTGTAAAAACAGTCCTTACTCATAAGAATTGGGTCTTATTCGTAAGCAGTCCTTACTCGTAGATTTGGTCTTAAGTAAGATGTAGTCCCTTCGTAAAATTTGTTCTTATTAAGTAAGGTAGATCTTACTCATAAGATTTTGTTCTTATTCGTAAATGTGCTTACTCGTAAGAATTTCAATCGTATCGCACGATGTTCATAGATGGAAACTTGATCCATATAGATGTTTAGTTTATTGGTCATGGAATCATCAGGCACATAATAAGTGTATTCATCAAACACACATTAATCATTGATGGCAGAAGATGCATCACTTGGTACAATAAGACTTTCATCTTGCTTCACATATTAATCATATGGGACAACATTGCTATTACCCATATTTTCAATATCTGATTCATGTTGATTGTACTTCGTTGTAAATCTTTTGCACATCAACCACATCATATAGTTTTAGTACATCTGATATGGTAGATTCCTTGGAGGGACCGGCTTGTTGAGGTGAAGAAACCATTGGAGAGATATTAGCGATAAATATAGTGCGTAGTTGGTTCATCATCAACATCAGTCGAATGCATCTGTCTGCAACTTGGAAGACATTGGGATTGTTGCATTGCCAAATCAAGTCTTTGGATGTTCATCCACATATGCATTATATGTTTTGGCATTCCCTAGCAGAAACAACAACAACTCTCCTCAAACCCAGCTCACAGCGATGAGTTAATCAAATACTACATCATTTTTGTACCATTTAAACTGCAAAAACATCTGAAAACACTCAGAAATACATCAAAATGATAAAAATATCACAAATAAGTGTTTTATGTGTTTTAAATGCAAAATATCAAATCGGATGAAGCATTATCAAGTTTGCATATTTGGCAGTTTAGTCCCCAGTTTCAAAAATGTCAAAATCGAGTCCTTGGGTGTTTAAAATGAAATTATTCAAACTACACCCTTGTACTATTCATAAATGGCAAAATTGGTCCTTATGATAAGTTTTGAGAAAATTACAAGTTTGGTCCCAAGAGTTATAAATGTGGCGGTTTGTTCCTTGGTGTTATAAAAAATGGAATTTATCAAATTATACCCTTGTACTATTCACATGTTACAATTTAAGCCCTTGTGATAACTTTGGAATATTTGCAGGTTTAGTCCTTTCATTTTGCGAATTTACATAATTGGTCCTTGTTATTAATACAAGACCAAACGGACCCTTGTGTTATTAATAATCCAAAACCACAAATCCAAATCCAAGCCCAATCGGTAGCCCAAACCAACCCACGATTTAAATTATAAAGCCGCTCATCACGTGCTTCTCCTCTCCACTTTGTTATCCCAAAACCGTGGTCTCCACCTCCTACCACTTTCCACCTTATCCCCATTTGGTTAACAACCCCCCCCTCCCTCCACAACCTCCCAAATTGCATTAAATGCAAAAACACCTTCAAGACTCTTTTGGCAAAACTCCACATATACGATTATGATGATTGAGAAAGATTCAATGGCGAGGATGAGGTGGAAAAGTCTTAGGGATGTCGACAGAGTCTAAAAAGATCATTATAAAGAAAGCTAGAAGCAATGTGAAGAAGTAGTAGAGTAATTTAGTTTAGTTAATGTCGTTTTAATAAATTTTCAAATTCTAGTGTAAATTTAAGCTTTCAAGTACTGTATTATCAACTCGGTGTATTTTTAATCCTTTCTCAATAATCAATTTAAAAGTTTAGTTTCATTTTCAAGTTTATGAAATTTCTTGTTAAAAATCTAATATTAATTTAAAGATAATTTTAGTGGATGCTAAAAGATATAAGCTCATATAAGCTCATATATAAGCCTTTATAAGCTCACTTTAGCTTATTTTTACTCGAGAAAATCTCTACTCAGATTTTACTCTCAAAATTACCTTAGTCAACAAAAGTCAACTGTGAAGCTCAATGTGGACTCAGTTATGGAATGGGGTTGTTGCAGAGTTTGGATTGGGTTGGAATTGATTAGATTAGTAGTTATTTGGTTATGTTTTAAGCTTCTCAATACATTGGTCACTTGTGAGTACTTATTCTATTTCTATATCTAATATAATCTACATATTCTATTTGAGCTTGAATCTATGGTTAGGATTAGATTTTATCTATTAATTAAAATTGTTATTAGGTTATTTTGATTGGTTTGAGTTGGTATAAGCTAGGTAATCATTTAAATTGATTAGTAATGGAAACTGTTTAATAACTAGTGTTTGGCATTTGGTGCTAGGAGAGATTGAGGTTAGCTCGATGGTTAACACTAGTTGCTTCAGTTTTGCTTAGGTATAATAGAGTTACTTTAGTCATTTGATTGCACCTAGGATTAGTAAAAGTCAAAACTCCATTCATACTGCCCTTATGATCATTTTCGGTTTGAGTCAATAGCTAAAAGTTTGCATATAGGTTTAAAGCTAATTAGTATAGCTTGCATTAGGTCCATTTTATCATTAAACATCATAATCAGTTCAATAGTTAAGCTCAAATTTCATTTTAGTCAAAGTTTCATTTCTGTTTTTTGAAAGTCAAAAGTTGAAAAACCAGTTTTTGCAAAACTTTATGAATTTCTCATGTATTCAATTCTGTCACAATCAAGAAGTGATATTTTGGATTTTACAAGTTCAGTTGGTCTAGTTTAGTAATCTCATCTTTATTGAATTTTATCAAGCTTCTATAAGCTCCAAATCATCCTCAATAAGCCATTTTTGCCTGTCTCACACTCGGCCTGCAGTGTGAATCGAACTTTTCTTGGCAACCCATTATAAGCTTCATTTTAGCTTGTGAGGAGCTGAAACTTGTTCTAATTGTAGTATTGTTGGTGAAATAAGGATTTCCATTTCTGGTTTCCATTTTGTTTCTCTCTAGAAGCTTAGCTTAAGCTTAAAAGTACCCTTAGAAATTTGATTGGATAAAAATAAGTGATAAGCTCAAATCTTGATTAGTGCATCATTAGTGGTTAGGATTAGTTATAATCAGCTTATTTAAGTTAGTTTTTATATAATAGCTGTATTAATAAATTGGTAGCCTCCAGATAGCTTTTGCTTATTCAAAGTAGCTTATTAGTATCCTATTTACATTCTGACTCTTTATTTCCCAACATAAGCTTATGTTTTCTTATTTTTATAGATTGAGAATATAAATTTAGACTTTTCCTGAATTTTCATAATTTTTCATCACTGTTTACTATTTTCTTATTTTAAATCAGTTTTAAGACTTTTTAATTAGCTTTTATTACAAATAAATCGAGAAAAGTTTAAAAAAATATGTTTTCAATTTTCCTAGATTAAGATAAATATAAAAAGCCAAAAATATTTTTCAGAATTTTCTTAGTTAAAATAGTATTTTCTAGCATTTTAATTAGTTCTAAATAGTAATTAATTAATAATAAATAGATAAAAAGCATAAAAAATATATTTTCAGTTTTAAAAATTAGTTTTATAATATTTTAGATTTTTCTAAGTTATAATTTCATTTTTCTAGGTTAATTTTGTATTTTCTTATATTTTAGTATATTTTAAATAATTAATAAATAGTTTTTAATTAATAATAATTAGATAAATAGTTTTAAAAATAATTTTCTTTTTCCAATAATTTTCTAGTATAAATAGGATTGTAATAATGTATTTTTCATATCGTGGTATTTTCCTTCTTTATTTTCACGTTTTATTTCATACGATTAATTAGTTTTAATTTAAGCGTCGTTTTAAGTTTTTGCGTTTATCGATTTTTAAAAATAGTGATAGCGTTTATTTAATATAATTTATCATTTTAATTTTCTTTAATTTGCATTTAAGCCCTGTAATTTACAAACTTTTTCTTTAGGTATAATTATTCCAAATCTCCAAACTTTTTACCATTCAATATCACCCGATCCGAGATTAAGTTTACTACGGTGTTCACACCTCGTTGGGACTTAACGACCTGGGGATACACTATACTCCTCTGATCTTCATTGCATTGTTTTACATTTGTTTGAAGTTTATTCGGTTGACCATTCACAAGTGGTTAGTTTGTGTGATAAACGGTTTGAACCAATCAAATTTTTAAGCCAACTGCAGGGAGGTGTCTTTGCGTTACTACAATTTGAAGCATCGGTGTTGTTGAATATACATCCATTGTATATTTACCATCCTTGTTCATATCTTCTTATTAGTATCATATAAAAACAAAGCGTTTCGAAAACATTTTTAAAATCAGTTTTCAACAAACACAAAAACCCAAAAAGATTTTCTTTCTTATTTTTACAAAATGTTTTCAAAAATACCAAAAATATTCCTCTTTACCCTCTTACCCTTTTTGATTCTTTATCCCTTTACCCTCTATCCATTTGATTCTAACTTCTATTCTCCTCATGGAATCTCACTTCGGCCAATTCAGGCGAAGTTGAAAAACTTCATACTTTATCACAAATGTCAAGAATTGGGTGTTGTTAAGTGATGATCTATTCTAGTAGGGAAATGGAGCGAAAAGGGGTGACAAAGGACCGGTACTTCCCTCGATAATGGAGGTGCTAAATACGTCCAACCTACGGTTATCCAAAGATCTAACCCTCAATTGCTCCTAAGCCGTCTAAAATTGATCCTAAACTTTCACGATTCTGGTTAAAAGCAAGCATGCAGAATTTAGACGGTGACGCAAGAATGACTTGCCAAATCTTCACGTTTCTCTAGAACGAACCGAGACCATAGCGGAAGTGGTGGAAATTGCTAGCTCTCGAGCACACCACTATCCCACCTCGGATTTTCAAAATGTTCGAGACTTAATAGTCATTTGGATCACCATGTTGGTTTTGTTGATTCTTTGAATGAACCGATTCCTTCTCATAACTCTCAAATGGAATCGTTTATTCCTTGTGTCGGTTGTGGTGAGCCTTTTTTTGGTTCACCATACGTACAGTGTGCGTGTGTACAATGTGGTAATGATATTAAATAGCGGGAGTTGTTTGTTTTGTGGTTCGAGGAATTCATTTGATTATGATCCTAACTCATTTAACGACCCCTCAAACTTTTCAATTACCCACCAGCCCGACTTATCTTCAGATAATCAACATAGCTGCTGTGAATTTTGTGGAGATCTACCAAGGATTTGAGTGTCGTCAGGAAACCGCGTTTGTCTATGAGCAGTTTTCCGGTGATGCTCGGAACTTTGGTCAAGACCAATATCTATATAATTCACGATCCGGACTCAAGATTCTTGTTGTGAGAACGTGGAAGTCCCCATTTCCTTTCGATTGTCAAACAGTCCATTTCCTTGTAACAATTCACGACTATCCATATATCGACCAACCTCCACGGTGCAAAATGACTCAAACTCCTCGGCAAACCCAACAAGACACTTATCTAGAGCTTAGGAGTCAGTGAAAGCTGCGGAGTTGAGTAAAGCGGCATTTCAAAATGCTCCAGTTTTTCTTGTGTATATTGTGGGGGTCCTCATGATGATTATCAATGTCAACCTTCTGGTTTTGACAAATCTCCACTCCCACAATGTCCCATCATTCAAAATTCACATGAGAAATCCATGGAAGAATTGCTAGCTGAAGAGCGGGCTGCTAAAATAAATTCCCAAATTGCCTTTGAAAAATCTATTAGGGAATCAATTGCAAAAGAAAAAGCAGCCAGATCTAGCTCTCAATTCGTTTTATTCTGATGGCCATGATGATGAGGATGCACTTGGTATCCTACAATTTTATAAAGATTCATCAAGTTCATCGGTTGATATCCCATGATTGAGGTTCATTCTCAAACAAATGCTATCACACGAAGCTCCCACTCACTCTCTGAACATGGGGGCGAGCATCTTGACACTTGTTCCGAAAAGGAATGGACGAATTCATAAAGTCTAGTGTTGAGAACCTTGTCCAATCAGAGTCCACGAGGAACCGAGCATATGTGTGATTCTCTTTCCCCTCTTGAGTGTTCAAAAAATCATTTTGAGACTTTCTTCGATTTTAGCGATGATTGTAAATCTTATGGGGACATTGAGAATGTTGAGGCATCACTTTCACATTTTGATGTTGATCCTTTTCTTGAGGAGTTCACGATGAACTCCTGCATCATTCCACTTTCATGGAAAGTGATGATCTCTTTGATTTCAAAGCCAACCTAGGAGAAATTGAAAGTCTCCTTTGTAATGATTGTTCACTCACTTCTCACCCTAACGGTCCAATAGAATGTTAATCACTTTGTTCCAGGCGTTCAAAACAACTCTCACTAATCCTCTATTTGAATTCAACTCTGAATTCACTTTAATTTCTGAGAATCCACTCTTTGATACTCAGATTGAGGATAGTGATGAGTCTCTGATGGAACAAGAGTTCCGAGACTTACATCACGTGAATGATTCTCTTTACGAGGAGTTCTCCTTTGAACTCACTCATATCATATCTCTACCAGAATATGATAACTTCCACTTTGATCTAGACATAAATGATCTTTGTGTTGGGAGGAAATGTTCTCAACCATGAGAACTTGCTTGATATCAAAATCCCATCCCTCCCACCCACAATATGTCTTGATCAAATGAGCTTTTAATGATGAGATTCATGATCCAGAAATCATGAATTCTCCTTCTAATGATGATGAGTTAGTCATGATGTTTATCATGACTTTCTTTCTCTTCTTCACTTATCCGTAGCTTCTCTGTTCTTCACTCCTTAGGGAATGAAGACATTATTTTTGACCCGGCATTTTCATTTATCATTTTTGAGAGGTTCTATCATATCTCATCGGTGTGGAACTTTCACGTACTTCAATGTTTGTACAAACATCTTGAATAAAAGTCCGATGGATTGTCTCTTCCACTTACTTCCCCATGAACAAATTAATTCGAGGGTGAGTCAAGCAGCGACTCGGTAATCAAAAATGTAGTTAAACATGGGTTTTCACTGTGTGTACCACCCTAGTGTGGGGGAGTTGCCCCATTGTTGTATATAAGTTTTCATAAAATTCAATATTAAAAAGAATAATTGTTGTGTTTCTACACTTGGCTATTATGTTATCTTTTTACGTTCTAAGTTTTGACATAGTAGGTACTTTGAATATTGAGGACAATATTCATTTCTAAGTGTGGGGGAAATTAAAGCGAATGATCATAAATGTACCCTTTTAGTCCCTTTTTCCCAAAATGGCCAAATTTTAAAAATTTTGTAGTGGAGTACTATGTACTAAACACAACAAATGGTAATCAGTCCACCATGTCTAACACACATAAGGATTGGCTAATCCAAGAGCAAACGGCTCTTGGTAAAGATATCTCAAATCCGTTGACGGCTTGCAATTTGCCTAAATTGTATGGTGTTCGACTCACCCATATCCTAAAAGTGAAGAGTTGGCTAGCCCGCAAGGTTATGGCTTGTGGTAAAGGCATTGGAAAACCATAATTGGTAATCTACTCACCAAAGATAATATTGATAATATCTAGAAGTTGGCTAGTCCGAGGAAAAGCGGCTTCGGTAAAGACAAATCAAATCCGTTCTGACTTATGATTTGCTCAAAATCATTTGGTTATCATTGTACCAAAGATCTTACTTGAACTAAAACAATGGCTACTCGGAAGTAATGGCTTTTGGTAAAGAGATAAAATCCATTAAGTTTTCTCAAAATATTGCTAGGGACTAGCAATATCTTAGTGTGGGGGATTGATGAGTGTCTAAATACTCATCATTTTTGTACCATTTAAACTGCAAAAACATCTGAAAACACTCAGAAATACATCAAAATGATAAAAATATCACAAATAAGTGTTTTATGATCATTTCAGTTTGAGTCAATAGCTAAAAGTTTGCATATAGGTTTAAAGCTAATTAGTATAGCTTGCATTAGGTCCATTTTATCATTAAACATCATAATCAGTTCAATAGTTAAGCTCAAATTTCATTTTAGTCAAAGTTTCATTTCTGTCTTTGAAAGTCAAAAGTTGAAAAACCAGTTTTTGCAAAACTTTATCAATTTCTCATGTATTCAATTCTGGTCACAATCAAGTGATATTTTGGATTTTACAAGTTCAGTTGGTCTAGTTTAGTAATCTCATTTTTATTGAATTTTATCAAGCTTCTATAACCTCCATCCCTCAATAAGCCATTTTTGCCTTGTCTCACACTTTCAGCACCTGAGTGTGAATCGAACTCTTGCAACCGTATAAACTTCATTTTAGCTTGTGAGGAGCTGAAACTTGTTCTAAGTGTAGTATTGTTGGTGAAATAAAGATTTCCATTTCTGGTTTCCATTTTGTTTCTCTCTAGAAGCTTCTGCTTAAGCTTAAAAGTACCCCTTAGAGGCTGATTGGATAAAAATAAGTGATAAGCTCAAATCTTGATTATTGCATCATTAGTGGTTAGGATTAGTTATAATCAGCTTATTTAAGTTAGTTTTAGAATATAATAGCTGTATTAATAAATTGGTAGCCTCCAGATAGCTTTTGCTTATTCAAAGTAGCTTATTAGTATCCTATTTACATTGCAGCTCTTTATTTCCCAACATAAGCTTATGTTTTCTTATTTTTTATAGATTCAGAATATAAATTTAGACTTTTCCTGAATTTTTCATAATTTTCCATCACTGTTTACTATTTTTCTTATTTTAAATTAGTTTTTTAGACTTTTTAATTAGCTTTTATTACAAATAAATCAGAAAAAGTTTAAAAATATATTTTTCAATTTTCTAGATTAAGATAAATATAAAAAGCCAAAAAAATATTTTTCCAGAATTTTCTTAGTTAAAATAGTATTTTCTAGCATTTTAATTAGTTCTAAATAGTAATTAATTAATAATAAATAGATAAAAAGCATAAAAAATATATTTTCTGTTTTAAAAATTAGTTTTATAATATTTTAGATTTTTCTAAGTTATAATTTCATTTTTCTAGGTTAATTTTGTATTTTCTTATATTTTAGTATATTTTAAATAATTAATAAATAGTTTTTTAATTAATAATAATTAGATAAATAGTTTTAAAAATAATTTTCTTTTTCCAATAATTTTCTAGTATAAACAGGATTGTAATAATGTATTTTTCATATCGGTAGGTATTTTTCCTTCTTTATTTTCACGTTTATTTCATACGTTACGTAGTTTTTAATTTAAGCGTACGTTTTAAGTTTTTACGTTCGTCGATTTTAAAAATAGTGATAGCGTTTATTTAATATAATTTATCATTTAATTTTCTTTAATTTGCATTTAAGCCCCTGTAATTTACAAACTTTTCTTTAGGTATAATTATTCCAAATCTCCAAACTTTTCCCATTCAATATCACTAGATCACAGTTCGTTTGTGCTACAGTGTTCACACCTCGTTGGGACTTAACGACCCGGGGAAACACTATACTCTCCAGATCTTCATTGCATTGTTTACAGCTGTTTGAAGTTTATTACGGTTGACCATTCACAAGTGGTTAGTTTGTGTGATAAACTTGACGGTTCAGACCCAATCAAGCTCCACTATCTTGAGCTTGCACCAGTAGCATCTTATCCCTGAAGTACTCTGCGTGCGTGATGTTTAGGGGAATGCAGTTCCTAACAATGTCCTTCCCTCCACTTGTAGCACTTGATTGGTTTACCTTGACCCTGAGCGTGATCCTTCCCGGTTACGATTACCATAACCCGGCTCGGCTCCAACATTCCCATAACCAGTTCTAGCTCCAACATTCCCTTGTGCATTATATGGTGGATTCACATTCTTCCTTCCTTGCATGTTCTGAACCACAACCCTTCCATCTTTAATCGTAGCATGATTATGTAGATTAGATGCAATTCTAATATGGTTGTTGGTGTGGGGAAGTAAGTTTCTGTTTTGTTGAACCATTAGGGCCAGTTGGTTTGCAAGGTTTTCAATGAACATGTCAGATGGGTTATATCTTGGGTCTGGAATGAGTTTGTGATTATAATGCTGATTAGGTATGACTTGTGATGCTTTGGTACTTATCCTCACATTTGAAAGAAATGCAGTTGAGTCATTTGAAGAGTTTGTAGCAGCAGCATTAGGGTTGAACTTCTCCATGATCATACGTTCAAATGCAGCATGCTTCTCATGTTGAAGTAAGTAAGCATGCAGTTGTTCATAGTTGGTTTTCCTCAATCCTTTGTTCAATTTGAATGCAGTAACAAATTTGTGCCATTCAGGGTTCATGTTGTTAACGAACTTGGAATTGAGTTGGATATTTGGCATTGTCATTTTGATGTTCCTCATATTATTCACAAGTTTGTGAAACCTCACATAATATTCAGTGACACTTTTCCCTGGGTTCATCTTAAATTTTTCAAAATCATCATATAGCTGTGACTCTCTATCTTCCTTAGTCAGTTCTGAACGGAGAGAAGCATCTTGACATTATCCCAGGCTGCCTTGGCCTCAGTATTGTGATTGATCAGGTTGTAAATGTCTTTTGTTAAACCTTGAAGTATAATGTTTGAAGCTCTAATGTCAGCATCATATCTCTTCTTCTCCTTATCATCAAGTTTATCATACATTATTGGTTTATCCAACCCCAAAACGACAGTTCCATCAGCTGCAGTTTCAAGAACATCCCTGGTAGTTCCAATTTGAAATGGTCCTTCATCAATTGACTTAATGATGTTAACACCATTATCTTTGCCCAAGCAATACAGTCTAATTCTCTGTGCCCAAGAGTCATAATCAGTTCTATCAACCATAGGAGGACGAGTATCAGACCCTGCAGCTTGAACATCATTAGCAATGGAAGAGGTGTTTATAGACATGATTCCTAAGTGCACGGGATTTTACTACTCTTTGATTAAACCGGGAAATAGATTCTTTCACGGGATTTTATTAAATCAAGAGAAAACCGTAAGACTTAACACAAAGAAATGACAAATCTCAGTGAGACAAATCGCACAAAGGTCAAATCGCAGTTTCACAAATCGCATGATTACCAAACCGCTTCAATCAACTCGCAGAATTACCAAGTCGCTTCAATCAAATCGCAGGATGACAAACTGCAACAATCAACTCGCATCTATTATCAAATCGCAACGGACAAATCGCACTCAGTGACAAACCGCATAGACAAACCGCACACTTTGACAACTCGCAAGGGGACAATAGTAGACCCACTACTTGTGATTTTGTCCTTTTCCATCAAACCGCAACACAACACTCAAATCGCACTGAATATTGATCAAATCGCATACAAGGATGCTCAAACAGCAGCGATAAGGATCAAACCGCAGTAAATACAGAACAAATCGCATACAAAATCAGATCAAATCGCACCAAAGTAACATCAAACCGCAAGCAAGAAATTGTGTACGAGGGTCAAACCGTATCCAAGAAGAACTTCTAAAACCAAACTTTTTCAATCAAAAACACTACAACCAAGATGAATCTAGCCTTCCAAACCAAAAACTAAACACTTATAGTTATTCTAAACACAAAGTACAATCAAAATCCAAACTTTAACACTAAATAAGATCAAAATGGTGAAAATGTCTCTAAACTCATTCAAACCCAAAACTTATGAAAACCAACTAAGAATCCAAGAACATGTAAGTAGATGATCAAACCATGGCTCTTGATACCATTTGTAACATATTGGTTTTCATAAACACATAATCACTAACACTTGAATTCGAATGAGGTTTGTCTAGAGAGAGAAAGTGGAGAGAAATGGGAAGTTCTAGTGAGATAAAGAAAAATGCATTATGAAGCTCCAACCCTTTGCCTTGCTAGGCAAAGGGTATTTATAGTGTCTTACATTATACGCCACCTACGGGCTGTGGATCAAGCATACAGTGGATAAAGACCCGTGCGTCCTCCACGGTGTTACTTAACTAACTACTAACTATTACTAAATGACTACTACTACGAGCTTTCTAACGAATACATATACTTGAGTTGACCGAGTCTTTAACTACTGGATTTTCTAAATCCTAACACGTAAGAAACTCCTAATCTGGTGGAACAACAACAAATAACATTGGATGACAATAAAACAAACATCATAGGTTAATAATATTCATCACGCATATTAAAAAGTTGATTACCGCAATACCAAAGCCTATAAATACCATTTTGAAGCGTCCTTCGTCATTGGTATCAATGGCCGTTACAGTACCCTCATTTTCCAACTTCATGTTATAGCAATAATGAGGTAACTGCGCAAAAAATTCTGTAGGGCTACACGTCAACATCTCATGTGTTACATTCCCCCCACTTGCTCGTTTGTATGAAATGTATATTTTCCATTATAGACTAATATCATTTTGTATGTCTTTTCCTCTAAGGATCCTGCTAAAATCTCTCAATTTATTGACAATCAAGTGTGCCACTAATTTTTGTGTTGTGTTGCGATGCTTAGGAAGGATTTTAGTAAGGGAACACGTGTGAATGTCATTGATTCATGTTATTTCGAATTAGTTCCCTTTGGAATCTTTTGTGTGAATATATGCCAATCAAAATTTGAGTCGACACATCGTACACCATACCTAGCTGTACAAGATTTAACAACTACGTATTCAAAACTTTCTCTTAAAGATTTTTTTCCTATCTCAAGTATGGCTTCATCCTTTCCCTTGTTAAACTGAGTGCCTTTTTTCATAATGAATAGAGCATCAAATTTATAACATTTCGGTTTTTTAATAACAGGTGTAGGTGCATTGGGTGTAGTAGGCATATTTGTAAAGTTTTTTAGTCTTTGCCACTTTTGGTGTAAATGATGGTATTCATTTCCATCTTCGTGGACCTGTTTGGAAAACAAAGAAACATTAAGATCTATATCTAGTTTTTTAGAAGAAGAAGACGGTCTTACCTTTGTTACACCGTTATCTGTAACAGCTTCAAAGGTTTCGATGAAAAGCTTTAAGACTTCATGTTGGGAATTATTTAAACCAGACTTAATACTGCTAGTGTTACAAGTTAAGTTTGGTAGGCTAGATTTAGTAGTTAAGTCTGCCAGTACTAAGTTAAGTCTGGCAGACCTAAGTTAGTTCTGTTTAGGATATGTAGTTAACTCTGTTTATGAAAAACAGCATAGTTTGTTAGAAATATATTAGGGAAGGATATGTACGCATTGAGATATCTTAGGAAGAGATATGTATATCCTTCTACACGTTTTGTAGATACTAGGGTTTCCTTAGTATATAAAAGGACCCCTAAGGCATAGTGTCTAGTACTAGAGTTTACAAAAGTTATTAGAACGATTAATAGTAAAAGTTTATTAGTAAAATAGCAATTGTGTTCTTCTTGCTTGTTTTTGTTGGAATCACTCCTAACTAGTATTTCAAGTGTTAGTCATTAATATGTAATAGGTTGCTTAATTAGGATTTTATGTTAGTGATGAGTGTGTAAATACTCATCATTTTTGGTTAAATCTGAACTGCAAAACGTTTAAAAATGCTCAGAAATGCATCAAAATACTGAAAATATCTCAAAGTTGCATTTTATATGTTTCAGATGCAAAATGTTTAAAATCAGATGAAAAGTGAGCTAAGTTTGCATAATTGGCAGTTTCAGTCCCAGACTTCAGAAAATGGCAAAATCAGTCCCTAGGCATTTATTTTAAAAGAAAAGTCACCAAAGGTCCTTTTGGAAACATAAATTATCATATTTAGTCCTTTGGTGAAAAATCTAAAAGTTTTGAGAAATTACATGTTTGGTCCCTGGGAATTAGAGCTTTACATTTTTGGTCCCTATGTTATATTTACACAAACGGACCCTATTAATATACCCAAGCCCAAATTAAAACCCCCTGGCCCAATCATATTACCCGGTCCAAACCACGACCCATGACCAACCCGTTTCAAAATAAAACACAGCCCAAATCCGTCTTCCACAGACCGAAGGATTATTCATAACCTCCCCCCTCCAGCCACCTATTATCAACCTACCTCACTCCTTGTCTCCCCCCCTCACCTAACTCAAACCATTAAATGCACCTTCTTCCCCTCCAATATGGAAACCAGTTTTGGCGCCAAAAGCCAAATCAATGGCTAAGATGATCCTAAGCAATCCAATGGCCAGGAAGCAGCTTGGGATATGATCGAAGGAGTGAGAAAGGAGCTTTGGATTATAAAAGAAGCCAAGAGGATGCAAGAGAGGGAGTAGTTAGTCTAGTTTTCAAATTTGTATCTCGTTTTTAGAAGCATTAAATTAATTTAAGTTTTAAGTTGTAACTTTCTGTTTTTATGTACTCACTTCAAGTTATTGTATCAATATAAACTATTTTCAAGCATCAATTTAAGTGGCATTTCTATTTCATAATATTTTAGTTAACTGTTGAAAAATTCCATGTCCAATTCTTAAGTTTGATCCTCAATAAGCTTCATATAAGCTCAAAAAAAAATACTTATCTAAGCTCAATAGCTTATGGTAGCTCTGGGACAATTTCAATCATTTGTGTTAAAAGTCAACGAAAGTCAAACTTGGAGCAAAATGGGTATGAAATGGATTATGGGTTGGAAGCATGGATTTGGGTTGAATCAAAGCTAGGTTAGGGGTTGGATTAGGGTAGTGATCACTTGTTCACAGGATTCAAGCCATAGTGGCTTTGGACCATTTGTAAGTACTAATTTTCTTTGTTCTTGGCGAATCTGTTTTGTAATCTTAAGTAGTTTAAAACACGTGAGTTAATCTGTGTTTTAGGATAAGTAAATTTAGTTTGATCATTTGTGCAAGCTCAATCAGTTGTTATTCCATTTTAATAAGCATATCGAAGTTAAAAGGTGTTTGGATTGCTTGATATAACTGCCTTCAAAGCTGTTTTGATCTAAGGTTTTTGTTGCTTTAGTCTCTATTATCACTAGTAAACTCAATCTTGTCATCTTATTGCATCCTATAACACCTAAAGTCAATATTTCTTAAAATCTGTCTTATTGCTTACTGTTGTGAATTTTAGAATAGCAAATCCTTGTTTTGTGTTTAAAAGTCTCAAACATTGATTGCATTGTGTTCTTTACATCATATAACATCAACATCAGTAAATCATTTGATCTCAAAATCCTCAAAATTCAAAGTTCATATCTTGTTTCAATAGTCAATGGTGTAAAACTGGTTTTATCAGATTTTGAAGCAAGTGCAAAGTGCTCATTTTGCATAGTTAGGGTTTGATTCTTGGTCTAGTTGTAGCCTTCTTGGTGGTCTTGAGAACCACTTATCTGGTTTTAGCTTTTGTTTGCTAAATAAGCTTGTGCATAAGCTCTAAGTCAGGTCCTAGTTGCCTTGTTCAATGAGCTCAGCAACAACTGAGTTTTTCTCATTTGCCCAAGCACTGCACGGGCTTATCCTCTGCTTCTCAAAGTCTAGTTTTTGGTGTACTTGATCTCAACCAGGTCTAGAATAAGCTCAAATTTGTAGTTTTTAGTTTTGGCTTAATTTGTAGCTTGTGCTTGTCTTAGCAGTACACAAGCTGTTTTTAGCTTATTCTCATAATCATCAAATCTGTGTTATTTTGCTATTCAGTGGTTGTAGCTTGTTTATTTCTGTTTCATTTGGTCACTTTTAGTATGTCATAGTTTCTGTTTTCAGTTGGTAGCTTGTTTGGTTCATTTGGCTTATTTTAGTGCTTATTTATAAGCACTTGTGACATCATTTTCATATTCTTCCAAGCAACCATATGTTTTTCCAATTTTCCTAGCTTCCTTATATAATTTTAGAGTTTTCCTGAAATTTTCAGATTTTTCCAAGCTTGTTTGCTATTTTTCTTAATTTAAAGTAGTTTTTAAGCATTTTTAATTAGCTTTTAATACAAAAAATTCAGAAAAGGTTCAAAAAATTAAGTTTTCATTTTTCTTAGGTTTAGATAAATATAAAAAGTAAAAAGTAATTTTCCATATTTTTCATAGTTTATTTTGTAATTTTTAGTAATTTAATTAGTTTTTAATAGTTTAAAATTCCTAGAAAATAGAAAAATAATCAGAAAAATACAAAAATAGTTTTGAAAATTATATTTTGATATTTTAGACTTTTCTAATTCATAATCTTATTTTTCTAGCCTAATTTCCCATTTTCTTGTATTTTAGGTAATTATTAAATAGTTAAAAATAGTTTATAATTAGATAATTAGTTATAAAAATAATTTTATTTTTCTATAAATTTTCTTTTATCATTAGGATTGTAAAAATGTATTTTTCATATTTTTAGGATTTATATTGTTTAAGTTTTACCTTTTTATTTGTACGTCGCGTAGTTTTTAATTTAGTTTATAAAACTTAAAACAAAAACATTAGTTTGCAAAATAGTGATAGCGTTTATTTAATATTTTTTATCTTTTTAATTTCTTTTAATTTGCATTTAAGCCCTTGTAGTTTATGTCCTTTTCCTGTAGTTATAATAATCTCAATTCCTTTTTTCCGTTCAAATCTCGATCACTATCGTGTGATAATCCATTGCATAGCTCTTTGGGACATAACGACGGGAAACACTATACTCCGATCTTCATTGAGTTCGTTCCGGAACGTTTTAAGCATTGTTACGGGTCATTCACAAGTGGCGGGCTTGAGTGATAAGCTTGGTGTTCTGGGCGCATCAAATTTTTAGCGCCGCTGCCGGGGAGCTGTCTGATTATCTTCGTCTAGCAATTAGTGATTTGGATATTCCTCTTGTTTATACCATCGTATGTATTTATATTTTCTTATAAAATCAAAAACCAAAAGATTTTTCATCTTTTGTTTTTTACATCATGTTTTCAAAAATACCAAAAATATTCCTCTTTACCCTCTTACCCTTTTTGATTCTTTATCCCTTTACCCTCTATCCATTTGATTCTAACTTCTTCTATTCTGATGGAATCATCGATTCCTTGCGTCGGTTGTGGAGAAGCATTTTGGTTTAGGTAATCGTTGGTGTACTGCGAACGATGCGTAATGACATTCATAACGGAAGTTGTTTGTTTTCGGGTTCGAGGAATTCATGTTCTTATGATCAAAATTTTTTCAATGAGCCGAAAAATTTCTCCGACTACCCACCCCAACCCCAAAATTTTTCATTCAATCGCAGATATTCTATGGTTGTGGGGATCCGTTAGTTGATTTTCGATGTCAACGATGTTCTTGCGAGAGGTGTGGAAATGATCTTACGGATGGCTTTTGTTCGTTTTGTGCCGGGCGAAACTCATGCACTTATCGAACTTTTCCAATTATCCTCAAAGTTTTAGCCACCTCTCAAATATTCATTTGAGCAAGAACCGTGCTATCAAAGTTTTAATGACACATCGTTTCAGAATGTACGAATTTTTTCTTGCCTGATTGTGGAGGTCCTCTTCAATGTCAACCGTGGAATCAAAATTACTATACTTCCGGTTTTGACAATTTTGAACCTCCACAGCACCATACGGTTCAAACTCCACCTGAGCCGTTGTCTCAAGAAATCTTCCAAGATTTTGAAACCGCAATGAAAACACTTGAGGATATGATGAGTAACTTTAAGAATCAAGTGAGTGGTGAAAATACCATAGGAGAATTGCTGGAAGAACGGAGGCTCCGCAAAGCTAGGGAAGAATTATTAGCCCTAGAGCATGCAGCTCTAAGGCATTCCCAATTTCTTAAGGCAGATCTATATGATGATGATGGCGAGGAGGTTTTATCCTTTTAAGAATATTATTTCTCAACCCCCTCAGTCAGTTGATATCCCGGCAGTTGAGATTGCATCTCAAACAACTGCTATCACACCTGATATTCCCACTCACTCTCTCAACATGGGGGCGAGCATCTTGACCTGTTCCGAAAGGGGACGATCATAAAGTCTAGTGTTGAGAGCCTTGTCCCAATCCCAAGAGTCACGAGGGTGTTGTGTGATATCCCTTCCTCTTGTCTTCCCAAAGATCATGTTGAGATGTTCTCCGATTCGATGATGATTCATTGTCTTGTGGAGACATCGCATGGAAGATTTACCTTCTGGCTTGTTAGCTTAGAAGAAGAGAATGATGAAGTTCTGACGAAATCAAAGATGAAGCTCTTCGTCTTACATTATTGAATGTCAATCTTCTCATTTCTAAAATCGAGGCTTTCAAAGAGAAACCAATTTCATCTCCTATCCCCATTAAGGGTAGTGACATTCTTTCCTATGATTCTATTCGAAATGAAAGCCTTGGTTTGATAATATGGGAGAGAAGATTAGTGGCATTACCACTTTTCATTCTCATAATTCTCTCCCCGATTATGAATTATTTACATTGGAGGAGTTCACCAGTGAACCCACTCATATCAATTCTGAATATGATTCATTCACCTTCAAAGAGTTCTCAGATGAACTCACTCATATCATGACTCCGCCGGAGTATGATCGCTTGGATGGAAAAAATCATGATCGGGAAAAGTTCCAATCATGAGAGTTTGTATTTCTATGACAAATTTTCCAACCCTCCTCGAGATGCTTTCAAACCAAAGAGCTCAACCGATATAATCAAACAAGTGCAGCTGCACTTGACCACGAGAAGATCATATGATGTCATCATGATTTTCCTTCTTTTCTTCACCTTCCTGGTGACTTCCTCTCTTCTTCACTCGTTCGGGAGTGAGGACACTATCTTTGACCCCAGGTTTCATTTATCATTTGTGGCCGCGTGCTGTATATATCTCATCGGTGTGGAACTTTCACGTGCTTCAAATGTTTGTCCAAACATCTTGAATGAAAGTCCGATGGAGATTGTCTATTCCACTTACTTCCCCATGAACCAATGAATTAGGATCGAGTCAAGCTAGCGACTCGGTAATCAAAAATGAGCATGCCATATGGGTTTCACCCATATTCGACTTCTTTCTATTTTACCACCCTAGTGTGGGGGTTGCCCACATGTTGTGTATATATCAAAAAAAAAATCTTCTTTCTAAATAATGGCCGTAGTATTTCCCTTTTACGTTCTTTGTTTCGCATAACCGGGTACTTTGAATATTGAGGGCAATATTCATTTCTAAGTGTGGGGTGAATTCTCACGAATTTTATCCGTAATTATACCGCCTAATTCCCCGTTTTGGCCAAATTTTTTTTGGAGCAAGTGTTCTACACTTTCTCATTTGGTTATCAGTCCGCCATGTCTGTAAGACAAAAGGATTGGCTAATCCAGTAGCAAACGGCTCTTGGTAAAGATATCTCAAATCCGATTGGCGGCAATTTGCCCAAAATTGTATGGTATTCAATTCACCATATCCTAAAAAGTGAAGAGTTGGCTAGCCCGCAAGTTTATGGCTTGTGGTAAAGGCAGTGGAAAATCCATAATTGGTTATCGACTCACCAAAGATAATATTGATAATTTATCTAAGAGTTGGCTAGTCCAGAGCAAACGGCTTTTGGTAAAGACAAATCAAATCCGTTGGAAGGTGGTGGTTTGCTCAAAATCACATGGTTATCGGTGTACCATGGTTCTTACTTGAACTGAAACATTTGGCTACTCGAGAAGTAATGGCTTTTGGTAAAGAGATGAAATCCATTAGTTTTTCTCAAAAGATTGCTAGGGACTAGCAATAGTTTAGTGTGGGGTCGGTGATGAGTGTGTAAATACTCATCATTTTTGTTAATCTGACTGCAAAACGTTTAAAATGCTCGAATGCATCAAAATACTGAAAATATCTCAAAAGTGCATTTTATATGTTTCAGATGCAAAATGTTTAAAATCAGATGAAAAATGAGCAAAGTTTGCATAATTGGCAGTTTCAGTCCCCCGACTTTCAGAAAATGGCAAAATCAGTCCCTAGGCATTTATTTTAAAAGAAAAGTCACCAAAGGTCCTTTTGGAAACATAAATTATCATATTTAGTCCTTTGGTGAAAAATCTAAAAGTTTTGAGAAATTACATGTTTGGTCCCTGGGAATTAGAGCTTTACATTTTTGGTCCCTATGTTATTATTTACACAAACCAACCGGACCCTATTAATATACCCAAGCCCAAATTAAAACCCCCTGGCCCAATCATATTACCCGGTCCAAACCCCTGACCCGACAACCCAAACCCACGTTTCAAAATAAAACACCCCGCCCCCTAAATCTTGTCTTCCCCGACAGGATTGTCTGCAACCTCCCCCCTCCAGCCACCTATTAGTCAACCCTACCTCACTCCTTGTCTCCCCCCACCTCACCTAACAACTCAAACCACATTAAATGCACCTTCTTCCCTGTCCAAGATATGGAAACCAGTTTTGGCGCCAAAAGCCAAATCAATGGCTAAGATGATCCTAAGCAATCCAATGGCCAGGAAACAGTTGGGATATGATCAGAGGAGTGAGAAAGGAGCTTTGGATTATAAAAGAAGCCAAGAGGATGCAAGAGAGGGAGTAGTTAGTCTAGTTTTCAAATTTGTATCTCGTTTTTAGAAGCAATGAATTAATTTAAGTTTTAAGTTGTAACTTTCTGTTTTTATGTACTCACTTCAAGTTATTGTATCAATATAAACTATTTTCAAGCATCAATTTAAGTGGCATTTCTATTTCATAATATTTTAGTTAACTGTTGAAAAATTCCATGTCCAATTCTTAAGTTTGATCCTCAATAAGCTTCATATAAGCTCAAAAAAAAAGACTTATCTAAGCTCAATATAGCTTATGGTAAGCTCTGGGAACAATTTCAATCATTTGTGTTAAAAGTCAACGAAAGTCAAACTTGGAGCAAAATGGGTATGAAATGGATTATGGGTGGAGCAGAGCTGGATTTGGGTTGAATCAAAGCTAGGTTAGGGGTTGGATTAGGGTAGTGATCACTTGTTCACAGGATTCAAGCCATAGTGGCTTTGGACCATTTGTAAGTACTAATTTTCTTGTTCTTGGCAGAATCTGTTTTAGTAATCTTAAGTAGTTAAAACCTGTGAGTTAATCTGTGTTTAGGATAAGTAAATTTAGTTTGATCATTTGTGCAAGCTCAATCAGTTGTTATTCCATTTTAATAAGCATATCGAGAGTTAAAAGGTGTTTGGATTGCTTGATATAACTGCAAAAGGTTGTTTTTGATCTAAGGTTTTGTTGCTTTATCTCTATTATCACTAGTAAACTCAATCTTGTCATCTTATTGCATCCTATAACACCTAAAGTCAATATTTCTTAAAATCTGTCTTATTGCTACTTGTTGTGAATTTTAGAATAGCAAATCCTTGTTTTGTGTTTAAAAGTCTCAAACATTGATTGCATTGTGTTCTTTACATCATATACATCAACATCATAAATCATTTGATCTCAAAATCCTCAAAATTCAAAGTTCATATCTGTTTCAATAAGTCAAAATGGTGTACTTGGTTTTATCGATTTTTGAAGCAAGTGCAAAGTGCTCAATTTGCATAGTTAGGGTTTGATTCTTGGTCTAGTTGTAGCCTTCTTGGTGGTCTTGAGAACCACTTATCTGGTTTTAGCTTTTGTTTGCTAAATAAGCATGGCGCTCTAAGTCAGTCCTAGTTGCCTTGTTCAATGAGCTCAGCAACAAACTGAGTTTTCTGATTTTGCCCAAGCTTGCAGGGCTTATCACTGCTTCTCAAGTCTAGTTTTGGTGTACTTTATCTCAACCAGGTCTAGAATAAGCTCAAATTTGTAGTTTTTAGTTTTGGCTTAATTTGTAGCTTGTGCTTGTGCTTAGCAGTACCTAGAAATTGTTTTTAGCTTATTCTCATAATCATCAAATCTGTGTTATTTTGCTATTCAGTGGTTGTAGCTTGTTTATTTCTGTTTCATTTGGTCACTTTTAGTATGTCATAGTTTTTGTTTTCAGTTGGTAGCTTGTTTGGTTCATTTGGCTTATTTTAGTGCTTATTTATAAGCACTTGTGACATCAGTTTCATATTCTTCCAAGCAACCATATGTGTTTCCAATTTTCCTAGCTTCCTTATATAATTTTAGAGTTTTCCTGAAATTTTCAGATTTTTCCAAGCTTGTTTGCTATTTTTCTTAATTTAAAGTAGTTTTTAAGCATTTTTAATTAGCTTTTAATACAAAAAATTCAGAAAAGGTTCAAAAAATTAAGTTTTCATTTTTCTTAGATTTAGATAAATATAAAAAGTAAAAAAAGTAATTTTCCATATTTTTCATAGTTTATTTTGTAATTTTTAGTAATTTAATTAGTTTTTAATAGTTTAAAATTCCTAGAAAATAGAAAAATAATCAGAAAAATACAAAAATAGTTTTTAAAATTCTATTTTGATATTTTAGACTTTTCTAATTCATAATCTTATTTTTCTAGCCTAATTTCCCATTTTCTTGTATTTTAGGTAATTATTAAATAGTTAAAAATAGTTTATAATTAGATAATTAGTTATAAAAATAATTTTCTTTTTCCATAAATTTTATTTTATCATTAGGATTGTAAAAATGTATTTTTCATATTTTTAGGATTTATATTGTTTAAGTTTTACCTTTTTATTTGTACGTCGCGTAGTTTTTAATTTCCGTTTTATAAAAACTTAAAAACAAAAACATCAGTTTGCAAATAGTGATAGCGTTTATTTAATATTTTTTATCTTTTTAATTTCTTTTAATTTGCATTTAAGCCCTTGTAGTTTATGTCCTTTTCCTGTAGTTATAATAATCTCAATTCCTCTTTCCGTTCAAATCTCTCGATCACTATACGTGTGATAATCCATTGCATAGCTTCGCTGGGACATAACGACGGGGAAACACTATACTCCCAGATCTTCATTGAGTTCGTTCTGAGCGTTTTAAGCTTGTTACGGTCTGTCATTCACAAGTGGCAGGCTTGAGTGATAAAGCTTGACTGTTCTGGAGCGCATCAGTTAGTAATTATGGCTAGGCTTATGTAGAAAGCCCATGAGCCTATGCAAAAGCCCATGTGGCTAAGGAAGGGACTAGAAGTGTTTCCCTAGCTCCCTTCCCCTATAAATACATTGTGTCCTCTCACTTGAGAGGTTGGTTGTTCACATATTTACTCTACGTGTAACCTTTTCCATATTGTCGTGTTTTTGTGTGTTCATCCCTCCTTCTTCACCTCATTTCTATCATCTACATACTTGTGTTAAGTTATGGTGACCTAATAGTGGTATCATACGCCATCTAGTTGGGTGAAACCTTTTGTTTTTGAAGTTACGGGTTTTACGCGTATTGTTTCTCGCTATACACTTTTCTTACTCTTAAAACTTTCATTTTTACACTTGTAAACTCAAGATTCTTATGGGTTAAGGTTTATTTAGTGTCAAAGTTTCTGTTTTTTGCAAAAAGTTACAAACTTAACGTTTTTAGATAAGTTTTTAAGCTTGTTTTTGTATCGTGTTCTATTTTTACGCGTAAGATTGAAACTCACTTTGGATCATCAAGTTTCAAACTTGTGTGTTATTTTGGTGATTTTGAAGCTGTTTCATCATTAAAATCAAGTTTAAAAAATGTTTTAGTGCATAAAAATCAATCTTGGTAATAACTGTCCTTTTTACGCTTAGCAAAACCCTAGTTTTACGCCTAAGCATCTATGCATAAGTCAGTCTGTTACACTTAAGCTTTTACGCGTAAGAATTTTCTTCATTGATCTTCGAAGTTGTTGCTTAACTCAGTGTTTTCTTTCTTGCATAAGCATAACTGCTTACGAGTAACATCTTACGCCTAAGGTTCTTACTTATAAGTTTTTAGTTTACGCCTAAGCTTACGTTTCACCTAAAGCTTACGTGTAAGAAGGATTTACGCCTAAGCTCTTGTTTACGCTTAAGACTGTCTGTTTACGCCTAAGCTGTGTTTTATGCCTAAGTGTACTTCATCAACAAACTTCAAGTTTCATTCGACTACAAAGATCCATCATCAACACAAGTTTCAAGACGTCTCAACCACCATACTCTAACTACTTTCCTCATGAGTATCCTCAACAACAACAACAACAACTACTACAACAATTTCCTCCACAACAATTTCAACAACCATCATCAGTGTACTTTCCTCAAGGATCACAACCTCTTCCACCACAAATCCCTCAACCAAACCCTCGTCAACAATATCAACATTGTAATTACTTCCAATATCAGTTTCAGTAAGTATGCTATGAATGTCAACGCAGAAGGAACCTTCTTGGTTTGCAAAGATGTGTGAAGCTTTAAGCATCCAACAATCCATTCATGAAGCTGGATCCCTTGATAGACCTCCAATGCTCACTCTCGGAAACTATGATCAATGGGTGATACGGTTTTTTAGGTTTCTTGATCTCAAGAAACCACATGGTAAGTTTTTGAAGAAGGTCATCCTTGAAGGTCCTTTTCAGATGCCTACTATAACTATACCCGGAGATCCAACTGCTTCTCCGCCAAGAGATGATGTTACCAACATTCTCAGAGTAGATCAACGCACTATTGAACAACTTCTTCACTTAGAAGCTGATGAAATTGCAATGCAATATATCCTTTTGGGATTACCTAATTCGATTCTTCGTAGTGTTGATGCTCAGAAAACTGCCAAAGCTTATGTGGGAACAAATTCATCTTCTAATGGAAGGCACTGAACTCAATCAAGAAGATATGGAATCCAAACTTTACTTATCATATGAGAATTTCATGATTGAACCAGGTGAATCATTAGAGTCATACTATCATCGGTTCTCAGACATCATCAATGACTTGGACAAACACGGCATCATTATGCCAAGGATTGCAATCAATACAAAGTTCCTCAGCTGTCTTGGTCCTGATTGGGAAAAGTATGTTACATTCATCCGTCAAGCTAAGAATCTTCATCAAGCAATGTACGAATTGTTGTATGACTACTTGAAGCACCATCAAAAGGAAGTAGACAAAGACAAAATTATCCGTGGAGTCCCTGGTTCTCAAACACTCCCGGATAATCAAACTCTTTCTTTATACACTCAAGCATGTTATCCTCAATTTCGAAACTTGCCAACTGTCTTCACAAATCCACCACAACAAACTGCTCAGATTACACCATATGATCCATCACAACAAGCACAAGAAACTCGGCTAGTTCCTTACATCAACAACAATACTGATTCAACACTATACAGTGAAACTCCAGATGAGGATGCTGAAGCCTTCGATGCATTGAATCAAGGATTTGTAATGATTGCTAGAGCCTTCGGGAGATTTGCTAACAAATCCAACAACCGTATTCGTACCGTGGAAATGGTCATCAGATGGGTAGTGGTCAAGGATTTAATACTAATGGAAGGAATAACATGGGTGCTCCACGACAATGGGTTCAAATGGTTGATCAGGGAAATGTTCAGACTGGGGTTAATGGTCTTTGATGCTACAACTGCAACGAGAAGGGTCATTTGGCTAATGCTTGCCCAAAGCCGAGAACAAGAGGTAGCGCTTATCACAAGGAGGCTTTACTCTTGGATCTTAAGGATGAAGTTGGCGGAACACTTACCAACAAGGAACAAAACTTCATGGCTAATGCAGAATCTGATGATGACATGGAGGACTTGCTAGCTAACGCAGCTGTGATGTTGATGGCCAACATGCAAGAGCTCCATGATTCTTAGGAAAGAGACCAATTATAAGTATTTGTAGTATTGGGTAACTCAAACGTATTTGGTTTGAATCACTGGATCGTTCCTAGTGAGAGATGAATGGAATTTTCAACTCACGTCGCGTTATTCGGGATTTGAATGGGTAAAAAGGGATTATGAGTGATTTCTAAAATACGGGATAAGCAATAATAATAAAAGGCAATTAAAAATACTAAATCTAAGGTGCAAGAAACTAATTATGCAAATTTAAACTCTAGCACAATTAACGTAATTACTAAAACGTATATTAAAATGCAAATTAATCTAATTTAACTACTAAAGTGATCTAATATTTTTCTACAGTTAAAAACTTGATTTGAAAATTATCTAAAATTTAAAACTACTTTTTTTTTTGGTTTTTCATGATTTTATTAGAATTAAAAACTATTTTTTGACTTTTTAAAATAGAGTTAAAATTCTAAAAATTATGAAAACTTACAAGAAAATTACAAAACTATTTTTCAAAAATCTAAATTAACTAAAGATAATTTTCAAAACTGGAATTATATTTTTCTGACTTTTTCTCTATTTTCTATGAATTTAAAACTAATTAAATGTCTAGAAAATTCTATTTTAACTAAGAAAAATCTGGAAAAATACTTTTTCTGAATTTTTAAATTTTATAAACCTAAGAAATTTATTTTTTTATTTTTGTGAGCCTTTTCTGATTTATTTCAATTAAAAGCTAATTAAAAATGCTAAAAACTGTTTTTAAATCTTGAGAAAAATAGTAAATGGCTAAAGAAAATTATGAAAAATTACAGAAAGTCCTAAATAAATACTGAGAAGCTAGTAAAATTATCAAAAGCAAATTGGGATAATAGATTAAGCTATAAGCAGTGTAACTGATTTGAACAAGCTCGATGAAATAAAGCTACCAGAAGCTACAAGAAGCTAAAAAAAGCCTAAACTAACTTAATTCTACCTACTGCAACTGAAATCAACCAAGTAAGCACAAGCTAGAAGCTATAAAGTATATCACTGATTCTAAAAGCCAATCAGCTTTTCAGTCTTGATCACCCAACTTTTAACAGTCCTACAAGCTAGTAAATAAGGACAAATTGAAAAGTGGAAGTTGGATCCTCAAAATGACGTGGCCAAGAGTTAAACTACCAAGTATGAGCTTATGAAGTCCTGTTTTAAGCTTGCTAGAAGCTCTTGAAAAAGCTGTGACAGCTGTAATGCTAGTGCACAGGGCACCTTAGGAAAAACAGTCCTAGTTTAAGCTTAGATTTAGTTGACTTAGAAAATTCACAAAAATAATCTGAAAATTTCCTCTTAAACACAATCAACCAAAGTCCTGAATTCCAGAATTTCAACCAATTTAGACTTAAAATGAAGATTTTAAAAATACAAAAGTAATAGCAGTTTGAGTTTAAAACAACATTTTTGACTTTTTTGCAAATCCTTCTATGTTAGGAATTGGAAATTCCATAAGGAAGTTTCGGTCACCCCAATTATTGTCTAGCACATGTTAGCTCGTAGACATGTCGTTATTTTCGTTATGTAGTAGTTAATTAGTTAGTTAGTAGAATAGATTAGTTTAGAGTAGCACCGTGGAGGACGGACGGGTCTTTACCCACTATATGCCTAATCCACAGCCCGTAGGAGGCGTGTCTTGTAAGAAACTATAAATACCCTCTACCTCCCAAGGTAGAGGGTTGGAGCTTTCAATATCATTTTTTCTTTGTCTCACCAAGTTCCCAACTCCCTTTACTTTCTCTCTCTAAAACTCAATTCATACGCCCCTTGTTAATATGATTTGATGTGTTTATGAAATCCAATATGTTACAAATGGTATCAAGAGCCATGGTTTGATCACTCATCTTTCATGTTCTTGGATTTCTAGTGGTTTTCATAAGGTTTTTGGGTTTGAATGAGTTTAGAGTAGTTTACATCATTTGGATCATTTCTTGTGTTAAAGTTTGGATTTTGATTGTAATTTTGTTTTTAGAATCATTATAAGTGTTTAGGTTTTGGTTTAGAAGGTTTGAATCATCGTGGGTGAGTTGTTTTTGGATTGAAAAGTGGTGTTTCTTGAATATTTGTTGGATGCGAGTTGAGTCTTGTTGTGCATTTCTTCTATGCGAGTTGTCCTGATTTGTGAAGCGAGTTGTCTATTCTGAGCTTGCTTATTGAAGTGAGTTGCCCTATATGCGAGTTGTCTTGGCTGTGAGTTGTCTAGGGTGTGAGTTGTCCTAACTGCGAGTTGTCTAGAGTGCGCGTTGACTGGGGTGTGAGTTGTCTTGAATGCGACTTGTCTTTTGAGACTTGTCATTTCTTCGTATTACATTTTACGGTTTTTCTTTTGATTTAGCAAAATCCCGTGAGAGAATCTATTTCCCGATTTAATCAAAGAATAGTAAAATCCCGTAGAATCTGCAATCATGTCTACAATCACTTCTTCTGTTGCTGACGACGTTCAAGCTGCAGGATCTGATACTCGTCCTCCCATGCAGGACATAACCGACTATGACTCTTGGGCTCAAAGAATCAGACTGTATTGCTTAGGAAAAGAAAATGGGGTTAACATACTTAAGTTAATTGATGAAGGACCTTATCAAGTTGAGACTACCAGAGACATTCTTGAAACTGCTGGCGATGGTTCATGATATTAGGATTGGATAGACCAAAGAAATATGATCAACTTACTGATAAGGAGAAGAAGAGATACGATGCTGACATCAGGGCTTCAAACATCATACTTCAGGGTTTACCTGTTAGGATTTTGTAAATCCAGTTATTAAAGTGTCGGTCACCTCAAGTATATGTAATCGTTAGAATGCTCGTAGTCGTAGTTATTTAATGTTAGGTAGTATTTAGTTATGTAACACCGTGGAGGACGGACGGGTCTTTACCCACTGTATGCCTGATCCACAGCCCGTAGGTGGCGTTTATGTAAGATACTATAAATACCCTCTACCTCCCAAGGTAGAGGGTTGAAGCTCATAATAATACTTTTACTTTCTCTCACTAAGTTCCCTAAACCTCTAAACTTTCTCTCTCTAAAATCTAAAGTATACGCCCCTTTGTGATCATGATATGATGTGTTTGTGAAATCCAATATGTTACAAATGGTATCAAGAGCCATGGTTTGATCATCTCTCTTACATGTTCTTGGATTTCTAGTGGTTTTATATGGTTTTTTTGGGTTTGAAAAAGTTTAGTGGTATTTGCATCATTTGGATCATTTCTAGTGTTAAAGTTTGAATTTTGATTGTACTTTCATGTTTAGAATCACTGTGGTTGGGTTAGTTTTGGATTGAAAAGTGTTGTGTTTGAACTTTTCTAGCTAGCGACTTGAGTCTCGGAATAGTGTTCTTTGTAGCGACTTGCTTCTTTAGTATTCAGCGACTTGTTGTTGTTGTGGTAGCGACTTGAGAACTAGCGACTTGTCTTTTGAGACAAAGCGACAAATAGTACAAAGTAGTGGCTGTACCATTTCGGCTAGCGACTTGTCAACGTAGCGACTTGTCTTTACGATTTTCAGCGACTTGACTTTGTTGTGGGTAGCGACTTGTCTTTTGAGACAAAGCGACATATAGTACAAAGTAGTGGCCGTACTGTTCAGTCTAGCGAGTTTTTCTTTAGCGACTTGTCTACTTAGCGAGTTGTTACTTTAGCGACCTGTGTCTAGCGACTTGTATCACAGCGACTTGTGCTTTTAGCGAGTTGTCACTTTAGCAACTTGTGAGCCTAGCGACTTGTTCACTATAGTGACTTGTTCTCTAGCGACTTGTCTACTAAAGCGACTTAGATACTTAGCGACTTGGTGACTTAGCGACTTGTTTTCAAGGTTTATAGTGACTTGGTTAATTATTGTTTCTGATTGTCACAATTCGCAATTTCCGGTCATTTCTCATATTCCATATTCATCATTTCATAACGATTCGTACATGGTTTTGCATTTTTCATTAAACGTTATTTTCTTATTAAATAAACGTTATCGCGTAAACATTATTTTTGAACATTTGACCTGATACTTCCAAAAATTATTCCAATATATTTTAATACTCATATTAAGATTTTAAAAATGTTATTATTAGTTTACCCAGTGTTTTAAATCTATTTCGTATATAAATTGTTATATTTATATAAATTATGACGTTTTCTTAAAAATTCAACCCGATAAATAATTATTCACTCCACTCTTTCAAGAAATGTATTTTTATAATTTTTATGACCTCAATATATTTTATCTTGACCCGTGAAATTTATTTTATCTAACGCTACCTTAAATATTCAAATGTGTATACAACTTACTAATATTACTTAACAATACTACAAGTTACAACTTATTTCTACTTAACTATCTTTACTTACACATTTACTTGCATAATAAAAATACATATATATATATTTACATATATGTACATGCATTATCATTTATTACATGATTTCTTTCAAGATATGCAAGATTTTCTTTCTTACTTATATAAGTCCTACACTCCACCTTCTTTTTCTCATTCATTCCAATAATTCAAGCAAGTCAAGATCAAGTTCTCTCCTCTCTATTTTTCACCAAAAATCCGGCCACTATCATGATGTCAAGGAGGTGATCATCAAAATTTTCTAATCAAGATCTTTACAATCTAGATAACACTCTTGTTTAGGTTTTGAAATAAAAACCTAGGGTGTTTAGGTTTAATCCTTGGTTCACTAAACCTCATCAAGCACTTGTAAGCATGAAACTTTAACTTTTATCTTTTCATACATATTTTTCATACATTTTCTTGAAGTCCATATGATCATAATTGCTCAAGTTGTAGTTTATCAAATGTTATCACCCATATGTGCTCTATAAATTTTTATAACAAGTATTTACTAGTTAGAAGTTTATAAAAGTGAGTGGTTTGAAAAATGATTTATCAAGGTAAGTTTTGATCATTTAGTAGTGAAGGTTTTATGTAGTTTATGTTAATTAGTAAGTTGAAAACACTAGTTTTAAACCCAAAAATAGTCTTTTTACCATATATGGTTCGAATAGCATTTTATTTTTAGTAGGATTGGTGATGAGTAGATTAAGGGATTTTGTGGTGAAGTTGTGGTTAATCAAGTAGATAAAAAAAATGGTAATTTAAAATGGGCGTGAGCGCTGTCGAAATTATAATTTTTCGAAAAGTTAGTCATTTTTATAAGTTTTATTAAAGTTTTAGAAAATAGATTTTTAGTTATGAACGTGGCCTTTTGAACGGACTAAAACTGAGTTATAACGAAAAGATCGTGGTTTTCCGATTACGATTTAAAACTACCATTTTCCGGAAAATGTTCATGCAGTCCGAATTTTAACTGACCCAAACAGTGGCCTTAAAATTTCTGTGAAGTCTCGGTTTAAAAATATATTAGTACTCTTGATTACCTTCAGTGGATATAAAGAACTTGAAAACGGACTTAAAACGAGTGAGTTATGGTTAACCGAACTTTGAGTCAAAACGTCTTTGAAAACACTATTCACAGCTTTAGTAAGCTGTCAGGATTTTAATCAAAGTTTTTGAGGGCCTAAACGGACGTTTCGGGGGAAACGGACCTTAAAAGCAGTTAGTTTTCCTATGTATACATTACGTTAAGTCCGATGTAAACCGATTTGTCAATTACTAAAACCGTTGCGTAATCTTAACTATATCTTCACCATTAACTCAAAAGTAATTATTTTTGACAAGGAACCGTCACACATTCAAGTAACAATATTTTTATATAACTAGTTTTCAAGTAGCATATTGGGTGATACGTTTTCAAAATCATGCATTCACGACAACATATCATAACTCAAGTCATAACATTCATTTTAGGTCGCGGATAGTTTCGGGCCTCACTTTCGTGCATTTCATTTTGTTAACATATCAATCGCACCAGGTGAGTTCATACCCCGCTTTTACTCATTTAAATTCCTATAAACTATTTGGGGCGAGATACATGCTTATTTATCAAACATTTAAACTCTTTCGCCAAACAACATTACTTATACTTTAGACTTGATTGCGTTTTATACTTGATTGGGTTATATTTGATTTCATATGCATACTTGCAAAACATACTAGAATTAGTGGCACCAAATTAAGTTGTTGGAGGGCTACTAATTTACAAACATACTAGAATTAGTGGCACCGAATTAAGTTGTTGGAGGGCTACTAATTTACAAACATACAAGCATTAGTGGCACCAAATTAAGTTGTTGGAGGGCTACTAACTTACAAACATACTAGAATTAGTGGCACCAAATTAAGTTGTTGGAGGGCTACTAATTTACAAACATGCAAGAATTAATGGCTCCAAATTAAGTTGTTGGAAGGCTATTAATTACAAACATCCCAACATGAGTTGTTGGAAGACCCTTGTGGTGACAATTATACTTTTATCTATCATATTAGCATATTCGTGATATACATACTATATTTTGGCAATGGGTTGTGAACACACAGGTTGCAAGTTTTGTATGGGCGGAACTGAGTGGATTTACAATGCCTTTGCTGTGTGAACATTTCTCTAAGTATTTCAAATCATTTTGTTACAAACTTATGAACTCACCAACCATTGTGTTGACACTTTTTAGCATGTTTATCTCAGGTCTTAATGTGATAGCATTTCATGGAGCTTTTGGGTGCAGGGCATACATTGGAGTCTTATGCTTTTAACAATTACCATTCGACATGTTTTGTAAACTTTTTATGTACTATCAAACTTTGTGAATTCTCGTGGTGTAAACTTTAACTTATTTATCGAATGGTAAACTTTTCAAAACGTCTCATCATAGAGGTCGTTTTCTGTATCCATACTTTGTGCTATGACGTTATACCCCAATGACACTATCGTTCCGCTGCGATATTTTGGGGTGTGACAGATTGGTATCAGAGCCTTGGTTATAGAGAACTAGGTTGCATTTTAGTTCCTAGACTATAACCGCTCTCACGTCGATCCTTTCGTTTCCTATTGCCTTACACACTTTTCATGCGCATGTGTTTTCTTAAGTATTCCTTCTAGAACCACCTCATTAGGTAACGTAGTTTCCTTGTACCAATAGGGGAGTCCCAAAATCTAGTTGGGTCATCAAAGATATGGAGCTCAGTAACAAGCACTTATCTAACTTGATCTCGTGACAGTTCTTGTTTGATGAGATGCGAGATCGAGCTAAATAAGTGTTACTATAAGGCTGGATAGATTTGATGACTTTGCCCGAGGATGGGAGTTCTCTTGAGGATATTTTGGGAACTGCTGGCGACCAAACCTCATCGTGACTTTAGCACCTAACGGAATTTCCTATACATTAAGTGCGACTCTTCCTAGATACTTACCCTAAATCCCTCCTTCACCGTTTAGAATCGGATGATAGACTGGCTACCTATTTAAGTAACAATCGTAGAGACATGTATGCTTGGTGGTATGTACACGTGTGAAATGAGGCAATTATAATTATGGTGGCCAACATAATTATAAATGCGTCACAACTCACGTGAACATATGCGACCACGATACGTAGATCGCTGTGGACACCTTAGGAACCAATTTGTGGCGTGGTATTATGTTTGAGGACGTTAAGTATAGACACTGGGAATTCAACGGTTCTTTCCTTGCAGAGATAATGGCACCAAAGAGAGTAACACGCAGCGATGCTGGCGAGGTGAGTACGGTACCAAGGGTGGAATAGACAGTGGGCGTGGTGGTAGAGAAGGCGTGCGACATGGGTAACAACGACAACAACACTGGCGGAAACCCTGACTTTGCCGCCATCATCGCTCAACAACTTCAAATATTGCTTCCCACTATTGTCACACAAGTTGGAAATCATATGAATAACTCGGGAAACCACGGGAGCGGAATGGCGACACCAACAATGTAGCTGGCAGTAACAACAACAACAATACTAACAACAACAACAACGCGAATTGGATGCACATATAAGGAATTTTCGGCATGCAAACCTGTGGAGTTTGATGGTATAGGAGGTGCTTTGGCTTATACTCGATGGGTAGAGAAGACAGAATCAGTGATCGACATCAGCAATTGTGCCGCACATCAGAGGGTGAAGTATGCGGCTTGTTTGCTATCGTGGAAGGCATTGACATGGTGGACACCTACGACCCACTGAGCTAGAAGCAGGAAGAGGCGACTATAGGCATGACATGGGACGAATTTAAGGCGTTATTGCAAGAGGAGTACTGCCCGGACAATGAAATGCAAACGGAAGATGAATTTTATCACCACTCTATGATAGGGGCTGGTCACGCAGCCTACACTAACCGATTTCATGAGCTAGCGGACTAGTTCCTCATCTAGTTACCCCCGAGTCCAAGAGAATCTCGAGGTACATATATGGTCTTGTCCCCGAAATCCGTGGAACCGTGAAAACAACTGAGCCGTCTATAATACAAAGTGCGATCTGGAGGCAGGAACCTGACGACGAGATGGTTAGAAATGGTACGTTGAAGAGGTGATGATAAGAGGAAGGAAGCAAGTGGGTCGAATAAGCAGATAGGCGTGGTAGCAGACAACAAAAGGGCAAGAGGTTTTGTGGCAACTGCGGAACAAAGAGAGTATGCGGTACACATCCCAAATGTGCTAAGTGTGCTTATCATCACCGAAGACCAAGCCACGCCGCATGTACAATATGCAATCGGTCGAATCACTTTTCAAGCGATGTAAAGAACGTGCAAGACCAATAACAACGACTAATACGGGCAACATGAGGAATAACCAAAGGACTTGCTACGAGTGCAACAGCCCAAATCACTTCCAGAATAATTGTCCCCAGTTGAATAAGCCACCGATACAAGCTCATCTAGCTATGGCAATTGAAGGAAATAACCCGAACCACGTACTCAATATCCTCCACCTCGAGGTCGAGCATTCTATATAGGGACCGAGGAAGCCCGCAATCGTGAATGCGAACTGTACGTTTTCCTAGACCACTAAGTGATCCACCATATTATTCAGATTCAGTGAGTCTCCTTAGATAAGAAACCTAGACGCGTAAGTTTTGACATAAACACTTTGACCATACACTTGATTTCTCGAAACCTAAGGGTAGAACTTTAAGTATCAGCGATTGAATCGCGAGGACGCGATTCTTCTATCAGGGGAAGAATGTCACAATTCGCAATTTCCGGTCATTTCTCATATTCCATATTCATCATTTCATAACGATTCGTACATGGTTTTGCATTTTTCATTAAACGTTATTTTCTTATTAAATAAACGTTATCGCGTAAACATTATTTTTGAACATTTGACCCGATACTTCCAAAAATTATTCCAATATATTTTAATACTCATATTAAGATTTTAAAAATGTTATTATTAGTTTACCCAGTGTTTTAAATCTATTTCGTATATAAATTGTTATATTTATATAAATTATGACGTTTTCTTAAAATTCAACCCGATAAATAATTATTCACTCCACTCTTTCAAGAAATGTATTTTTATAATTTTTATGACCTCAATATATTTTATCTTGACCCGTGAAATTTATTTTATCTAACGCTACCTTAAATATTCAAATGTGTATACAACTTACTAATATTACTTAACAATACTACAAGTTACAACTTATTTCTACTTAACTATCTTTACTTACACATTTACTTGCATAATAAAAATACATATATATATATTTACATATATGTACATGCATTATCATTTATTACATGATTTCTTTCAAGATATGCAAGATTTTCTTTCTTACTTATATAAGTCCTACACTCCACCTTCTTTTTCTCATTCATTCCAATAATTCAAGCAAGTCAAGATCAAGTTCTCTCCTCTCTATTTTTCACCAAAAATCCGGCCACTATCATGATGTCAAGGAGGTGATCATCAAAATTTTCTAATCAAGATCTTTACAATCTAGATACACTCTTTGTTTAGGTTTTGAAATAAAAACCTAGGGTGTTTAGGATAATCCTTGGTTCACTAAACCTCATCAAGCACTTGTAAGCATGAAACTTTAACTTTTATCTTTTCATACATATTTTTCATACATTTTCTTGAAGTCCATATGATCATAATTGCTCAAGTTGTAGTTTATCAAATGTTATCACCCATATGTGCTCTATAAATTTTTATAACAAGTATTTACTAGTTAGAAGTTTATAAAAGTGAGTGGTTTGAAAAATGATTTATCAAGGTAAGTTTTGATCATTTAGTAGTGAAGGTTTTATGTAGTTTATGTTAATTAGTAAGTTGAAAACACTAGTTTTAAACCCAAAAATAGTCTTTTTACCATATATGGTTCGAATAGCATTTTATTTTTAGTAGGATTGGTGATGAGTAGATTAAGGGATTTTTTGTGGTGAAGTTGTGGTTAATCAAGTAGATAAAAATGGTAATTTAAAATGGGCGCGGAAGCGCTGTCGAAATTTATAATTTTTCCGAAAAGTTAGTCATTTTTATAAGTTTTATTAAAGTTTTAGAAAATAGATTTTTAGTTATGAACGTGGCCTTTTGAACGGACTAAAACGGGGTTATAACGAAAAAGATACGTGGTTTTCCAGTTACGATTTAAAAACTACCATTTTCCGGAAAATGTTCATGCAGTCCGAATTTTAACTGACCCAAACAGTGGCCTTAAAATTTCTGTGAAGTCTCCGAAGTTTAAAAATATATTAGTACTCTTGATTACCTTCGAGTGGATATAAAGAACTTGAAAAACGGACTTAAAACGAGTGAGTTATGGTTAACCGAACTTTGAGTCAAAAACGTGTTGAAAACACTATTCACAGCTTTAGTAAGCTGTCAGGATTTTAATCAAAGTTTTTGAGGGCCTAAACGGACGTTGGAAACGGACCTTAAAAACGAGTTAGTTTTCCTATGTATACATTACGTTAAGTCCGATGTAAACCGATTTGTCAATTACTAAAACCGTTGCGTAATCTTAACTATATCTTCACCATTAACTCAAAAGTAATTATTTTTGACAAGGAACCGTCACACATTCAAGTAACAATATTTTTATATAACTAGTTTTCAAGTAGCATATTGGGTGATACGTTTTCAAAATCATGCATTCTCGACAACATATCATAACTCAAGTCATAACATTCATTTTAGGTCGCGGATAGTTTCGGGCCTCACTTTCGTGCATTTCATTTTGTTAACATATCAATCGCACCACGGTGAGTTCATACCCCGCTTTTACTCATTTAAATTCCTATAAACTATTTGGGGCGAGATACATGCTTATTTATCAAACATTTAAACTCTTTTGCCAAACAACATTACTTATACTTTAGACTTGATTGCGTTTTATACTTGATTGGGTTATATTTGATTTCATATGCATACTTGCAAAACATACTAGAATTAGTGGCACCAAATTAAGTTGTTGGAGGGCTACTAATTTACAAACATACTAGAATTAGTGGCACCAAATTAAGTTGTTGGAGGGCTACTAATTTACAAACATACAAGCATTAGTGGCACCAAATTAAGTTGTTGGAGGGCTACTAACTTACAAACATACTAGAATTAGTGGCACCAAATTAAGTTGTTGGAGGGCTACTAATTTACAAACATGCAAGAATTAATGGCTCCAAATTAAGTTGTTGGAAGGCTATTAATTACAAACATCCCAACATGAGTTGTTGGAAGATCCTCGTGGTGACAATTATACTTTTATCTATCATATTAGCATATTCGTGATATACATACTATATTTTGGCAATGGGTTGTGAACACACAGGTTGCAAGTTTTGTATGGGCGAAACTTGGAGCTGAGTGGATTTACAATGCCTTTGCGTGTGAACATTTTTCTCTAAGTATTTCAAATCATTTTGTTACAAACTTATGAACTCACCAACCATTGTGTTGACACTTTTTAGCATGTTTATCTCAGGTCTTAATGTGATAGCATTTCATGGAGCTTTTGGGTGCAGGGCATACATTGGAGTCTTATGCTTTTAACAATTACCATTCGACATGTTTTGTAAACTTTTTATGTACTATCAAACTTTGTGAATTCTCGTGGTGTAAACTTTAACTTATTTATCGAATGGTAAACTTTTCAAAACGTCTCATTATAGAGGTCGTTTTCCGTATCCATACTTTGTGCTATGACGTTATACCTCAATGACACTATCGTTCATTGCGATATTTTGGGGTGTGACAGATTGGTATGAGAGCCTTGGTTATAGAGAACTAGGTTGCATTTTAGTTCCTAGACTATAACCGCTCTCACGTCGATCCTTTCGTTTCCTATTGCCTTACACACTTTTCATGCGCATGTGTTTTCTTAAGTATTCCTTCTAGAACCACCTCATTAGGTAACGTAGTTTCCTTGTACCAATAGGGGAGTCCCAAAATCTAGTTGGGTCATCAAAGATATGGAGCTCAGTAACAAGCACTTATCTAACTTGATCTCGTGACAGTTCTTGTTTGATGAGATGCGAGATCGAGCTAAATAAGTGTTACTATAAAGCTGGATAGATTTGATGACTTTGCCCGAGGATGGGAGTTCTCTTGAGGATATTTTGGGAACTGCTGGCGACCAAACCTCATCGTGACTTTAGCACCTAACGGAATTTCCTATACATTAAGTGCGACTCTTCCTAGATACTTACCCTAAATCCCTCCTTCACCGTTTAGAATCAGATGATAGACTGGCTACCTATTTAAGTAACACCAATCGCCGAGACATGTATGCTTGGTGGTATGTACGCTGTGAAATGAGGCAATTATAATTATGGTGGCCAACATAATTATAAATGCGTCACAACTCACGTGGACATATGCGACCACGCATATGTAGATCGGTGTGGACACCTTAGGAACCAATTTGTGGCGTGGTATTATGTTTGAGGACGTTAAGTATAGACACTGGGAATTCAACGGTTCTTTCCTTGCAGAGATAATGGCACCAAAGAGAGTAACACGCAGCGATGCTTGGCGAGGTGGTACGGTACCAAGGGGTGGAATGACAGGTGGGCGTGGTGGTAGAGAAGGCGGTAGCGACATGGGTAACAACGACAACAACACTGGCGGAAACCCTGACTTTGCCGCCATCATCGCTCAACAACTTCAAATATTGCTTCCCACTATTGTCACACAAGTTGGAAATCATATGAATAACTCGGGAAACCACGGAAACGGGAATGGCGACACCAACAATGTAGCTGGCAGTAACAACAACAACAACACCAACAACAACAACAACAGAATTGGATGCACATATAAGGAATTTTCGGCATGCAAACCTGTGGAGTTTGATGGTATAGGAGGTGCTTTGGCTTATACTCGATGGGTAGAGAAGACAGAATCAGTGATCGACATCAGCAATTGTGCCGTAAATCAGAGGGTGAAGTATGCAGCTTGTTTGCTATCAGGGAAGGCATTGACATGGTGGAACACACCTACTGAGGCTAGAGGCAGAGAAGCAGACTATAGGCATGACATGGGACGAATTTAAGAGCGTTATTGAAAGAGGATCTGCCGGACAATGAAATGCAGGCTGGAAGATGAATTTTATCACCACTCTATGATAGCTGGTCACGCTTGACCTACAGCTGACCGATTTCATGAGCTAGCGGACTAGTTCCTCATCTAGTTACCCCCGAGTCCAAGAGAATCTCGAGGTACATATATGGTCTTGTCCCCGAAATCCGTGGAACTGTGAAAACAACTGAGCCGTCTACATTACAAAGTGCGATACGAGGCGAGGGAACCCTGACACGAGATGGTTAGAAATGGTACGTTGAAGAGCAGTGATAAGAGGAAGGAAGCAAGTGGGTCGAATAAGCAGATAGGCGTGGTAGCAGACAACAAAAGGGCACGAGTTTTTGTGGCAACTGGTACTGAACAAAGAGAGTATCGCGGTACATCCCAAATGTGCTAAGTGTGCTTATCATCACCCGAAGACCAAGCCCTGCCGCTTATGTACAATATGCAATCAGTCGAATCACTTTTCAAGCCAGTGTAAAGAACGTGCAAGACCAATAACAACGACTAATACGGGCAACATGAGGAATAACCAAAGGACTTGCTACGAGTGCAACAGCGACCAAATCACTTCGGAATAATTGTCCCCAGTTGAATAAGCCACCGATACAAGCTCATCTAGCTATGGCAATTGAAGGAAATAACCCGAACCCTGTACTCAATATCAGTCCACCTCGAGGTCGAGCATTCTATATAGGGACCGAGGAAGCCCAATGCATAATCTTGGTGCGTTTTCCTAGACCACTAAGTGATCCACCATATTATTCGATTCATGAGTCTCCTTAGATAAGAAACCTAGACGCGTAAGTTTTGACATAAACACTTTGACCATACACTTGATTTCTCGAAACCTAAGGGTAGAACTTTAAGTATCAGCGATTGAATCGCGAGGACGCGATTCTTCTATCAGGGGAAGAATGTCACAATTCGCAATTTCCGGTCATTTCTCATATTCCATATTCATCATTTCATAACGATTCGTACATGGTTTTGCATTTTTCATTAAACGTTATTTTCTTATTAAATAAACGTTATCGCGTAAACATTATTTTTGAACAATTGACTCGATACTTCCAAAAATTATTCCAATATATTTTAATACTCATATTAAGATTTTAAAAATGTTATTATTAGTTTACCCAGTGTTTTAAATCTATTTCGTATATAAATTGTTATATTTATATAAATTATGACGTTTTCTTAAAATTCAACCCGATAAATAATTATTCACTCCACTCTTTCAAGAAATGTATTTTTATAATTTTGATGACCTCAATATATTTTATCTTGACCCGTGAAATTTATTTTATCTAACGCTACCTTAAATATTCAAATGTGTATACAACTTACTAATATTACTTAACAATACTACAAGTTACAACTTATTTCTACTTAACTATCTTTACTTACACATTTACTTGCATAATAAAAATACATATATATATATTTACATATATGTACATGCATTATCATTTATTACATGATTTCTTTCAAGATATGCAAGATTTTCTTTCTTACTTATATAAGTCCTACACTCCACCTTCTTTTTCTCATTCATTCCAATAATTCAAGCAAGTCAAGATCAAGTTCTCTCCTCTCTATTTTTCACCAAAAATCCGGCCACTATCATGATGTCAAGGAGGTGATCATCAAAATTTTCTAATCAAGATCTTTACAATCTAGATACACTCTTTGTTTAGGTTTTGAAATAAAAACCTAGGGTGTTTAGGATAATCCTTGGTTCACTAAACCTCATCAAGCACTTGTAAGCATGAAACTTTAACTTTTATCTTTTCATACATATTTTTCATACATTTTCTTGAAGTCCATATGATCATAATTGCTCAAGTTGTAGTTTATCAAATGTTATCACCCATATGTGCTCTATAAATTTTTATAACAAGTATTTACTAGTTAGAAGTTTATAAAAGTGAGTGGTTTGAAAAATGATTTATCAAGGTAAGTTTTGATCATTTAGTAGTGAAGGTTTTATGTAGTTTATGTTAATTAGTAAGTTGAAAACACTAGTTTTAAACCCAAAAATAGTCTTTTTACCATATATGGTTCGAATAGCATTTTATTTTTAGTAGGATTGGTGATGAGTAGATTAAGGGATTTTTTGTGGTGAAGTTGTGGTTAATCAAGTAGATAAAAATGGTAATTTAAAATGGGCGCGGAAGCGCTGTCGAAATTTATAATTTTTCCGAAAAGTTAGTCATTTTTATAAGTTTTATTAAAGTTTTAGAAAATAGATTTTTAGTTATGAACGTGGCCTTTTGAACGGACTAAAACGGGGTTATAACGAAAAAGATACGTGGTTTTCCAGTTACGATTTAAAAACTACCATTTTCCGGAAAATGTTCATGCAGTCCGAATTTTAACTGACCCAAACAGTGGCCTTAAAATTTCTGTGAAGTCTCCGAAGTTTAAAAATATATTAGTACTCTTGATTACCTTTGAGTGGATATAAAGAACTTGAAAAACGGACTTAAAACGAGTGAGTTATGGTTAACCGAACTTTGAGTCAAAAACGTGCTGAAAACACTATTCACAGCTTTAGTAAGCTGTCAGGATTTTAATCAAAGTTTTTGAGGGCCTAAACGGACGTTTCGGGGGAAACGGACCTTAAAACGAGTTAGTTTTCCTATGTATACATTACGTTAAGTCCGATGTAAACCGATTTGTCAATTACTAAAACCGTTGCGTAATCTTAACTATATCTTCACCATTAACTCAAAAGTAATTATTTTTGACAAGGAACCGTCACACATTCAAGTAACAATATTTTTATATAACTAGTTTTCAAGTAGCATATTGGGTGATACGTTTTCAAAATCATGCATTCACGACAACATATCATAACTCAAGTCATAACATTCATTTTAGGTCGCGGATAGTTTCGGGCCTCACTTTCGTGCATTTCATTTTGTTAACATATCAATCGCACCAGGTGAGTTCATACCCCGCTTTTACTCATTTAAATTCCTATAAACTATTTGGGGCGAGATACATGCTTATTTATCAAACATTTAAACTCTTTCGCCAAACAACATTACTTATACTTTAGACTTGATTGCGTTTTATACTTGATTGGGTTATATTTGATTTCATATGCATACTTGCAAAACATACTAGAATTAGTGGCACCAAATTAAGTTGTTGGAGGGCTACTAATTTACAAACATACTAGAATTAGTGGCACCGAATTAAGTTGTTGGAGGGCTACTAATTTACAAACATACAAGCATTAGTGGCACCAAATTAAGTTGTTGGAGGGCTACTAACTTACAAACATACTAGAATTAGTGGCACCAAATTAAGTTGTTGGAGGGCTACTAATTTACAAACATGCAAGAATTAATGGCTCCAAATTAAGTTGTTGGAAGGCTATTAATTACAAACATCCCAACATGAGTTGTTGGAAGACCCTCGTGGTGACAATTATACTTTTATCTATCATATTGCGCATATTCGTGATATACATACTATATTTTGGCAATGGGTTGTGAACACACAGGTTGCAAGTTTTGTATGGGCGGAACTTGGGACTGAGTGAATTTACAATGCCTTTCTTTGTGTGAACATTTCTCTAAGTATTTCAAATCATTTTGTTACAAACTTATGAACTCACCAACCATTGTGTTGACACTTTTTAGCATGTTTATCTCAGGTCTTAATGTGATAGCATTTCATGGAGCTTTTGGGTGCATGGCATACATTGGAGTCTTATGCTTTTAACAATTACCATTCGACATGTTTTGTAAACTTTTTATGTACTATCAAACTTTGTGAATTCTCGTGGTGTAAACTTTAACTTATTTATCGAATGGTAAACTTTTCAAAACGTCTCATCATAGAGGTCGTTTTCTGTATCCATACTTTGTGCTATGACGTTATACCCCAATGACACTATCGTTCCGCTGCGATATTTTGGGGGTGTGACAGATACGGTTTTCTCTTGATTTAGTAAAATTCCGTGAAAGAACCTATTTCCCGGTTTAATCATAGAGTTATAAAATCCCGTGAAATCTGTAATTATGTCTACCAACGTGCCTACAATCATCTCTTCTGTAGCTGAAGATGTTCAAGCAGCTGGATCAGATACTCGCCCACCCATGCTTGACAGATCTGACTATGACTCATTGGCTCAACGAATTAGGTTGTATTGTTTGGGAAAGGAAAATGGGGTAAACATTCTCAAATCAATTGATGAATGACCTTATCAAATTGAGACTACAAGAGACACACTTGAAACTGCTACAGATGGAACAGTGATCTTAGGTTTGGATAGGCCAAAGACGTATGATGAGCTTAGTGAAAAGGAGAAAAAGAGATATGATGCTGATATCAGGGCTTCAAACATTATACTTCAGGGTCTTTCAAAAGACATTTACTAGTTAATCAATCACAACACTGAAGCCAAGGCAGTTTGGGACAATGTCAAGATGCTTCTCTCTGGTTATGAATTAGCTAAAGAAGACTGAGAATCACAACTGTGTTATATTGTCATTTTGTCATGTTTTTGTTGATTCGATAACATCTACGGTCTTTGTGTTGTCATTCAAAGAGTGACACGGGTCTTTAGATGTTGTTTGAATGTACATAAATCTCTTAAAAAAAAATTGATAGAAAGCAAAACAAAAGGCTTATAGTCATTTCAGTCTATAACCCGTTTTTAAAGAAAGAACAGAGCCATGCTTTATCTTATTTTTCAAATCTCATGCTTTGATTCTACAAACAAATGTTTGTCACTAAAAAGACAAATGCTTCCCTCACAAATATTTTTCCTTCAAGTTCTTCTCAAAAATATTTGTTATCTAAATGAAAACTAATAAAAATAACTCGGTCTCAATTTTTGAAAATCATCTGGACTTGACATTTGTCAAAATCTCTATCTCTCAATCAACAACTTATGTCATTGATTGAGGGGGAGAATGATTTCATTTAAATCAAAAGGTTATTTGTCATACAATTGGTTCAGACCAAGGTTTATGTCATGTTTTCAAAATATATACAAGCATGTTTAATCTTTGGAGTTTAAAGTCTCAGATTTGATCCCTATCGGTTAAATGTTTTCATAAGCAAGTCACAATTCTCCTCAAAAGCTTTCAAAATCAATTTAAATCTACCGAGATCACAAATCTCAAATGATTTGAAAATTGTGATCGGGGGAGAATTTGTGATTTAAATTGGATTTAAACTGATAATTCGATAAATGGTTTTATAGTGATTTACAAGCTCTCCTCACTACATGTGCCAAACGATTTCAAATTTTCCATGCACATGTTGAGGGGGAGCATCCACTTCAAACCAAAACGGATTGAAACGTGATTGATTTGTTTCAATGTGCAGGTTTTCCCTTATATGTGCAAAACACTTTCGAATCTCGATGCACATATTGAGGGGAGAAACTTTTTGAAAACCACATTCCTTCCCAAAAATACCTTTAACTAAGTTTGAAAAATACGAATCTTGATTGGGAAGGTGATGTAGATATTTTTTTTAAAATGATAGTCAATGAATTAAATTCTCTCTTTCCTCCATGTGCGAAAATGATTTCAAATATACAATGCACATGTTGAGGGGGAGCTCATTTTTTGAAATATCAAAAACAATTCAGGTACAAAATGCTTTGATAATACATCACAAGAATCTGGATTGATTTTTTTCAAATGGTTTTCAATTGGTTCCAATGGCAGATGAACAATACCAAAAAGACCGACCAAATTTACTTTATGTATAGTGATATAAGGATGGTTAGGTTAGGTATTCATTCCCACGATCCCACCAGAGCCGGAGGGATCTACCAGGGACAATCCACTAGATAGTGTAGAAGTCCTTAGGTATGATGAAAACAGGAAAAAAGTGAGAAAGCGTGGAAGTGTCTGAGGAGAGCTAGTCTTGAAATAAACCCAATAAGGTTCTAGTTATGAAGTCTCGGTAAGCACTGAAGGGGTTGAAGAATGAAAAAGAATTGAATGAGAAAAGGGTGAAAAGAAATAGCCCTCCATTATTTCAACCTTATGGCAAAAACCGGGTTCAACACATATGCTACTGGTGGTTACCAAGGTAACACTGGTATTGAAGACAAGACGTTATGGACCTAGTGATGCACTGCACTAAACTTCCCAAGCTACTCAAGTTTCTCTTAAAAGGACTTGTTTCATTCTCACGGGGAACCTACATTATCTATCGACTTTCTCTTAGAGATAGTTGATATTGAAGAAGGAGACCCTCTCCCTAGTCTCCGGCATTGGATCCAAATGTGCACAATTGAGTCTAGAGCCTCGAGATCATCAAATAAATCTCATTAGGACACTGTCAATGAAGACTCTCTGTTTCACACAATGTGGAAAGAGAGAATATATTTTAAGAGTCCTACGCATTATCCTTGTGGTATTGCCAGAACATCTGAGTGATATGCAAACATATTCACAATGAAGATGGAAATCCTTCTAGAGCCAACATCAAATAAGCTCTTGGTAGGTGGCATGTAAGATCTATCCAATAGATCAACCATGTGACAACTGAACAGAAACAATGAGGCGATTCAAAATTATGAATCAATCCTGGTTCAGGTTATGGATTGACGGATGCCTTTGAAAAACCGGTCATTGTGCCTAAAATTCTTTTCTCTAGCACATCAACAGTGTATTAATTTTTCAAAAAGGTGTTTATGATTGATAATTGATTTACCATAAAACCTTCGTTGTATTGCAAAACCCTTTATATATTAAGCAATACACGATTGTTTTTCAAATCATTTTTCATCAATCAGTGAATCTAAATTCGCTGGTTCACTCACTTCGTGTTGTCTTCTTTGAGACGTTCTGGTTTGAGAATAGCTAGAGCAGTTGCGAAACCCTGTCAAGGAGATTCTTCAAAATTATACCTGATCACAGGCAGTACTTGTACTGGTCAATGGGGAACCGTGGGCCGTGTACCTCAATTCAACGAAAGTGATCAAAGACACTTTCTTGTATTTTATTGCTAACTGTTGTATGCAGGTACACCAACTGGCTTGATCAGAATGGAGAGGTCAATCCATAGCCGCATGCTCACACAACACATTCATCTCTAAATAAATCATGATAAACGCATCAACAACTCTGATATTTTCACTCCATGCTTCTGCTACGCTGCTGCAAATATCATGAATCAACTAAAGCTTCCGCTACTCTGTCGGTCCAAAAAGTCACAACATCACATAATGTCAATACTACAAAGGAAGAGTCAGAGATTTATGGTAGTTGATGATCTCAAAGCTGGCTCAAAACTAATTATCACGTGGATCACTTAAAGACCTCCACTTGGATTAACCAAACATGTAAAACATGAAGAATCAAAGCTTACGGGCTACATAGCAAAGAACTTTAACAAGAATCCAAGAACAATCTTAATGTTATATCTGTTTGTATTCAATGTAATTTGAGGTGACCTCCCTTAGGGGGAGTTATTAAAGTGTCGGTCACCTCAAGTATATGTAATTGTTAGAATGCTCGTAGTCGTAGTTATTTAATGTTAGGTAGTATTTAGTTATGTAACACCGTGGAGGACGGACGGGTCTTTACCCACTGTATGCCTGATCCACAGCCCATAGGTGGCGTTTATGTAAGATACTATAAATACCCTCTACCTCCCAAGGTAGAGGGTTGGAGCTCATAATAATACTTTTACTTTCTCTCACTAAGTTCCCTAAACCTCTAAACTTTCTCTCTCTAAAACCTAAAGTATACGCCCCTTTGTGATTATGATTTGATGTGTTTGTGAAATCCAATATGTTACATTACCTAAGGACATTTACAAGCTGATTAATCACAACACTGAAGCTAAGGGAGTATGGGACAATGTTAAGATGCTTCTCTCTGGTTCTGAATTGACTAAAAAAGACAGGGAGTCTCAGCTGTATGATGACTTTGAGAATTTTAAGATGAATCCACGAGAAAGTGTCACTGAATATCATGTAAGATTCCACAAGCTTGTGAATGATATGAGGAATATCAAAATGACAATGCTAAATATTCAGCTCAATTCAAAGTTAGTGAACAACATGAATCCCGAATGGCACAAATTTGTCACTGCAGTCAAGCTAAACAAAGGTTTGAGGAACACCAACTATGAACAATTGTATGCATATTTGCTCCAAAATGAGAAGCATGCTGTGTTTGAATGGATGATCCTTGAAAAGTTCAAAAACAATACTGGAAATGCAAGCTCTTGAAATGATTCAACTTCATTCTACACTAATGTAGGAATAAACACAAAATCATCTCAAGTCATACCAACTGGTAATGGTAATCACAAACTCATTCCAGATCCACGGTATAAGCCTCTAGATTCAGACACATTCATGGAAAATCTCGTCAATCAACTGTCTCTCATGGTTAGGAAAAATCTAAACCTCACTCAACACACCAACAATAACCTCATAACAACATCCAATCCCCACAATCAAGCTACTGTTAGAGATGGAAAGGTAGTGGTGCAGAGTGTGCAAGGAAGACAGAATGAACAAGGAATGACTGGAGCAGGTTATGGAAATACTAGAGTAGGTGGAGGATTTGTGGGCAATCAGAATCGAGGAAGGAACATGACTCAAGGTCAAGGGAAGCCAATCAAGTGTTACAATTGTGGTGGTGAAGGACATATTGCAAGGAACTGCACATCTCCAAAACGTCCACAAAATGTAGAGTACTTCAGGGACAAAATGTTGCTGGTGCAAGCTCAAGATAATGGAGCACTGTTGGATGAGGAAGAATTGCTATTCCTTGCTGAGGGAAATGCCAAAACTTATGATGCAGATGTGGATGAGCAGACAGTGCATGGAATAGAACACAATCATCTAAATGTGTTTCAAGTGGCATATTGTGATGCATTTGACTCTGATGTCGATGATGAACCTACTGCCCAGACCATCTTCATGGCTAGTATTTCTCCAATGGTCTCTCCAAAGGTCCCGTCACCACAACAAGCAAGTCCCTCCAAGGAATCAATCATATCAGAGGTATTAAAACTATACGATGATGTTGATGTGCAAAAGATACATGACAAGGTGCAATCAACTGAAATTATTGAATCAGATATTGAAAATATGGGTAATAGCAATGTTGTACCATATGATCAATATGTGAAACAAAATGAAAGTGAAATTGTACCAAATAATGCATCTTCTGCAGTCAATGATGACTATATTTTTTATGAATACACTGCATGTGCCCCTGATGATTCTATAACATCTGAACTAAATGCCTATAAGGAACAAGTTGCTATATATGAACAACGTGCTAAGTTTGAATTAACTACCCCGTGAGCAGGAGATGGATAACCAGATGCGTACAATTATCAGAAAAAGTAATTTTAGGGAAGAAATGTTAAAACAAGAGTTGGATTCCTTACAAGAAAAGCTTAAAAAAATTGTTAAACAGAAACAAGAACTTCAAGAAAATGTAAAAGTGCTTAAACAGGAATTCAATGCTAAGGAATCAAAACTTTTAAATGAATTTTCCAACCTAAAAACTTTAAAGAACAAACTTGAAAATAAGTTGTGCGTACAAGGGAACACCATTCAGACTGCTCACATGATCACTAAGCATAGAGTTCTAAGTGATAAGCATAGTGTTGCATTTATAGATTAACCAAATCCTAAGGCTTGTATTAAAGCTAATGCAGCTCAAAAGGTAATCTATGATGGAAATGAGATTCTTAACCCTAGACAGAAACCCACTTGTGCTGAGTGCACTGAAGAAGATAGAGAGTTAGATGATGCCTCTAGAGAGAAAATGGAAAAGAAACTAAAAGATCCTTGGTGTATTAATCATACTATAACATTCAAAACTCCCAATTACACTAAGGATAATTGGATTGCCTTAAAAAAGTTTAGACCTCAAACTCAATTAACCCCTGAACAAGTGTTTTGGAAGTTAGATATGGAAAAGAAAAAATCTGATGAGCTTGTTGAAAAGAATCCTCCCCTTAGGAAATTTCCTCCAGCTACTGTGTATCCACCCAATACACCAATGCATTTAGTGCCTAGAACTCTTCCTACTCAAAGTAAGACCTTAATCAGCCTATATGTAGTTTACAAACTATTCGTTGATTTTGAGAAAACGTTTAAGAAGAGAATCACACCTACGGGATAATGCTGAAGGGAAAGGGGTTTTGAGCAAACTAAAGAATGTTATTTAACTGAGGTCATGCCTTTCTTTAAACAACTAAAAGAACAATTTGATAGTCTTCAAAAGGGCATAGATACAGAGATTAAAGAAATGAAAAAGGTGTTTAATGAAATGGAAAATGAGGTAAGAATACATGAATGTGAGCTTAAGAGCAATGAGATTGAGAGGAAGAGCCTTCTCATCTTTAACGATAATTTGATTTCTAGATATATTGCTCAAGATGTGTTCTATACTGTTACGAATTATTCCATTACTGCTTCTCAATTTCATGAATTGTCAATTGCATTGAAAGTCTCCCAGGATCGTGTCATTGAGCTTGAGACAAAAAATTCAAAATTGCATGATAAAATTGAAAAAGACGATCATGATAAAATGGTCAATAATTTTTCTAAATTGGAAGTTGAATATCTTGGTTTACAATTAAAATATCAACATCTGAAAGAAAATGTTAAAACCTCAAATGCCAAGACATCTTCGGATGCTCCTGAGTTTGATGCAGTTTTTGAAATCAACAAATGTGATGAACAGATCCGAGCTCATAGTAACACGATCAAAAGGTTGAAAGCCCAAATTTCCCAATTGAAGGGTGAAAAGAATGAAGTGACTGGCTCCCGTATGCTTCAAACCTTGAGATTCTCAGAATTTCCAACTTCAAAACATAATTGATAAACTGCAAAATGAAAATGAATGTTTTCAAGCTAAAATTTCAAAAGTTAATGCTCAAAACAAAGAGTTATGTGATTCACTCAAGGTTAATCATAATAATAGTGAAAAGGTAACTTCTTTGCTTAACGAAATTGAGAATCTGAAACGTGTGGTAAAAGGGAAAATGCCAATCACTAGTGGTGAAAATGTTGCACCAAAGGTGCCTGCTTATTCTAAATATGTTGTAACTGTGAAATATATCCTCCCTCATCTTCAAAACAATGAATTTGCATATCAAACATATCTTTCGTACCTCAAGGATAGTCTAGAGTGCCTCCGTGAGATTGTTGAAGATGATAAGATAGAGAAACCACTTGATAATGTTGTTGGGCTTGCATGCTTATATTCCAAACGATCTCAGGAACTCTTACAATGTGTGATTTTAACATGTCCTAAATCTGGTACTAGGAAAGATAGAGAAGTTATGCCTTGTTCTATGCCTAAAGTCAAGCATGTGACCTTTGATGTGCCTTTGAAAGCCTTAGAACCCAGCACTTCTAGACCAGAAAATCAAATGGCAGTAAAACAAACTAAGGCACCTGTCATCACTTCTATTGATGTTAAGATTGGCACTAAAGTTAGCGGGTCAAAACCTAGAAGCAATGCAAAGAAGGATAGGATTACGCAAACTAAAAGTGATCATGAAAAGGAAGTGATAGAACTCCATAGGGACAATAAGTTTGAATTGAACAAAAAGAATCGTGTTGGTCCTAGTATTAGTTCTAAGCTTACTGAAATTAATTCGAAGTCTTAAGCTGTCTGCAAAACATGTAAAGAATGTCTATTTTCTGGTAATTATGATAAATGTGGTGTGTTATTCCTGAGGTCTAAGAATCATAACCCAGTTAAGAAAGTTTGGAAAGCGAAACAGATTAAGCAATCCTGGAAACCTACAGGGAAGGTTTTTACCAATATAGGATTTCAGTGGAAGCCCACAGGTCGAATATTCACGCATGACAAACCTTGCTCCTTAACTAGATTCACTATGCCTAGAGTAGTGCCTATTAAGGTTTGGAATCCAACTGGTAGAATAATCCCATTAGGTACACAATGCCCTTCAACTAAGTCTGATGATTCTACTAGTATATCTCCTAGTGATAATGCCATAACAACTAGGGCTTCTGCTGATTCAAAGATTTTTTGCGCTAACCAAAAGGAAACCATTTCACATGGGGATCCAATATGTTCAAATTTCCACCTTTGTCTGTGATCCAATGCAGGTCGTACAAATCATCCGTTGGTACTTGGATTAAGGCTGCTCTAAACAGATGAGGGGAAATGACTATGACGTTTGAACAAAACAGTTCAAGCCTTGTTCTCTAAAGAAAAGAAATGTGTACGCTTCAGTGCGCATTATCTTCAAAAGAAGAGAAATCTTCTTATTATGACCATTCTCATCAACATGCTTCATACTTTTTCCATGCACTTTCAGTTATCAAGTGAACCGGACTATCGTTGCTAGTTCTCCTATTCCACTTGGTCAATTAAAATGGCGATGGCGACATCATTTACAACATTTAAGGGAGAGAAGTGTGAAGAGACTACATTTTAAAGATATTCACTTGTTTAATCAAGAATGGCATTTTCGTATGAAATTCTTGAGGGGGAGAAGAAGTATGATAATTCTACATGTTGAGTTATATTTGAGAATATATGGTCATACGGCTCCTAACTCATGTAAGAACCGAGCTTCTTCTTATCGGGTCATCTTTACATGGAGTTTCTTCTAAGAGCCGTTGGTTGACATCTTCTCACGGACTGATGAGTTTATCGACAAAGTGCTTCCGGGTAATGCTTCACGTACACATCAAAATGATGATTCCATACAATCTCTCTGTTCTTGTTTGATGTGATTGGTAGTTTGGTGTTACCATTTCGTGTGTTCGTTGCGGGCTGATTGCTGATTTCCTTAATGAACATCTTTTTGTTCTTGTTTGATTGGGAGGGATTTTAGTTAAGGGGATTTACAAGATGTAAGTTAATTGGATTGCTTTTGGTGAGATGAAGATGTTAAATTTTTATTCCCCAAATGGACAATCTAGAAGAAGGTCGAGTCTACAGTCTATTCTACACTTTCTGCTGCGTGTTAGAAGACTAAAGACGAGTTGCATTTAACGATCTAAAGACTTCTTCTTTTCTCGGGCATTCATCAAAAAGATTGTCAAAATTAGGGGAGAGCACTAATTGGGGGAGAGTGAAATGTCAGATGTAATCCCCAATTAAACTTACTCACAATCTTTAGCAAGTTGATTCTCACAGATACATCTGAGGTATTGATGTTTTTCTCAAAAGATTTATAGTACCTAGGCTTACAGTGTGTTGCTGATTCTGAAGTATCAAAACCAACAAAGGGGAAGGAGACAAATATCTAAACGCGAGTAAACTTGATGAACTTAATACTTCTAAGTGATTGAAGAAATCCCGGGAAGACAAATGTCATTACCATAGAGAAACTCAAGGTTTGACTCATGGCGTTTAGTGTTCTTATTCTAACTATGTGGGGGAAGAGATGGAAGAGTTAGTTTCTGAAGATAAAAGACGTACACAAGTGTGTGATGATTTCGATGTATCACAATCATCAAGGGAGAGAGATTGTGTACATTGGGGACGCTCAGCTATTTCACTTGAGAGCTTAATCAGCGATTCAGAGATATAATCACTTATTCCGGAGTTGACATCCGCAGAGATAATAAGTGATTTGGCCTGCTTCTTCAATGTTATCGGTTATTCTATCTTTGGGCATTCGGGTACTTTGGGTTCTTGAGCTTCATACACTTTCTTCAGGGGAGAGAAAAGTATACATCGGGGTTATTCTTTGGCTATCGGACTTAATCTACTACTTCGATGGTATTAGTTTCTCTGTCTTCGGGTATATGTGTATTCAGGTTCGTGAGCTCTAGTCTAAGAGACTGACTGCATCAATTCATCTACTTAGGGGAAGTGGTCTCTTGACAAATTTTTGGTATGGATCACTTCAGACTTCAGTGGAAAAGGAATTTGAGAAGATTATTCAAGTGTGGGATGATTCTTTGCTGTTCTACTTGCTGATATAACCCCGAACGGAGACTTACGATGATCATTCTTATATGGAGCAGCAAGATCGATGATATGGTGTGCGTCTTTGTGCATCTGGCTAAGGAAAGCTTGAAAGAAAGCTTAGAATGTGCTCAATAAGAAGATTTACGGTTTGGGGGGAAGCTACCAAAGTCTTACTTTCAATTGGCTTAATTTCTCTCTTCGATTCAAGAGCCTTGGAAGCTTTGGTGGTGAATGTTTAAGAGATGATGACTTCTATCTTCTACAACGAGGCTGTTCGATATCCTTATCTCGATACTCGTATCATCATCCTTCTTAAACTATATCATCTAATCTATCTCTGTAAATATTTATCAAAAACCAAATACAAAAATATAAAACCAATAAAAAGAAAATAGAAAAATATAAAACCAACAAAAACCCATAAAAATCAGAAAATTTGAAAAATACCAAAAATATGTTTTCTCAAGACAAGTCTTCTGGTATCGATAACATCTACGGTCTTAGAAATGTCATTCAATAATGGCACGGGCCCATAGATGAAGTTTGAGCAGGAGGTGTAAATATTCTTTTTCAATACATGTCTAAAAACTATGGCTTGCAGTTACTTCAGACTGTAACCTGTTCTTAAACCATGGTTTGCTATTATTTCAGATAGTAACCCGTTCTTCAAGAAAGGAAAGTGCTGCGCTAAACCAATTTTCAAATATTGTTAGGAATTGGAAATTCCATGTTAAAGTGTCAGTCACCCCAATTATGGTCTAGCATATGTTAGCTCGTAGACGTTTCGTTATTTACATTATTTGTTAGTTTATTAGTTAGTTATTAGCATAGTTTAGTTTAGTACAACACCATGGAGGAAGGACGGGTCTTTACCCACTGTATGCCTGATCCACAGTCCGTCAGGAGGACGTATTAGTTTGTAACTATAAATACCCTTCCCTCTAAGGGAAGGGTGGTGCTTTCAATCTAACCTTTCATTTTTGTTAAACAACTCTCTTTCAAGAAACACCCTCTCAACTCTCTAACAATGGCTTTCTTGTATCATCATAATCCTAGACCACCTGAATCATCAAACAACATAAATATAAGATCCTAACAATTGGTACCAGAGCCAAGGTTATTGTGTTGTTTTGATTTGTGTGGTTTCGTATCATGGTTATTGGGTTTATGATGATTTATTGTGGTTTCCTTGATGTGTTCAAACTGTTTTCATACAATTTTTTGGGTCAGAAAATTCTTTTTCTTAGTCTTTTGGTAAAACAGTTTATATCATATCTTGATGAATCCTTTATTGGTTTAATACAAAAAGTCAAATGGTCCTTACAAATATATATCTGTGTTGTGTCATTTTGTGTCCAACGAGATTATTTTTATCATTTCTGTGATTTTTTGTACCATATGTGAAGTCATAATGGGTTATCTGTTCATTTCTGCTTACTCTAATGTGGTCAAATGGGTAAAAAAGATGCATCTTTTTGATATTTTCTGGGTTTTGCAACTTGGCCGAAAAAAATGGTCATAATATTTCTAAGCGACTTGTCATTTTTTCTGTCCAGATTCATTGCTCAACATGCGAGTTGTGTACTTGCAATTAAGTATGCGAGTTGGATAGTCAAATGCGAGTTGACTTTTGAGTCAACTCAAGTCAAATGCGACTTGACTAGTATTATAATGATGCGGGTTATCAAAGATTTACAAAGAAAGAAGAGTTTTGACCATGACCACAAATATCAAGACTCATGAACCAGTAAAGCTTCCGCTACCCTGATGAAAAGATGTCATGATCCAAAAAGTGTGAGCATGTCGGTCCGAAAGTGACAACATCGCATGAAGGCAACACAACAAAAGGATAATCCAGAGATTTGATGTGGCTGATGATCTCAAAGTAAGCTCGAAGATCATCAAGATGTGGATCAGTTCAAAGACCTCCACTGAAAGTACAAAAATATGCGGATTTTGAAGAATCGCTACTAAAGCACAAAGAATGCGGAAAATTGAAGAATTGAAGTCTACGAGCTCAGAACTAAAGACAAAGATAGAATGCTAGGATGCAAAATGTATTTCATGGGGTGACCTCCCTTAGGGGGAGATTGTTAGGAATTGGAAATTCCATATGGAAGTGTCGGTCACCCCAATTATAGTTTAGCACATGTTAGCTCATAGACATGTCGTTATTTACGTTATGTGGTAGTTAATTAGTTAGTTAGTAGCGTAGATTAGTTTAGAGTAACACCGTGGAGGACGGACGGGTCTTTACCCACTGTATGCCTGATCCACAGCCCGTAGGAGGCGTGTCTTGTAAGAAACTATAAATACCCTCTACCTCCCAAGGTAAAGGTTTGGAGCTTTCAATATCATTTTTTCTTTGTCTCACTAAAGTTCCCAACTCGCTTCCACTTTCTCTCTCTAAACTCTTGCATAATTCGACCCATATATTGAATGTATTATGTGTTTATGAAAGCTAATATGTTACAAATGGTATCAGAGCCAGGTTTTCATGGGGTGACCTCCCTTAGGGGGAGATTGTTAGGAATTAGAAATTCCATAAGGAAGTGTCGGTTACCCCAATTATAGTCTAGCACATGTTAGCTCGTAGACATGTCGTTATTTACGTTATGTAGTAGTTAATTAGTTAGTTATTAGCGTAGATTAGTTTAGAGTAACACCGTGGAGGACGGACGGGTCTTTACCCATTGTATGCCTGATCCACAGCTCGTAGGAGGCGTATCTTGAAAGAAACTATAAATACCCTCTACCTCCCAAGGTAGAGGGTTGGAGCTTTCAATATCATTTTTTCTTTGTCTCACCAAGTTCCCAACTCTCTATACTTTCTCTCTCTAAAACTCAGTTCATACGTCCCTTGTTAATATGATTTGATGTGTTTATGAAATCCAATATGTTACATTCTATTTTGACTTATATGAACTTGAAATGCTTCTTCATGATTCTAAATGATGTTATAAGATAAAATGAAACCTAATTAAGCTAAGTTAAACTACCTTGCACTTATATTAAATCTATTGCATACTAAAAATCACCACAGCAAACTGATATGAAAACTGAAACTGATTTTGACTTTTTTATGAATTCAACTGCAGTTGTATGATCTAAATATCCTATATGCAACTAAATGTAACTGATGCAACTTATCTAACCACCTGAACTAACCTCTAAAGCAGTTTTCCTAATTGATCCAAATGCTACTTCTAAAGACTGTTATGAACTTAAACACTCTAATCTACTATTTCAAATTTCAACAATCACAAATTCAGATTCTAACATGCATATTAAACCTCTTTGAAGCAATTATGACAGCAATTTATCATAATTACTACTAGAACTAATTTATACAGATTATGACAATTAAGATCAGACTAATATGCAGAACAATGATCCAAGCTTAAACAAACCAATCTCCACACATATTAGCAACAAAATGATGAATATAAGCTATATCAAACACAAGTAAACTACTAACAACAGATCTAGATTAATAAGCTAAAATTAGACTTTAAATGAAAACTTACAAAGGTTCAAAGCTAGGCAAAAATATATTGAGAACCAGTAAACACCCAATACCCCTACACTATTCCAAATCAAGCTCAAATAAACCCAAATGGTGATCCAATCTGACCGTTTACCCCATATCAGCTTCCAACCTTCATGTTTGACTTTTGTTGACTATTTTTGTGTTTTGTGTGTAAAACTAAATTGAACCTTATAAAAGCTTATAATAAGCTATAATGTGCTCTTATAGGCTTAAGTAAATAGAAACTAAGCTTGATGAAGCTTATGAAAGTAATTTGACATTATTTTTTGTATTTTTCAAAGGAATTTTCTATTTTTTTGGTATTTTTGTTTTTGAGAACAGAAGTAAATAAAGTTTAATTATAATGAACTAAGAAAGAGCTTATGAAACTAGAGGGAGCTTATGAAACAATATCTTAGCTTAATCAATAAAATTGAAATTATTGAGTTTAAAGTAAATTGCAAAACATAAAATAGAGTTTCATTAATAAGGAATTGTGAATACAAGATTGAAACAGAAAATACAAGCTTACTATTATAAAACTTAAAATGATTTAAACATAAAAAAATTTAAAAACTACACACTTAAAACACACTCCATTATGTGAAAACTGAAGGGGTATTTATAAGCTGATGCTAGGGTATCTGAGGGTCTTCAGATGCTTCTGGAAATCAATCCCACTTCTAATCTCGTCCCTTGAATCCTTTCTTGAAATGTAAGCATCAATCTCAGCCGTTTGATCATTCTTCTATCCTTCAATTCACACGGATTGATGACATGGCCTATGTGCACCTGTCAGGTCCTTCTAGAATCACTAATCATTGGGGTAATTATTGTGGAAGCAGGGTAAGATTGGGAGCAGGGTAAATAGTAAAAGGGAAAGAAGGATTTGGGCGCTTTTTTTTGTTTAGGAATTTTTTTAATATTTGTTTGACTGTGAAGTTGACTGGGGATAAAAGAGGGAGGGTCAAAAGGGTTTGGCTAGGGTCAAGATGGGGTTAAGTGTGTAGGTTTTAAATTGTTTTTATGTTTAAATCGTTTTAAGTTTTATAATAGTAAGCTTGTATTTTCTATTTCAATCTTGTATTTACAATTCCTTATTAATGAAACTCTATTTTATGTTTTGCAATTTACTTTAAACTCAATAATTTTAGTTTTGTTGATTAAGCTAAGATACTGTTTCATAAGCTCTCTCTAGTTTCATAAGCTCTTTCTTAGTTCATTGTAATTAAACTTTATTTATTTCTGTTCTCAAAAACAAAAATATCAAAAAAATAGAATATTCCTTTGAAAAATATAAAAAATAATGTCAAATTACATTCATAAGCTTCATCAAGCTTAGTTTCTGTTTACTTAAGCCTATAAGAGCTCATTATAGCTTATTATAAGCTTTTATAAGGTTCAATTCAGTTCTACACACAAAACACAAAAATAGTCAACAAAAGTCAAACATGAAGGTTGGAATCTAATATGGGGTTAACTGTCAGATTGGATCATCATTTGGGTTTATTTGAGCTTGATTTGGAATAGTGTAGGGGTATTGGGTGTTTACTGGTTCTCAGTAGCTTGAAATGTAAGCATCAATCTCAGTCGTTTGATCATTCTTCTATCCTTCAATTCACACTGATTGATGACATGGCCTATGTGCACATGTCAGTCATGTGTCAGGTCCTTCTAGAATCACTAATCATTGGGGTAATTATTGTGGAAGCAAGGTAAGATTGGGAGCAGGGTAAATATTAAAAGGGAAAGAAGGATTTGGGCGCTTTTTTTTGTTTGGGAATTTGTTTTATTATTTGTTTGACTTTGAGGTTGACTGGGGATAAAAGAGGGAGGGTCAAAAGGGTTTGGCTAGGGTCAAGATGGGGTTAAAATGTGGGAAAGGGGTCACGAGAGTGTTATGGGGTTTGACCGGGGATAACTTACCCTTCGACTTGGGCTTTTTGGGATATTGGGCTAGTGTATAAATAAGGGTAAATTGGATTTGGGCTTGGTATTTGTATTAAGTGTAATCCGGATTTAAACCATAAGGACCATTCATGCAATTTGGAAAATACCAAGGACCAATGATGCCATTTATGAAAAGGTGAGGGTGTAAATGGGAAATTGGTTAAATAAGGGGTATGAGGGAAAAAATGGTAAATATGGGTAGGTTAGGGGTTAAATTTGGTAAAGTGGTGGGTGTGAAATGTAATTTTGGATAAATTGAAGGTGTTTTGTGAAAATATGGTGAAGGTGAGGGTTTTGATGTGAAAACTCCCAACAATGATCCAGAACTCCGTAATTTGACTTTTCTGAGCATCCAAATCCTTTAAAATAACACAATCTGATTTCCCGGCTTTAGCTTTTGCACTCTCTTCCTTCTCGTGCTCGGTTTTTGTCTGATTTGTCTTTCTTTTGTGTGTTTTGTCATATATGTACCTGCACATGCATAAACTCAAGAAACCAACAAATATTAGGCATAAACGGCTCTTTTCTGGTTATTTTGGGTCTATTTTGGTAAAGAAATGGTATGTGTTTTAGCACATACCAAAATACCCTAGACTAGACGATTGTCGTGACCTCACGCAATGTAATCAACTCATGCTTCTAAAACCAAGGATTTCAACCTCTTTTTACTAAATCTATGAAAAGTAGCAAAAATTCCTTAAAAGAGATTAAGAAACCATTAATTCTAAAAATGCCCCGTTTACCTTTTATTTCACATATAGATATTACGATTAAGCACATTCCAATTATGAGTGACAGTTTGTTGAACTTTCATATCGATTAATAACTCCAACATTTTTCAAACGACATTTTAAGGATCACGGAGTAGAAAACACAACTCAGCGAGGAGTGACCATACGGATAGAATACATCGTCTCTTATTTTTCACAAGTTCCCAAACTAACCGTAAAATCGAAATCATTGTTAAATATGACTTTAGATGCTAACGCTACCCATGGAAGTTACTTGTGTAATTACCTTTTGCTTCCATTTTCCCATTTTCCTCTATTTATTTTATTTTTGGTGAGATATGAATTTCTTCATGATTCTCGTTTCGATAAGTTTTATTCTCATAAAGATATGAAGCTAAGACGCTAATTAGTTTTCCATCTTCTCTCAAGAACCGTTGTCTTAAAACTGGGTCCACATCAAGGAAATTTTATTCACTTACATTTTTGACTTTTTTTTTCTTCATACAATTTTTTTTTTCTTTTTGTATTTATACTTTTAATTATATGAGCTATGTACTACGGAGCTTCACGGGGTAATTCCAAGACCTTACACGTTTCAGAATAAAGGATCCAAGGGCCGTTACGACGGAGAATTCCAAGACTCTAAGCTTCATGAAATGAGGATCCCAGTGTGTTAAACCAAGACCTCACTCAATCCTGGTTAGAGATCCAAGGGCCGGCGTAAGAGGGTAGCCAAGACCTAAACGCTTACTTTCGAAATAAGGATCCAAGGGTTCGATCTCGAACCGCAGCTCATAACTTAACTTATTACTTATTACTTTATTTATTACGAGACCTTGATGTGTACGCAATTTTTAAAACAGGGATTATTTTAAGAAGATAAAGAACTAACTATCGCCAAAACCTAACATCTTTAATTATTTATTCACAAATATGGGGCGAGACAATTTTGTGGGAACAAAAAGCCACAAGTACCTTAGATGGGCTCTAAAGAGAACCATCTACTCCACGCTTAGCATCTATACTCATAAGTAACTCTATCATTCCTCGATCTCCTCAAATTTAAGATCTCAAATAATGAGATCCGCGGATGCTTAGCCGATAATTTAATTATCTATGGTTAAGGGAACAAGCTAGGGCTCAACACGCCTGGTCAAGTCAGAATTTTGTTCCTACTCTCACCAGCGGAAGGTCAACAAGGTGTCAAAACATATATTAACTTAGCTAATACTTCGTAAAATAATCTCAAGTCTCTCATTTTTAAAGTTACTTATTAGAAACTACAAAATCTTTTGTGAAGATCGTTTATGAGCTCTAGGGGATAATAATAACAACAATTATAATGCACAGCGGAATAAGAAAACATCGTTTGTTATTATTAACAAAGTTCTTCGTCATCATCTCTACCACTAAACACTAACCTAGGCGTTTACATGAACATACGCCTAGGAACTAACTAACTAACCATCACCCTAGGCGTTCTCCCCTAACGCCTGTACACACACACACACCTTTGGTGTTCACATCTTGACACACAATAAATCTAATTCCTTGCCTCTCTTTATATACTAGAGAGTCTAGGGTTACAATTGACTACTAGGGACTAAATAATAATTTCTTCTTTAACAAGTAGGTCCCTTGTGTTTCTTTCTTCATCAATTATCTTCATAAGTCCTTCATCTTTCATATTTTGTCATAATCAACTCAAATATAATTCCCAACAATCTTCCCCTAGTTGATAATGACAAAACCAAATAAGCACGAACTTCCCCTGAAGTTAATATGTCATGAAAGATAAGAACTTCCCCTTAAACATGCAATATCACCAAGAATCTTCAAGTTGCAAATCTTCTATGTAATGCCTTCTTCCCCTTTTGTCATAATCCACTAGGAGACGCTAAGTAGAAGCAACTTTGATTCCAACCACCACAAACCAATATCATACGACTAATCCATCCTTCTAATGCCTCAAGATACCCTCCATGAAGTTTTTCGCAACTAAAAATGAAATTAAGGCAAAAGAAATTTGAACCAATAGTACAAATATCAACAAGTAGTAGTAAAAATCTTCCCCTTGAATGATGCATGTAAATAACCATAAGAACTTGTCGAATAACTAACCACCATGATCACAAATACGTTGTAGTTCCAGCCATGAAGAACATAGTACCACCCCAAATACTAATAAAGATGACTACAATAGAATTTGTGACCAAGCATTAGTAACATGAAGAATAGTTCTTTATCTTGAACCTGATTCATAAACATCAGGTCACAACCAAAAACTCAAAATCCAAAACATCATACGTGTGTCGTCCAACAACTAAAAATCCAAATCTGTCAAAGTATGTGTGTCTTTTGCCCAAAATCACCATAACGTGGACACGAACATGTATTATCGCTTCAAACCAACACAAATTCTTCTATGTGTGTGTGTCATCCAATAACTTCCAATCTCATCCGAAAACCAAATCAAGATCGACTAGCTTCCCCTCAAATCCAAAACCAATCACTTATGTGTGTCGTCAAGCCAGAATACAAATCGAAAACCAAATCGATTTAAACAAAAATCATACACTGTTGAAGACGTGAGTAAAATTATACATGCATATATGTCTTCAAAGTTCATGCGTTGGGCTTCATTAAAATATATTCATGACCAATCACAATGTTCCATATTTACTTGGTACCACGAAAAAAAAAATTGTTTACCCCATTCATATGTTAAAAGATATGATCACTTGCAAAAACCAAGTCATACTTAACCATACTGTTTTGTAACCCCATGTACGCTAAGATCCATGAACCAATAAGAGTAATCTTTCATCAAACACTATTATATACCATATAAGCACCATACGTCCTTATGCATGTTCACAAGAATTAACCAATCAGTATGGGTTGTCTTTTGCTTATCCGACGACTTCGAACCATCATATGTATAAAACTTCAACTTTAAACAATGAGCATCTTTAATGACCAACTTGCTCGTTCTTCAATAACCAAAAATCAAACAATCTTGATTCAAGTCGATCATGTACTTTTCCTTGTCGTTCAAGAAAAACCGAACACCAATACCATGTTCCTCACAAACCCGATTGACAAGAATCCTTCCAAAACAACTTTTCGATCACCTTCCAATAAAACAACTTTTCCGCGAACAAAACCATCGCATATTAGACTCGTTACGCCATTACCACTATCAACAATAGTAACACAAAACTCATCGTTGATCCTTAAAAACCATTGTACCATCTTCAAAATTGCTACAACCAGTATGTCCAATCCAATAATAGTTAACCATATCTTTTCTTTTTAGATCCCGCAACCAACTCAATCTAATTCTTTAATCATGAATATGCATGATCCCATCTGAAAAGAATATTACCAATCTTTGACCAATAACATAAAACCACCATAACGAGAGCATCAGGAACATGTTATCAATATTATGTATAGCACTTCAGTTACCATGCAAAACAATTTACGCTCTCTTGTCTTCAAACTTAAACACCAATAATGCTTACTCTCCTTGGATACAACCACATAAACTTTTGACCAATAATCTCCTTGCGTCTAACAAAGAGCAGCAGTACATTGAAATCGAATAGTACTTTGAAACAGTACGTTGAAAAACGAAGCAGTACTTTGAAAACATAAGCAAAGACTTTGTATAAAAGGGAGCAGTACTTTGTGAAATCAGTGATCAAAGAGCAGTACAAATATACGTGTCGACCTTTTCAAACCATTGTACCCATAATAACCAATAATCTTCTGTTCTCATATCATATTGTTCTGCTATGATACGTTTGATAGAGCATAGACCCATGTGAACCGAAATCCATAATATAAAAACCCAGCCAATGAATCACCAATATTTATGGAGAACCGACCCACGTCAACAAATATAAAACACTTTCTCTTGAATTTTGTTATCATGCAAATACATGAATAATATGGAGTACCCAAAAAAAATGAAATCCAATTCGAATCTTATAATAGCACCACTTAGATCCACTACAAAATTAATGGTACTAGGTTATTTTTGTCACAGTACCCAACCATTAAATGTCAGCAAAAATAATATATTGAAATGTTGTATTACTGCTAATATTTAAAATCCAATAAAGATCAGTACCTTAAAAAATCGACTTTTAAAACATTTGTCTGCAGCAAACTTCGACACTGAATATCTCTTTACTGGAAGTTCAGATCGAAGATCCCTTTGGTGGAAAGTTAGATTATCATATATAGAATCTCCACCAAAAATTTTGTCACAATCCAACGGTTAACGAAAAAGTTATGATCGTTTCAAAAAAGTGCTGTAGTAACCTTACGGAATTTTTTCAGTTTCAGCAGCAGACTTCGACATTGAATAACTTTTGATTGCGAGCTACAATTCACAATCCCTTTGGTGAAACTTTAGATGGATATACTGAGATGTACCAGCATAAATTTTAGCTCGATCCAATGGTTCAATAAAAAGTTATGCCCTCTTGAAAACAGTGCTGCAGAAGTATTACGAATTTTTGACAGCTTCGAATTTTTCTTCTTTTTTCTTCAACAAACCTTGTAGATCCCTATATCAAGAGCTCCCCGCTCTGATACCAATTGTGAAGATCGTTTATGAGCACTAGGGGATAATAATAACACAATTATAATGCACAGCGGAATAAGAAAACATCATTTGTTATTATTAACAAAGTTCTTCGTCATCATCTCTACCACTAAACACTAACCTAGGCGTTTACATGAACATACGCCTAGGAACTAACTAACTAACCATCACCCTAGGCGTTCTCCCCTAACGCCTGTACACACACACACCCCTTTGGTGTTCACATCTTGACACACAATAAATCTAATTCCTTGCCTCTCTTTATATACTAGAGAGTCTAGGGTTACAATTGACTACTAGGGACTAAATAATAATTTCTTCTTTAACAAGTAGGTCCCTTGTGTTTCTTTCTTCATCAATTATCTTCATAAGTCCTTCATCTTTCATATTTTGTCATAATCAACTCAAATATAATTCCCAACAATCTTCCCCTAGTAGATAATGACAAAACCAAATAAGCACGAACTTCCCCTGAAGTTAATATGTCATGAAAGATAAGAACTTCCCCTTAAACATGCAATATCACCAAGAATCTTCAAGTTGCAAATCTTCTATGTAATGCCTTCTTCCCCTTTTTGTCATAATCCACTAGGAGACGCTAAGTAGAAGCAACTTTGATTCCAACCACCACAAACCAATATCATACGACTAATCCATCCTTCTAATGCCTCAAGATACCCTCCATGAAGTTTTCCACAACTAAAAATGAAATTAAGGCAAAAGAAATTTGAACCAATAGTACAAATATCAACAAGTTGTAGTAAAAATCTTCCCCTTGAATGATGCATGTAAATAACCATAAGAACTTGTCGAATAACTAACCACCATGATCACAAATACGTTGTAGTTCCAGCCATGAAGAACATAGTACCACCCCAAATACTAATAAAGATGACTACAATAGAATTTGTGACCAAGCATTAGTAACATGAAGAATAGTTCTTTATCTTGAACCTGATTCATAAACATCAGGTCACAACCAAAAACTCAAAATCCAAAACATCATACGTGTGTCGTCCAACAACTAAAAATCCAAATCTGTCAAAGTATGTGTGTCTTTTTCCCAAAATCACCATAACGTGGACACGAACATGTATTATCGCTTCAAACCAACACAAATTCTTCTATGTGTGTTCGTCATCCAATAACTTCCAATCTCATCCGAAAACCAAATCAAGATCGACTAGCTTCCCCTCAAATCCAAAACCAATCACTTGTGTGTGATAGCCAATGTGTGCATAGAACATCATAAGAAAAATCACACATTGCTAGATTTATCAAGCTATATGATAAAAACACAAACCAAGTAATTCCAGTTCACCTTCAAATAAGTGATAAATAATCCTCTTCGTAATCAATTCTTCAATAAATCTCCAAAACGAGCTTTTAAATCCTTTTAAGAACAAATCACCAAACTCCTTGTGTGTGTGAACAATAACCTGTGTGTGTGTCATCCAAAAATCATAACAATAATTATGCTCGACTTCCCCTTAAATCAAAAACCATATGAGAAGCAGTACTTTCAATATAACAGTACTTTGAAACCTCCTCACAATACTTTGAGAAGTAACAGTACTTTCAAACTTGAATGAATACGAGCAGTACTTTGAAAAACATCAAGCAGTACTTTGAAAAACACCAAGCAGTACTTTGAAAATACACAGCAGTACTTTCAGTAGTACTTTCACATAAAAGCTCGGATGGAATATCCCTTCGGTGGAAAGTTAGATTGATATATAGAGAACATCCACCCAAAATTTCGTTACGATCCGACGGTTAACGAAAACGTTATGATCGTTACAAAACAGTGCTGTAGTAACCTTATGAATAATCAGCAGCAGACTTCGACAGCTTATAACTTTTGTTTGAGAGCTCCGATTGACAATCCCTTCGGTAAGATTAAAGATAGTTATACCAAGAAGCTCCAGTCCAAATTTCAGCCCAATCCAACGGTTCAATAAAAAGTTATGACGTTTTAAAAACAGTGCTGCAGAAGTATTACGAATTTTTGACAGCTTCGAATTTTTCTTCCTTCTTCTTCAAGAAAACCTTGTAGATCCCTAGATATCACGAGCCCCAGGCTCTGATACCACATGTTAAGATCGATGTAAGCTCTTAGACGAGGTCTAATATTATATCTAGGAACACATAATATTGAAAGCGGAATATTCAAACATAGAATCAACATCATTATGAACAAGGTTTTTCATTATCATAAATTAACTAACTAACTATAATAAAGATCAAAGACTTGATCTAACACTAACTAACTAAACCCTAGGCGTTTTCCCTACGCCTAGGTTCCCACACACACACACACCTTTAGACGTCTATATCTTGTACGTACCTAATAAAACTAATGACCCTATGTCTCTTTATATACTAGAGACATCTAGGGTTTACAAGAGGAATCATAATTAGGAAACTAAATATTCTTTTAAGCATATCTTCTAGAATCTTCCAAATCCTCCATCTTTTTGTAGTTTTCCCTTCTTGTCACTTTTAGTCCTTCATGTTTCATTCTTCTTGTTTTGTATCATCAAATCTATAATAGACCCAACAGCAATCAAGATGCAGAAGTGGGTCATGCCCGTAGCATGCCACATGTTCACATACACGCTCTGAGACTCCGCAAGAATATGGTGTAATCGGCAAAAGTTGGGGAGCATTGTAAGTCTAGATGATCTTAAGGCTAAGTTCCGATCGCACTTTAACCAACAGAAGAAGTACACCAAGACCCATGTAGCCGTGCATACCATCAAACAAAGGGACAGCGAAAGCACAAGGGCCTTCGTTACGAGGTACACCGATGAAACTTTGCAAATTCTGGGGTTGCACGAGGAACAAAGGATTTCTGGTTTCGTACACAGCCTACAGACTCGAAGCTTGGTGGAATTCCTGTCCACCGACCTTCCTACCACTTACAAGGCACTAATGGAGAAGACATACACTTGGATTGAGTCTAAAGAAGTAGCAGCAAACGGAGCTCCGATAAAGCAAAGAGAAGCTTCTGACAAGTTCTCCAGAGGTTCCTCCTAGAAAGGATCCAAGAATAGGAAGAAGAACAGAGACCGCTTCACTCCCTACAACAAACGCTCGAATCATGGACTCTTGGCAAACTTCGTCAAATCTCCTAGGGAGATTATGGCTACCAAGAAAGCCGCGAAGTCCTTCGACCCACCACCTCGGATGTCAGCACGAAGCAAAGCCAGGGACATGTCGAAGTATTTCCACTTTCACGAAGACCATGGGCACGACACAAATAGCTGCAGAGAGCTGAAGAAGCAAATTGGAGAGGCGGTACGGTCCGGACAAATAGCACAGTTGGGTAAAGGCATCAAGAAGGGAAAAGACAAGTTTTTCGACACCCAACTGGGTGAGTGGAAAGGAAACAAAAAAGAGGCTACCCTTATAGAAGCTCCGATACTCATGGTACACATGCATGATCCAACCTTGAAACGAAAAGAAGCAGATGGGGAGCCGGGAAGTGTAGGAGAGATAACATTCCTGTCCATCCTGGGGCAGACAACTTCGACTGACCCCATGGTCATCAAGGTACGGGTCTCAAACAGGGAAGTAAACCGAGCGTACATGGATTGCAGAAGCTCCTGCGAGATCATCTATGAGCATTGCTTCCTAAAGCTCAAGTCACATATATGCTCACGAAGGGTAGACTAAAAAAACCTCTGGTAGGGTTCTCCGGCGAACACTCATGGCCCATTGGAGAGGTACCGTTGGAAATCATGATGCAGGTTTTACTGACCAGGTCTTAATATTTATAGTGTCTTGCTATACCTATGGTTTACCCCAGTGCACTAACGGGCAGTGTACCCGGTCGCGTGTAGTGTAGTAAATGGTAAATCCGAGGTCGTCCCAAGAGCTATGTGTGTTAGATTATTACTAAGTCTAGTGTCACAGAATAATAATGGTTTCGATAGGGATTTAATTAATTAAACTACTAATGCAGAATAAAATAAAAGTAGATAAATGGATAAATGGAAATCAATAGAGGAATAGTGGTGCTAACCTAGTCAATCCTCCTAGCTAGTAATGTGTACGTCTACCTACTTCCAATTACTTCAGGTGGGGTCAAATTCGAGAGGACAACATTTGGTCAATTCGCCCTAACCTATCAGCAAAGATGCCACCACAGGAGAAATCAGGCGCACCGTCATAAGTCCTGTTGTTCCTGGTCCCCTAAGCCAAGTCATTAAGTACCGCTACATGCTAGATTCAAAATAGTGAGTGGCCGGACATTAGGAACTTAGACACTACGCCCCCCAATTCTTATGTTCATTCAAACGATAGGTGATCAGTTGGTCAAATCGCCTAAGTAGAAAGGGTCGTTAGTTGGTCATATCTTACCCTTCCCGTCTCACTCCACTCACCTAGAGTCAGTTGGTCATATCTCCTAGGCAATTGGCCTCTACCGCCATTCAAAACTACCAAACCAAGGGTGACTACCAAAGAACTATGCATGCATACACTATGAAATAATTGTACGGAAGTAAAGGTAAAAGCAAACAAAACAATTAAGGAATCATAACTAGGCTAGCACCAAAGGGTGCTTAGCCGCTCATATTAATCATGCAAATCAATTCAATATTCAAAGGTACGAAATACATGAATTGAAAATAAAAGAAATATAAAACGCTAATGCTTATCGTAATGGAGTGACTTCTCCTTTGGAAACAGCTCCGTATGCTCCCCTAGACCTGCCTTGAGCTTTTTCGCACGTTCTCAGAGTGTTGTGTGTGGAATGGGATGATTAGAAATGCTCGAATTCATGGGGTATTTATAGGCCAGATTTGGGTTACGGCGTAACCAATATAGGAGTTACGCCGTAACCTTCTATTTCTTTGTAAATGCACTAGATCTGCTGGTTACGGCGTAACCTTATTAGTTGTTACGTCGTAGTCTTCAATAAACTCGGTTACGTCGTAAGTGATGCAGTAGTTACTGTGTAAGTATTAGCGGCGTGGAACCTCATTTGACCTAATCGAGTTACGTCGTAACCTTTGGGAAGAGTTACGCCGTAACCTCTTGATAAGTTGGTATTCTAGGTCACGCAATAGTTACGCCATAATGTGAGAGAGGAGTTACGCCGTAACGTCTTCAAAATAGCATACTTTGATAAATCTTTAGTTATGTTTCCATTTCCACGTCTCTTTAGCTCCAATGCTCGTAATTTACCTAAAAGTGGAAAACAATGGAAAACAAGCGTAAATCCATATAAATGATATAAATAACGAGCATTATCGGTGGAAATTGACACTTAATATTCAGGACTATTTGATGTTATCAAATATCCCCCCACTTGAACTTTACTTGCCCTCAATTAGACCTTATTAGATAGATTCCTTAAAAGATATCTCCCAAAATCTGGAAAATATGAGTTTACAAATCCCTTATGCTAGAATAAAACAAAGCCGAACACCTCACGAAAGGGGAACAAACACTCAAATCTCTCAACTATTCTAAATGTCAATTCCGGGGTGATCACTCAATCGCACAGTCATAGCATGTATTCTATCATAAGCTTGGCGGTTACACAAATCTCCACCACTAGAGTTAAGGGCTAAACAATTCTTGAAGGCAATATGGGTAGACACGACAAAGGTTAAGGGGTTACTCGTTATTACTAACATGTCACGGCTAAGTGGACGAAGCCAATGATACATGACCAAATCCATGGCCAAGACACCAAATATTGCTCGCTGCATCACCTAGACACGCTTCATGACTAAAGGGTAGGATAAGACATGGGATATATAATTGGTGTAAAATAAAAAACAAGCAGGTAGTCTAAATCTATAACCAAGTCATCACCACTTACCATCCGCCCAAAGTTCAAGCTTAGAAGTCTAGAAACCGGATCATGAAATGCAAGGTAGATGTATCATTAGAGGATGTCGTGATGGGCACACTACCCTTTTCTTCTTCTGTTGGCATAACTACCAACCCCAATCTTCAAATGTAACCGAGGTGGCCTCCTCGATACTAATAAATAAAGCTCATACTACAGTGCTTATAACATCGCACTTTACAATATCATAACTCAATCAAATCTTCTTTTTTTTTTCTTTTTTTTCGAATCATTTTTTTTTCAACATAACATAATAACATAACATCCCCCCCACTTGAGATGAACAATGGGAATTCGGGGGGTCTTCAATGATCTTCATAAATGTTGTCGATGAAAGCATAATTTCCAAACCTTTCCACTCGAACCTTGAACTTAGGCAAATGATGACTTCCCAATCGCAAATAAAGACTACAGGGTAGGCTAAGGTGTAACGAAACAATATATAGGGTTGACAAAATGAAATGAATGGCTCAAAAGGGTGTATCTAGGGGTATCTTGCACTAAAGGTGAGTGCAACAAAAGGGTTTCACATGGGGGTCGAAAATTCGAGGTGACTAATCGATAGACTCACAATGGTAGGTTGTTTGGGTGATAATCCTATAATATTGCCTTCTAAAACTGAAAAGTCCAAATACATCGAGCTAACTCAACATACCTTGTCTATGGTCTCGAAATGATGCAAAGGCCAAGTTCTAAAGTTTACAAGCTACCAGCACACTCATAATTTGGTGGATTTGGGGTAAAATATTAGAAACGGATAAGGCTAATCTCACCATGTAATGTCAAGGGTTGTATGTGCTCGGCTAAGGTTTAATCTAATTAGGTTAGGAAAAACATGTCAAAATTTTAAAAATGGCATAATTTTTCAAAATAAACTAGAAAAATGAGGGCGAAATAAAGTTCAAGAGATAATTCCACTCCCGTCCCCCCACTTGAATTGTACAAAGTCCCTTTTGTACTAGGCATTAAAATAAAGGTGAAGAGAAAGGTAGAATTAGAGCGAGAACTTCCCTGAAATTTGCTCCATAAAGAAGAAGGTCCACGAAAAAGAACCGTGCCTTCGTTTAAGCGTCATGAACAAACTTTAATCCCTGAAATCACAATACCGACAAGCATAATTCTAAAAAGAAAAAATGAAAAATGAAAAACAAACCTAACTCACTTTCGTAGGAATCACGGTTGCATTTAGCCTATGCAACAAGCCTTTTAAACCACTTGGTGTCCCAAGTGGACGAGTGAAGTCTCGTGAGGGTTTACAGGGAACACACCCACAAAGTTCATTAAAAAACTAATACAAGGTTACTGTGTTTTAAAATGAAATAATTAAATCAGAGGAAGTTACGCCGTAACTCCTATGAGGGAGTTACGCCGTAACAAGGCAAAACCTGGTATGAGCCGTAGTTTAGCGAGTAGTTACGGCGTAACCATTGAGATGGTATTACGCCGTAATTGGTAATGCGTCAAGAATTCTGCTGCTCAAATGTTGGTTACTGTAATTACCAAGATGAGTTACGCCGTAACTCTGTCAGATCAGCAATGCAGCAGCAATTAGTTCCTCATTTCTCGCAAAAATGGTTAGAAAACACAAACCCAACAGAAGGAAATAAAAACAAAAGAAAGGGATAATTCGGGTTGTCTCCCGAAAGAGCACTTTTCTTTATTAACGAGTCTTTAAGTTAGACTCAGAGCCGCGAGGCTTCTGTGGGGGCCTTTGGGCTTGCCCCACTTCTTCAATATCTTTCATCGAGTTATGCCTCATCCATGCAACATTCAAAGCAGTTCGGAGGTATTCATTGGTTTCGATTTTCCGGACTTTACAAAATTTCTCTTTCGGTCCCAGGTGGTAGCGAGTGAATTCATATTTTTCGACAATAATTGGAGGTGGTCTTTGTAGGAATCCCGGAGTTTGCATCTCCTTTGTTCGTAAGCTTCGTCATCGGCATCAGTGAACTCCTCAATTCCTTCCAACTCAAGGTAATCTAGGATCCCTTCAATATCATCGTCATCAGAAGCTGTGTCCTTGAACGATTCTTCATCGAGCAGATTCTCCACTAGAACGCGCTTGCATTCTTCTTTATCATTATTAACCAACTCTTTGTCATTTTCAATAGTTATTTCACTCGTGTTGTTGAGAATTTCGTTGTTTGAATTTTCTCGATCCATGTATTCCTTCCAAATCTTCTCTTTGGTTAATGTTTCCACATGTCTATACTTAATCTTCACCCAACTATCGAATCCTAGGTTGTCCAGCCAAGGCAAACTCGTTATCTTCTCATCATTGGTTGAGGACCAAAAGAATTCATCTTTTCCTATTCTTCCAGAGCTGATTCCCCCGTTACACATATCATCATACAAGTTGCATGACACCCAAAAAATTTCCCAATGAGATTTTACTCTTTTGCACCAGTGACTGCGTAATTTCTTGTTGTCAGTTTCACTTAAATGCTTATCCGTGCAGTTTATATCATTATTAGCTTCTTCCTTTTTCTGAATGTGCTCTTCGTAATCAATTTTTAGCTACTTAAGAAGATTTGGATCGATCTTGGCATCCCCGAATTGAATTGCGTACCAGTCTTTAAATGCTAAATCACCGAATTTTATACAATGTTTTTCACGCTCATGAGGGCATGTCCACTCTTCCTTTCTTTCATTGTCTCTACCATTGCAATACTCGTGGAAGGGGTTGCATGTAGGCCACGCTCTCGTGGTCTCCTCGTCGGTTATTATGACAGGAGCACACTAGTGAGTTATAAGTGGCTCTTCATCATCTTCAAAGGAGAGTCTTCCGAGTCTTTCATCATCAGTGTAAGCAGTCCATAAAAACTTGTTATTCTTGATTCTCTCTTTGTCGGTACCTCCATCACAAGTTTCGTTTCTAGGATCACATGAAGCCCATAGGTCATACGAGTCCCCCTTAGTCACTGGTATAGCCTTGCACCAGTGATATCTTTTTTTAGATGGTGATAAATGAAATAGGTTAATATCGTGGGACCATTCACTAGTTTTCTGAGTCTCTGATTCGCCTATATCAAGGAAACTGTCTGCCCACGTATCCCAGTTATGCCGTAACTGAGATTCTTGGTTACGGCGTAATTCGTTAGAATGGATTTCCTCAGTATTCTTCATAACCCCGTTATCGCTGTAAAACACATAGTTACGCCATAACTCATTAGGCATGTTACGGCGTAACTCAGATCTGTCGACGAAATCATCCCCTAAATCCGTATCATTGACCTGAACCTTCGAGTTATCATCCGAAAAAATCACCTTACATTCCATAGCTAGTTTAGATCCTTCAGGTTTATCGTTATTCCTCCTTACTTTTTCACTGAGCTTCATTACCATGGATTCTAGGTTTTTCAGAGTTGTGTCGTGCTTGGAAAGGTTTCTATCAGTGTTTTCCTTTAATTCTTTCAACCACTCATCTTGCTCCTTTTGTCTTTGGGCTGAATTTTCCAGGAACTTATTAATTGTTTCTTCAAGACTTGGCTTTCTTTCTCCATAAGGCCCACGGTTGTAATTTCTACGATAATCATTACTATTTAGATTATCTCCGTAAAATGGCCGATTTTCCCATACTTAGCTTCTTCAATATTCTCTTCGTCCACATGAGGACAATTTTTCGTAAGATGTCCCCCTCCATAGATTTCACAACCTACTTGGATGGGATGAATGGTTTCTCTGACTTTTAGCATATCTCGACTGAGATCTTCAATTTTACTAGTGATTGCTGCAATTTCGTCAAAACTTCCACCTTGGTTTCTTTTACTCCCACCGTCGTGCCATTTTTGAGAGTGGTCCGCCATTTTTTGAATGACTTCAATTGCAGTGGTAGGAGTCATGTTCGGGATAGGTCCTTGATAGTACAACATTTTCCTTGTAGTTACGTTAATTCCTTTGTAGAAAATATTGACCTTTTGCTGGTTATTCAGATCATTGGTAGGACACTTATAAAGAAGATCGTTGTATCTGTCCCAAGCTTGATACAGTGTTTCGTCGTCTTCTTGTTTGAAATTATGGATCTCCAAAAGCGGGTTAGAAATCTTTGATGGCGGGCAATATCTTTGGATAAAGTGTTTCTTTAGTAGCGCCCAAGTATTAACTGCCCCGGCGGGCAATCTTTCGATCCATCTTCTGGCTGCTCCAGTAAGAGTCATTGGGAATACCCTTAGCATAACAGCATCATGAGACACGCCCGGAATGTTGAAAAGGCTAGCGATGTATAGGACATTTTCAACGTGCTCATATGCGTCTTCGTCCCTATTTCCTGAAAAAGGGTTAGCGCGAAGCTCCCTCATAAATTGGTCTTTGACTTCGAAACGAACATCCGCTCCGATTGCCGGTCTTACGAGACCCGGCCCTTTTTCCGCTCTTGTCAACGCCAAGTATTACTCAAGAGTGAGGTCATCGATGTTAACAACTTCCATGGTACCTGAAAACTTGAAATATGATCGTGAGAAAAGTTTTAAAATGAAATGAAAGACTTAATATTAATCTTAATAACTCCCCGACAGCGGCGCCAAAAACCTGATGCTTGTTTTACTGACTAGGTGTTAATATTTATAGTGTCTCGCTATACCTATGGTCTACCCTAGTACACTAACGGGCAGTGTACCCGGTCGCGTGTAGTTTAGTAAATGATAAAGCCGAGGTCGTCCCAAGAGCTATGTGTGTTGGATTATTACTAAGTCTAGTGTCACAGAATAATAATGGTTTCGATAGGGATTTAATTAATTAAACTACTAATGCAGAATAAAATAAAAGCAGATAAATGGATAAAGGGAAATCAATAGAGGAATAGTGGTGCTAACCTAGTCAATCCTCCTAGCTAGTAATGTCTACGTCTACCTACTTCCAATTACTTCAGGTGGGGTCAAATTCGAGTGGACAACATTTGGTCAATTCGCCCTAACCTATCAGCAAAGATGCCACCACAGGAAAAGTCAGGCACGCCGTCATAAGTCCTGTTGTTCCTGGTCCCCTAAGCCAAGTCATTAAGTACCGCTACATGCTAGATTCAAAAGAGTGAGTGCCCGGCCGTTAGGAACTTAGACACTACACCCCCCAATTCTTAAGTTCATCCAAAAGATAGATGATCAGTTGGTCAAATTGCACAAGTAGAAAGGGCGTCAGTTGGTCATATCTTACCCTTCCCGTCTCAGTCCGCTCACCTAGGGTCAGTTGGTCATATCTCCTAGGCAATTGGCCTCTACCGCCATTCAAAACTACCAAACCAAGGGTGACTACCAAAGAACTATGCATGCATACACTTAGAAATAATTGTACAAAAGTAAAGGTAAAATCAAACAAAACAATTAAGGAATCATAACTAGGCTAGCACCAAAGGGTGCTTAGCCGCTCATATTAATCATGCAAATCAATTCAATATTCAAAGGTACGAAATACATGAATTGAAAGTAAAAGAAATATAAAACGCTAATGCTTATCGTAATGGAGTGACTTCTCCCTTGGAAACAACTCCGTATGCTCCCCTAGACCTGCCTTGAGCTTTTTCCCACGTTCTCAGAGTGTTGTGTGTGGAATGGGATGATTAGAAATGCTGGAATTCATGGGGTATTTATAGGCCAGATCTGGGTTACACCGTAACCAATATAGGAGGTACGCTGTAACCTTCTATTTCTTCGTAAATGCACTAGATCTGCTAGTTACGGCGTAACCTTATTAGTGGTTACGCCGTAGTCTTCAATAAAATCGGTTACGTCGTAAGTGATGCAGTAGTTACGGCGTAAGTATCAGCGGCGTGGAACCTCATTTGACCTAATGGAGTTACGTCGTAACCTTTGGGAAGAGTTACGTCGTAACCTTTGGGAAGAGTTACCCCGTAACCTATTGATAAGTTGGTATTCTGGGTCACGCAATAGTTACTGCGCAATGTGAGAGAGGAGTTACGCTGTAACGTCTTCAAAATAGGATACTGTGATAAATCTTTAGTTATGTTTCCATTTCCGCATCTTTTTAACTCCAATGCTCATAATTTACCTGAAAGTGGAAAACAATGGAAAACAAGCGTAAATCCATATAAATGATATAAATAACGAGCATTATCGGGGGAAATTGACACTTAATATTCAGGACTATTTGATGTTATCAAATCACTATAGGCGAAGGCCCCTTATCCCGCACGGAAACGCTCACCTTCGTCATAGTCAGGTCATATTCTCCTTATAATTTGCTAATAGGGAGAACAACTATGCAAAATATGGGCATTGTTGTTTCTACCATACTTGTTGCCATTAAGTTCCAAGCCCCCTTTGGAGTAGGAACTGTTTATTCTAATTATAGGGTGGATAAGGGGGTATATGGTGTCAGGAGGGTCAAGGAAGAATCGGAGGAGCCTCCGATAGCTATTCTAAGTTGTACGGATGCAGAAGAGCGGGTCGTAGTTAACCCTAGCTACCCCGAACAGACGGTGGTGATAGGACCCGGCGAATTTCAAGGCGAAGCTCACAGAACTGTTACGGACTAACCTTGATATCTTTGCTTGGAAATATTCTGACATGACAGGAGTCCCAAGAACATTGCTGATAGACAGACAACCCTTCGGCATGGTGCATAAACTCAATGAATTCAAACATATTGAGCCCATAAAATAGAAAAGAAGGAGCCTAGCCCCCGAAAGAAATGCTGCAGCCTGCAAAGAAGTTGATGAACTGACACAAGCGGGCATTCTAAGAGAAGTCAAATACTAAACCTGGGTGGCTAACCCAGTAATGGTAAAAAAAAGCGACGGAGGGTGGCGCATGTGCGTTGACTTTACTGACATCAACAAAGCATGCCCAAAGGATTGCAACCCCCTACCAGAAATCGACTGGAAGGTAGAGTCCTTGGCAGGCTTCTGACTAAAGTGCTTCCTAGATGCCTATAAAGAGTATCATCAGATCCATATGGCAAAGGAGGATGAGGAAAAGACAGCCTTCTACACAAGCAAATGTGTCTACTGTTACAGAAAGATGCCCTTCAGATTGAAGAACGCAGGGGCAACATACCAACGACTCGTAGATAAAGCCTTCAACAAACAGATAGGTAGAAATCTCAAAGCATACGTTGACGACATGGTTATTAAAAGCAAGACCGAGGAGGACCTACTCCTTGATGTGCAAGTAACCTTTGACCAGCTTCGGGCGATCAACATGAAGCTGAACCCTAAAAAATGCTCTTTCGGTGTTGAAGAGGGGCAATTTCTAGGGCACCTGATCACTAAGCAAGGGATAAAGGCTAACCCTTCCAAGGTCAAGGAAATTACGGATCTCCAAGCTCCTTTGTGTTTAAAAGATGTGCAAAGCTTGAATGGGAAGCTAGCCGCGCGAAGTCGATTCTTATCAAAGGGGGCTGACAGATCCCTATCGTTCTTCAAAACACTTAAAGGATGCGTCGACAAGAAGAATTTTCAATGGAGTTAGGATGCAGAAGCTGCTTTTCAGAAGATGAAGGAGTTTATTGAAATCCTTTCAACACTTACAACCCCAATCAAAGGCGAGGTGTTGTTCATGTACTTAGCCTCCTCAACGGAGAGCATTAGCGCAGTCCTCATGGCAGAACGGGACAAGAAGCAAATCCCCATTTAATTTGTCAGTAGGGTCTTAATGGGAGCAGAGGTCAACTACCAAACATTGGAGAAACTAATATTGGCTCTAATATACGCAGCAAGAAGGATCCGACGATACTTCAAGGCCCATCCAATCACAGTCTTAACCGTCAAGCCACTCAAACAGATCTTGTCGAAACCTGAAATGTCTGGAAGGGTCGCCAAATGGGCTATCGAACTTGGGGAGCATGAGATAGAGTTCAAGGGTCGAAACTCTATTAAAGGGAAAATTCTCGCAGATTTCTTGGCAGAAACACCTTCCGAACTGGACACATAAAAGGAGGGGCCTAAAGCCAAACTCACCGAAGGGCAGGATGACTTGAAAATTTATACAGACGGAGCATCAAGCTCCGACGGTTCTGGAGCAGGTCTAATGCTGGTCAGCCCTGAAGGGAAGGAGCATACATATGCTCTTCATTTTGAGTTTGAATCCACAAACAATGAAGTGGAGTACGAAGCCCTATTAGCAGGCCTGCGATTAGCAAAATATATGGAAGTCAAAGCTCTTGCCATTTTCGTAGATTCTTAATTGGTAGCGAACCAAGTGACAGGCTCCTATGAAGCAAGACAACCCGTCATCAAACAGTACTTGGAAAAAACAAAGGAGATGTTGGATAGCTTCGATTCCTACACCATCCAACAAGTTCGTAGGAATCAGAACAAGAAGGCAGATGTGCTGAGAAAGCTAGCCTCTATGGCCTTCGTTCATCTCACTAAAGAAGTACTAGTCGAAGTCTTACCTGAAAGGTCCATTATTTGCAAGGAGGTCGCGGACGTGGTTCATGAAGAAGGAGAGACATGGATGACTCCTATCAGGGAGTACTTGATAAGTAGTCTTCTCCCCAAATATCCCAAACTAGCAAGGAAAATACGGGGTTAAGTCCCCACAATACCGGCTAATGTGGGAAACCCTATATAGAAGATCGTTTCTATCACCTTGGTTAAGATGTGTAGGACCTAAGCAGGCTACGAGCATCATCGTAAAGTGCACGAAGGATTCTGCGGTCTCCATGCAGGGCCCTGTTCAGTTTTCTCGAAGATAATGAAGTTAGGCTATTACTGGCCTTCGATGCACAGGGATGCGGCAGAAATCATTCTCAAATGTAAAGCTTGTCAGATAAACTCAAACGTTCCCAAGCTGCCAAAGCATGACATGACAAGTGTGACATCCGTATGGCCCTTCTCCCAATGGGGAATTGATATCGTAGGACCTATGCGTGTAGCTCCGGGTGGGGTCAAATTCTTACTGGTGGCAATCGATTACTTTACAAAGTGGGTGGAAGCTAAACCTTTAGCCTCCGTTACGGGGAAACAGATCAAGAAGTTTGTGTGGGAGCACATTGTGTGCAAATTCGGAGTGCCCCACATCATCATATCCGACAATTGTAAGAAGTTTGCTGAAGGAGTCTTCTATGACTTCTGCCAAGGGCTCAACATAAAGCAGTCTTGGACATCCATCTATCATCCACAAGGCAACGGACAGGTGGAGGTTACTAATAGAGACATTGTCAAAGGGATTGAGAAAAGGCTGGGAAGAATTCATCACGGGTGGGTGGACGAGCTTTCTCAAGTATTGTGGGCTCATAGGGTGCACCCCAAGTCAAGCAATGGTGAAACCCCCTTTAGCCTAACATACAGAACATAAGCGGTTATCCCTTCGGAACTAAGTGTACACACGGAGTGTTGGGATATAAAAGATAAAGTACTGAAGAAAGTCAAAGTACTGCTAATGAAGAAGTCAAAGTACTGCTCACGTCAAAGTACTGCAAAGCTAAAGAATTGCTATATCGTTTATGGAAAGTTATGTTTATCTAGAATATTCTAAGGATTAGTATTACTTGTCGTACAAGAATTGTAATTGTAAACCGACTAGGGTACTCCTCATGCCTATAAAAGGACCCCTAGATTGGCATTAGAGATACGTGATTTAGAATTTAAAAAGTTCAATATTAGAGTTATTAGGGTTATTAGTGAATCTGTGTATCAAGCAGGTTCAAAGTATTAATAAAATCGTTGAAGTTTAAGTTATTCTTCTTAGCTTTATTGAAGTAGTTTCCGCATACTTAGTAAAGTAATATCAGTGTTTCATTGTTAGTAACTTAGGATTTATCCGAGGTTGCTAAGCCCTTACAAGCTACATAGTTAGTTTGGTTAGAGTATATCGATCCAACAAGTGGTATCAGAGCTTGTGTGGAAACTCTGATTAAGAAGAAACCCTTAAAACCTACTTAACTACAAACCCTAAAGATGTCGACCAAGCTCTACCACCCCCCATCCATCACCTCACTCGAATTCCTATCATCAAGAAGGAGAATATGATATCGGAGCATGAAGATGAGGCAGTACATTGCTATTACAGACCATGCACTGTGGAATGTAATTGTCAATGGTAATGAAGTTCTTGAAGACCCTGTAGAAGTTCTTGGACAACCTAAACCACCTAAGCCTATCTTGCCAACAGACACAATAAGAAATCAAGAGAAGGCTCTCAACATACTATGTATGCTATTCCGATGGACACCGCTAAAGTTTCATGATGCTAAGGATGCAAAAAAACCATGGGTTGCTATCAAGACAAGATTTGGAGGTAATGAGGCTTCCAAGAAGATGCATAGAAATCTGTTGAAGCAACAGTTTGAAACATTCACTGTAGGTGAAAGAGAAAGTCTTGATGCTGCCTATGACAGATTCCAAAATCTCCTTAGTATGCTAAAGTTATACAAAGCAGAAGTATTTGTTGAAGATGAAAACCTGAAGTTCTTAAGAAGTCTGCCATCCGTATGGCATGTGATTGCTACTATGATCAGAGGACAACCTGGTTTGGACACTATGGATTTTGATGATCTTTACAACCACTTAAAGGTGTATGAGCATGAGATGAATGGCCAAACAAGTTCAAAATCTCACAGCATTGCTTTTGTGTCTTCTGAAAATAGAAGCAGTACTTCCACTAAAAGTACTGCTTATCCTGCTCAAAGTACTGTTGGTGATAAACAACATGTTTACACAACCATGACTATCCCCACCTCATCACCAACAAACAACATCAACTCTGATGAAGTTGTATGTTTCTTCTTCACTCACCAAGCCACTTTATCTGTTACTTATGAAGAAGATTTGTGACAAATTGAAGAGGATGCTCTAGAAGAAATTGATATAAGATGGCAAGTCTCCATGATCACTGCAAGGATCAAGAAGTTCATGAAGAAAACTGGAAGAGGCATTGACTTCAAACCCAAATAGGGTATCACTGTTGACAAATCCAAGATTGAATGCTTTAATTGTCAAAGAACTGGACACTTTGCAAGAGAATGCAAGTTTGATAAATATCAGGCAAACAGAATGATTGAGAAACCCAAGCTTGAAATAAGGGAAATTCCTATTACTGAACCAAAACCAAAAGCTTTGGTTGCTCAAGAAAATCTATCAGAGGTTGACTGGAGTGCTGAATTTGATGATGAACCAGTAACCTACTCTATGGTCGCAGTGGAAGAGTTTGAGTGGAGCACAGCTTTTGATGAGGAACCAGGATTTGCTGCTTTGGACTCAAGAGATGGTCTTGGAGGCTTTGATTGGAGCATGGAAAGTGAAGATGAACCTGTTCTACTCGCTATGGTAGCTGCTTTACCAAGTTCAACTACTATCTCTGAGGTATGCTCTAAGTGTAATGATTTTTATCAAAAAGTACTTAAAGATTATGTGACGGAAAGAGATAATTATAGAAGGGCTAGGTCTAAGGTAGTTGGTTATCAAATAACTTTAGAGTCAATGGAAGCCAAAATAATAACTCATGAAAATAATGAAATGGCTTGGGCAAAAAAGTATGAGCAACAGGATTATTAAATAAAATTAAGTGAATGGAAGTTAGGATGTAAGATTTCTGAAATTGAAAAGCTGACTAAAGAAAGGGATGAGTTATTAGAAAAATTTGCTGCTTGGAAAGAATATGGCCTTTCACATGTTAGTTATGTTGAAAAACAGAAAAGAGCACACATTAAAACTGGCCTAGGTTTTGGTATGGATTTTAGCAATACAGAAGAAAACTCATCTAGTGATAAGGAACAAATTGATTTAGAGGAGATACCCACTAGTGATGATGAACTCATTAACTCAGACACATCTATTAATGAGGACCCAATTAGTCAAACACCTCCTAAATTTAAGAAAGATAAGGGTTATCATGCAGTTCCTCCACCAACTAGTAGTTTTCAACCACTTAGGACAGATGTTTCTTGTTTTGGAGTAGACAATTTAGAGTTTAGGAAACAACTTACTTGTCAACCTAATTCAGGTCCATCTAGTTCTGAATCCCCAAAAGAAACTGTTAAGAATCCTAAGGATGATAATGTTAAGAATTCAGCAGTACCTTCATCTCAAAGTACTGCTAGACGTTCAACAGTACCTTCAAGAAAAACCTTTCAAAATACTGCTAAACCTTTTTGGGATAATGTTGGTCAAAATAGTTTTCATCATTCACCAAGAAGACATGATAGGTTTGGTTACAGAACTAAAGGAAGCAATTTTGGGATTACGGGTCAAAAATTATGTTTTGTTTGTTATAGTCCTGATCATTTGATTAAGGACTATGACTTTCATTCAGATTACTTAAGCAAATTCTCAAAGACCACATCTACCAACCATAAGCCAAGAGAGACTAAACCAGTTTGAAATCATTCACATAGGGTTAACCATAGTAATTTCTCAAAAGACTATAGGTACCCTCACCAGAGAAGACCTTTTTCAAAACCTCCGGTACCTTCAAGCACTTTTCAAGGTACTGGTAAGTCACAAGCTTCTCAAGCAGTATGTTCTCAAAGTACTGCTAGATTTTTACCCGATCAAGGTACTGCTAGCACTTTTTGGAATGGAAGCCCTGGGAAATCCAATTACTATCAATCTAGAAGGCATTACACCTCAAAAAGAGTATCTAGATCAAAGAAATCTACACAAAAAGTTAAAACCAACTGGGTTAAGAAAGAAAGTACTGATGGGGAACAAACAGTACTTTCAGCAAATAAGGGTGAAAAAGAGAATTTTGTTGAAAAAGAAAAAGAGAATTTTGATGAAAAAGAAAGTTTTGTTGAAAAACCAACACATGTTTTAGAACAAACGAAAATAATTGATCATGTGCTTAAAGACAATGGAGATTACATACTTAAAGAATTTAAGTATGTCACTCCAGAAGGGGAACACAAGTCAGTAATGGCTTGGGTTCCTAAAAATAACTAACTCTTTCATCTTTATGCAGGGTAACCCAGAAGAGGAGCTTAAAGATTATTTAATTGTTGATAGTGGTTGCTCCGAAGCACGACAGAGACAAAGAGATTCTGTCAGATTTTAGATCTTATTTTAGAGGAAGATTTGCATTTGGGAATGATCCTAGTGGAGGTAGAATTACTGGAAAAGGAACCATCAAGGCAGGAAGCATAGATTTTGAGAATGTTTATTATGTGAAGGAGCTCAAGTTCAATCTTTTGTCAGTATCTTAGATCTGTGACAAGAAGCACCCTGTGTTATTCACTGACACAGAATGTCTTATTCTTTCCCCTGAGTTCAGGCATGTTGATGATAACTTGGTAATTCTGAGATATGAAGAGTCTTAACTCTTCTGAAAGAGCAACATGTTTAGTAGCAAAGGCAACACTTGAAGAAGCACATCAATGGCATAGAAGATTAGGACATGTGAATTTCAAGAATATCAACAAGTTGGTTAAAAGCAATTTAGTTAGAGTTTTACCTTCCAAAACATACAAGAATGATCACTCATGTTTGGCGTGCAAGAAGGGTAAACAACACAAAGCTTCTTGCAAAAAGATTGAGGAAAGAACTATTAGAGATCCTTTAGAGTTGTTGCACATGGATCTATTTGGTCCTATTTCTGTTGCAAGCTTAAACAAGAAGAAGTACTGGTTGCTTGTAATAGATGATTGTAGTAGATTCAGTTGGGTCTTTATATTGGGATTTAAAGATGAAACCTTTGATGTTGTTCATGATCTTATAATAGCCCTTGAAAACCAATTAAGACTCAAAGTAAGAGGTATTAGATGTGATAATGGGACTGAATTCAAAAACAAGTTTATGGATGAATTTTGTGCTAAGAAAGGGATTAAGAGGGAGTTTAGCATTGCTAGAACTCCACAGCAGAATGTTGTTGCAGAAAGAAAGAACGGAACCTTGATAGAAGAAGCTAGAACAATGCTTGCAGATTCACAATTACCTATTCAATTTTGGGCTGAAGCTGTAAGTACTGCTTGTTATGTATTGAATAGAGTACCGTCACTAAACCTCAGATGAAGACACCTTATGAGTTGCTTATGGGAAACAAAACTAACATACGTTTTATGAAGCCTTTTGGATGTCCTCTGACTATTCTCAATACTATTGATTCTTTGGGCAAATTTGATGGCAAGTCAGATGAAGGCTATTTATTGGGATACCTGAAAATAGCAAAGGATTTAGAGTGTACAAGAAGGTTACCAAAAAGGTTCAAGATTGTCTTCATGTTGAATTTTTAGAAGATCAAGAAAATCAAAAGGGGTAAAGGTCCAGATTGGATGTTTGATCTTAATATTTTGACTCCTTCTATGAACTATGTTCCTGTTCGAGAAGAAAATCAAGTTGTTCACAAAGAATAATATTTATAGTACATTGTTCATGGAGTCAATATTAGACCTGGTGATGTTCCTGATGAAGCACCCATAATTATTGAGAAGGAGAAAAGTTTTGATGAACCAAAATCCAATTTGTCTGCTGAAGATCAAGCTATTCAAGACAAACTTAATAGGATGCTTTTTCAAGAAACAATAGCACAATCTTATAATGATGATCAAAGAAGAGCTTATGAAGCTGCAAAGAAAAAGGGTAAGTCTACATATTACTCTCACAGTACTTTAGATCACAATACTTTGGATCAAAGTCAACTGCCTGACAAGATTGCCAGATGATTTGAATGATCCTAACATGCCTTGGTTAGAAGACACTGATGATGAATTAGATGATGAAGGTATTTTCTCAAATTCCAATACAGTGATTTCACACAATTTGGTGATGATCTTGAAGTTCCACAGACTACTACATTAAGAGTTCATAAAGATCATCCTACTAGTCAAATCATTGACCTTCACATCGTGTACCACAAGAACCAAAGCTAAAGGTTTCTCTAAGCCGTATAATGCTTTACTTAGCTTTATGTATAAACAAAACAGGATGAATCATAAGGATCAACAAACGTGTTTATTTACTTGTTTTATCTCTCAAGAAGAACCCAAGAATGTAGCTCAAGCATTAACTAAAGAGAGTTGGGTTGAATCCATGCAAGAAGAACTTCTTTAATTCAAACTTCAAGAAGTATGGGTACTATGTGATCTACTAGTTGGCAAGAAAGTCATTGGTACAAGATGGGTCTTCAGAGTTAAGAGAGATGAAAGATGGAATGTTATTAAGAACAAAGCAAGATTAGTTGCACAAGGATATAGACAAGAAGAAGGAGTTGACTATGATGAAGTGTTTGCTCACAGCAAGGATTGAAGCCATTAGATTATTCGGCTTTTTGCATCTTATATGGCCTTTCCTGTTTATCAAATGGATGTCAAGAGTGCCTTTCTTTATGGCAAGATTACATAGGAAGTCTATGTCAAACAACCTCGGTTTTGAGGATCCGCACATCCAAACAAAGCCTACAAAGTTGTTAAGGCCCTGTATGGCCTTCATCAAGCACCTAGAGCTTGGTATGAAAGACTCTCCACTTTCTTATTACAACATGGTTACAGGGAGAGGAGCTTGATAAGACTTTGTTTATCAAGAGAGACAAGAAGGATATCATGCTTGTTCAAATTTATGTAGATGATATTATCTTTGGAGCTACAAAACAGTCTATGGTGAAAGAATTTGAGCTCATGCAACAAAATTTCAAATGAGTTCCATGGGTGAATTAACTTTACTTTTGGGACTTCAAGTTAAACAATCAAGTACTGGAATCTTTATTAGTCAAGATAAGTATGTCACGACATTCTTAAAGTTTAATTTGATGCTATGAGGCCAGTCACCACACCTATCAAACAATCAACTCATTAGAAAGGATGAAGATGGACAACCTGTGGATGTCAAGCATTACAGATCAATGATTGGTTGTCTTATGTACTTAACTGCATCTAGACCTGATCCATGTTTTCAGTTCGTTTTATGTGCAAGATATCAAGTCTCACCCAAGGTCTCTCATCTGAATGCAGTAAAGAGGATTTTTAGTTATTTGAAACAACAACCTAATTTAGGGTTGTGGTATCCTGTTGGAATCACTCCTAAACCTTATTCAAGTGTTAGTTACTCATATGTAATAGTTAGCTTATTATGGCCTTTATGTTTGTTATTAGCCTTAAGCTTATGTAGAAGGCCCATGAGCTTAGGCCCATGTCCAATAAGGTAAAGGGAAGGAGTGGGAGTGTTTCCCTAGCTCCTTGCCTATAAATACCCCTTGTAAACCTTCACTTGAGGGTTGGTTGTTCAAGTTTTTCTTTCACATACTCCCTCATAACCGGTCTTACTATATATTGTGTTATGTGTGTGTTTGATTTCTTGTTCAATCGCCTCTCTATCTTTCTTATAAGCTTGTGTGGTAAACTTTGTGACCTAACAGTGGTATCAATCGCCAAATAGTTGGGTTAACACTCTTGTTTTTGAAGTTTTTTGTTTCGGTCTTACGCATAAAAGTAACGAGTGCTTTGGCTCGCTTAAAAACTCGAATTTTTCACTTTTCAATCCAAGATTCTTGTACTTTCAACGTTTTAAGGTGTTAAAATACGTGTTTTTGGCAAAAAGTTTGGAACTTTTTGCGTGGATCGTGTTTTAAACTAGTTTTTATACGAGGGTTACGTCCTACGCTGCTTGTTTTAAGAGCTTTGGATCATCAAGTTTCACACTTTTGTGTTTTTTGGTGTTATTGAAGCTATTTCATCACACAAAAACTGGTTTAGAAACAACTTTGAGCAAAATCAAATTTACGAGTAAACCTAGGCGTAGTAAAACCCTAAAACTACGCGTAAGTATTTCCTTGGTTTGATCTTCATTTTAGTGGTTTATTCCGTGTTTTCTTACTTGGATAAGCACGAAAATACGTCGACTTTGGATATCTTTTGCGAAGTGTAAAAGATCACTTGATAAAACCTAAAATTACGCATAAGCATAAAGCTACGGCGTAGAAATCCTACGCTTAAGATTTATCTTACGCCTAAGCCTAGTCTTACGCATAAGATAATCCTACGCCTAACTTTCTACGCCTAACTTTGTGTCTACGCATAACTTTAGAGTCTTTTCCTACTTACGTAAGCTAAATCTGTAGTAACTCTCTTGATTGTTACAGCGTAACTTTGGTGTTTTTATGCATAAGTGTTACTTGGCTATTGTGATTTCTACGCCTAAGGATACTTCATCAACAAAGGTTCATTCGACTACAAAGATCCATTTTTACCAACACAAGTTTATCAACATGTCACAACCACCATACTCTAACTATTTCCCTTACACTTATCCTCAACGTCAACAACAACTAAGTCCACAACATCAACAATGGAATCAACAACAAGCAATTTATCAACAACAATTTAATCAACAACATACTCCACAACTTTCTGCAATTCCACAACCTCAAATGGTTCAACCACCACCAAGTCTTCAAGTTCAACCATACACAAATGACTTCAATCAACATCCATCAAGGAACACTATGAAGGAACCCACTTGGTTTGCAAAGATGTTTGAAGCTTTAAGCTGCCAACAATCAATTCATGAGGCTGGATCACTTGATAGACCTCAATGCTCACTCCGAAACTACGATCAATGGGTGATAAGGTTCTTTAGGTTTTGTGATCTAAAGAAGCCACATGGAAAGTTCTTAAAGAAGGTTATCTTGGAAGTTCCATTTGAGATGCCTCTTGTCATTGTACAGGAGATCCAAATGCCATTCCACCAAGAGATGAACAAACAAACATTTGGAACTTGAATCCTCAAGAACTTCTACACTATGAAGCGGATGAGCTTGCAATGGAATATATCCTCTTAGGATTACCAAACCCAATTCTTCGTAGTGTTGATGCTCAAAAGGCTGCAAAGAAAATGTGGGATCATATTAGATCTTCTTATGGAAGGATCTGTACTCAATCAGGGAGATTTGGAATCCAAAATTTACTTGGCTTATGAACACTTCATGATTGAACACGGAGACAGAGTCCTATCATCATCGATTTTTAGACATCATCAATGATTTGGATAAACACAACATCATCATGCCAATAATCGCAGTGAATACTAAGTTCGAGTAGTCTTGGTCTGAATGGGAGAAGTATGTCATTTTTCTCCGTCAAGAAAAACATGCATCATCTACATATGGATTGTTGTACGATTACTTGAAGCCTCATGAAAAGGAAGTTGATAGGAAAAGGATTCTCCGTGCTCAAATTGCTCCACCACATCCGGAAAATCAACAACTTGCCTTATATGCTCAAAGCGGTTATTCTCCTCAACCGGCAACTCAACCAATGCTTCAATCACCACATGATCCTTCACAACCTCAATCTCAACAAACTCAATTGGTTCCATACAACAAAAACAATGCTCAAGCACTGTCGATAATGAGGAATCGATCCGTTTGAAGCATTGCAACAAGGATTTGCTATGATTGCTAATGCCTTTAGCCGTTATACCAACAAATCCAACAACCGTATTAGTTCCTCATCTAATACAAGGAATCAAGCTGTTGTGAACAATGGACGAGTTGAAGTTCGGAATTTTATGGTGTCGGATGGTGGTCAAGGGTTTAATCTGTGGGTAGGAATAACAATCGAGCTCCAGTGGTGGAGCAAAATGCTCAAAATGGGTTGAATGGTCTTGATGCTACAAGCTGCAATGAGAAGGGACACTGGCTAATGCATGCCCAAAGCCAAGGACTAGAGGCGTTAGCTTATTTCAAAGAGGCTCTTCTTTTGGCTCTTAAGGATGAAGGCTGTGGAACTCTCAGACAAAACGAGCTTTATGGCAAATGCGACTCGGATGATGATATGGAGGACTTGCGGCCAATGCAGTATGTTGATGGCTAATATGCATGAGTTACACATGAGTGTGCAGGGCCGGTGTATGACAGCGATGGCTTGTCTCGGTACCGAACAAACCATATTTATCGATCTCATATCTCGCCAACATACATCAAGCAAGGCTCGGAATGTTCAAAATCGCATCCACATCTCATTCGGCGATTTTCAACTAGACCCCGTAGTTATATTTGACGATCAAGATGACCAAGCGGTTTCCCTTGATAATCAAATTGACTCCGTGGTTATACTTGAGGATCTGAATAATGATCATGTTGAGACTCCAGCGTTGAACTTTGCCTCATCCAGATTTTGCTCGTTTAATACAAGACCAACAAACCATAGTGGAAAAATGTCATGCCATTAATCGGGACTTGAAATGCAAAAATGCTTGTTAACCAAGGATTTTGAATGTTTACAAAAGCAACTCAACTTTTTCAAAACTCAAGAAAATCGTGAAAGCGGTTTTGAAGCGACTTTGCCAAATCTTATCAAAAGCGAAAAATATTTAGAAAAGGCAGTCATGATCTAGCGCTTCGAAGAATGCTTTGTTATGCGAAATAGAACAACGAAACATGAACATAAAAAGCAAATTAAGCTCTCACCTTGGAAAATCAAAAAGCTAAAATTGAGTTGTTAACTTGTCAAAAACAGTTCTCTGCATACAAAAAGCATTCAACGAAGCGAATAGATGATCATCTTGAAGAAATCATCGGCTTGCAAAACAAACTTAAAGAGTTTAAAGCTGTTGTTTACAAACATGGCGAGTCGGTCACACCATTGAAAAGTTTACTTTAAAACCCAACCCAAATGGATATGGACGAATCTTAGCGATTACAAACCTAAGCTTTCAACCAAAGCATTCAAACCAAATCACGAAGTTTCAGTCTTAGAATATAAAGTTGATAATTACATTTATGAGTGTTGTTGAATATCATCGTCAAGAGGAATTAGATCGAGAAGGCGAGTCGATCAAAATTAGAAAAAGTTGTTTACAACAAACCTTTTAACTATTCAAAAGCAGTCACTTTAGTCACACCAACGGATTCTTCTAACACAAGGGGTAATCATAAAACACACGAGTCTTCTAATGTTAATCCCAAACCGGATTATGCACAAACTTATGGTCCTTTACCTTCCATCAGTGAAGTAAATTCAAAACCTGAAAATCGCAAAATTCTTAGATATTTTGACATTTTCATGGTTGACCTCAAAACTTTACAACATGAGATAGAATATCATTACGAAATCAAGTTCAACACTTTCAATGCCTCTAGGCGCGAAACAAAGAGACATTTTTGAGAAACATCTTTTACCAAATGTTAAAAATTTGAAAAGTTGTGCATTGTCTTGGGAAAGGGGCTTTCATAAGGAACTTGGATTAATGAAGGTCGTTTTGAGAAAAGCGAAAACATCTATTTCTAATACTAAACGTAAAAGAAAATGTTGAGAAAAGATGTTGATCGACTCTTGGAAGATGTCATCTTATGTCCATATGATATTAGATTCTTGTCAA
>OU343223.1:133618364-133717047 GCA_910596185.1 Chrysanthemum makinoi | reverse complement strand
TTTGCCAAATCTTATCAAAACTAAAAATATTTAGAAAGACAGATGCGGATCTAGCCGCTCAAGAATGCTTTGTTGTCCTAAATAGAACAATCAAACATGAACATAAAAAGCAAATTAACGCTTCACCTTGAAAATCAAAGCTGCGTCGAAGTTGTTAACTTGTCAACAACAGCTTCTCGCGATACAAAAAGCAATCAACGTAAAGGAATAGATGATCATCTTGAAGAAATCATTTACAGCAAAACAAACTTAAAGAGTTTAAAACTGTTGTTTACAAACATGGCGAGTCGGTCACGACCATTGAAAAGTTTACTTTAAAACCAAATCCAAATGGATATGGACCGAATCTTGCTGATTACAAAACTAAGCTTTCAACCAAAGCATTCAAACCAAATCTCAAGTTTCCAGTCCTAATATAAAGTTGATAATCTCATATGAGTGTTGTTGAATATCATCGTCAAGAGGAATTAGATGCGTAAGACGAGTCGATCAAAATTAGAAAAGTTGTTTACAACAAACCTTTTAACTATTCAAAAGCTCACTTTCTTTCGCCACACCAACGGATTCTTCTAACACACCAAGGGTAATCATAAAACACCTGAGTCTTCTAATGTTAATCCCCAACCAGATTATGCACAAACTTATGGTCCTTTACCTTCCATCGCTGAAGTAAATCAAAACCTCGAAAATCAAAATTCTCGATATTTTGACATTTTCATGGTTGACCTCAAAACTTTACAACATGAGATAGAATATCATTCTAAAATCAAAGTTCAACACTTTCAATCCTCTAGCGAGAACAAAGAGACATTTTTAGAAAAATCTTTTACCAAATGTTAAAAATTTGAAAAGTTGTGCATTGTCTTGGGAAAGGGACTTTCATAAGGAACTTGGATTAATGAAGGTCGTTTTGAGAAAACGAAACATCTATTTCTAACACTAAACGTAAAAAGAAATGTTGAGAAAAGATGTTGATCGACTCTTGGAAGATGTCATCTGTGCCGATGTCCATAATGTTGTGTTATTGAATTCTTTGTCATATGCATTTGATCATATCTCACGATAATCGTTGCTTCTGTGGTAATTGTTGAGAACACTGATAATGTGCTTCAGATCGAGTCCTTAAAAGTTGAAAACAAACGATTGTCAAACGAACTTTCAAATGCAATACGCCGTCTTAATTGGTGTCAAAAAAATATTCACGATCAACAACTTGCTTTTCAACACAAAATCCCCAGCTTATGCAAAATCTTCTGATCATAAAATTGAGCAATTGGATGATCAAAACGTGTCTTTTAAGTGTCAAAACTCAAAATATGAACAAGAACTTGTAAAAGTTAAAAAGGAATATGGTGTCATATTTGATTTACTCAAAAAGACTCGTAATGAAGCATCTAATGAACTTGATCATTATCTTGCACACACTAAAGAAGTTATGCATTTTGCCGAAATATTGGCCTCGAAAATCAAGATCTCGATTCACACTATCTTAGGAAAGTATGAACAACTTCCGCCACCATCATTAAGAGAATAGCCCAAAGAACACTTAGTAATCATGAACCTAGAATCCCACGCCAAATCACAAGTTGCTAACGCGCTGCCTCATTCTACTAAAACAGAATAGTTGCGTTTTTCCAAATGTCCGCACTTCACGACCTAGGAGCACTACATCGAAGAATAGGAAGTTGCGACCTAAGAAAAGATCAATCAGGAATGCTAAAGTAGAAGAACACCCTAGGACTATGAATAAGACTCACGCTGCTTCCACTATAGATATTAAGGCCCGCACATGTAATAGAAATAGTGATGTAACGAATGCTAAACCTTAAGTACTTTTGATATTCAGTCCGATGCACCTTGTGTTATTTGTCATAAAAGTATGAATTCTGATTGTCATGATAAATGTGTTGCTAAAGCTATCATCTCTCGCTTAAGGAATCCTAAGAACCGGAATACCTCTAGGCCCACTAATCTTTCTAAGTCTGTGCTTGGTAGACCTCTTTAGATTCTAACAAACGCATTGGTGTCCCTGTAGCTCCAGTTTCACCTCCTAGGAATGTAGTACCACCTAGTGCATTCACTAAGACTAAAGCAAATAGTAGTTGGAGATGGCAAAAATGGATATATAACACACTAGGATTTAAGTGGATACCTAAAGCTATTGATGTGTGTATATCTACTATAAATGCTACGGAACCCTCTAACATTTCGGGTTCCACATCTACTTCTATTCCATCCGGTCGCCCGTGTGTAATGCAGTGATATAGATCATTCTGGATTGTTGATAGCGGATGTTCCCGACACATGACAGGCAACCTTAAACCGTTATCAAACTTTATTGCAAAGTTCATTGGCACCGCTAGGTTCGAATGATCACTTCGCAGCAATCATGGGCTACGGAGACTACATTAATGGGAACATCGAAATAAGCATGGTTTATTATGTGGAAGGCCTCGGTCACAACTGTTTTCGTGAGGTCGTTCTTTGTGATGGAGATTTGGAGGTTGCTTTCATGGAGAAAACTTGTTTCATTCGTGATCTACAAGGAAACGATCTTATGTCCGGCTCGCGTAATTCAAGTCTTTACACTATCTCTATGCAAGACATGGTTGCTTCTTCTCCCATCTGCTTTCTTTCAAAGGCAACATCAACAAAATCCTGGCTATGGCACCGCTGTCTCTCACATCTAAACTTTCAAACCATCACCAACCTTGCTCGACACAAACTAGTTGAAGGACTCCCACGATTTGGGTATTCTAAAGATCACCTTTGCTCAGCTTGTGAACAAGGCAAAAGCACTCGTGCTCATTTTCCTTCAAAGGTGGAACACACTCAAAGATGTGCTTCATCTTCTACACATGGATTTGTGTGGCCCGATGCGCGTGCAAACGATCAATGGCAAACGCTACATCTTAGTAATTGTTGATGACTATTCACGCTGGACTTGGGTCTACTTTCTTCGAAGCAAAGATCAAGCTCCACAGCTAATCATCACCTTTCTCATGAAAATACAAGTTCAGCTACGAACACCGCTCGACTAATCGTAATGATAGAGCACCAATTTGTTAATCAAACTCTTCGTGAATTTTATGAGAAAGTGGGAATTCAAAGATCGACATCTATTGCACGACACCGAACAAAACGGAGTTGTTGAAAGACGAAACCGAACGTTAGTGGAAGCCGCAAGAACAATGTTAATCAATGCTAAACTTCCAGATTACTTATGGGCGTAAGTCGTATCATCTTGATGCTATACTCAAAACCGATCTATGATTACAAAATGCCACAACAAAACACCTTTTGAGCTTGTCCACAATAGAAAACCGAATCTCAAACACTTTCATGTATTTGGATCTCTTTGCTATCCGAATAATGATCGTGATGACTTTGAAAAGCTCAAAGCCAAAGCTGACATTGGAGTCTTTATCGGATACTGTGATAATTCAAAAGTTTCCGAACTGAATCGTCGTACAAAACAGGTGATGGAAACGATTCATGCTCATTTTGATGAATTTACGGATATGGCTTCCGAGTATAACAGCCTTGGAACCCGACACAACCGCTTAAACTTTCCCCAAACCCCATCATCACCTGAACAAAGCCCCCAGCTTACTCGTCAACAAATGGAAAGGTTATTTGCTCCACTGTTCAGTGACGATATTGATGAACGCGTTCTCGGTGTATCCGCCTGTTTCAGCCGCTCAACTCGATAATACTCTTATACCCGATACACTCTACAACAACTACCGTTGAAGAAGCACCATCAATTGACTCCAACACAACAGTTGAACAAACCGCTTCCAACAATGATGAATCGGCCGATGATGTTCTCAATGAGTACCCCCACCTACGATTTTGATCCCATGCGTTCTTCAACCCGCTTGCTAATGAGACTGCCGCACCAAATGTCGCGGAATCTTCAACAAGCCATTTGAATCCTCAAAATCTGCACAATGTATACCAACATCAACCCTCCACACATAGATGGACAAGAGACCATCCTCTAGAAAACATTATTGGCAACCCAAATCAACCGGCCGTTACGAGACAACGTCTTCACATAGACGGTGAACATTGCATTTATGCACTCACCGTCACAATCTCAACCTAAAAACATCAAAACGAATGAAAAAGACAACTGGATCAAATCCATGCAAGAAGAACTCAACCAATTCAAACGCCTTGAAGTATGGGAACTGATTGAAAGACCAACAGGTCTACGCATTGGTCTCAAATGGATTTGGAAAAACAAATTGATGTTTGAAGGAAATGTTATCGAAATAAGTCACGCCTCGTGGCTAAGGGTTATCGCCAAGAAAGGGAATAGACTTTGAAGAATCTTTTGCTCGTCGCCGCTTGAGGTCGTCGGATATTTCTCGCTCACAACTCATATGAATATGACGGTCTATCGATGGATGTCAAAAGCTTCTCAATGGACAACTTAAAGAAACGGTTTATGTCACCAACCGATGGATTCGTTGATCCCGAGTTTCGAATCACGTCTAAAAACCTAACAAAGCTCAGATGGTCTCAAACAAGTTCCTCGGGCATGGTACGATAAGCTATCATCTTTCCTCATTGCTAATAATTTCACCAAAGGTTCGGTTGACCTAACTCTTTTTATACAATATCACGGGGCACATATCTTAATTGTTCAAATTTACGTGGATGACATCATTTTTGGGTCTACACATAAAAAGTTTTCAATCGCTTTTGCAAAACTAATGAAGAAAAATTTTGAAATGTCCATGATGGGTGAACTCACGTTCTTTCTAGGACTACAAGTTCATCAATCACCCCGTGGTATTTTCTTGAGTCAGTCCAAATATGCCCTTGAATTGTTAAACAAATTTGGAATGAAAACCTGCGACACCTATGCCACTCCAATGGCTCATACCAAGAAGACGCTGATTTACATGGGAAATTGGTGGACCCTACCAAATACCGTAGTATTATTGGGTCTCTCATGTATCTAACAGCCTAGCGATCTGACATTGTCTTTGCCGTATATCTTTGCTCTCGCATCGGTCGCGACCAATGAAACCCACCTCTCGAGGCTAAAAGAATCCTCCGATACATAAAGGAACCATTAACTTGGGGATCCGTATCCGGGATTCTCGGTTTTGAACTAATCGCTTTTCGACGACCACGCAGGATGCTTAGACTCACGGAAAAGTACTTCAGAGCTTTACAATTTCTTGGTGATAAACTGGTGTCATGGCAATCAAAGAAGCAGGATTGTACATGTTGTCCTCAACCGGAATATGTAGCCATGACCGCGTGTTGTGCTCAAGTCATTTGGATGAGAACACAACTCAAAGACTATGGTTACGTATTTGACAGAATCCCGATGTACTGCGACAATCGGAGTGCCATTGCGATCTCGTGCAACTCTATTCAGCACTCGAAATCAAAGCACATCGATCTTCGATATCATTTCATCAAGGATCACGTGGAACAGGGTACCGTTGAATTATATTTTGTGGGTACAGAATACCAATTGGTAGATCTTCTCACCAAAGCCTTGCCTCCCGCTAGGTTTAATGAGTTGGTCCACCGGATTGGAATGAGGTGTTTGACTCAAGAGGAATTGGATGAACTCCTAAAACAGTTTTAAAACCTGCCAAAACCAAAATATCTTTTGTAAATAAATTTCAAAAACAAAATACAAAAATATAAAACCTATAAAACAACAAAAATATTCTTCTAATCTACTTTTCTTTCAACATGGCAAGTACATTTTACCGTCAACACTTTTATCTTTCAAAATTCAGTATTTTTCCGATCAAGTGTTGAGGGGAGAATACAAAGACTTAACTGCTTCAAAACATCTGTACTTGCATGTTATCATATCTCGTTGTTTCTCTTATCAATGGTGGTAAATTTTCTGTTCAATGACACTTCTGACTAAAATTAATAACCTTTCATCATTTTTCTTAAGTCGAGGGGAGTGTCAGCAATGTTTCTTTCTTAAAATCTTTGTTTGGTAACCAAAATGGAAGTTAAATGGCTTTGTTTAAAAAAGGAAAAGGTGGAGGGACCAAACTCGTCAAAATGTTAAAGTTATTTTAATAAAATACACCTCCACCTAACTTACAACTCACATTTATTATCATCAAAACTAATCCTACCTAAAATTGTTCATCAATCCGGTTTCAGATCTTCAATCTGTAAGTGTTTTTGTGTTCCTAACAAGATTACAAACAATGGTTTTAAATCGCAAATATTAACGGTTAGATATTAACCTATGGTGATTTTGTGTTCTACGCAGATGCATGAACACATAATCTTGTTTATGTGTTTGTGGTTAAAAGGATGGTGTCAAAATGTCTTAATAACATAAATGATACTTTTTCTATCCTCAAAACGAACCCAGATTCACGAATTGAATGAGTTTGAAAATTAGGGTTTATGCGTGGTTTTGGGTATTTTCAAATGTGAATGTTTTTGGTCAAAAAGATTGTTGTGTAATGTTTATATGATGATGAATTGATGATTTCCAAGCTCTATAACCACCCGGAAACTCTAAATGATTAAAAATTTGGAATTAGGTTTAAAGTTCATAAGTTTGGGCATTTTTGATTCTCGACGATTTAGATGTTATAACTTGGTTTATAAACTCTCACAACATCTTAGAACTACCGTGAAATTGTTTGGTGCATATCCCATGGCTAGAAATTATATCGCAATTCATAACCCTTAGAGTTTTGACCTACGCGTATGACTTTCTACTCATAACTGTTTAACGAATGTTCATGCCATGATTTGTTGTTAAAATGAATTCTTGTGTTAATATTGATGATTTGATGAATTTATTTCGTGCTTGCTACGCTTAAAATTCGTAATCAAGGTCATTTGAATCTCTACGCGATAAGGATTACCCACGCCGTAGTCATGTTATGCGAAGAATAAATCCTACGCATAACTATTACGTAAGGTTCTACAATGGGACTACGCGTATCCCTGTGAAGGATATGAGACGTGACCTCTACGCATATGGTCTACTCTTACGAGTAAGCCTTACGCGTAAGGTATAAATACGCCTACGCGTAAGCTCTACGCATAAGGTCCCCTTTCCTACGCGTAACATTTCTTACGCGTAAGTTAAGATCCTACGCATAAGCTTTCGCTCACGCGATATGTCATCATCAAGCACGCTTAACTTTGCCAACTCTACGCCTATGCCTTGGTTGACCTTCATTATGAATTGTTACGTGTACAAACTTGTTAATAAACTTATCAAAACGTCACGAATCCAATAATATCACTAATAAACTAAAACGTTTGATATGTTGTGAACAATAAGTGATAACATAAACTTTAAAACTTAAAGTTAACTAACTCACGAAACATTTCACGACGTCATTGGACTATTAGACAAACAAGTGACTTAGGACTCGTAACAATCATTGACACTATGCATTCAATAACTAGACAATAAGACCTTCTGTTGACTAACACTATGTCTTTCGATATGTTGGTTCTTTTGGCTAATGTTATTTCGATCACGACATGGTGAACAAATGAATGTGGATGCATCAGAAGTTCTTACAATTGCTGATATCTTCCAGAGGGTTATCCGAGAAAGATTGGAAAGAACAACCTTAGGGTTGACTTTGACACCCTCACATGCTCAAAATCTTCTTGTCTCATTGCAGTGGATATTCTCAGGAATCATCCCTACCAAAACATGCTCACACTCGCCACAGTTCCGAGGTCTACATTCAACAATTCGATTCTATGCAGAGGATCAAGGTCAAAGTGCGTTGAATGTGACACTTATTCACAAACAAGTCACTATCACTCCTGCTGACTTACGGGCTGTTCTCATCATTCCCGACATCGCTCCAACCGACTTCTTTGCTACCCCTACAAGAGACAGCCCCGAAATTCTTGATAGATATTGGTTATGATGAAGCTTCAGGATTCATTACTAAGCACTCTCACGTGGAGCTCAAGAATATTCCTCAACCATGGAGAACACTCTACATGATCATCACCAAATCGGTCTCGGTCGTGGACAAGTGGCTATGAGCATCCCAAGCTCATGGAACTGCAAATTTTCTAGTCGTTGATCAACAAGAAGGACATTGAAATCAAAGCACTGATATGGGAGGACATGATGCTATTTCACAAGAAGCTTGGCTCCAAGATTCCCTATGTCGGATACACCAAACTGTTGATCCAGAGAGCACTTGGACTTCATCCTGACATCCCCATGAGGCTCAATGACCCGGATAATCATGACATATTGACTGAACCCATACTATCTCGCCGAATCAAAGAATCGTCAACAAAGAAACATATCACCTTCACCAACGAAATCAAAAAGCTTGAAACATACAAAAGGTATCGGTAGCAGTAAAAGAAAGCAAAGTTGGTCATCTTGATGAAAAATCTTTCGGTACACCTACCGAGGACCGTAAGAGGCAAGTCTGGAAGTGTCACAAGTACAGAAATTCAAAGGAAGTTTCCCAAAAGGAATCCTCCTCGCAAAAGGATTGTTCCAGTTAAGGAAGTTGCTCCTATTCCTACACCTGAACCGCAGAGAAAGCTTATGGACGAGGACTTGAGGCTACTGAATTAGATGAAGAGACTTTCTACTGACCAGAACCGAACACCTCCTTCTCGCAGCCTAAACCTCCAAGTCCACCACCGACAAAGGAAAAGGGAATACTCCTGTACTTGTGCCGTATGATGAAAGCTCAGATGAAGAAGAAGAGCAACTGGATACTTCATACAGGAAGCAATTCAAACTCCTTAGACTCCAACACGCGGCAAAAGAATTTGCAAAAGAACAAATGGGTGGCCCGAGGGTCAAGTGGTACTTCAACTTCACCAGATCCCGATGCGGTTAATCAACCCGATAAGGGATCCGGTACCACCACTTTGGAGCAACAACAAAAGCCCGTGGAAGAAACTATTGAGTATGAATTTGAGGTACCAGTAAAGAAAAGGCTTAGAAAGAAGAAGGTGACAAAGAGAAGACTCAAAGAAAAGACTAAAGAGAAAGATAAGTCCTAAGATGACGATTATGATAAGCCGCAAGATACCCTGCCGCCTGAGGAAAAAACCTCTGCACCATCAAGGACCCGGAGTCTCTTCACATCTCATCATCAGATTCTTCTTCTCACTCTTCACCACCACCATCAAAGAAATCAACCAAATCATCATCCAGATCGCTGAAAAAGCCAACTCCATCTTGGATCTCTCAATCTAAGAATCGAATCGCAAAGTCTGTCCAACAAGTCGAAAGAAGGACATGTCTCACAGAAAAACTGAATTGGTTTCTTCGACCAAATACGTATCTACATGATGAGAATGACAAGATGCGAATGAAAGGGAGTATGCGAAGCTCATGGGATGATCTACAAAGGAAGATGGAGAGAATGATCGGGATACACTCACAAGTACCTTTCGATATCGCTCCTAAAGTCACAAAGGAGATGTTTACCAGACAACTATATCCGAATCTTATGCAGATAGCCAAGAAAACTATAAGATCAACACCCTTAACCGTCACAATCAATCCATCTGATCCCGTAGTTTTCTCGGATAATGAATTGGTGGCCAAGCTTGTCACACAAATGTCCGCACGATCCGGGACATTTACTGATGAAGGAAAACTGTTTCAAGCATTGTTGGACTACCAACTTCAAGAAGCATGCATTCAAAGTCGAAAAGTCTAAACGCCCTAGAGACGATGAAGATAAGGATCGGATAAGAATGATGAAGCTAACGACAAAAGAAGTCGGTGAATCATCTTCTATGCCACCACCTCCCCAACGGCCTCCTCGCTCAACAAAAGGTCTCCTCCTCGTTCTTTTACCGATAAACCTCATGATTCCGAGACACCACCCTGACTCAAAAACCTGATTACTTTGAGTATTCGGGTGGTGACGATGAAGAACACCATGAGCCCCTACAACAACCCACCTCTCCCAAACAAGTAAAGAAAATCAACATCTAGGCCTAAGAAAGAAGAAAAGGCGCCAAAGGTAGATGTCCTATCATGGCTAGATGAAGACACCACAGAGGAATTTGAATGGTTTTCTACACTTGTCAATTCCACTCCCTACCTTGAAGAAGGTCAAGATATGGTAGACGGTAATACATTGGAGCATGCTAAGATTATGCAAGAAAAGTTCCATGTGAAGAAGATGACGAAATCCGAAAGAGGCGAATCAAGAATGAAGCTTTTCAACGTGGAAAGATAGCAGAAAGTGCCATCGAAGTTGAATATCACCTTGAAAACATTGCTCGAGCTATGTCTAACAACATGGATTGGCTCAACCCGAAGCAAACATCGACTTCACCAAACGGGACAACCCTCCATACTACAATGCATGGTCAAAACCTCTACAAAAAATTGGCCAACCAGATGAACCAAGGATTCCATTCCGATATTTCTTCAACAAAGATCTGGAATTTCTTCTCCATGGTGGCGATGGTTCAAGGAAGTATGCTACATCTCTGACACTTCCATTCCAGCCTAATACTCAAACCGTATAGCTATCGAGGAACGTGCCAATCACTTGTTCTCCGACAATGTGCAAGCATACGACCGAGATGCATTGTATGGGATTCATCATTGGCCGAACGCCAAGAATCTACTACGAAGCTACCAGTTCGAAGTCTCAACATTTATTCAGTTCTAAAAGAATCGTTGCCATCAAACACGTCGATCTTTCATCTAAGTGGGACTACACCTTCCTAAAGAATATCGTGGTCAAACGACATGATGAAAGGGATTATGCATTCTCTAAAGCCGACTTTGAGAATTTGTCTATCAACGACATCGAAGACATGTACCTTGCCAAGTACGTGGTCGATGAGACAATTCTCCACCAGTACAACGTGAATTATCAAGTCGTGCTCATCTTCATCGAAGCATAGTTATCAAAGAAGCGGTAGAAGATATCCATGGCAGTTGAATCTTATCGCACTGCGTGTCAACTTCACACAACCGCAGCTTGATCTACCCGATATCAACCGCCTATTCAATATACATCAAAGAAACCTTTTGGCGTTTTATCGAAGTGAACTTCAAAGAAATGCTTGATGGCGCGTGCAGATCTTCATAAGTTTGAGATCACACTTTGAAGATGGTTAGGGACGGATTAGCTTATCGTTGAAGGATATACATCAAGATGGGTCTCCTAAGCGATGGAATTCTCGGATCGAAGGACGTGAAGAGGATCATCACCATGATTGATGAACGGTTGTATCGAAGGGATCGCTTAGAAGACTGGAAAGCTATGTTGGTGGTCGACCCAGAGAAACATCACGGCTTTCAACGCCCGACTCACACTCCTGGCACATCTCTAGACTACCCGTACCCCTTGAACTGCTTCGTTTCATTATCAATTTGGATGTATGATTTATTATGTCAATGGCTTGTGCACACATTACAGTGTACAACCCGTACTTGTAAATAAAGGACCCCGTGGTACGCTTCAGTGCCACAATCCTTATATAAGGAGCGAAAGCTTCTTACTTTTGAGTAAAACCTATCAAACCTTTCATTTTTCAAGGTTTTGCTCAAAAGAACAAGTACTTTCCTTATGATTTTCAAAACCTCAACCGTTTATATCACTTGTTGAGGGGAGTACTTGAATTAAAACTTTGTTCAAAAATTGTTCACAGTGGTCATTCTTCCCGCAACACTAAAAATGGTCATATTTATTCTCAACTTTTCAAAAATAACATCATATATGCCATTTTTGAGGGGAGAAAATACGTGATAAGAAATATGTTGTGTAAATGCAAATGAATCTTTGTGCCATAGACTTAACCCATGAATTGACGAGATCTTAACTGTTAGTAACTCGAAAAGACTTGTCCGGACGGGTAATAATTTCAAGCTAGTTCGCTAGTGATGTAAACGTGTCTCGCAGGACTTGTCTGAGTAGAATGTACCATTCGAGAAACTCTTGGTAGACATGAACTCGACGGGTTTGACAACCTATCGAGGATTGTCTACACCTTCAAGGTAGTTATTAGAGCTAGTTGTCACCTAAAAGCTAACAATGCAACTCTTTAACTATGCCACGCGAACCGTCTCATGGGAATGTCTATCTTGAGTGAATCAATTCAAAATGTGCGCGCTTTTTCCTCACTGTGCATTTTAACCGTTAAAACTCTTAAGCACATGTGGAGGGGAGTATTTATGCAAAATCTTATCTCAACAGAGGTACTAAAATGTTTTTCATTCACAAACACTTTGAGAGATTTTTCACAACAATGGTTTTTATGGCAACATAGGTTAGTCATGGAGTTATAAGGTGACTAAGGTTAGGAATAACCGTCCTATGATCCGCCAGAGCCGGAGGGATCTACCCAAGGACACCACAAATAGTTAGTATTTAGAAGTCCTTAGGTATGATTATAAAAAGGAGAAAATGAGATTCGGAGAAAGAAGGAGTTGAAGAATTAAAAGGAAAAGTAAAGAAAAGGGTGAAAAGAAATAGCCCTCCAGATTATTCAACTTAGGGCGATAACGTTCAATTCATATGCTCTGGTTGTCACTAGATGACACCGGTATTGAAGATTAAAAGTCGTCATGGACCCAAGGACGCATGCACTAAACCTTCTTAACCACTCAAGTTTCTCTCAACAGAAGCTTGTTTCATTCTCAGAGGGAACCCTACGTAAACTATCGGCCACTAGAGATTGCTGGTATTGAAGAAGGAGACCCTCTTAGTCTTCGCCAGAAAACCAAAACGCAAAATTGAGTCTAGAGCCACGAGATTCATCAAAAGATCTCTTAGGTACACTTGACATTTCATCACTTGATATTCAACAATAAGAATTTCAGTGGTACATTATCGAGTCCTTCACAGATCTTAGCAATCCGTCGAGAACATTTATGAGAGGTTCACATTTGTGATCCTCAGTGATTGAATGGAAACTCGCCGTGGTCAACATCTAACGACCGACAGCAGTTGCTTCGCAACTCCCCGTGGATTGCGCTTAGTGGTCTCAAACGGTCTACGTCGTGAGGTGATGCTTTGTATACCTCAGCACTCATTTGAATCGTAGGTGTACTTCGTACATCATGTTATCTCACTTGTGGGACTCGATTCAGAACGCCTTTGTAAGAATTAGTTGTGTTTTCACACTATGCCGTTAACACTCGGTTCAAACTTGTAAGTGCGGAATCCGCTTATTACTAACCGCTTATGTTTTCTTTTATGGAAGCTCGAGCGGAATGATCGTGAAGATTCTTCTCATGCTCACGCCAACATCATCACTAATGGAAGTTCTATCCAAAAGCAACACAACAAATGTAATGATTCTTCGTCAACACAGAGAATCTACAAAGTTAAAGACTTAAAGAACTTCATCAGATGAATTCCAACGCCAAAAGAGCGTGAGCATGTTGAAGAATGACGTGGAGACACTGAGCAAAGAAGGCACTGAAGGCACATGATGCGCATAACAACAACATACTAACACTTTCATCACAAAGAACAATGATCAAAGAACAAAGTTAAAGATGACGCCAAAGCATAACCGTTCAAAGTAAACTATCTCTACACCGGGAGATTGTTCAAATCAAAGCAATTCTTCTCACAAGAAAGAAGAATGTTAGACGACGTCAAAGCTACTATTACATCAACGCCTTCACAGTTTTCATCACCAACACTTGAGTGTTTGTTACTCATAGGTAATAACACTTGAGGGGGAGATTGTTGGAATCACTCCTAAACCTTATTCAAGTGTTAGTTACTCATATGTAATAGTTTGCTTATTATGGCCTTTATGTTTGTTATTAGCCTTAAGCTTATGTAGAAGGCCCATGAGCTTAGGCCCATGTCCAATAAGGTAAAGGGAAGGAGTGGGAGTGTTGCCCTAGCTCCTTGCCTAAAAATACCCCTTGTAAACCTTCACTTGAGGGTTGGTTGTTCAAGTTTTTCTTTCACATACTCCTACGCATAACCGGTCTTACTATATCTTGTGTTTGTGTTTGATTTCTTGTTCAATCGCCACTCTATCTTTCTTATAAGCTTGTGTGGTAAACCTTGTGACCTAACATATCCAAAGGATTCACCTTTTCACTTGGAAGCTTTTTCAGACAATGGTTATACAGGTGATAATTATGATAGAAGATCAACCACTGTAGGATGCCAATTTCTTGGAAGAAGATTAGTTTCATGGCAATGTAAGAAACAAACCATTGCGAAGAACATCATCCACTGGGCAGTAATATGTTGCTGCTGCAAGCTGTTGTGGATAAGTATTGTGGATGCAGAATCAACTTTTGGATTATGGATTCAATTTTAAGAATACTCCTATCAACATTGATAATGAGAGTACAATTTGCATTATGAAAAATCCTGTTTACCATTCCAAGACAAAGTATATTCAGATTAGGCATCACTTTATTCGAGATTGTTATGAGCATAGACTCATTAATATTATCAAGGTTCACACAGATGATAATGTAGCTGATCTACTCACAAAGGGCTTTGATGTTTCAAGATTCAATCATTTAGTGGTGAGTATTGGTATGATTAACTACTAAGCTACACTTAAGGGGAGGACTTATTAGTGAGTTAGACAGTCCTATGCATTATTTGAGGGAAGGAAATACAATGCTTTTTGATGTTTTTGCCATTGTGAAGAAGAGGATGGAAAAGTACTGATTATTGTTTATCTGAAAGTACTGCTCTGAAGTACCGCTACGTGAAAGCACGCAGCCTTGTCAACGTATTGTTCCAACGGTCAAAAGAAGGGGTAAAATTCAAACAACGGTAACTTTATTAATTAGGCTATGATTTTTTCAAATCTTGCCTATAAATAACTACCCTCTGATTTTCCCTCTCACTTTATACTTATCCATCCATATCTCTCGTCTCTCATTAACATTCACTATTCATCGCACCATTTTCTCTTATTACAACATTCAATGGTGAATCGTAACACAGTTAGTAAGCATAACATGGTGGCTAACTTAGATAAGACACCATCCAATGTCGCTTTTCATGACATAATTGATTTCCTCACTGGATCATCAATTAATTATGCTCTCTTGGTTAAACCAGACATCATTGAGCCATGGATTCAACAATTTTAGGCGACTGCCAGATCTCATATGGAAGATGATGAATCTTACATTCAGGCTAAGGTTGCTGGGAAGATAGTTAGAGTTAGTGAAGCTTCGATTTGAGAAGATTTATTGCTTCATGATGAAGAAGGGGCTATTCGGTTTGATAAAAAAGTGCTTTGGGATACATTAAGGGATATTGGGTATGAAGGGTCTCTCACTGAAACAAAATTTAAGAAACCCTTATTCAGTCCACACTGGAAGTACCTTGTTCATGTATTGCTTCATTGCTTAAGTCCCAAGAGTACTTCATGGGAACAATTTGGTTCCAATATAGCATCTGCTTTAGTGGGATTAGCTACCAATCAACTCTTTAACTTTTCAAGAATGATTTTCGATGGTATGCTATCTCACATCTCCAACGGTTCACCGTTTTTAATGTATCCAAAATTTGTTCAATTATTCTTGAATAAACAGCTTAAGGATGAGCCTAAACCCTCAAGCTTGCTACCAGTTGTAGTACTTCCACCTAAGGTGTTCACCTTCATGGCTAGAAAGAGTGACAAATTCTCTAGGAGGGCTACACCTTTAACAGCTCATATGATGGAGATATTGCAAGCAGTTAGAGATGAAGCTGTTGACAGTGAAGAGCATGAACCTTCTGTTTCACATGAAGGTACCGCTTCAACATAATGCTTCACCACAAGGTACGTGATCTCAACAAGATATTGCTAATGAAGATTCGTAACTGAGGTCAACCCACCATCATCTCTCAATGATTATACTTCCAAGATGGGTCTCAAACATCCGAGGAGATGAGGGAGATGTGGCTTCTGAGGGTCAAGTTCTGGATAACTATGCTTTGACAAGGGAGCTTTTGAGATTAAAAAAACATTATAATGATCAAGCTACACAACTGATGAAGTTGAACAACAAGTTTAGAAGATTGAAGAACTTTGTAAAGCCATTAGTTCAACATCACAGATTGTGGGTCAAGTCTCAGAAGAAGAAAGGCAAGAAGTTTAAGAAGGCTTCTAAAGGTAAGAAGATTCACAAGCAGTCTTCATTCCAATCGGGGAGGAATTTGGAGCAAGAGAATTTGAATGAAGATGCTGAGCCTCATGCAGATACTGATGCTTAAACTTATGAAGATGCTGACACTTTTGATGATTCACAAAAGGAAGCTAAAGAATCTCAAGGTACTGAGCCTCAAGATACTGAGCCTCAAGGTACTGAGCCAAAGATGTGGTGTGCAAAATACTTGCATGATCAAGGTTGTAGCGTCAAGGTACTGCTCTTCAAGGAACGTTTAGAAAAGAGCTTATTACACCAAGGACTCTAAATTTTGAAGAAGAAGCTGGTCCTTCAACAGTTACAAGAAGAGGAAGTTGATACACCTAAAGTAGAGCCTACTGCTAGTGATGATGAGACTGTTGCTCAGATATTGCAAAATTTGTCAAGACCAAGAGGTGTTAGTATCCCTGGAGTTGAAGAACAACCTCAAGCTTCTCAACCTGCTTTAAATCCAAAGGATAAAGGAAAAGGTAAATTGGTTGAAACAAAGAAGAAAAAGAAGCTTACTTTGTCAAAATTGAGAGCTATTGAAGTAGCTAAGAATGAAGAAGCTGCTAGAAAGTTTCAAGCTGAGTTTGATGCTGAAATACCAGAAAAGCAACATGTTCCTGTTCTACCAAAAAGACCAAGTATTGCTAAAGAAAGGAATGCTATGATGGCTTATCTGAAGGGTAGAGAATATACTGGATTACAAAGGTTGAAGTATATAGAGATGAAAGATCTATATGATGTTGTTAGAGAAGCTTATCAAAAGGAAGTTGCTAGGATTATTCCATTTGATGATGAAAAACATAATGAGGATGCAATAAAAAGGAGCTTAAAGAGAAAGAGAACAACTGGTAATGAACAACCATAAAAGAAGATAGAATTGAGATCAGATACAGTTGATGAGCTGAGAAATTACTTAAGAGTTGTAGACTTTGAGCATCCTAAGTCTAAAGATGCTGCAGTAAAGAAGTCCAAGATGTCTACATTTGAAGTTGTAAAATCAAAGGATGGAGACTACCTTCTGTTCCATAGAGAAGATGAAAGTTTTAGAGTATTTAATCTGCTATGGGATATACTGCACATGATAGATATAGAGGATCTATTTCACCTATATAAACTAGTGCAAGAGTATTTTGAGCATATTCATTCAACTGGAGTCGGCTTAGTCTTGCTGGGAGATCTGATAACCATCTAGGAGACAGAAGAAACAAGCAGTGGTGAAATCTAGAACAATCAAGAAGTTTAGGAGATTACTAGCTGGAGATTCTTTGAAGAATCAGGAGTGCATGTTTTAGAGTTAGAAGATGGGACCATGATTCACACGCTAGCAGAAAGAAGATATCCACTGATAAGAGATCTTATGAGAAGAATGCTAGATCATGGTATGGAAGTCGAAGAGGAGAATGAAACAGCTCTTATGGTGATTGAGTTATTTATCAAATGGACAGAGTTAGCAGATGATTTTGCATAATTACTAGTATGGTTCTTAAATATATAAATTTTTGAAAAAATCAGTACTTTATTCAAAGTACTGCTGAACAAACATCACTTTATTCAAGGTACTGCTTGCTGCACAAAACCAGTAAAATGTCTTTTTAATAGAAAATAAGCAAACTTTTGTTAAGAGCAAAATATTTTGAAACAAAAGTTATCAGCAACAAATGGTTTTTGAGATGGTTTAAATTGGTAAAAGTGTTATCCACTAACACAACAAAAGGTTATCAGTTCACCATGTCTAACGAAAGGACTGGCTAATCCATGATCAAACGGCTCCGGTAAAGATATCTCAAATCCGTTAATGGTTGACAACTTGCTAATAAGTTGTATGGTCATCAACTTACCATATGTGCAATAGTGAAGAGTTGGCTAGCCCACAAGAAAAATGGCTTGTGGTAAAGGCTGTGGAAAAACCATTTATATGGTAATTAGTTCACCATGGTTGCAAGAACTAACTAGTCCAAAAGATGCGGCTTTTGGTAAAGACAAAACAAACCGTTGATAGCTGATGATTTGCTAAAAATCATATGGTTATCAATGTACCATGGTTTTACACACCTAAACATTGGCTACTCCAGAGTTAATGGCTTTGGTAAAGAGACATCAAAATCCAATAAATTTTCAATGATTCACCTCTCACAGGAGTTTACACACTTGGGAGTGATGAGAATAGACTGAAACTTTATGATCTGATGTACAATTTGCCATATGTTGCTGAGTAGCTGAAAAGATGAAGATTGTTGATAATGAGTGCTGAAAAAGATTGCTTATGAAGACTACTTTGATGATGACAATACAAGCACAGAGAGTACAAGACAAATCTGAAGATAAAAACAAAATCTTTCCTTGAAGACAAAGCTATTAAAAGTTAAAGATGCAAAGGAACTTGAAATCAAGAAAGTAGAATTCAAGTTAGGGGAGGATTGTTGGGATATAAAAGACAAAGTGCTGAAGAAAGTCAAAGTACTGCTAGAGAAGAAGTGAAAGTACTGCTCACATCAAAGTACTACAAAGCTAAAGAATTCCTATATCGTTTATGGAAAGTTATGTTTATCTAGAATATTCTTAGAATTAGTATTACTTGTCTTACAAGAATTGTAATTGTAAACCGACTAGGGTACTCTTCATGCCTATAAAAGGACCCCTAGATTGGCATTAGAGATATGTGATTTAGAATTTAAAAAGTTTGATATTAGAGTTATTAGGGTTATTAGTGAATCTGTGTATCAAGCAGGTTCAAAGTATTAATAAAATCGTTGAAGTTTAAGTTATTCTTCTTAGCTTTATTGAAGTAGTTTCCGCATACTTAGTAAAGTAATATCAGTGTTTCATTGTTAGTAACTTAGGATTTATCCGAGGTTGCTAAGCCCTTACAAGCTACATAGTTAGTTTGGTTAGAGTATATCGATCCAACACGGAGCGTGTGGCAACGTATGATGCTTCCCAAAATGATGAAAAGATCAGGGATAATCTTGATCTACTAGGAGAAAGGAGAGAGATAGCCTCTATCTGAGAAGCCAAGCACAAGCATAAGATCGAGGGCTACTACAACAAAAGGGTCAGGCCTTCCACCTTCAAGCCTAGGGAATACGTGCTACGCCTCAACAGTGCAAGCAAAGTAGAATACCAGGGGAAGCTAGGACCTACCTGGGAAGGACCCTACGTGATAGCTGAGGCCTATGACAACGGAGCCTACAAGCTGGCCACTCTTCTCGGAGAACCCATCGACATGACTTGGAATGGTACGAACCTCCGAAAGTTCTATGTTTAATAAGTATTTTTACTTTTTCATTCTTGTAATTAGAAGCTTCTCATGGGAAAGCAAACATTATTGGTAGTTGCATAAGTTTTCATTTCAAGAATGATATAATCCTCTCTACCAATTCAATGATGAATAATGCATTTCCCACAAATCTCTTGCTTCATTTCATAAACACAGATTTTTTCAGCCAAGTCGTTTATGAGTTTCAATGTCGAATAAAAAGGCATATGGCGTAACAAACGCCTCATTACTTAAGCCTATTAAAACATTCACATTAACTCTCCTAGTAGTTTATGTCACTTGTGAAAGTACAAACAAAACCATATTACTTAAAGGATTTGAGATAAAGTGGGTCGCGACCCTCTGTCAATGATCAAAATTGGTCATTATATTCTTGGTGGTGAAATTTACACACAGTGAGGTTGTTTAACCTTAGGTTGTCAAAATTAAGCGTTGGAAAAATGGAGTAAGAGAAGTTCACAAGACAAAAATAACTAAGTGTGTAGGGGTACTTCCCTACACCATGGCATTCAAAAAAAGGGCTAATGCCCTTGTACCTGCATACGAGGCCGAAGCCTCATTTAAATTGTCTTTGGCCTAGGCCATACATCACAAATATTAAATTGTTTAAGGAACCAGACACACATCATAAAGTAATATCAAATTGTCTTAAAAGGGTACATGCTACCCTTGGAACCAAATTACTGCCAACATGGTAGCCTCCACTCTAGCTTTTGAGGAGATGGAGTTGGAGATGGTTGAACTAGGGCAGGCTTGGTGGAAACCGTCTTCTTGGTAGGGGTCGCAGGCTTGATCTTGCGTGACTTCTTTGAGAGGAGGTATTCCAGAGGTGCCATGGGGTCTTTGGTAGCTTCAGCCAGGAAGGGGTACTCTGCGGTTGCAAACACATTTCCCGCATCTTCGTATTCTGCCTTCGACGAGGGACAGTAGCACTCAATTTTGGAGAGGTCCACGGGCTTACCTGTTTTAGCAGCCTCCTCCAAAGCCAAGCACCATCCATGGAAGATAGTTGCTTTGATGACTTTCCGCATTACAGCCCCCAACTCGTCACTATGATAGAGTTCCATAGCTATGTTCGGCACCACTTTAGACATGACCTCAGCATGGTCCTTTTGCAGCATTTTATACCTCATCTGCAAGCCGTCAACCTCCTCCTTCAATTTCACTTCCACCTCCCCAAGCCTAGCCCTCTCACTTTCCAAACTGGCACACTTTGCCTTCAGCACAGAATTTTAGCCAGTGAGGCTTACAACCTTAGCCTCCTCCAACTTGAGCTTGCCACATTCAGCTGTCAACTCGGCTATCTTCTCACGCAGGACTTGGACGAGTGGATTCTTCTCAATATCCCTCTCAATCTCATCACATTTAGCCTCCAACTTAGCATACTCCTGATCTCTGTGCTCCTCCCTCTCCAGCATGACATCCATCTCTTGCCTTGCCTTGGTAACATCCCGAAGTAACTCCCTGGTTCGACCATTCAAATGATTGTCCAACACTGCCTGCCTTGCAATATTCTTGTCGTGTAGATCGCAAACCCCTTCGATGGACATATTGTCCTGCAATCCTTTCCACTAGTTGGGTGACATGATCCACAATTTGGTGGCAGGGTAAGGCGTTGGGAAGCTCCTTTGTATCTGGAAGGCCTGCGACTAATAGAATGCATAAGGACAGAGTTAGTTACTACAATTATCACTTCATATATTTTAAAAGGGGAAATTGCTTACCATGCATCTCCACATGCTCATCCGGGAAATCACAGGCAGATTTAGCAAACTTCTTGCCTTCGACATTCTTTTGTCACACTGCCCTGGATCCGGAGGCTGGGAGTGGAGTTTTCCTCTTGTTCATAGACTTAACGGCTTTGCCAGCTTTTCCCTTCCTACTCTTCAACCTGTCAGCTATACCAGTAGAGCCTGTAATTGGGACATCCTCCTCTGCAGGATCGTTCGAATCTAACACATTCTCAGCCAATTGGGAGGGACCCTCCAACAATGCTTGTGGGGGTGCTGAGGCAACAGGCTCTGGTTTGGGAGTGTCTACATCATTGTTGTTGACAGATGTGGAAGGTAAAGCAACACCGTAGGACTCTTCATCTTTTTCAGCAGGCATGAAGCTCAAGTTGTAGGATCGTATATTTATGTTGTTTGATGATTCGGGTGCTCTAGGGAGATTATTAAACAAGAATGCCATCTTAGAGAGAGAAAGAGTAGAGAGGGTGATCTTTTAGAGAGAGAGAGAGATAATCAAAAGTGAAAGGTTAGATTAAAGAGAAGCACCACCCTTCCTTTAGTGGGAAGGGTATTTATAGTTACAAACTAAACGCCCTCCTAACGGGCTGTGGATCAGGCATACAGTGGGTAAAGACCCGTCCTTCCTCCACGGTGTTACTCTAAACTAATCTATGCTAATAACTAACTAATAAACTAGTAAACAACGTAAATAACGATATGTCTACGAGCTAACTTATGCTAGATTGTATTGGGGTGACCGACTCTTCACTATGGAATTTCTAATTCCTAACAATCTCCCCCTAAGGGAGGTCACCCCATGATTTACATTTTGAATCCTAGCATTCTATTTTATCTTCAGTCATGAGCTCGTAGACTTGAATTCTTTAACTTGTACATCTTTGTGCTTTAGCAGTGACTCTTCATAGTCTGAGTGCTTTGTAATTTCAGTAGAGGTCTTTAACTGATCCACATCTTGATGATCTTCGAGCTTTCTTCTAGATCATCAGCCACAGCAAATCTCTGGATCACCCTTTATTGTGTTGCCTTCAGGTGATGTTGTGACTTTCGGACCGACATGCTCACACTTTCTGGATCATGACATCATTTCATCAGAGTAGCCGAAGCTTTTACTGGTTCAAGATATTTGCAGCAGCGTAGCAGAAGCATAGTATAAAATTATCTGAGCCAGGTTATGTAGATAAGAACTTGTCATGATTTCTTTAGTTAAGTATGGTTGTTGTGAGCATGCGGCTTTGGATTGACCTCTCAATTCTAATCAGCTGCAACCGTCTGCAAACAACAGTTAGCAATAAAACACACGAAAGTGTCTTTGATCACTTTCGTTGAATTGAGGTACACGGCCCAAGGTTCCCCGTTGATCAATACAAGTACTTCCTGTGATCAGGTATAATTCCGAAGAATCTCCTGGACAGGGTTTCGTAGTTGTTCTAGCTGTTCTCAAACCGGAACGTCTCAAATAAGACAACACGGAGTGAGTAAACCAACGAATTGAGATTCACTGATTGATGAAAAATTTATTTGAAAACAATCGCGTATTGCTTAGAAGAAAGAGTTTTGCAATACAACGAAGGTTTTATGAGAAAGATCAATTTTCAATCAGAAATACTTTTTGTATTTGAAAAGAGTACACATTCGATGTGCTAGAGAAAAGAAGAGATTTGCACATCCAACGGTTTTTCCAAAAGTATTTTTTCAATCAGAGATACTTTTTGTGTTTGAAAACATTAGTACACATTCGATGTGCTAGAGAAAAGAAGATTTGCACATCAAACGGTTTTTCCAAAAGTATTCGTCAATTCATTTCCTGGACCAAGGTTGATTCAAGAGTGAATCGCCCCATCATTTCTGTCTAGTTGTCACAAGCTTGATCTTATGTAAGATCTCACATGTCACCCACCAAGAGCTTGTTTGATGTTAGCTCTAGAAGGATTTCCATCTTCATCGTGAATACTTTTACATATCACTCGGATGTTCTGGCACTACCACAAGGATAATGCTTAGGATCTCTTAATATATACTTACTTTCCACATTGTGTGAAACAGCAAGTCTTCATTAATTTTGTATCCTAATTAGATTTTTTGGATGATCTCTTGGCTCTTTACTCAATTGTGCACATTTGGTTTCCTATTTCAGAGACTAGGGAGAGGGTCTCCTTCTTCAATATCAACAATCTCTAAAAGAAAGTCGATAGATTATGTAGGTTCCCCGTGAGAATGAAACAAGCCCTTTTAAGAGGAACTTGAGTAGCTTGGGAAGTTAGGTGCAGTGCGTCACTGGGTACATGACGTCTTGTCTTCAATACCAGTGTTACCTTAGTAACCACCGGTAGCATATGTATTGAACCCGGTTTCTGCCCTAACGTTGAATTAATGGAGGGCTATTTCTTTTCACCCTTTTCTAATTCAATTCATTTTCATTCTTCAACCCCTTCAGTTCTTACCGAGACTTCATTACTAGAACCTTGTTGGGTTTGTTCCAGTACTAGCTCTGTCTCAGTCGACACTCTACACTATCTAGTGGATTGTCCTTGAGTAGATCCCTCCGGCTCTGGCGGGATCGTGGGAACGAATACCTAACCTAACCATCCCTATAACACCATGCATAAAGTTAATTGGTCGGTATTTTGGTATTGTTCATTCTTCCTTGAAACCAACTGAAAAATCATTTCGAAAATCAATCAAGGTACTTGTGATATAAAATCAAAGTATTGTGTACCTTAATTGTTTTGATCATTTAGAAATGCTCCCCCTCAACATGTGCATATGATTTTGAAATTGTTTAGCACATGGAGGCAAGAGATCTTTGAAATGTATTCTTGATCACAATTTCCGTAGAAAAAGCCATTTGAATTTCTTGGGTAAATTCTCCCCCTCAATATGTGCGTAGGATATTTGAAATAATTTTATCACATAGAGGAAGGAGTTCTTTTGAAGTACATCTACGATCACAAATGCCATTAAGAAACCATTTAGAAAATCAATCAAGGTACTTTATGTTAAGACATAAAAGCATTTGTACCTTGATAGTTTATTTTCTTTTGAAATGCTCCCCTTCAATATGTGCTTCGAGATTCGGAAGCGTTTAGAACATATGGGAGAGCAGCCTGCACTTATGAATCAAATCGATCATCATTTATCAGATTTCATAATTAAATCACAAATTCTCCCCCGATCAAAAATATCAAACCCTTTGAGATTTTGGATCCCAAGTGATTTAATAAGGTTTAGAAAACATGGGAGAAAATGTGGCCAGGTTTAAATACTCATCTTCTTTTTGGATAAATGCTCCACCAGCTTTCAACGGTTTTGATTTGTCTTTACCAGAAGCCGTTTGCTTCTGGACTAGCCAACTCTTAGATAAAATATCTTTGGTGAGTCGATTACCAATTATGGTTTTCCAACTGCCTTTACCACAAGCCATAAACTTGCGGGCTAGCCAACTCTTCACTAATTAAAGATATGGTGAGCTGAACACCATACAATTTTGGGCAAATTGCAAGCCGTTAACGGATTTGAGATATCTTTACCAAGAGCCGTTTGCTCCTGGATTAGCCAATACTTTTGTTTATTAGACATGGCGGACTGATAACCATAAAAAAAAATTTTGGCCAAAAATGGGGGAATTAGGTGGTATAATTACATGATAAAATTCGTGAGAATTCCCCCCCACACTAGAAATGAATATTCCCCTCAATATTCAAAGTACCGGCGGTTATGCCGAAACATAGAACGTAAAAGGGAAATACTACGACCATTATGTGATTTTTTTTTTTTTTTTTTGAAAACTTATATACAACAGCGGGGGGCAACTCCCCCACACTAGGGTGGTAGAAAGTAGAATGAAATCAAAAATATGGGTGAAAACCCATATAGTGTGCTACTGTTTTTGTTCCTCGAGTCGCTAGCTTGACTCGACCCCGAATTCATTGGTCCATGGGGGAGCAAGTGGAAGAGAAAATCTCCATCGGACTTTCATTCAAGTGGTTTGGATAAATATTGAATGTGTTGAAAGTTTCACTCCGATGAGATGCAACCGGCTCAAGAGAAAGAGAAATGCCGGGGTCAAAAATGGTATCTTCACTCCCGTAGGAGTTAAGACATGGAGAAGTCACGGATGAGAAGTAAAGTGTCAATTTCTTGACAACGGGTGGGCAAAAGATTAGATTGATGAACATTAACGGAATGTTCAGAAATCTTATCCACCGCAAGAGAAGTCACAACATTCGTGTTGGACTTAAGAAATATCCGAGAGTGAACTCCCTTAAAAGGTAAGATACCGGGTTTGAAAACTTTGTCCTCGGAGAGGAATGAAACACAAGTATCAACCATGGTAAAATCCTCAAGGGTAGATGAGTTACTCATGGATAGAAAAGGATGCGGAGCATTTTGCTCAAATAGCTCATCCTCAATTCTCAAAGGAAGAGGATTGACGTGAGCGAGTTCACCGGCGAACTCCTCATGAAAAGGTCTACTCCTTTCGGAAGGAGGAAGCAATTCAAATGTGGATGACTCATACTCAGGAAGAGAAAGATGAAAAGTGGGAATGCCACTACTCTCCTTTTTAGTACAATCGTCATCAAAGCGGAATACTTCAAATTCCGGAAGAGAATCATTGGACAAAGCCTCAAGTTCAGAAAATGGTTCGGGCTTTTCCAAGATATAGTCACTATCCACAACGGGGATAGGAGATGAAGCTGGCTTAGCACAAAATGATTCGATCTTAGAAACGAGGAGATTTACATTGAACAATTTTTCATGAAGTATCTCGTCCTCAATTTCCAGATCATCATAATCTCTCACTTCCTCTAAGCTAACTAGCTCAGAAGGTAACTCCTCGACATAATCGATGTCTCCATAAGATAAAGAATCGTCAAACGAAGTACAATCATTGTCAGAATCGGAGAACATCTCGACATGATCGTTTGGGATGTCAAGAGGAGGAGAAGAATCATCATCAAGAGGCTCATCAAACATATTACCGGAGATAACTTCGGACTCACTTGGGGTTGGGACAAGGTTCTCAACACAAGACGGTTCCTTTTCCAGAATAGTGCTAAGATGCTCGTCCCCCATTAAAAGGTTATCCGAAGGTTCTATGGTAGATAGGCAAGATAAGGGCGGAGAGTGGACATGTGCGGTACTTTGTGGGCTTGAGGTGTGCACCTTGTCCTTTATCATCTCCCAATCCTCCTCATCCTCGTCATCGAGACGGCAAGCTTCGTTAAAGAGGAGAAGCTGCTCGCCTCGGCTAGAAATCTTTCGTTGAGAGCTGCTTGTTCCTCGGAAAGTTCTTTAAGGATACAAGGATATTGATCGATGACGGGAAGTTGTGGGGGTTGGACATTGTCAAAACTGGAAGTGTTATAACAAGGATCGGGTCCAAAGTAATTTTGATTCCACGATTGACATTGATAATCATCATGAGGACCCCCACACTTACCACAATGAGGGTATTGGGGAGAGAAATTTTGAAACGATGTTTGATCATTGAAATGATGAAAATACGGTTCGGTTCGTATAAATTTTGTGGAGGGTAGTTCAAATTGTTTTGAGGATAATTGAAAGAGTTTGGGTTAGAATCATAAGCGAATGAATTCTCGGCACAAATCGAACAACATCCATTGACAAGATAGTTTCCACACCACTCGCACATACATTTGTAACAACGAAAACCTTGTGGTAACAAGTCTCCACAACCGTAGCAATAACTTTGATCAAACGAAGATATTTCGGGCTCGGGAATAGGAATCTAGGGTTCAACAACATCACATAAAGCGGTATTTCCCGAAGTTGAATCATGACGAAGTTCAATTAAGAAGTTTTGAATCATGTCATTTCTGGCCCTAAAGAAATCGTCGGTAAAACGTTCTGAAGATTCCGGAGTTGGGACAAGTGGTGTGCTCTTAGAGCTAGCAAGTTCCACCACTTCCGTTATGGTCTCCGGCATTTGAACGGGTTCATCGTAATCAATTCTAATTCTTGACCTTTTTTCATCGGCTTGAATTTGCTCGATTAGATTACGGGCTCTAACTTCAAAGAAAGTATCCTCGTAACCCTCAGTGAGTGCTTGAGGTAGTTCCGACGTTTGAACGGGTTTGTCAACATTAGAACGTATTTCGGGTTGTGGCGGGTGGTCAAAATAACTTTGAAAAGAATTTTTTATGGATAATTCGCACAAATTGCAAAATTCGCTTGAACTAGGCCTTCCACACCGCTCACACACACTTGTGACGATGATGTTGATGGTTGTCGACATAAGAATTAAACATATAGAGGGTTAAAGAGATAGAATTAAACGGTTTTGAGGTTAAAGAAGAGTAGAATCAAACGGTACGAGAGGGTAAGAGAAATAGAATCATACGGATAAGAGGAATGAGAAGAGTATTTTTTGTATTTTTCAAAAACGGTAACTTCACGAGGAAGGTTCTTCAAGTCACTAATCGCAAAAATCACGATATTGTCGCAACACACCTCCCCGGGCATACAAAATTTGATTCGGTGTAAGTGAGTGGTGAAAAACACAATATCAACGTATATCAAAATAACCGTAAAAATCCGACAAATCAACCCTTTAGGAAAAAGGTCAACGTATCAAATCTCACGGGTGTGATAAAAGTGATACCGGAGAAGTGATTTCCCGGGTCGTGTCCCAACGAGGTGTGAAATTGACGGTGTCGTTGAGTTTCGTGAATAGGACTTGAATTGGTTTAACAAATTTTTGGATTTTGATTTCGTTATTCTACAAATTAAAGCACGGAATGGAAATAAAGCACATAAAACTAAATAAACTACTATTAAGTCTAAGAAACAATAAAACGAAGCTAAACTACATCCTAGGGTGCTAAAATGCAAAAACGCGAAAAACCGGGAACGCACCGAGCCCCGAAAGTGAAAAATATGCAATTTAGGTCCTACGAGTGCAAAAACAATTTTCCTACATTCTAAATGACCAAAAATAATTTTAGGAAAAAGCCGGGAATTTTTTCGACTTTTATTTTATTTTCTACGAATTAAAAACTATTTTAATCTAATTAATTAATTAAAAATAATAAACTAATTTTGAAAAATCTGAAAAAATCACAAAAACTACTTTTACTTTTACAGGTCCTAAGAAAAATAAAAAATGTGGTGGGTGCTTTACAGATTAAGCAGAAAATAAGCCAATTAAAGCTTATTCTCTAAACTGCCCATTGTACTTTAGTAATTAAATGTGCATGAAATAACCAATAAAAGACCCAAGGGCAGTTGGTTTGAGGTGTGTTGTGTGTGTTCGTGTGTAGGAGGTCCTGTGTTCGATTCTTAGTTCCTCCCTTTTTGCAAACATTTTTTTTTGTTCAAATTTTCTTTTGTAAACTTAAAGATGGAGTAAAAATAAGCACTTTTTGTACAAACGTGACTTTTGAAAACCTCAAATAAGCTGTTAGAACAGCTTATTCTCCAACAGTGTTGGACAAATACAAACCAAACAATCCTTATGCAATTTTGGTCTTAAAAGCACAAATAAGCAGTTGAGATAAGCAATTGTAGAAAAGAGATAAGTTGACGAGCATACTAAACAACTAAAATAAGCTAAAAGGACAGCAAAAAGCAATTAAAATGGGGAAAATAAGCAGTTGGCATAAGAAGACTAAACTAGGAAATCCTAAGCTAGAAAATGGAGAATAAGCAATGAGAGCTATAAATAAGCACTAAATAAGCTAACTTTAAACACTAATCAGAATAACTATACTAACTTAGCTTAACTACCCTATTAAGTAACAAAGAATGAACCTGGATAAGCCAACAAATTGCACCCAATGAGTACTCAAGATTGACTGCTGAATTGCCGTCACCAAACAACCTGTGTGGCAATTTTTTTAGCTTACTTTCAGCTTAGAGTTGAGCTTCCAATGTAAGTACAAGCTACAAAAACAAGGTTAGACTAGAGAGGATTTAAGATAACCAAATGGAAGCCAAGCATAAACTTGAAACAGCTTGAAATTGAGCTGTTAAAAGATCAGTTGGGCCTTTTGGGTATGCTGATGCAAAAAAAAAATATAGAATGCACAGGTAGATTTCAAGACTAAAGTAGCTATATTCTAGTGAACTAAGATGCAAGGAAAATAACCAAGGACAAGTTAGGCTTATGAAGACTTGAGAAAAACTACATTTACATAATTTGGACAGCTTATTAAACTAGAAAAAAAAAAACTCCAAGAACAGCAGCTATAGCTGCTGTTCTGTGCAGTTTAGAAGTCAACAAAACAGCCTTTTTTTTTTTTTTTTTTTTGCCACTCAAAACCTACAGAACACTTTGGAAAAGGAAACTAACATCCTAAAATTACTAAGCTGGTGAAGAGAAACTTGACCCAATCAAGTCAAACGGGTAAAAATGTTGTTATGAGACCAAATTAGAGCTCAAACCAAACACTCCCTTTAATGGTATGAAACTGAGGAAACTAAGTTTGTACCAACACAACGAACTTCCAAATGACTACCAATAAACTTAGGATTTAATTAACATAAATAAAAAGTAAAACTGCAATGAAGTGAATTTAAAGAAAGAAAACTGAAAGTTGCATTACTTGAGATTAAAGATTACATAAAACTAAAAATGACAATGAAACTAAAACTGAGCTAGACAAATCATTCTAGACTACTTCACAATTCCTACCATCTCCTATTTATAAAGCTAAAGTCTTGGGTCTTCTTCTTCTTACTACTTGTGCATCTTTTCTGAGATAAAACAGAACAACAGCAATTTGTGCTTCTTTCCTGCCAATCTCCACCCTTCAATTGTTAGGTACAACTTTGGAGTAAATCTGAGCCGTCTATGAGAGGCTTTTTGCCTTTGGATTGCCAAGGTGGAATGAGATACATGTGACTATATCTTGGGGAGGGGGTGAGTGGGTTTGGGAATTGGGATCAGCTGGGTAAAAGGGTGATTAGGGGTTGAGTGTTTTGGTAACAGGGAAAAGAGTGTTTAGGGTTCTGTGTTTCTTGGGCGCAGGGTTTTTGTTTGGGCGGGAAATTGGGGAAGAAGAAGGGTGTTAATACTTGACCGGGTTTGGATTGGGTATTGGGCTTGGTGATATTTAAGTGGACCTGGATAATGGACCAAGATAAATAGTATAGGTTGGACTAACAATTTATCCATTAAGCATTTAGGGACCATAGTTGCCAAAACTGAAAATCCAGGGACCAAACGCGTAAAGTCTGAAAAGTGATCAAAGGGCAAAATTTGAAAATCTCAAATAATGCAAGGACTGAACTTGACAATTTCTAATAATACAAAGACTAAATTTGCCAAATTTGAAACTCCGGGTACTAAACTTGTAATTTCTCAAAACTTTTGAAATTTTTCACCAAAGGACTAATTATGATAACTTATGATTTCAAAATGACCTTTGGCGACTTTTCTTTTAAAATACGTGCTCAGGGACTATTTCTGCCAATTTTTGAAAGTCGGGGGACTGAAACTGCCAATTATGCAGACTTTGTTCGTTTTTCATTTGTTTTCAATAATTTTGCATCTGAAACATGTAAAACACAATTTTGAGATATTTTCAGTATTTTGATGCATTTCTGAGTGTTTTTAGATGTTTTGCAGTTCAGATTTGACCTAAAATGATGAGTTTTTACACACTCATCAGTTGTTGTTGTTGAAGGTTGGAAGAAAACCATCTGCTGATGCAGCGAGACCTCTGACGTTGCATTTGTCATGCCAACTCTCCATAGAGGTCCAATTAAGCTCCGTTTCTTCATTTGTCGACCCAAGAAATAGTTGCCCTTTCCTTTCGGCATCTAATCATCTTCATTTGTGGGATCCGGATTGGGAACATTCTTATAAACCATCTTATCTGCATACGTTAGTGGACATACAAACAGATATATGGTGGTCGACATCACCCAAACAACAATCGACTAATAAAAGTCAATCCAACATATCAATAAGATAATGTAAAGCATGGGAATAATGTGTTTATCAAACTCTAATCATCTAATCCTAACAATCATATCCTAGGCACCTAGTCCTTCAACGTAGGTTAACATGTTTTACATTTAAGTATATAGGATAATTGGATAAGCCCCGTTAGATGATATAAATTTGAAAACATTCTCCCCCTCAATCAATGACTCATTCTCTGAAAAGTTTTAAAAGCGCTGAAGTCATTGATTGAGTTTTGCAAATTTATGAAAACACTGATTCTGATTGATTTTTTAATCAACTCATTTTCCACCATTTGTTAAAACAAATATTTTTCTGAAGAATTTTTAGAAGGAAAAATATTTGAGTAGGAACAGCAGTCCTCTGACATACTTTCCTCATTTTTGTTTTAGGATAAGTGCACGAAATTTTTGAAAATTTGTTTATCGCAACACTTTCCTTCATTTGAAGAGCGGGTTGCTATCTGAAATAATAGCAAACCATAGTTTAAGCACAGGTTACAGTCTGAAATAACTGCAAGCCATAGTTTAAGCTCGGGTTCCAGTCTGAAATAACTTTAAGCCATAGTTATAGACATGTTTAGAAAAGAATATTTACACCTTCTGCTCGAACTTCATCTATGGTCACGTGCCATTATTGAATGACATTTCTAAGACCCTAGATGTTATCGATACCAGAAGACTTGTTTTGAGAAAACATTTTTTTGGTTTTTTTTTTTTTTTTTTTTTGATTTTTATCGGTTTTTGTTGGTTTTATAATTTTCTATTTTCTTTTTGTTGGATTTATATTTTTGTATTTGGTTTTTGATAAATATTTACAAAGACAGAGTAGATGATATAGTTTAAGAAGATGATGATTCGAGTACCGAGATAAGGATATCAAACAGCCTCGTTGAAGAAGATAGAAATCGTCATCTCTTAAACATCCACCACCAAAGCTTCCGAGGCTCTTGAAAAGAAGGAATTGAGCCTTAAAGAATGCGAGACTTTGGCAGCTTCCCCCCAAACCGAAAATCCTTTAGCTGAGCAGATTTAAAGCTTTCTTTCAAGCTTTCCTTAGCCAGGTGCACAAAGAAGTACACCATTATCATCAATCTTGCTGCTCCTTTTAAGAATAATTTTTGTGATTCTTCGTTCGAGGTTATATCATCCAAAAGAAAAGCAACGTATCATCCCACACATAAATAACTCTTCTCAAATTTCATTCCACTGAAGTCTGAAGCGATCCATACCAAATGGTTGTCAAGAGACCACTTCCCCCAAGTAGATGAATTGATGCAGTCAGTCTTTTAGACTAGAGCTCACAAACCCGAATACACATATACCCGAAGACAGAGAAACTTATACCATCGAAGTATCAGATTAAGTCCGATAGCCAAAGAATAACCCCGATGTATACTTTTCTCTCCCCCGAAGAAAGTGTATGAAGCTCAAGAACCGAAGTACCCGAATGCCCAAAGAGAGAATAACCGATAACATTGAAGAAGCAGGCCGAATCACTGATTATCTATGCGGATGACTATCTCTGCGGATGTCAACTCTGGAATAAGTGATTATATCTCTGAATCACTAATTAAGCACTCAAGTGAAACCGTTGAGCGTCCCAATGTACACAATCTCTCTCCCCTGATGATTGCGATAGCATCAAAATCATCACACACTTGTGTACCTCTTTTATCACTAGAAACTAACTCTTCCATCTCTTCCCCCACGTAGTTGGAATAAGAACACTAAACGCCATGAGTCAAACCTTGAGTTTCTCTGCGGTAATGACATTTGTCTTCCTGGGATATCTTCAATCACTTAAAAGTATTAAGTTCATCAAGTTTACTCGTGTTTAGATACGTGTCCCCTTCCCCTTTGCTGGTTTTGATACTTCAGAATCAGCAACATATTGTAAGCCCATATACTTGAAATCATTTGAGAAGAACCTTAGAAGTGTTTGTGAGAATCAACTTGCTGAAGTACATTGTGAGCAAATCTAATTAGGGATTAAATCTCACATTTCACTCTCCCCTAATTAGTGCTCTCCCCGAAACAGACAATCTTTTAGATAAATGCCATGAATAAGAAGAAGTCTTTGGATCGTTAAATGCAACTAGTCTTTAGTCTTCTAACATGCAGTAGAAAGTGTAGAACAGACTGTAGACTCGACCTTCTTCTAGATTGTCCGTTTGGGGAATAGAAAGTTAACATCTTCTTCACACCACATGCATTCCCGTTAACTTGTGTATAGCAAATCCCCTTAAATCAAATCCCTCCTAATCAAACAAGAACAGAAAGATGTTTATCAAGGGAACACTAGAACAAAAAGTGGATTTGGCTACACCGAATATGTGTGACGATATACATATAGTCACACATGATTTTTCGACCGTGTGTGACTAAAGGTCGCGCGACCATAGGTACCCTATGGTCACGTGTTTGACTTTTTTTTAGTCTCTATTGCAAAAGAGTAACCAAAACCTTAACATGTGTGACTAATTAGGTATAAATTTTGTTGGATTAATCCGTATTAGTGACCATAAACACTGTATAGTCACACAAAGCATGTTTTTTTTAGGTATTTAGTCACATACAATTAAGCATAAAGTGGCCAAAAGTGTTAATAAGTGTGATCATATGGTGTTTAAGGAGAAGAAATATGTCTTTTGTGTGACTATTGATCATCCAATGGCCACTTGAATTTTATGTTTGTGTGGCCTTTTGTAACATTTAGTCATACAAAGCATGTTTGTTTTGTGTATTTAGTCACATACAATTAATCATAAAGTGGCAAAAGTGTTAATAAGTGTGACCATATGGTGTTAAAGTGAAGAAATGTGTATTTTGTGTGACTATTGATCATCCAATGGCCACATTAAATTAATTTTTGTGTGGCCTTTTCTAACATTTAGTCACACAAAGAATGCTTGTTTTGGGTATTTAGTCACATACAATTAATCATAAAGTGGCTAAAAGTTTTAATAAGTGTGACCATATGGTGTTTAAAGTGACGAAACGTGTATTTTGAGTGACTATTGATCATCCAATGGCCACATGAATTTTATGTTTGTGTGGCCTTTTCTAACATTTAGTCACACAAAGCATGTTTGTTTTGGGTATTTAGTCACATACAATTAACCATAAAGTGGCTAAAAGTGTTAATAAGTGTGACCATATGGTGTTTTAAGTGAAGAAATGTGTGTTTTGTGTGACTATTGATCATCCAATGGCCACTTGAATTTTATGTTTGTGTGGCCTTTTCTAACATTTAGTCACACAAAGAATATTTCTTTTGGGTATTTAGTCACATACAATTAATCATAAAGTGGCCGAAAGTGTTAATAAGTGTGACCGTATGGTGTTTACAGTGAAGAAATGTATGTTTTGTGTGACTATTGATCATCCAATGGCCACTTGAATTTTATGTTTGTGTGGCCTTTTCTACATTTAGTCACACAAAGCATGTTTCTTTTGGGTATTTAGTCACACACAATTAAGCATAAAGTGGCCAAAAGTGTTAATAAGTGTGACCATATGGTGTTTAAGGTGAAGAAATATGTCTTTTGTGTAACTATTGATCATCCAATGGCCACATGAATTTTATTTTTGTGTGGCCTTTTCTAACATTTAGTCACACAAAGCATGTTTGTTTTGTATATTTAGTCACATACAATTAAGCATAAAGTGGCCAAAAGTGTTAATAAGTGTAACCATATGTTGTTTTATGTGAAGAAATGTGTGTTTTGTGTGACTATTGATCATCCAATGGCCACATTAATTTTATGTTTGTGTGGCCTTTTCTTACATTTAGTCACATAAAGCATGTTTGTTTTGGGTATTTAGTCACATACAATAAAGCATAAAGTGGCCAAAAGTGTTAATAAGTGTGACCATATGGTGTTTTAAGTGAAGAAATGTGTGTTTTGTGTGACTATTGATCATCCAATGGCCACATTAATTTTATATTTGTGTGGCCTTTTCTAACATTTAGTCACACAAAGCATGTTTCTTTTAGGTATTTAGTCACATATAATTAAGCATAAAGTGGCCAAAAGTGTTAATAAGTGTGACCATATGGTGTTTTAAGTGAAGAAATGTGTGTTTTGTGTGACTATTGATCATCCAATGGCCACATTAATTTTATGTTTGTGTGGCCTAATTAAACATTTAGTCACAAAAAGCATGTTTCTTTTGGGTATTTAGTCACATACAATTAACCATAAAGTGGCCAAAAGTGTTAATAAGTGTGACCATATGGTGTGTAAAGTGAAGAAATGTGTGTTTTGTGTGACTATTGATCATCCAATGGCCACTTGAATTTTATGTTTTTCATTTAGTCACACATCGAATTAAGCAAACTGTCACCAAAAAGTGTTAATAATTGTGACTATACGAATTTTTTAGTCACATATAAGAAATCAATATATATCAAAACAAATTCATATATATATATATATATATATATATATATACAAAATATATTCAAATACAATAAAATTGGAATGTATATAAAATTGTAATGTCGTACATAATAAAATTCTCAATAATTTAACTACTTCTGACTCTTGATCTTCTTAGCTTCCTTTTGCATGGCATCACTAGAGACGTAGCGCTTCATTTGTAATTTAGGTGCAGTTCTATTCTCACCAATCATTTTTATGGTACTTGGTGGTGTTACCTGTAGAAAACAAAAGCCGGGTGTATCAAACACTGAATTAAATATGAAGAATGATATATGTAGGTTTATAAAACACATGCATGTATGTACCTTTTCATCGAAAACAACTTGATCCTTTGGCCATGCATAAAAACCACCTACTGCATCCTTAACTGTTTTGAAACCGTTACTTCCTACATCCAGTATGCATGCTGAATCCACTAAAGATTTATCAATAGACACTCTGTAACAATCCTTTGGGAGTGGTTTGTTATGAAGCATTTGTTTTCCATCAGTTTTGTACACGGTACCCTTCGCAATAATACTTGATTTCTTTAAGTGCCACAGTCTGCACTTAATTACCTAAAAAGATAATTTGGTGCATGTATATATGTATCAGTAATTAATTAAACTAAAGAACATATGAAATTTTTTAAATACATACTTGTGGTAGTATTGTTAATGGAGACTCATGTTCTTGTGATTTGGAAACTTGACGTGAAGAATCCTTTCGTTTTGATCTAGTCGTTTTTTTAGATGCGACAGATTTAATAGTTCCTTATATATATAATACACGGTAAATAATACATGTATGTAGAATTCAAAACTCCCAGGGGGATGATTTATTACTTACACTTATTTCTATTTCCTTTTCCAAAGTTGCAAGTCCATTAGACTTCTCAATGCTCGCAATTTTCTCACGTCCACCAACACGTGTTCCGGTATCCTCATCAGCACTGCTATTTATAAGATTAATGTTCACCGGAGACACCTGAAATATAAATTGTTTAAGAAGACTGCAACAGTATTTAAAAGGGTAAAAAAGTTGGAATGTTACTTTCTTATGTCTTACTTCCGTTTGTGTCAATGGAGTTGAAGTTGACTGCAACTGCCCCCTTTGTGCAGCCAATTGTTTCATCAAATCCTATATTACCGCCTCTTTTCCTTGACGTTGGCGCCTCTCATTATCAAGTTCACTTTGAAGTAAAACCACTCTTTCATCAGATGCTTGTCTGATTCAAGGCAGATCAAAATACCTCTTGTAGGTTACTCCACCTCCCACTCCTCTCGCATATCCTCCCTTTTCCTTACCTAATACAACTGTCATGGCATCAGTGCCATGATCAAGCTTCAAGATTCCTTGTTTGATCTTGTCGTCCATTTCTTTCTGCACACACAATATGGGAAATAGGTTATTTAATTCTACCAGTATTAACTTATAACTAAAAGTATTAACTAAAACACTACTTGTATTAATTTATAACTAACAGTTTTAACTAATACAGTAGCAGTATTAACTTATAACTAAACAAACATAATAATAAAATTTGCAGTCAAACTTACAAATTTTTCTCCCACTGATCTGATATCATCATCGTGATATTCTCCGACTTTTTTCACCCTTCCTTTCAACCACAGCGTACCACGCGGTGGTTCTTCATCTGGTTCAATTTCTTTACTCTCGATCTTATAAACATCAAATACATACAAATGTAAGATAAACGAATATAAACGAAAGTATGATGCTATTAAATGCAAATGTGCAAATGTTTACTGTTACCATTTTTTCTATCACACAGGCGTATCCACCTCATCCCATTGTATGATCATAAACAGACTTGGAACGCGACACTTTAGCTTTTGCTGATCGCACCTTGCATCACAAAATCATACGGCGTTTAGATGTAGTAATGCTGATAGTATACAACTAATATATATGGAAACATATGAAAAGGTGAAAGATATTTGAACTTGAATAAAAATGACTAATTAACACCTTGTATTCCTCGCCAGCTGTGTAGGTTACAAAATTAACCCAATCTTCAGCTTTTATAATTGCACTATACTTCGCCGGGACTTCATCTAGTTTTGAAAGGGTATTTTGGTTGGGCAATATGTAGTTTTGTGTCAATTTCATTATGAAATTCCTTAGAAGTTGACCAAGACGATTCATTATCAGCTTTCTGACCGTCAAGTCAACATCAAAATATCGCTGCAAAGATTAACAAATTGTTGTTAATTAGTTGCACATACTGTAAATGCAGAGATAAACTTATTAACACCTTGTACCTACGACAGCCAAGCCACTACTAGTTAAAAAAAAGTATATGTGTACCGTGATTTCGTCCCACATTTTATCTCTTGCTTCTGAATCAAACTTCCTCCAGGATAGAATCCTGACACCTATATGCTCACGAACCAAATCACCCAAAAAACTTGAAAACAATGCTCTGTTTTTTCCTGATAACCTATCCAGTGCATCGAAGGTTACATTGACCTTTATTTCGTCTGTTTTTCCATATTCCCTGTGAAACTTAGCTAACCTAGTTATGCCCCTCTTAAAAACATTCGCATTTGAATGGTTGTTTTCAGCATCCTCACCCTCATCTGAATACGTCTCTGATTCATATCCTAAAGGGTTTTCATTTTCACGATCAGAATAAACCAAATCATCCGGATAATTTGTTTGCGTTGCCATGATTCGTCAGAAGTAATGTGTTAAATAAAATTAGTAAACTTAATTGGTAAATAATGGTGTAAAAATTGATGTTCTGGTTGTTTTGCTTGAAGCCTGATTTATTGGAGTAAAATTATGGCTAATGATGGGGAAGTTTTTCAATTAAGGAAACCATAATTTTCAAAATAATTTTAAAAATTTTGGCTAAAATTTGGCTAAAATTATGGCTAATGATGGGGCAGTTTTTCAATTAAGGAAACCATAATTTTCAAAATAATTTTAAAAATTTTGGCTAAAATTTGGCTCCAAATTTGATAATTTTAAAATGTGGCTCCAAATTGATAATATAGAATTTAAATATTTAATTTTGGGCTGCAATTTAAATATGAATTAGAAAATCTAGTTTTTAAAAAATCAAACAATTTTTGAAACCAAAAACACCCCTGACAGAAATGGTGCTTACCCACAGTCCCAAACAACCATATAACTTCAAACCAGCTGTGTCAAAGACACATATAACTGCAGATACACTAAAATCACCACATGACGCATACAAATGAACAAACAAAAACTAAAAATGGACTTAAAGAAACTAATTAAGCAACTATAACTAATAAGCAGTTCCAGATAAACAATTAAGCACAAAAATAGGCAAATCAAACCAAGAACTGCTGATACATCAAACAGCCCTCAGACCTTACTTTAAGCCTATAAATAAGCTATTTATAAGCACTTAAATAAGCTCTAACATCCTCAAGCAGTCAAAAAAAATAAAGAAAACATGTAAATGCAATTAACTTAAAGCAAAAACAACAACAAAAACACCTTAAATCTAGTGGTTCAATCAAAAATAATTGTCATGAACAAACGCTCCACTTCTAAACTTCATAATCAGTCATAAAAAAATTGACAACAATCTAAAAATTGAACATCCTAATCCTACAATAATACATTCTACCAGTGCGAATATGAACTTAAACACCACAACCAATTCCTAAATTCAAAACAACATTAAAAAAAAGATGAAACAAACTAGCGAACACATTACTTATATTAACAAACATATTTAGCATTCGTATGGATAAACCATCAAAAGATCCATACATATTCCATTTTTAATATATCTACATACCATCCCATTAAACCAAGACGTTAGACGTTAGACATTAGACATTAGACATAAACAGATGACACTAGAGCAAAAGAAAACATCCTATTCCATAGCGAGAAACCCTTCAACCATTCATCGCCAGAATTTGTTCTTCCTTGGTATCGATTTCCTCCTAAGATTGAGTAACGAGATCATTCAACCCCTGCAGCTTAGACCTCGCAGCCTCCCTGTCATCCCTAAGATCCATCAAAGTGTAAGGACCTAATGTTTAAAAACGGCAAACTAAGTCCTCCTTCTTTTAAACTATGACTTTAAATCGGTTATCGGGTTTTGTTTCATTAAATCGGTTATCGGTTATCGGGTTTTGTTTCGTTAAATCGGTTATCGGGTTTTGTTTCGTTAAATCAGTTATCGGGTTTTGTTTCGTTAAATCGTTAAACACGAAAACCGAAACGAACCAAACTATAATTAAACCAAAGCGAACCGAAAACCAAATATGAATTAAGTTCGCTTCTTGGGTTGACCCGAATTTAAGCTCGATTCTTGGGTTGACAAATATGGTTTTAAACCGAAAATGGATTAAGTTCGCTTCTTGGGTTGACATAAAATTATTTACATTTTAAGCCATGGTTTCCGTAATTAGTAACCTACAAACATAATGTTTGAGTAAATCGGACGAAAATGTGCAAAACAGCTGGAAACGGACAAAAACGTACAAAAACTTATACAAACAGATTAAAAGATGAAAAAACCAGCGAAAACGTGCAAACACGAACGAAAACCTGTAAACAAAAACGGAAACGTATAAAAACCAATTAAAAGGGACAAAGACGTAAGAAAACGGACCAAAATGTATTAAAACAGACGAGAACGTGTATAAACGTATGAATCTGTGTAAAAGTGTAAGAAAACGTATGAAAACGGGCGAAAAATTATTATAAACATACGAAAATGAGTAAAAACGGATGAAAACGGAGTAAATCGGACGAAAACGTGCAAAACAGCTGGAAACGGACGAAAACGTATAAAAACTTATACAAACGGACTAAAAGATGAAAAAACCAGTGAAAACGTGCAAACACGGACGAAAACCTATAAACAAAAACGAAAACGTATAAAAACCGATTAAAAGGGACAAAGACGTAAGAAAACGGACCAAAACGTATTAAAACAGACGAAAACGTTTATAAACGTATGAATCTGTGTAAAAGTGTAAGAAAACCTATGAAAACGGTTGAAAAATCCTTAAAAACATATGAAAATGGGTACAAACGGATGAAAACAAGGTAAATCGGACGAAAACATGCAAAACAGCTGGAAACGAACGAAAACGTACAAAAACTTATACAAACGGACTAAAAGATGAAAAAACCAGCAAAAACGTGCAAACACGGACGAAAACCTGTAAACAAAAACAGAAACATATAAAAACCGATTAAAAGGGACAAAGATGTAAGAAAACGGACCAAATCGTATTAAAATAGACGAAAACGTGTATAAACGTACAAATATGTGTAAAAGTGTATGAAAACCTATGAAAATGGTTGAAAAATTCTTAAAAACATATGAAATTGGGTACAAACGGATGAAAACGGGGTAAATCGGACGAAAACATGCAAAACAGCTGGAAACGGACGAAAACATACAGAAACTTATACAAACGGACTAAAAGATGAAAAAACCAGCGAAAACGTGCAAACAAGGACGAAAACCTGTAAACAAAAACGGAAACGTATAAAAACCGATTAAAAGGGACAAAGACGTAAGAAAACGGACCAAAACGTATTAAAACAAATGAAAACGTGTATGAACGTACGAATCTGTGTAAAAGTGTTAGAAAACCTATGAAAACGGTTGAAAATTTCTTAAAAACATACGAAAATGGGTACATACGGATGAAAACGGGGTAAATCGGACGAAAACGTGCGAAAACATATGTAAAACATATGAAAATGTATGTAACGTTTGAAAATGTACGTTAATATGTAAAACAGATGATAACGTATTCAAACGGACGAAAACATGAAAAAACTAGCGAAAACGTGTAAACACGGACGAAAACCTGTAAACAAAAATTGAAACGTATAAAAATAGATTAAAAGGGACAAAGACGTACGAAAACGTATTAAAACAGACAAAAACATGTATAAACGTACGAATGTGTGTAAAAGTGTAAGAAAACGTATGAAAACGGGCGAAAAAAGTCTTGAAAAAAGTAAACAACCCCTAACTCATATTGTATGGCTAAACATATGTGTCAGCATCCTATTGGGGACAGCAGGAGGACCCACTTCTTCACATCTATACTACATATAAAGACATCATAATCCAAAATATAAAATAACGAGGCTACAAAAACCCGTGCGTTGCACCGATTAGGTAAGGGTTGAATGTATACGTGTTTTTTACATAATATTGCATGCAAGTAGTTACATGTAAGGTATTGCAATTGATGTTATCATAAGTTTTGTATTTTAAGTTGTCTATTTAATATTTTAATAGCGATGCACAGGAACTGTATCCAAGTTTTGATTGCCTAATATTTGAGTAAATTTTTGAGTTGTTATCGTCATGGTCTTTGCGGTAGTAATTTTGATTACGCAATAGGTCGGAGGTAAATTCTTGTTGCGTAATGTTGTTGTAACCTTGTCGGGTAATGTTTACGTGGGTTTCGTTATGCAAATTTGCATGGTTCGCAAATTAATAACCACCGCATTCATTGTTTGCCAAAGTTGTAGTGTCTATAAAGCAAGATTAGTGTTCTTCAGTTCTACTGTAGATGACTACATAGTAATGATGACTAACTTTGATTTTGGTCAATGTGCTACATTGTAAAGATGACTAACTTTGATTTTGGTCGATGTATTACAGTTGACATGTAACTAATTTTCAAACTTTTGATTACAATATGCAATTTTTTTTTCCTCCTGAACAAAATTAGATATGTAAATTTTAATACTCAGCTTCTTGATTAACCATAAATTTGTATTAATATTTTTGTTATAAGAAGATGAGATAATAAACCTTTTAGACATATTTAGTCATTAATTTAAATTTAAACTGTGTAGTTATTTATTACTATTTCCCAAACTTGTTTAAAACTTAATGGTAATGCATTGTGTATATAGGGGTTGGTTTTGATCTAATGAAAAAATGAAGGGTTTAAATTGCAATATTAGATATCTTCCTAAATACTGCATATCACAATTATGCATGGAAGAATATGAAAGGGCTACAGTAGCACCCAAAATAAAATTTCCAATGCCTTTTGAGTGTTTTTTTGTGATTATTTGTGCAAATTGTGAGGTACATTACTGTCAATAATTTTAACCCTGAACACACAACTATCCATAATTTTAACCCTAATTTAAAATGTCTTCCACACATAATATCGATGAAATTAAAGCTGCCACTGAATCCGACAAGCTTAGTGATACTTTCAGGGCGTTGATCTTGCATGACATAGCAGAGGAAAAACGTTTTATCAAGCGAATGGGAGAAGAGAGTAGCCAGCTGAGGGAAGTTGTTGCCAAAAAGGAACAAACAATCGATGAGACTGGGAGGTTGTTTACTCGTTTCAACGCTGTTGCAGCAACTGGTGAGTTTGCCCTTCGTGAGATACAGTTGAAGGATCGAAGGAAGATTGATTTGCTGGCTCAGCTTTTGGTGCTATGTCGTCGGAGTCTGTTGGAGAAGGAGGAGTTCTTGGAAGACTTGGATGAAGTTGATGAGTCTAAAGATGAAGAATAGGAAGCTTTGGAAGTTTTTTTTGTGTTTTGATGTATATTTGATGGTTATATGGAAGCTTTTATTGACTGCTACTTTGTTATTATAATTATAACAATATATTGGTAATGGAAGTAACTGATCAATGATTAGTTTAATGGTTTTTGGTTTTAATGCTTTATTACCTTGAAGAAATAATTTATTTTTATTTATTTATTTACTTTTATTAGAAAATGGTCAAGTAGTGTGTGATTGACTTTCAGTATTTCACACATTTATCTCTCTTACACTCGGTCAAAACACACAGTTAGATTCAAATAGCAGATTTAGGGTTTTCAATCAAACGCAAAATCAATCAAAATAAATGTTAGTCAATCAAATATTCTTGAGGGCTATTATAAAGGGCTTGATTCTCTTCCGATTGATCCTAATATCTCAGGTATTCGATTTGAATATGATAGATTGAAAGGGCGAATGTTAAAATATTATAATTTATTGCTAGTTTGTTACTTTAGGATGTTTATTGATTTATAAATGATATTGTGTTATGTTAGTTTCGATTCAATTTGGAAAATCAAGTATATGTTTTAAATATCATACTAAATTTGGAATGGATTGAAGATTTTTATAATAGTGGTTAGAATGTTTCAATGTACAAAAATCAACTACTAATATTTAACAGACGTGCAAAATAACCCGAGGCGGGAAAACTTTTATTTAGCCTAAATCCTGCCAATATTGGTTTTTAGTCAGGGTATTAGTCATTTGCATATGAAAAGTAGTTGTTTGATGATTTATGGCTCATTAGTTGAGGTAATAACGATTACGTGTTATACATGCAGTATGGGTAGGTGAATATCGATTTGCCATTAGTTGATGCAAAAGGTGGCGGTGTTGAGGATATTGTGATGATATGGGAGTTGGCAAGCAAGAAGAATGGGAGATTTGCTCATACTGTCATAGAGAATACAGTTACGAAGCAGCAGTTTGATTTTATTTGAAGTATATATCATTATAAATATGCGTTTGTGGATTAAAATCCGTACTTATTTTTTAAAAGTTTGCAGGGCTAGTGGATGCAACACAAATTATAATGATGTTTTAAGCTTGACGGGGCTTTCGGTTTATTAGACGCGAAGAATGAGATTATTCATCAATGAGGCAGCAGAGCAAATTGCGTTCGCTGATCGCATAATAGTCAATAAGGTATGCAGTTTGTTAACTATTGAATTTTCAAAGTTTATGCTGATTTACTTGGTAGTATGATAACAACGGTTGGGGCATGATTTATTAAAGTTGACCAAACAACATAGGATGCAACCTGTTGTTTAAGCATTATCTTGACCTGGTTTATAGCAATGTATAGACGATTACGTCGCATGTTTGTGACCGTTTTATTTTATATGCATAATATTATCACAACCTTGTACTTTAATGAAGTTGGTAAATTTCTTCAGGTCAATCATGTTTCATTGTGGCTGGCGTCCGTTGGCGTCACGTGTATATATAGTTTCTGTTAGAAGCTATATATAATCATTGGTCCCTATCATACACCCGTCCCAATGAATCATGAATGGCTTGAAGATGTTAAGCATCTGTGTATATAGTCGTAGTAGAATGGGCTGGAATTTGACATCGAATAATAATACTTTGATTGAAAGTGCCACAAAGTTGCAATTATTTTATGCTTGGTCCAATCAGATATTGCACCTAAACAGGCATTGTAAGTGCAATGGTCTACGGCCCACATTTTGCTAGACATATGAACAAATAGTGTTTGTTACTTTGAAAATTTAGATTCATATATGGAAATTTTAGTCATCCGCTTTAATTGTAGCAACAGGTAAACAGACTCCATAAACGGAGGCATTTCAACATATTAATCTTGAACCAGTGATGTGGATGTTGTTTCAGACTGGATCATGGAATGCAAACACAGTAAAAGGTAAGCATCATAAAATTGGCTTTTATTTGATAAAATATCTTACAACCATCTGCCAAAGGCTAAAACCAAATATTACAACAACATTCAAAATAAAATTCAAGACAAGTACATAACTGCAAATGCAAAGACCAACATAAACAAGACATCACGACCAACAACAGCTTCCCCCAGCTATGCAAACACACTTACCAATCCATTAAGCCCTTAAGTTTATGAATGAACACATCATGATTGCGAAAATTTAGCTCCAATCCAGCTGCTAAAATGCGCATTTGCATGAGCTTTTCTTCATCTCTTGCCTGAATTTCTCTTAGATATTCTGCAGTTTTCTGGGCATAAACGTTCCCAACTGTTTCTAACTCTTGAATAAAAGTAAGCCTCTCACGAGTAACACTCACCAAGCTAGCGCATAGGACATTCATTTGTTGTGACATTTGAATGTCCTGACCTGCAGCTTGGCGACATTACAACACTAGCATCTCAGACCAGTTATTCGAATTGGCTTCTGCTCTAAGCTGATCACACTTAGGGCGTCTAGACATTGTGTTTTCTTCCTTCTTTATTACAAGTTATGAAAAGTAAGGCTATATGTTTTGCATAGTGATAGGCCCTCTTAAATAGGAAAAGTAAGGCTATATGTTTCGCATAGTGATAGGCACATGTATAACATATAATTACACATTGACTACCATTTGCATGAAAACAAAATACTCAGAATCACTACTGTTTCTGCAGATTTCATATTGATTCGCTTGGAAGGTATCTAACACAAATAACATGCAAGTAAAATCAAAATTTATTACAGTTTGCATACATCCTTTTAGTTCACTCCAAACACTGCACTCGGTTTCCATGTATCTTTACATATATTCATTTTTTGTTTCTTACTACTGTTGCAGTAACTCAAACAGTCATACATGTGTCGTTATGGACTTTTTCTACTTTGTTGGTTGAACGTGTAATGTACTAAGATGGAAATTCAATCCTCAGGATATTTTTGTTTATGCACATGTTTTATTTGATGTTTGATTTTCATGCAAAAGAAGTGAACTAAATTTTTGGAGGATTGTTGGAAATTTTAGTGCACTTGTAGGATTAGTTCACACCTGGTAATGGGTCAGGAGGTACGGAGTGTACACCCATAAGCTCCCTGAACATCCCGACTCTTAGTGGAGAGATTCAGAAGTTAGTACGGGTAGTGCTAAGTTAGTACTGGTAGTGCTAAGTTAATACAGGTAGTGCTAAGTTAATACTGGCAGTGCTAAGTTAATACTGGTAGTGCTAAGTTAGTACTGCTATGTGTGTGTGTTTAAAGTGAAAATTATTTGTTGGTTATGATTTGATAAACACTAGTTGTATATGACTTATAAGCCATTTGATTTGATTGCCACCCTAGAGTTGCCTTCCCCATGAAGAATCATTAATTATCCAACCTCACATACTTGGCCATTTTTTTCAAGTGTTCTCCCAAAAAAAAAACATATGATGTTATTAAATAGTATGTTTCTTATTTAAAAAGTACCTACAATTATATACTTTATTACAACGTTTAACTTTTTTTGTTACTTGGATTCCACAGGTTTTTTATCATCACATTGAACGTGACATTCAAGGACGGGAAACATCGTATAAAAACATTACAAACGTTGATGCACTGGCAATGATTCAATAGCTACATTGTATATTCGATTAACCAATATTGTATTCGACATATGTATTTATTTGCGAGAAGTTACGACATCGCGTATGTTAATGTAATATTATTTATTTGTATGTTAAGGTACTTAATTTTTAAGGTGATTCTACCAAATATTTTGTATGTATATAATCAAGGGTTTAGGTCATAATCCACAATAGGGGAACCAAACATAAGGTTTACTGGAAATTGGTTCGTGGTCGCATTACTTTTCATGGGTCCGAGTGGCGAGCTTTTATTGATCACAGCCAATACATCAATGTGGCCACATTCCATTTCATTCGTCAGGAAGAAGACTGTTATTATGTAACAGGGTACAACGATGCAGGCCACGAATGCCCTGGATACGATTTGGATCTTCTAGGTTACAGACAACGTAGGTGCCTCGTTACGTTGGATAAATATCCTGCACAACCTCTGGTAAGAAAAAAATGTTAATCAATACATTGTATAAGTTTGTTGAAAATGGGGATTATTTTAATTGTTTGACCCGCTAATGTTTTCTTTAAACTAAACTGTTACGTAGGTCATTCCTTGCAATTTCCGGGACAATACTGACAATAACCAATTTGATGTTCTTGTTGCTGGTGTACCCGTAGCATCTATCACTCATCGTGAAATTGAAATACAGGAGGAAAATAGACACGTGCATGAGTTTGGTGGGCACGGATGGAATGTATTGGTTCACGATGAAAACCTATTTGCTGGCACAAGAGTTGTTTTCACAAATCTCCTAAACAATACTCTTTCCCTGATGCCATTTGCTGAAAATGGATTGATGATGCGTTCTGAACTTGTGCAACGTATGGAGCTGAATCGTACAAGACCGTTCATGAGAAACCCCGTAGATGAAGGTATGTTAATCAAAGTGTAGACATAATCTATGATTTTATTTTAAAAATAAACCGTTCCATATAATAGCTTTTAAATTATTTACCATTTTTATTAAATTCCAATTGCAGATGAGCGTATGAAACACATATGTGCATGGAACGAATGTACAGAGCATGAAAGTGAAAGGGATTGTTTTTATGCACCCATCCTTGCATATGTCACGGACAGGAGTCGTTTGGTAAGTAATGATACAAATCAGACCATTTCAATCATTATCTGCTTTGGCAAAAACTAAATGGTCAGATTCAATCTTATTGAGTTTGTCAGCGACGACCAAGCTTCGGTGTTTTCCCGTACTCCAGTTATAATTCCAGTATTTAGCATGTGTTAAAACGTAATTCCAGGCGTTATCAGTTGTTATTGGTAGACATGTTTATAGACAGATTCTTGGATTGTGTAGGATTTGGGACTTGTCCATATCAGTGTGTGTTGCTTTTTTCATTTTACAAAGTTTCCTTGATTAATACAAGTTCATCTTTGCACCAAAAAAAATATATATTTTGTGTTGTGGTCTACTTATAAACAGAAAACTTTAGTGGTTAAAGCTGCATGTACAAAGTTAAGTCTGGTAGGTTAGTTTTAGTGGTTAAGGATGCCAGTACAAAGTTAAGTCTGGCAGATATAAGTTAAGTCTGTTTAGTATTCGTACTTAGTTCTATTTATGAAAAACATAATAGTTTTTTGTGTGACTATTGATAATCAAATGGCCACATCAAATTTCTTTTTGTGTGGCCATTTCAAACATTTAGTCACACAAAGCATGTTTCTTTTGGTTATTTAGTTACATACAATTAAGCATAAAGTGGCCAAAAGTGTTTATAAGTGTGACCATATGGTTTTTAAGGTGAAGAAATATGTCTTTTGTGTTACTATTGATCATCCAATAGCCACTTCAATTTTATGTTTGTGTGGCCTTTTGTAACATTTTAGTCACACAAATCATGTTTGTTTTGTGTATTTAGTCACATACAATTAATCATAAAGTGGCTAAAAGTGTTAATAAGTGTGACCATATGGTGTTTCAAGTGAAGAAATGTGTATTTTGTGTGACTACTGATCATCCAATGGCCACATTAAATTTATGTTTGTGTGGCCTTTTCTAACATTTAGTCACACAAAGAATGTTTGTTTTGCGTATTTAGTCACATACAATTAATCATATAGTGGCTAAAAGTGTTAATAAGTGTTACCATATGGTGTTTCAAGTGAAGAAACGTGTATTTTGTGTGACTATTGATCATCCAATGGCCACATGAATTTTATGTTTGTGTGGCCTTTTCTAACATTTAGTCACACAAAGCATGTTCGTTTTGGGTATTTAGTCACATACAATTAACCATAAAGTGGCTAAAATTGTTAATAAGTGTGACCATATGGTGTTTAAAGCGAAGAAACGTGTATGTTGAGTGAATATTGATCATCGTACTGGATTTTGGCTACACTTAAATAGTGTGTGACAAAACGTTTAGTGTGACCATATATGGCATTTAGTCACGGTGTTAGTAGCAAATGTGACTTTATAGATTAGCTTTTGGCAAGCTAACGCAAAGTAAACTTTAAACACACATATTAACTTACGTGAACATATGTACTGGATTTTGGCTACACTTAACGAATGTGTGACAAAACATTTAGTGTGACCATATATGGCTTTTGGCCACAGTGTTCAAGTGTGTGACATATATTTGTCACTGTTTATATGTATATCGTGACTAATGCTTCAACCTTACTTTTCATTTGTCACTCGTTCCAATTTCATATGTGGCTAAAGAGTTGGCAAAACATATCAGTCACCCTTAAATAATGTGTGACAAAACTTGACTCTACGATTTAGACACACAAAAACTTACTTCATGTGACTAACGCATCAAGTTTACTTGTATTTGTCACGCGTTCCGAATTCATATGTGGCTAAATGATCTGAAACAAAATCACCAGATACCTTTAGCCACACAATGTTCAATTGTGTAGCAATACAGTTCTAATGGTCACACAATCAAAATTTTCATGTGTGAGTAATTAGTAAATGTTGTCAATTTTCGTACCTTCAGCCACACAAATATGCGAATGTGTGGCCGTTCCATTTCGACCATGTGTGACCAAATCTCGTTTTTGTACTAGTGGAATCAGCCCCGCAGCTGGAAGCACTTTGTCGTTAAACTCATCTGTCCGTGAGAAGATGTCAACCAACGGCTCTTGGAAGAAACTCCATGTATAGATGTCTCGATAAGAAGAAGCTCGGTTCTTACATGAGTTAGGAGCCGTATGACCATATATTCTCAAATATAACTCAACATGTAGAATTATCATACTTCTTCTCCCCCTCAAGAATTGCATACGAAGATGCCATTCTTGATTAAACAAGTGAAAATCATCCAAATGTAGTCTATTCACACTTCTCCCCCTCAAAGGTAGCAAATGATGTCACCATCGTCATTATAATCGAGCAAGTGGAATAAGAGAACAATCATCGGTAGTCCGGTTCACTTGATAACTGAAAGCGCGTGGAAAAAGTATGAAGCATGTTGATGAGAATGGTCATAAATAAGAAGATTTCTCTTCTTCCGAAGATAATGCGCACTGAAGCGTACACATTTCTTTTCTTTGAGGAACGAGGCTTGAACTGTTGTGTTCAAACGTCATAATCTCTCTCTTTTCAATCTCTCTTGGCAACTTGTAATCAACCCCATTATCATTCAGTAGTCTCTTTGTCATGACAGCTGATGGAGAAAACTCAATATGATGAATTTGACCTTGAAGTAAAACAACCCGAACTTGTGACTTAAACTTGTACACATGTAACAAAGAGCGGTGCCGAGAGTTCATCCTCTATTGAATCTCTAAGTACTCTATACTCTTCATCCAACCAACCATCAAGTATAAGACGTACATCACCTCCTGAAAATCCACAATTGAATGTGACACTGAGCACTACAACGTAACTCCTTAAAGTGATAGTTATTTTGTGGTGGTAAGAGCCCAATTCACCCAAGTGGTAAAAGAAAAGGAAAAAGTCACCCAACAATAACTAGATTTCCAAGTCTTCATTTTTGATAATAAGCTCGAACAAGGATCTTGAAGAATCTTCATCCAACCATCCCCGATAACTTCAGATACTAAGTACACTCGCCCGTGATATTTCACTTCAACCTCAAATACATAATAGTGAATTAACGCCGTTGTCACATCTTCTAGTTAAAAGCTCAAATCTAGCCTCCTTTGACATTTTAAGTGAACTATGATAATGGTTTTCATCCCGACCATGGTTAAAAGCACATAACCCCGTAAAACCATGTAATAACCAAACTGCCATAAGGACAATCAAAACAAACACCCAATTCATGAGTACACCCTTTTTATCCTTTCTTCGAAACAGAAACCATAGCAACAGCATCAAATAAGATCCCGAAATACAGTTTCCTTTCTCCAGGATGGTTCCATCATTACGGGATTTTACAATTCTATGGTTTAAACCGAGAAATAGTTTCTTTCGCGGGATTTGACAAAACCAAGAATAAACCGTAAGATAGATCAGGAAATGAACTTTACTATTACCAGGATGTTTCCATTGTCACAGGATTTTACAAGTCTATGATTTAAACCGGGAAATAGATTCTTTCGCGGGATTTTACAAAATCAAGACAAAACCGTAAACAATGTCAGCTTGAATGTGTTATGACAAATTCGGTTTTTGGTGAATCTCTGTTTTAGGGGAACATGCAGCGGTTCATCAATGATTCATTCAACAATATCAACAATTCTTCTCCCATATGTAGAATACTTCACAAACCATACTAAGTAGAGTAGTATTTACGACTTTCCCCTGGAGGTTGCCCGTAAAACATTAAAGTACACGTTTCTTCCCCGTGATGGTTTCGAACTTTCGGAAGCATCATAACGTGTACGACCATTTGCACGAGAAGTTCTTGTCATAAGCAAACATCTTGAAAAATCATGAATGACGTTTGAAGATTCTTGAAAGATTTTGCTTAGACTGTGAAGTATCATAGACATTCTGTGGCACTGAATATTCCATAAGAATTGCTGATCACATCTCATCCAATAAACACTTTGGCAAACATATCTTCCACATATTCTGTCGGCTAATGCTGTGACCACATGGTGAAGTAAACCCGATATACCAAACTTGATCATGAAGTAGAATTCTCCAGATGTGTTACTTAAGCTTGTACTAATCCTCGTGAAAAATAAATGGTATACCCAATGTACAAAACCTCTTGACATATCCTCAACTGTGTAAGACACCGAAGTGATAGCTACGCTGTGGGTTAAGCGAGAAAGAATCACAACCGTAACTAAATAGCCAAGTCTTTATCACACTCTATTAATGCCCAGACAAATCATCTTCGCGAAAGGGTAGAAAGAAAGAAGACGAAATAAGTAAACGCACCTGGAAAATCTCACTGCAAATCCAAATAAGAAATATCGTCCAAACAACCCCCTAGTCAACATTTTCTAATAAACACATGAAGCCGTGACATAATATTCTTCGTGAAAATGTCTAGTCCAAATTACTAATCCACATAACACAACGAATCTCATTATCACATCAAATCTCATCATCAAGTCTAATCAACAAGTTGCATTGTCAAACCGTATCATCCCATTATAACTCGCATCCCATGATGAAGAAAATAGCTCAAGTTCATAACACTACATTCTATTCAAAATATTAGCTCAAGTTCAAGGGGATTCACATGCAACTCAACAAATACAAATAATAACCCTCGATTCATTCAGTCTTATCCAAGTATCACTCAAGCCCGGTCGAAGCATATCCATTCAAATAATATTCTGAGCCCAAGTGATTCAATTCGATCCAATATAAGTATATACCACAATAGGTTCAGCTAACGCCCAAGAGGTCATGATACCCGATCCATTGATCACATAATCCGAAATAACAAATTGCTCTTGACCAAGCTTAATAATAAACCACACAATCCAATCCATTTTACAACAATGTGTCCACCATTATAACTTCTCATCAAAAGGAAAGGATACCAATTTTATCACATAATTCCAAACGTTACAACAATGTGTCCTCAATTTGTGTACTCGGCCCATGTAAAGAGAATTCCAAACAGTTCGGCCCGAGACAACCCTTGGCCTAATGTCCAACACGTATATACTCCAAAAAGTAGAGAAGCCCAATTCAAGCCAAAACAACCGTGTATGACTTCATCCTGCCCTAATCACTCGGGTATAAAAATACACTTATCACACACACACCCTAATACTACTCACTTCAAAACCCTAATCGCTTCTATCCGCCTCTCTCTTAACATTCATCTCTCAAACCTGCTTCTCAAATCATTAAAAAAAATCCTCATCACAATCCCACATAACCAACTCGCATCTCCATCTTATAACCATATGTCTCTCCACATACTTGCATTCTACGATAATACCATCAATCACAGGGCTCGCCACAGAGATGGCTCGAGCGTCATTACATGTCCACAGGGATGGCCTGAAGGATTAACATAGGTACGAAATCAGACTCAATGGTTGAAGGTAGGTTTATTGACTTGGATGTATTAATTTCCTAATAACCGAATCATGAGTAAGATTTGAAACCCTAAATGGTTTTGAACTTTCATCAATTATATAGGAATATTGTAACAATCATAGATCGATGATGATGATGTTTCGTGCTTAAGACTCTTGGCAGTCTTGATATATCTATAAGTGGCACGAATAGAGATTCTGAGATCTTTTTCATAACCGTTTAATTACTTTCAAGTTATGAGTTTTGATTTTGAGTATTGGGTCTTGTCGAGATAAATTACATTTTCTGCTCGTGTTATTTGAGTCGAATCTGATAATGGTTTTTTTCAAATCGATAGTAGTAGAACTTAGACTTATGATGGAATGTAAACCTGAGGTCGAGTGTTTGGTATTGTGGTATTGTTTGGTCAACAAGTCAACAAATCGCAATGCCATTTCTGGACAACAAGTCGCATGATTTTACAAATGACAAATCGCATCCTTTTAATTTTAACAAACCGCATCATGTTTTATGTTTTGACAAATCGCATATGAATTTGTTAAATAACAAATCGCATCAGTTAATGACAAACCGCAACAATCGCACAAAATGCATTGATAGGAAAATCGCATCATCAGGGTCAAATCGCAGTTGACCATATACCCTGTTTATATCAAACCGCAAGCAAGAAATATGCCTTCAAGCAGGCAAGAAAAGAACTAGATCTGACCAGTTTAGCACAAAACCCAAAAAAACTGCATACAAAATTAGCTTTTAACCATTGATTGACCACAAGAGACTGATGTATTGACCATCAAAACTATTCACGGAAATGGTAACAGAAAAATCAAAAGGACTGTTTGGATAAATTATTGACACGAAACAGTATTTGAAAACTTTGATATACCACATGACTTTTTGTTAACCAAAAGGATACAAGATAGTTTTAAAACATGAATCACAAACGCATCAACAAGAACCAGTAAACAAACCGTACGTAAACCGCATTAAAAACCATGAATCGAACCACACAAATCAACTAAAACAACATAACCTGTCTCTGATACCATTTTTAGGATCGTATATTTATGTTGTTTGATGAGTTTAACGACAAACAACTATACATGGAGTTTCTTCTAAGAGCCGTTGTTTGACATCTTCTCACGGACTGATGAGTTTAACGACAAAGAGCTTCCAGTTACGGGGCGGATTCCCTTGATAAACATCTTTCTGTTCTTGTTTGATTGGGAGGGATTTGATTAAAGGGGATTTGCTATGCACAAGTTAACGGGAATGCATGTGGTCGGAAGAAGATGTTAACTTTCTATTCCCCAAATGGACAATCTAGAAGAAGGTCGAGTCTACAGTCTGTTTTACACATTCTGCTCGAACTTTATCTATGGTCCCGTGCCATTATTGAATGACATTTTTAAGACCGTAGATGTTATCGATACCAGAAGACATGTCTTTGAAAAAAAATATTTTTGGTATTTTTTTAAATTTTCTGATTTTTATGGGTTTTTGTTGGTTTTATATTTTTCTATTTTCTTTTTGTTAGTTTTCTATTTTTCTATTTTGGTTTTTGATAAATATTTACAGATAGAGTAGATGATATAGTTTAAGAAGATGATGATACGAGTACCGAGATAAGGATATTGTTCAGCATTGTTGAAGAAGATAGAAGTCGTCATCTCTTAAACATCCACCACCAAAGCTTCCGAGGCTCTTGAAAAGAAGGAATTGAGCCTTTAAGAATGCGAGACTTTGGCAGCTTCCCCCCAAACCAAAAATCCTTTAGCTAAGCCGATTCAAAGCTTTCTTTCAAGCTTTCCTTAGCCAGGTGCACAAAGAAGCACACCATTATCATCGATCTTGCTGCTCCTTTTAAGAATAATTTTTGTGATTCTTCGTTCGAGGTTATATCATCCAAAAGAACAACAACGTATCATCCCACACATAAATAACTCTTCTCAAATTTCATTCCACTGAAGTCTGAAGCGATCCATACCAAAAAGTTGTCAAGATACCACTTTCCCCCAAGTAGATGAATTGATGTAGTCAGTCTCTTAGACTAGAGCTCACGAACCCGAATACACATACACCCGAAGACAGAGAAACTTATACCATCGAAGTAGTAGATTAAGTCTGATAGCAAAAGAATAACCCCGATGTATACTTTTCTCTCCCCTGATGATAGTGTATGAAGCTCAAGAACCCGAAGTACCCGAATGCCCAAAGAGAGAATAACCGATAACATTGAAGAAGCAGGCCGAATCACTGATTATCTCTGCGAATGACTATATCTATGGATGTCAACTCTGGAATAAGTGATTATTTCTCTAAATCATTGATTATGCACTCAAGTGAAACAGCTGTGCTCCCCCAATGTACACAATTCTCTCTCCCCTGATGATTGCGATATCATCGAAATCATCACACACTTGTGTACCTCTTTTATCTTCAGAAAATTTCTCTTACATCACTTCCCCCACGTAGTTGGAATAATACCACTAAAAGCCTTGATGAGTAAAACCTTGAGTTTCTCTACGGTTATGACATTTGTCTTCCCGGGATATCTTCAATCACTTAGAAGAATTAAGTTCATCAATTTTACTCGCTTTGTGTTTAGATGTGTGTCTCCTTCCCCCTTGTTGGTTTTGACACTTCAGAATCAGAAACATATTATAAGCCCAAATACTTGAAATCTGTTTGAGAAGACCACATTTAATTTTTATGAGAATCAACTTGCTGAAGAGTGTGAGCAAGTCTAATTGGGGATTAAATCTGACATTTCACTCTCCCCCAATTAGTGCTCTCCCCTAAACTAACAATCTTTATGATGAATGCCCGGAATAAGAAGAAGTCTTTAGATCGTTAAATGCAACTCGTCTTTAGTCTTCTAACATGCAGCGGAAAATGTAGAACAGACTGTAGACTCGACCTTCTTCATGATTGTCCATTTGGGGAATAGAAAGTTAACATCTGCTTCTCACCAAATGCATTCCCGTTAACTTATATATACCAAATCCCCTTAACTCAAATCCCTCCCAATCAAACAAGAACATAAAGATGTTCATCAAGGAAATCCACCTCGCAACGGGAACCACTTTGTCATTAATCATATCAGCCTGTGAGAAGATGTCAACCAATGGCTCTTAGAAGAAACTCCATGTAAAGATGACCCGATAAGAAGAAGCTCGGTTCTTACATGAGTTAGGAGCCGTATGACCATATATTCTCAAATATAACTCAACATGTAGAATTATCATACTTTTTGTTAACCAAAAGGATACAAGATAGTTTTAAAACATGAATCACAAACGCATCAACAAGAACCAGTAAACAAACCGCACATAAACCGCATAAAAAACCATGAATCGAACCACACAAATCAACTAAAACTGTTAGGAATTAGAAAATTCCTTAGTGAAGTATCGGTCACCCCAAATATTATCTAGCATAAGTTAGCTCATAGACATTACGTTATTTACTAGTCATTTAGTTAATTATTTAGTTTAGTGCTACACCGTGGAGGAAGGACGGGTCTTTACCCATTGTATCCCTGATCCACAGGCCGTCAGGAGGTCGTTTAGTTTGTAACCTATAAATACCCTCTACCTTGCAAGGTAGAGGGTTGGATGTTCTTTGGTAAACTAACATTACATGAGTTTCTCTTTCTAGAATATCCCACTTTCTCTCTCTCTTAAATCATCTATTCGCCTAAAGTGTTAATGTTATGATGTTTATGTGAAATCCAATATCCTACAATTGGTATCAAGAGCCATGGTTAGATCATATCTTACACATCTTTGGATTTCTAGTGGTTTTAGGTGGTTTTTGAGTTTGAAAAAGTTTAGTGGTTTTGCATCATTTGGTTGATTTCTAGTGTTAAAGTTTCGATTTTGGTAGTACTTTTGTGTTTAGAATCATCACAAGTATTTAGGTTTTGATTTAGAAGGTTTGAATCATAGTGGTTGGGTTGTTTTTGGATTGAAAAGTGGTGTTTATGTGTTTTTCATGCTAGCGACTTGAGCCACGGAGAAGTTTTCTTGGTAGCGACTTGCTTTACAATTTGGTAGCGAGTTGTAATTGAAAGTCTTAGCGAGTTGGGTTAGCGACTTGTCTAGTGAGACAAGCCGACAAAAAGTACAAGTAGTGGATTCTCCACTACACGTAGCGACTTGGTGTAAGTTAGCGACTTGTACTTTATATTGTTAGCGACTTGGTGTTAGCGAGTTGGTACCTAGCGAGTTGCTATTTAGCGACTTGAATATTTAGCGACTTGGTGCTTAGCGAATTGCTGCCAAAATTTTTCTAGCGACTTGGATTGTAGCGAGTTGTTATATAGCGACTTGGCACTTAGCGACTTGGTTCACAATTTTCCTAGCGACTTGAGTGATTTCCTTTAAATACGGTTTTCTCTTGATTCAGTAAAATCCCGTGAAAGAATCTATTTCCCGGTTTAATCATAGAGTTTTAAAATCCCGTTTAACTTGTCATCATGTCTACCAACGCTCCTACAATCATATCCACTGTTGCTGAGGTCGTTCATGCAGAAGATACTCGTCAAAATAGAATTTCTTACATCACTGATCCTCTAATCACCAAAGTACTTGAACTCTATGATACCTCACAGAACAATGAAACTGGTTGCATTTCTGAATGTCCAAAATTGATTGATTCATCAATGGGTGATCTTAACTCCTCACCATCTGAGTCAAACCTCAACAAACCACATCTAATGAACAATGATGCTAAGCAAATGGAGTACTACATTGAGCCCTATCAACTACTTCATCAGCATCTCAAACTACTCTTATCTACTACTATGGATCGAACAAGCAGTGCTATCCTTCGTCAGGACTTTCCCACTTTGACCAGAACTGTGTTACTCAACTTAGAACAACTGAGGTGTCAAATCACCAATGAACAGTTCTCAACTGATAAATCTAATGCAGCTCTTCAAGTAATCTTCAGTCAATTTCAGCCACTTATCAAGGGGGAATATTCCTCAGATTTTGATGATGACTTGACTGGAATCTCATTCAAAAAACACACTGGAATGGAAATCCATGAGTTCAGAAACACCTTTATTCTACTTATGGGTAATGTGGAAATATACATTAAGGAAGTTGCTAATGAGAATGAGAAGCTGAATGAAATGAAGGGGTGTCAAGTGATGCTATGGGAAGATTTTAATAGGTCATGCAATGGATCAGGTAAACCAATGAATGATACCGAATGCAGAAGTTCAGTTGAAATTAAAAGGATGGAGACAACTGTACTGATCCCAATGACTCAGTGTCAGAAAAGGTTTCATGTGATGAGGTACACTTAACTAATAAGAGTAATTCATATGTTAAGAAACCTGATTCTAACTCTGATCTTAATACTGTGAAATCGATCGTGGCTGAGCCTGAATCTAAAACTGTTAAAGCTGATGACATGATTGAAAAGGGGGTATATGATGAACTTTCAAATAAATACTCAATTCTTGAAAAACATTGTATTTCTTTGGAAATCGAAATGCAACAAAAAGATGAACGTTTTTATGCAAATAAAACATGCATTAATCAGGAATTTCCAGAATTTTGAGAATTTTTTGAAATTAATCAATTAAAAACCCAGATTCAGGACAAAGACTCAACCATATGCAATCTGAAATCACTACTCTCAAATGTGCAGAAGTATGACTGTCATGAAATGAGTGATACACTTGAATCTAGAAATGCTGAGCTTGCTCTTTGTGTGTCCAACATGTTAAGAGAAAATGAATCATTAAGAAAGAACTTAAAGGAGAACAATTCCAAGTTGATCAATCAATCTAACAACTTATTGAAGGACATTGATGACCTCAAAGCCCAAATTCAAGATAAGAGCTTCAACATTGTTTCCTTAAAAAATGAGCTTAGGAAATCTATTGGAAATAGGATGAACACTAAGTTTGCAAAACCATCAAATTTGGGGAAGTCAACTGGTCAGAACCACTCTAAACGTACAGTAGTTAAGCAGCCTAATGCCTTTAGAACTGAAAGAGTTAAATCATCGAAATCTAGGCTTGCCTCCTAAATTGATGAGAATATTGTTTTGTCAAAACCAGTCACTTCATTGCTTCGCTCTGATATGATGAATCTCAAACTCCAGGGAAATGTTCAAAGCTCAAAGTTTAGAAATACTAGAAGTACAACTAGTTCTCATAAGAAACATCATTTGGCTGATCCATCCCCTAAGAAACCATCGAAACACAAAAGGAACAATTGCCAAAACAGGGATGTGCACACATACAAATCTTCTAGTAAATGCTTCAAATGGATTCCCACTGGCAGATTATTTAAGTTCTCTGAATCCAAACGGACTTACATTCCTAAATCTTGCCTTAAGTGGATGCCCACAGGAAAACTCTTCAAGTATATTGAGCCTAAAAAGATCTCTAATATTGATACGTCTGTATTAACCAATGTCACATCAAATAGTGAAATTATTCATGTCACTAACCCATCCTGCTGCAATTCTACATGTGCTTCTAGTACAATGTGCTCTCAGTCTTTTTCAGGTACAATGCTCAACTCAATCAGGAACTTCATGACTTGGTTCCCATCAGAAATGAATATAGCTCATTCAGGAGCTATAGCTTGCCAGAATTGATGTACATCTTACTTTGACTCCTATTCATTTTGAATCAGGACTCGCTCTTTTATATTTGTGTACTAATCAAGTTTTCTTAAAAAATATATATATATATATATATATATATATATATATATATATATATATATATTATTAAAAAAAATTTAATATACCTTTTAATTTTTTCATTCTTTTATATTCATATTTTTGTCATTTTCCTCAAACTAATAAAGAATACATTCTTTGTTATCGATAACATCTACGGTCCTAGAAATGTCATTCAATAATGGCACGGGTTCATAGATGAAGTTCGAACAAATGATATATTCTTGTTTTTTTTAACGGGTGAGGTTAATTCAATCAATGGTCTTTGGTGACATTGATTGAGGGGGAGAATTTTTCAAGTTTTCTAGATTGTATCTGCGCCAGTGATAGTTATGTTTTGTGTTCAAAGGCGGGTTGTTATTGTTTATCCATTATGTTAGTGTGCTTATCTTATTATGTTATCTCGTTATGCTATCTGTGCTTGTTTGCAATCTGATATGTTCATATAACTAATGAGTCTGTAACACATAATGTGACATGAGAGCAACTTACTTTGTAAAGTCTTAGCAACTTGGTTTGGTAAATTTGAGGTTAGAGACTTGCTTTGAAAAGTCTTAGCGACTTATAATGATTCTAGGATAGCGAGTTAGTTGCTAATCTCTCACATAACCACAGGGACCGAATGTGACAAATAGGAGTTCTTGAGAATTTCTCCTCTCTTAACCCCTAGCGACTTACGTTTTTTTCTTTCTCTTTTCTTTTCTTCTTTCTTTCAAACAATTAAAAGTTTTTTTTTTCTTTTTCCTCTCTTTCTTTCTTCATCGCTAAGCACTCATCCTAGCAACTTGAAGTGGTATGATTTGAACCTCACTTTCTGTTCTCTATTATGTGTCTATGATGCTTGTCTAACACATTTCTTTACCCAGATCTCATCGAGCATTTGATCCGTGAAACTTGATTCCCACATAGGTTTGATAATGAATTTACTATGATGGAATTATTTTTTCTTGTGTACAATGTTTATTTAGGTGGTGTTGAAATGCGTTAATGGGTGGCTGTATTGCGGTAATTGAGTGTTACTAAATATGTCGAGTTTGATGGCTTGTTTGTTGTTGTTGTTTTGAGTTGTCAATTGCAAGTGTGCTAAAGGCTTTGCTGTAACCGTTCTTGATTGCCTGTTAATTGTGTCCATGTAATGATGTTGTATAAGTGTTGGTTTGGGATGATTATCTGTTGCGTAAAAAAAGTGTTCTTGATGGCGACTTAGTAATGCTCTTGGTAGCGAGTTAGTTTAAATGTTCATCGTAGCGAGTTATTGCTTTTAATTCTGCTCAACTTAGCGACTAAGCTGCTGTGGCGACTTAGTGAATTATTTACAAGCGACTTGGGTAGCGACTTAGCTGTATCACTATTATCAGCGACTTGTCTTTACAAGTTAGCGAATTAGTAAAGTTAGCGACTTAGTAAACTGATTTGTAGCGACTTAGCAGTATTGCTATTGGTGGCGACTTGTCTTTACAAGTTAGCGAATTAGTAAAGTTAGCGACTTAGTAAAACTGATTTGTAGCGACTTAGCAGAGTTACTGTTGATGGCGACTTGTATTTAACCAGTTAGCGTCTTGGTATGTTTTCATGTAACGACTTAGCTTGGTTTAGCGACTTGTACATCTAAGTTTAGCGACTTAATTGGTTTATTTTTCATAAGGCGACTAGGGTTATTAAAATGTTTTAAGGCAACTTGTTAGGATAATCTCATGCTTACAATTCGATTCAGATTGTGTATAGCAACTTGTGTTGACAACTTACTTTTTGTGACATGCTATAACATTTCTGTTTGAGCAAATTGTACGAGGATTATCTTGTATCAACATAATTTCACAACTTGCTTCATACAAACTATTATATCATTTCCACACTTGTATCTTGTCTCATGATGTTATCTCCTAGCAAATTTGCTTAGTAAATATTTTAATTTCTAAACAACTCGTCTTGTGTAATCTATATCAAATGGAGCCATTATCCTTTAAACTCTCGCTTATGCCAATCATTCTTACTCAATATGATTATGGGTACCCTGTCTGAGCTTTTAAGGTTATGTGATTATGACACAAGGGTGTATTCAATGTTGTCTAACTAACCATCTATAATCTAACTTGGTCCCAATCATTGTTGTTGGTTGTATTTATCTTCAGATCCTCAATGGCATTCACAACCCCAGCTGAGAACATTGCATCTCCCGCTCCACCCAAAGTCCTTTCAGATGATGAAATCCTTCCTAAAAGTCAATGGGCAGAGATAGGAAAAAGTAACTGTTATGTGGACCTTCAAAAGCTGCAACAAAATCCTATCCTCAAAGTATCTATTGATATCCTTAAGAACACTAACTTCTTCGGTGCCATTACCAAGCAATGCACAATTCCCTCCATTTACATACAACAATTCTGGAACACCATTCAATGGGACAGAATCACAGCTAAATACTCGTGTAAACTGGATGATAGGGAATTTGTGATAGACTCTGACATTCTCAGCAAGGCTCTAGGAATCACTCCATGTAACCCCAACATACGATCTGAACCTCCACCTGGTGCTGACGATCTAATTGTCTTTCTGATTGGTTTGGGATATCAGACCGGCATATTAAGAGCTTCCGACATCATCACTGGACACATGTATCAACCCTGGAGAGCAATGACAACAGTTCTCAACTTGTGCTTATCTGGCAAAACCTCAGGGTTTGATAAAGTGAGAATTCCCATCTTGCAAATCCTATGGGGTATTGTCAATGGAGTGAATGTGAATGTCTCAGAACGTATTGGGAAGAATTTTCGTTGTCAATGAACACATTCATATCTGATAGAACAAACTTTCAGAATAAAGCTCAGGGTCGAAAGAAACTGAACAAGCTTGTGATTCCCAGCATCAGATTTTCAAAACTTGTTATCCAGTTCTTGCACTTGAAGACTCACACTTCAACCCCAGGATTGACTCAGATCTACATAAAGCGAAGATGAATTCGTTCAGGGTAATCTTAAATATGTTCCTAGAGGAATGGACAAAGAAATCTTTGGATTGACAGTTCCTGATACTCTACTCAAGGACGATATCAAGAAGAAGGACTACTTCAAACAATACCAGAAAAGAGCTTCCAGATCCTCTGCTGATGTCACACCCACTCCTCCACAACCCAATGCTCCCAAGCCCACTTCAGCCTCACAAGCATCCTATGCCTCTCTTCCTAAAAAGAGACGTGAAAGGTCACAACATTCAGACACCGCATCCAAGAAGCAGAAAGAAAAAAGGAAGAAAGTGGAAAAGGAAATTGGTGAAAATACTGACGTTTCAAGGGATAATACAAGGTTAACTGATGAGGATGATGCTGCTCTGCAACTAGGAATCCAGAAAAGTCTAGAAAGTCTGAATGTGAAAGCACCAGTAGGTGGAGTAGTGCTAAGAGAGCCTGATCAAGTGCCTAAACAAACAACACCAATCACACAAGACAAGGGAAAAAGAATTGTTGGAGATGAACAAGCTTCTCACACGCTCCTTACCTTTTCTTCCTCACCATCAAGAACTACCACTCAAGTTGATCAGAAGAAGAGAAGTGTTGAATCGTCATCAGTTCAAGAACCATCCGATTGGAAAAGGAAGCATCTGTAGCACCAGTAATGAATCCTGCTACAAGTGGTAACCAGTGTGAACAAAATGTTGAAGATAAGTTACATCAAGTCTCACAGGAGTATCCGGAGTCAAGATCCGATGAGACCTTACCCTTGGAAGAACCAAATCTTTCTACCAGTTCTCTATCATCATTTAAGAACCTAGATACTGAATTCACTTTCGGCGATCAATTCTTAAATGACAAACCCATTGATTATGAGTCTTCCAAGCAAGATAATGACAAGGAGGATGCACAATCCATGTTTAACGTCAAAATTCAACAAGATACATCATCCGTTCCACCTATGACAGCACCTTTACTCACAACTGCACTTCCACCTCCTAAACCCGATCAAGTAACCGCACATTCACCACCTGAATCTGCAAAGACTCTATCCTTTGAACCAGTGGTCACAGTTGCTGATGTAGAAACCCCACCTGCTTCACCACCTCGAATTCTTACCTCAGATCAACTGCTTGACAAAGCAGTGAAAAGAATTGAAGCTCTTGAAAGACAACTACCGAAATCCGTAGATTTCCTTGTGGATCGTGTCTATAGGCTGGAGCACCTCAACTTTGATGAAGGGTGGCAGACGCCATTGAAGGCGAAGTTAAAGATGCTGTGGAATGGGCAATGGAGGCTCCTCTACTTAGACGATTCAAGGATCTTCCTATCGCTGATATGAGAGCTGTACTTTCAGATAAGATGTTTGAAGCTGGCGAAGATAAGCATGAGGTCCATAAGAAGCTTTATGAGGCTCTCGAAGAATCAATCAAGTACGACAATCATGTACAGTTCTTGATAGACGCTGGAGAAAGAAAAGCTAAGAAGAAAAGGAGAACCGTAGTGTTGGAAACATTGCGTAAAGGTCATAAAGATCCTCCTCCTCCTCCACCTCCAACTGGGGGTGCTGGAACATCTGGAGTTGGTGGATCTTCTAAAACAACCTCCACACCTCCACCACAACCACCATCATCACCACCAAAGCCTGCCAATCAACCCAGTTCATCTGAAAATCAAGGAACGCAAAAGAAATCTGCAGCTTGGTCCACAGTTGACTCAAGGTTCACGTCTACAGTCTCCTCTATCCCTGAAGATCAAGTTGTTAATGAAGAATCGCTTGTCTTAGCAGAGTCAGAATCAGATGAAGATGATGCATCCACCAGGTTTATTCCCAAGTCAACTGAAGATGATTGGTTTGATACTTATATGTCAGGTGAACCATCTAATCCATCCAGAGCTGCACCTTCAAAGGACACCATTCAAAGTTGGCTCTCTGAAGAAAGACCACAAACTCCTGAGCCCTCATGGTTTATTCCCGAGTCAGAGTCAACAAATCCAGCAAACAATTGGGCTTCAACTATCATTTCCAACTATGAAGCTCCAGTAGAAGACTCTCTTCTTCACTTCACAGGAGATATGGGGAGCTTTATAAAGTGGTTTTGTGAGAAGAAGGAAATTACATCCATCACCCTAAAGATCTTGAAGGTCCAGCTTATGAAATAGTCAAAGTCTTCCACTCGGATGCTAATCAGCTTCAATATCAAATGGAGGAATGCTATAGAATGTTGAATGATCAAGTTGGTGAACAGATCAATAGGTTTGATGTGTACAACCCTCTTCCCCTCGGCGGTGAACCTGGATTTATGACCATTCAGTCAGAATTCTTCTTTAACCATGATCTGGACTATCTATGTGGACACACCTCTGAAAGAAGACCTGCTCTATCAATTTCAAAGATGAAGGCAGCTACCTACACTGATCAAGGTCTCGAACAGATGGTTCCAGATCAATTCTGGGCAGTCAAAGAGAATCAATATGACACTGCAGCTTCATATGGGATCTCACATTGGTGGTTCAAGAAGAAGGAATTCTACATCGAAAGACATAGTGCCAAGAAGAGACGCAGAGCAGTTCGATCCGGACTGCGTATTCTTAGTGTTATTGGTATAGAGATCTTCCCTATCTACGGGTATGACTACCTGAAGAAGATTGTTCTTCGAAGAGCTGACTTGAAAGAGCACATCATAGAAGAAAACGACTTCAAACATCTGATGCCTAATGACTTTGAAGATCTCTATCTTCTGAACCTCCAAGGACACCTTGACCATCTTCCTTCTCGCGAGAAGAAGGCTCTCTCTGCTGCTGTCAATCAATGGATCAGAGGCTTGGTCATTCGACTAAGAGTTGGAGATTTTCAATTGGGAATAGAAAGCTACCAGACTCGAGTCAATCTTACAAGACCAAATTGGGAAGCCAGTGGACATGAATTTCATCACGAATATAAAGTGATTGACACCCTAAGAGCAGTCATCTTTACTGACAGATATGGTTCAAGGATGTTAATGAGATTATGTGAGTTATACAAATTCAGTGATGGAACACTCAAAATGGTCGAAGAAGAACTAAACTACAGAGTGAAAGACATCAAAATTAAAATGAAGCTGGGGGACAAAACGAAATTCTGGTCTAATGAAGATGTGAAGAGGTGTGATGAGTTCATTGCTGCAATCAAACGAAGATTGAAGACCAGAATGATCTATCGCAACCTTGAAAGCTTTGTGGGTGGAAGACTTCGGGCAGGTCATTACAAGCTTCTTCAAAGGACTGAATGAAGATATTTTTCGGATGTCATTTCTGTCTTGTATTATTTATGTGTAAACTGTGATGTACAAACTATGAACAACTATTATGCATGTAATAGTGGTAGGGTATGTCCTGTGGTTTCCCTTTATGTCAAAAAAGGGAACTTCAGTGTTGTTCACTTCTGATCATATAAAATTGGACACATTTTTCTCCAACAAATGTTTTGTCTCATACATATTTAAATCACTTGAGATCCAAAATCTCAAAGGATTTGAAATTTTTGATCGGGGGAGAAAATGTGATATAAATATGAAAGATGTTAAAAGATGACCATTTTAAGTGCATACTGCTCTCTAATATGTGCTAAACAATTTTCAAATCTCGAAGCATATATTAAGGGGGAGCATTTTTAAAAAAATTCAAACCTTCAGGGTACAAAATTTTTCATGCTATTACATAAGGTACCTTGATTGTGTGTTTAATGATTTCTAAATGTTTGGTGAAAACCTCATCCTTCCCCAAAATGCTTTATCTACTTGATTCGATTAGGGAAGTGATGTTGATATTTTTTAGAAAATGGTAATCAAAGAAGTTAATTCTTTCTCTTGCCTCCGTGTGGAAAACTATTTCAAATACTTGATTCACATGTTGAGGGGGAGTTCTTCTTCTAAAAATATCAAAAACAATTCAGGTACAAAATGCTTTGATAAAATATCATAAGTATCTGGATTGATTTTCAAATGGTTTTCAATTGGTTCCTATGGCAGATCAATAATACCAAAAAGACCGACCAACTTTACATTATGTATGGTGATATAAGGACGATAAGGTTAGGTATGTGTTCCCATGATCCGCCAGACCCGGAGGGATCTACCCAGGGACTATCCACTAGTTAGTGTAGAGTTCTTAGGTATGATGATAAAAGGAGAAAAATGAGATATGGGAAGAGTGCGGGCTAAGACTGAGCTAGTACTGGAATAAACCCAACAAGGTTCTTGCTATGAAGTCTCGGTAAGCACTGAAGGGGTTGAAGAATGAAAAAGAATTGAATGAGAAAAGGGTGAAAACAAATAGCCCTCCATATATTCAACCTTAGGGCAGAAACCGGGTTCAATTCAAATGCTACTGATGGTAACATCGGTATTGAAGACAAGACGTCATGGACCCAGTGACGCACTGCACTTCAACTTTCCAAACCACTCAAGTTCTTCTTAAAAGGACTTGTTTCATTCTCACGGGGAACCGACATTATCTATCGACTTTCTCTTAGAGATTGTTGATATTGAAGGAGGAGACCCTCTCCCTAGTCTCCGATATAGGATCCAAATATGCACAAATTGAGTCTAGTGCCTCGAGATCATCAATAAATCTCATTAGGACACTTTCAATGAAGACTCTCTGTTTCACACAATGTGGAAAGAGAGATTATATATTGAGTCCTACGCATTATCCTTGTGGTATTGCCAGAACATCTGAGTGATGTGTTTACATATTCACTGTGAAGATGGAAAGCCTTCTGGAGCCAACATCTAACAAGCTCCTGGTAGGTGGCATGTGAGATCTATTATACAGATCAACCATGTGACAACTGAACAGAAACAATGGGGCGATTCAATCTTTTGAATCAATCCTGGTTCAGGTTATGGATTGACGGATACCTTTGAAAAACCGGTCTTTGTGCTTTAAAACTCTTTTCATTAGCACGTCGACCGTGTACTAATTTTTCAAATCAAAAGGTGTTTTGTGATTGATAATTGATTTTCATTAAAACCTTCGTTATATTGCAAAAACAATTTCTATTGATCAATACGATTGTTTTCAAATCTCTTTCATCAATCGATGGACGTAAATTACATTGGTTCACTCACTCTGTGTTGTCTTCTTTGAGACGCTCCGGTTTGAGAACAGCTAGAGCAGCTGAGAAACCTGTCAGGAAATTCTTGAATTATACGATCACAAGCAGTACAATGCGTCAACGGGGAACCGTGGGCGTGTGCCTCAATTCGACGAAAGTGATCAAAGACACTTTCGTTACGCGCATTACTAACTACTATCTTATGCGGTACGGCGTTTGCGTCGAGAATGGGCGGTCAATCATAGCGCGTGCTACACAACACATTCATATCGAAAGAAATCATGATTGGTGCATCAATGACTCGGATATTCTAACTCCATGCTTCTGCTACGCTGCTGCCAATATCATGAATCAACGAAAGCTTCCGCTACTCGGATAAGAAGAAATCATGATCCAGAATGTGAGCATGTTGGTCCAAATATCACAACATCATATGCTGGCAACACAACAATGGGTGATACTGAGATCTATAGTTGCTGAAGATCTCTAGTATTGGCTCAAAAGGGTCATCAGGGTGGATCAGATCATAACCTCCACGAAACATACATCTTAGTTGAACAATGATGGAATCATCACAGAATCATATAATTTGAGTACTTTGAAGAAGAAAAGTCTGCGAGCTCAAGACTGATGATTAAATTAGAATGCTAGGAATCTAAATGTAAAACATGGGGTGACCTCCCTTAGGGGGAGATTGTTAGGAACTAGAAAATTCCTTAGTGAAGTATCGGTCACCCCAAATATTATCTAGCATAAGTTAGCTCATAGACATTACGTTATTTACTAGTCATTTAGTTAATTATTTAGTTTAGTGCTACACCGTGGAGGAAGGACGGGTCTTTACCCATTGTATCCTTGATCCACAGGCCGTCAGGAGGTCGTTTAGTTTGTAACCTATAAATACCCTCTACCTTGCAAGGTAGAGGGTTGGATGTTCTTTGGTAAACTAACATTACATGAGTTTCTCTTTCTAGAATATCCCACTTTCTCTCTCTCTCTTAAATCATCTATTCGCCTAAAGTGTTAATGTTATGATGTGTATGTGAAATCCAATATCCTACAAAAACAACATAACCTGGCTATGATACCATTTGCAGGATCGTATATTTATGTTGTTTGATGATCCGGGTGGTCTAGGGAGATGATTAAACAAGAATGCCATCTTAGAGAGAGAAAGAGTAGAGAGGGTGATATTTTAGAGAGAGAGAGATAATCAAAATTGAAATGTTAGATTAAAGAGAAGCACCAACCTTCCCTTAGTGGGAAGGGTATTTATAGTTACAAACTAAACGCCCTCCTGACGGGCTGTGGATCAGGCATACAGTGGGTAAAGACCCGTCCTTCCTCCGCGGTGTTACTATAAACTAATCTATGCTAATAACTAACTAATAAACTAGTCAACAACGTAAATAACGATATGTCTACGAGCTAACTTATGCTAGATTGTATTTGGGGTGACCGACTCTTCACTATGGATTTCCTAATTCCTAACACAAGTCTTCATCAAGGTCTTGATACATGAAGTTCCTAAACGAGATTTCTGCAAAAAAGAAGCAAGAAAAGATAAATATCAGTGCTACATTGGTCCTACTTAAAGGAAAGTAGAAAAACATACTTTGTCCATGATAACTGATAATAGGCTTGTCGGGAGACCCCTCCCAGCTGTGGGCAATCCCAGCCATGTACAAGATTGGTTCAGGAAACACTTGAACATCCGCAAGATACCTAGCCAAGCGCTGATAACATGGATTCCTTCGCACCTCATACGGCAAGGGGTCATTGAATCATTTTGAATCAAACATGTACTCCTTATTCAACAATGCTGAATAGTTGGGTGGGATAATAGTGTTTTGCGCATAGAAAAAACTGCCCTTCCAATCTTTTATGTTGGTGTACACCCTCGCAAACAGATTCGGCACATCTCCTTCAGGTCTTTTAGCTAAAAGTTAACCAGTTACCCCCAGGATATAGATTCAAGAATCCCCTTAACACCTTAAGTGTTGGTTCATAACCATATGCCTTACACATAACTATGAATGTGGTTAGTTTAGCTAAACCAAACGGGTTGAATCTAGAGATGTGCACTTCGTAATATTGCATTTGCTCTAAAATAAGCGGGTGAATTGCAATCCTAAGGTTTGAATGGCTAAAGGAGTTAGTGTATAGCCCTACGAAGCCTTTTGGGGCATCGAAGATACCCTGGTTAGACTTGGGTAACATAATCTTAAATTCTTTTGGGATTGGGTAGTCAGCCAAATGATCGTGTAATTGTTTCGCAGTCAAGGTACATTTTTGTTGCTTAATAATGAACTTCGAATCCATGCCTATTTCAAACTACAAGAAAGTAGGAAGGAGTATTTACCTTTTGTTTCGGAGCTGGTGTGAAACCAAAGATTATTGCGTGAAAAAGAAGACGGAGAGAGTAAAATGTTTTAGGGTTCCAACTATTTCCCCTTAAATACTATTTTTCCACCGTTTTTAACCGTACACGTGTCCCTAAGGTTAACTCTTATCCGGATTTCAAACGCTTTCTAAATTTCAAAAAGTCTTTTTGGTCACCGGATAAATTGGGATTTTTGATTACTGTAGCGGGCAGCTGAAGAGGTTAGGTGGCATTAAATGCGCAAGTTAGGCGCATACTTATCTTGTACACAATACACTTTGCAGTGAGAGGATAATTTTATTCGCATGATGAAGTCGAAAGCAATGCCTCTTCGCTCATATGCATCACTTGTGACTGGGGGGCTTGATGATGTACCCTACGAACAGCTCGAAGGACACCCCTTCAAGACGTGTTGAAGCCCTTCTGTACGAAGGCCCAAGTTAGGTCTCCAGAATATTTGTAGGCGTCAAACCATTCGTACACACGAATGTTACCTGCGGGGAATTCGCCATTCGAAGCCCTAAGCCCTTCAGGGTATGGTTGACGAAGGAGCAACGGATATGAGAACCTCCTGACTTGGTCAAACCCACAATCTGCTTCTCTTTCCTGACTTTCCCGCTAAGTTTGAGAACGTAGGTCACTAAGCCCTAGCGGTTACCCACAAGCATGGGACGCCCCCATGTTCTCCGACATTTGCGCAGAGGTGCCCTCAACCCTATTTCTTCCACTATAAATAGGTTGGACGGGCAAAGGGTTATGGTAAGCTCATTCAACACTCATATCTTTACTTACACACACTTATACAACCATAACTCATACTTACTCTCACGTCGGAGGTGGTTTGCAGGGTCCAACCCCTGCGTAATCACTTAATGTAGTGTCTTCGTATTTCTTATTCTCAGGTGAAAGACAATCTTGGCTGGAACATACACCCCTCATACCTTTGATTGGGATTCATGGGTAAAAGTTATATTTTATGGAGTAACAGGAAAGAACGATAAATTCAAATTCCCTTTGTCTATGTAATTAAATACTCCAAGTATTTTGATCTTTTCAAATCAGGTCAACTAGTATTAGAGAAATAAAAGCTCAAGTGTAGGGTTGCTCCTATAAAGCCCTTATATTTTGATGTTATCGTAGAGGATGGTAGAGTAAAAATGTATGCAAAAAAAATAAATAAGTAAAAAGAATAAAAAAAAGAGAGTATAAAAAAAATGAAGAAAGAACATACGGGCTACCATCCTACATCTATCTTTATGTTTATGTCTTTAAATTTATGTTTGTTTGTTTCAAGTTATCTAGAGTTAGCAAGTCGAGTCTTGGCTTAGCAACGCCACGCTTTTCATGCTTGTAACATAAGATTTTTTACTTGCCACCACTAAATATCATCTATCCAACAAAACCCTTTCTTTCCCTACCGTAAGCCTAACGTTACAACCCTTGCAAAGACCTCTTAGATAGTTGTTCCTAGGTGCTCCAAAGCGGTGGAGGTTTGATCTAGTCTCAAGCTTATGGTAATCTATGTACTATGCCAAGTAATGAGTGTTTATCTTCCATTTCCATTTATTATATATCATATAAACCCGAGAGATGAGAGAATCCAAACACCCCTTGTGAGGTGCTCGTGTATAATTTCCGTGCTTCTTATGAATATTGTGGTGCTTTTACTTGTTATAAATTATTTTAAACCCATGCTTTATGCCCCCTAACTTATAAATTGATTGGCCAAAAGTACATTTGCTTGAGGACAAGAAAATACCAAGTGTAGGGATATTTGATAAGGATTTAAAACGTACGCTTTTAGGGGGTCATTTAAGACCTAAATCGACCACTTTTATATCCGTTACTGCTTAATTTTGTTCCTTTTCATTTTTTAGGTCTCTTGGAAGCAAAATGTTGGAATAAAGCATATTTGGATGAAAAGAAGCAAATACATGAAGAAAATGGCAAATCAAGATAGAAGCACTCAAAAGCTGATCAACAGTACCTGACGGCGTCCCAAACAAAGGGCGACGCCATCCCTCTATGATGACTTGATCAAAACATGCACCAGAAGGCTCAGTGGAAATTTTGCTCACATAACCTGACGGCGTCACGCTATAAAAAAGGAGGGCGTCACTCACAGTTTTCATCTCAGACGGCCCAGATCCAGAATCAAGACGACGTCCCAACTGAAGACCGACGACGTCAAAACCCTAAGGTGATGTCGTCTCATCGATGACTTGGCCCACACGAAATCCTAATGACGGCGAGCTTACGGCGTCCCATGCAAAAGGTGACGCCGTCGCAAGTGTCTATCCCTTTTTCGATTGATTGTGTGTATGCTTGCTTGTTTACCATGTCTAGCTAAATTTCTTGTGTGTTTGCTTAGATCTATGAAACCTAGTTATTAATTATTGTTAGGTTGTTTCTTATCTTAATTGTAAATTGGCTTAGGAGCCCAACTAGGCATCATTCATTGTATTTAATGCTTGATTATGCTTTATGAAATAGCCTAGGCTTGCCGATTTCGTATGTCAAACCCGAGAGATACCTCAAAGAAATAGAGACTACGCATACCCTACGACCTTAGGAATACAACGCGTTAAGATAATGTGTGACAATTCAACCGACCAATTAGGGAGTAATAGTATCTAGGTAAACACATTTTTAATCATCATACGAGCACACATCAATTAGACATAAGACTACCCATAGTAATAGATAACTAGATAATTAGATAAGTAGAATTAATCGGTAGAAGTACCACCCCCAAACCAATTACCCGGAGATTTTACCTTAGCTTTCTAAAAAACCATAAAAAGATAAAAAAAGAATCATCCTCAACCCCCACCTTCTCGTTTTACATTTCTTTCTAGCATTCATATTCCCTTAGAGAATGATATGAATCCCCGAGGCTTAACCAATACAACACTACAACGATTAGGTTCACTGCTTAGGTGGTTGAAAAACTTGCTTGATGAAAAGGAAGTTCCTTTGACCCCGAACGCGCTTTGTACGCGCATCACTTTCCTAAGTGGTCTTAAAGAATTCCAAGCCTTATGTTACCTAATGGATGAAGATGGAGTGGGTCGCAACCCTCTGTCAGCAATTAAATTATATGATTGCGATACTCTTGATGTAGAATTTACACATAATGAGGCTATGTATCTACCATACGCCTTAGGTTGTAAAATACGATACGTACATATGCAGCGTACGAGAAGAATCAAAATTAATCAAAAATGAGACATAGTCTCCCATAGTAGATATTTAAGTTATGCTAGTCTACCTAGCAATAGGCCGAAGCCTTAACTATCAGTTCAGAACATTGTCTAGAAAAAGGCCACATTCTTAACAAACACAAAGATAATTGTTACATCAGGCCTAAGCCTGGAAACAGCCATCAGATATTTGTCTAAAATAGGGTATACACCTCCCTCGGGGTTGAATTACTACCAAAACAGTTGCCTTCATTGAACCTTGGAATGAGTCTGGTCAACAGATATTGGGGATGGAAGCTTGGTAAATGGAGTCTTCTTACTGGGAGAGATAGGTTGTACCTTTTTGTGGTTTCTTCCAAAGGAGATCTTCAATGGATGATGTGGGGTCCTTCGTCACCTCAGAAAGGAAGGGGAATTCGGCAGTGGACAAGGCATTTCCAGCTTCATCATACTTCTTTTTAGCTGTAGAACGGTAATATGACACATCAGAAAGCACCACCGGTTTCCCTGTAGCCGCTACATCCTCCAGGGTGGTGCATCTGCCACAAAAGATGGCCGCATTGACTAACCTTCCCACCACCTCACCAACTTCATCACTGTGGTAGAGCTCCATAGCTATATAAGAAATGACTTTGGAAACCAAAACAACCATAGTCCTTGTTAAGCATCCTGCAACAAAGGTGCAACCCATCCACTTCCTCTCTCAGATTAATCTCCTGCTCCAAGAATCTGGTTCTCTCAGCTTCATAACATGCACATTTAGAAGTCAAAGCAACAATTTGTTCTTTGTAGCTAGTGGCTTTGGCTCCTTCAAGTGTTAGCCTGCTGCACTCAGCACGACTCTCGGCAAGTTGCTCCTCAAGCTTCTTGACATGTGCTCGGAGATCATGAACTAGGGGATTCTTCTCAAAATCCTCCATTGCTTCCTTACACTTGGCCTGAAGATTTGCATACTGCTGATCTCGCGCCTTCTCCCTAGCAAGCATTACATCCATCTCTTCCCTTGTAGACTTTACAACATGCACGAGTTCTCTAGTCCGAGTATTCAAATGATTATCAAGCACATCCTGCCTTGTGTAACTTTTGTCATGCAGGTAACAAAGCTTCTCCAGGGACATATTATTAAACACCCCTTTCCAACTAGGCAGGGTCACATGCTCCACTAGCAAGTGGCAAGCCAAGGGGGTCAGAAGCTCCTTCGTGTCAGGAAGACCTGTGGAAGTCATATGATTATCAGACTAACGAATTATAACAAATTTTTGATACATGAATGCAGGATTACCATGAATGTCCTCATCACTGGGCCCTTTTGATAGTAGGAAATACCATTGGTTTACCCTGGGTACTCTTCTGACGAGTGGTACGAGATGGATGAGTGGGCAATACTAACTTCTTCTTGGAGGTGGACTTTGATTCCTTGGAACTTGTACCCTTCCTGCTCTGAACTCTATCAGCAATGTTGGAGGACCCTACGATCACAAGCTGTTCCTCGGAGGGAGGATCATCAGAATCAGCAACATTCTACACAAGTTGGGTCTCTTCCTCAGGTTCCTTCCCTTTCGAAGGCTCTGCAGATGAGATGGGCTCAATCATCTGAGAATCAACGTCATTGTTAATAACCGATACAGATGGGGAACCAACACCATAGCTAAACTCCTTGGCCTTTTTGGGAATGAAGCTTACCTCCTTAGCACCTCCAGCCACAACGAAATTACAAAAAGCCATTCCTGCAACAAGAAAGGAAAAAGATAAATATCAGCAGATAAGTTTCTAAATTTTAATTTAATTTGAAAAATACATACTTTCTCCACAATAAACAATTTCAGGATGCAATGGGGAGCCCTCCCAACTCTCAGCAAGACCAGCCATAAACAAGATAGGCTGTAGGAAGGTCTGACAATCAGCTGGGTGACGACACAAGCATTGATACAAAGGGTCCCTCCTCACTGTATAGGGCAGCGGATCATTGAATCGCTTCTAATCAAACTAAAACTCTGGGTCCAACAAAGCAAGGTACTGGGGAGGTACAATTGTATTCTGTATATAGAAGAATTTGCCTTTTGATAACATCAAATAGTCCTAAATATTAAGTGTCAATTTCCCCCGATAATGCTCGTATTTTATATCATTTATATGGATTTATGCTTGTTTTCCTCTATATTTCACTTTCAGGTAAATTACGAGCATTGGAGCTAATGAGACGCGGATTTAGAGAGTTTATTGAAGAAATATGATAGTATGCCTATCTTGAAGTAATTACGGCGTAACTCTTCTCTCACATTACGCCTTAACAGAAGCGTGACTCAGAAAACCAACTCAACTAAAGATTACGGCGTAACTCCATCTTAGGATTACGCCGTAACTAATAAGGTCAAATGATGATCCGCACCGCTGCAAGCTATGCCGTAACTCTCCACAAATACGGCATAACCATGATTTATTTAAGATACGGCGTAACTCATTCCTGATGTTACGCCATAACCAGCTTTTCCAGAGCAAAATAAGAAGAAATGGATGTTACGGTGTAACTCTCAACCTAAGTTACGCCGTAACCAGATCTGGCCTATAAATACTGCCCAAAATTCAGCATTTCTCATTATTCACTCCACATACAAAATCAGAGAACGTGGATAGGAGGCTGAAGGAAGATCTCAAGGAGCATACGGAGCCATCTCCAAGGGAGAAATCACTCCCTAACGATAAGCATTAGAAATTTATCATTTCTTTTAACTTTAATTCATGTATTCAATATGTTAAACATTGAATCGATTTTACAGTTAATATGAGCGGCTAAGCACATCTAGTGCTAGCCTAGTTATGATTCCTTAATTGTTTTGTTTATGTTTACATTGTTTGTATAATTGGTTCTAGTGTATGCATGCATAGTTTGTTGGTAGCTACCCTTGTTTCGGTAGTTTTGAATGGCCTTAGTGTCTAGTTGCTTAGGAGATATGACCAACTGACCTAAGTAGGTAGACGAGTGGGAGGGTAAGAATTGACCAACTGCGACCCTTCTCGCTGTGCGATTTGACCAACCGATCACCTACCGTTTGGATGAACTTAAGAGGTTAGGGATAAGTGTTTAAGATGCTAGCGCCCGGTCACTCATTGTTATGAATCTTGCATGTAGCAGAACTTAATGACTTGGCTTAGGGGAATAAAAAAAACTGGACTTTCAAGGGTAGTAGCTTGATCTCCGGTGGAAACCTTTGCTGATAGGTTAGGACGAACTGACCAAATGCTGTCCTAGCGACTTAAACCCCCACTTGAAGCAATTGGAAGTAATGAAACGTGAACTTAACTTGATAGGATGAGTAACTAGGTTAGCACACTTCTCCTCTATTGATCACAACCCTCGCCTTTATTTGCTTTCTTGCATTTCTTGCTTTAGTTATTAATTAATCATTTCAACCTTAAAATCTGTGACACTTGGACTTAATTAGAATCCGCTCACATAGCTCTTGGGACGACCTCGGTTTTACCCAATACTACACTACACACGATCGGGTACACTGCCCGTTAGTGCATTAGGGTAGACCATAGGTATTGTTAAGATTTGGAAAATCCAGTAGTTAAAGTGTCGGTCACCTCAAGTATATGTAATCGTTAGAAAGCTCGTAGTCATAGTTATTTAATGTTAAGTAGTATTTATCTTTGTACACCCGTGGAGGATGGACGGGTCTTTACCCACTGTATGCCTGATCCACAGCCCGTTAGGTGGCGTTTTATGTAATGACTATAAATACTCTCTACCTCCCAAGGTAGAGAGTTGGAGCTCATAATAAGATTTTTCTTTCTCTCACTAAAGTTCCCAAACCTCTAACTTTCTCTCTCTAAACTCATCTATATTATACGCCTACTTTGTTGTGATTGATGTGTATGTGAAATCCAATATGATACAAATGGTATCAAGAGCCATGGTTAGATCATCTCTTACACATCTTTGGATTGCTAGTGGTTTTTAGATGGTTTTTGAGTTTGAAAAAGTTTAGTGGTTTTTGCATCATTTGGTTCACTTCTTGTGTTAAAGTTTAAATTTGGGTTGTACTTTTGTGTTTAGGATCATTATATGTGTTTGGGTTTTGATTTACTAAGCTTGAATCACTGTGGTTGAGCTTCTTTTGGATTGAAAAGTGTGTTTTTAAAGTTTTTCTTGGTAGCGACTTGGGTCTCGGTGTGAATTTCTTGGTAGCGACTTGCTTCAGTAAAAGGTAGCGAGTTGTAGTGTGTTTTGGTAGCGACTTGGTCGTAGCGACTTGCCTCTTGAGACAAGCCGACAAACAGTACACTTAGTGGATTCTCCACTACGGGTAGCGACTTGGTAAGGTAGCGACTTGCTTTCAATTTTGATAGCGACTTGTTCTTTAAGTTTATTAGCGATTTGATCCTTAGCGAGTTGCTATTTAGCGACTTGACATCTTAGCGACTTGGTATATAGCGACTTGCTGTCAAAATTCGTAGCGATTTGGAAACTTAGCAACTTGTCTTCAAATTACTTAGCAACTTGGTGCCTAGCGACTTGGTTCAAGGATTCTTAGCGACTTGGTTGACTTTTGTGTGTAATACGGTTTTCTCTTGATTTAGTAAAATCCCGTGAAAGAATCTATTTCCCGGTTTAATCATTGAGTTATAAAATCCCGTGTTATCTTTAAACATGTCTACCAACGTACCTACAATCATCTCCATTGTTGTCGAGGATGTTCAAGCAGCTGGTTCAGATACTCGTCCACCCATGCTTGACAGAACTGACTACGACTCTTGGCTCAAAGAATCAGATTGTACTGTCTTGGAAAGGAAAATGGGGTCAACATTCTCAAATCAATTGATGAAGGACCTTATCAGATTGAGACTACAAGAGACTTAATTGATACATCTGCAGATGGAACAATGATCTATGGAATAGACAGACCAAAGACATATGATGAGCTCAATGATAAGGAGAAAAAGAGATTCGATGCTGATATCAGGGCTTCTAACATCATACTTCAAGGTCTTCCAAAAGATATCTACAAGCTTATCAATCACAACACCGAAGCAAAGGCAGTGTGGGATAATGTCAAGATGCTTCTTTCTGGTTCTGAATTAACTAGGGAAGACAGAGAATCACAACTCTATGATGAATTTTAGCACTTCAAGATGAAACCAGATGAGAGTGTCTATGAGTATTACGTGAGATTCCACAAGCTTGTTAATGACATGAGGAACATCAGAATGACTATGCCAAACATTCAGCTGAACTCAAAGTTTGTGAACAACATGAATCCCGAATGGCAAAGTTTGTCACCTTTGTGAAGCTAACCAAAGGATTGAAGAATACAAACTATGAGCAACTCTATGCCTTCCTTCTTCAGAATGAGAGACATGCTATGTTTGAAAAAAGGATTCTTGATCAGTTCAAAACAAACTAGGGAGAGACAAGCTCATCAAATGATTCAACTGCCTTCTACTCAAACATTGGAATTACCACCAAAGCATCTCAAGTTATACCCATGGTAATGGTAATCACAAACTCATTCCTGATCCTATGTTCAAACAAGCTGATGCTGATGCACACGTGGGAAACTTCATTAATCAACTGGCTCTCCTGAGTAGTCAAAACATGAACTCTCTTCCACACACCAACAACAATCTCAGAACTGCATCCAATCCACACAATCAAGCCACTGTCAGAGATGGGAAAGTTATGGTGCAGCCAGTTCAAGAAAGACATTATGAACAAGGAAGAGGTGGAGTCGGTAGAGGATATGTGGCAAATCAGAATAGGGGAAGGAATGGAAATCAGGGACAAGCAAAGCCGATCAAGTGTTACAACTGTGGAGGTGAGGGACACATTGCAAGGAACTGCACATCGCCAAAACGCCCTCAGAATGCAGAGTACTTCAGGGATAAGATGTTGCTTGTTCAAGCTCAGGATAATGGTGCAGCTTTGGATGAAGAAGAGTTGTTGTTTCTTGCTGAGGGAAATGCCAAGATGTATGATGCAGATGTGGATGAGCAGCCAATTCAGGAGATAGGCAACAATCATCAGAATGCCTTTGAAGTCGCTGATTGTGATGCATATGACTCTGACGTTGATGAGGAACCTACTGCACTAACAATTTTCATGGCTAGCATTTCTCCAATGGTCCCTCCTAAAGTCTCTTCATCTCCACAAGCTGGTCCATCCAAAGACAAAATCATTTCTGAGGTACTAAAACTATACGATGAAGTTGATGAGCAAAAGATGCATGCGAAAGTACAATCAACTGAAACTATTGAGTCAGATATTGAAAATGGGTAATATTCTGTTGTCCCATATGATCAATATGTGAAACAAAGTGAAAGTGAGATTGTACCAAGTGATGTATCTTGTGCAGTCAATGATGACTATGTTTTTGATGAATACACTGCATGTGCCCCTGATGATTCTGTTATCTCTGAACTTAATGCCTATAAAGAACGTGTTGCATCTATGAACAACGAGCTAAGTTTGAATAACTACCGTGAGCAGGAGTTGGATAACCAAATGCGTACAATTATTAGAAAAAGTAATTTTAGAGAAGAAGTGTTAAAACAAGAGTTAAACTCCTTACAAGAAAAGCTTTCTAAAACTGCTAAGCAAAAACAAGAACTTCAAGAAAATGTTAAAGTGCTTAAGCAGGATTTTCATGCTAAGGAATCAAAACTTTTGAATGATTTTTCCAATCTAAAAACTTTGAAGAACAAGTTTGAAAATAAGTTGTACGTACAAGGGAATACCATTCAGACTGCTCACATGGTCACTAAGCATAGAGTTTTAAGCGATAAGCATAGTGTTCCCATTATAGATAAACCTAACCCTGAGTACGGTAAGATAGCAAAGGCAGCTCAAATGTAATCTATGATGGCAATGAAATCTTAAACCTAGACAGAAACCTAGTTGCATGAGTGCACTGAGGAAATAGAAAATTAGATGATGCATCTAGGGAGAAAATGAATAAGAAGCTAGAAGATCCTGAATGTAAAAAGAATAACATAACGATCAAACCCCATGATTCAAGAAAGAAAACTGGATTTCCTTAAACAAGTTTAAGCCTCAAACGTTGTTAACACCTGAACAAGTGTTCTGGAAAAAGGACTTAGATAAGCAAAAAGCAGAAATTCTTGTTGTTACAAACCCTCCCCTTAGGAAAATGCCTGCAGCGACTGTGTATCCTCCAAATACACCAATGCATTTAGTTCCTAGAACTATTGCCACTAAGAGCAAGACCTTAATCAGTCAATATGTTATTTTTCAACTATTTGTCGATTTTGAGAAAACTTGTAAGAAAAGGATCACACCCACTGGGATAACTGAAGGGGAAAGGGGTTTTGAGCAAACAAAAGAATGTTATTTAACTGAGGTCATGCCTTTCTTTAAACAACTAAAAGATCATTTTGAGAGTCTTAAAAAGGGGATTGATTCAGATATTAAAGGAATGGAAAAGGAATTTGATGCAATGATAGTTGAGGTTAGTGACTATGAGCGAGCATTAAAATATAATGAGATTGAGAGGAAGAACTTGCATACCTTGAATGAGAATCTTATTTCTGAATGTATTGCTCAAGATGTGTTTTACACTGCTACGAATTGCTCCATTAATGCTTCTCAATTTCATGAATTATCTGTTGCTCTGAAAGTCTCCCATGATCGTGTCATTGAGCTTGAAAAGATTAATTCGAAACTTAATGAGAAAATTGATCAGGATGATCACGATAATTTGGTAAAGCATCTTTCTAAACTAGAAGTTGAACATTTTGATTTACAACTAAAATATCAACATCTTAAAGAAAATGTCAAAACCTCAAATATCAAGACATCCTCAGATGTTCCAGAGTTTGATGCAGTTTTTAAGATAAACAAACGTGACAAACAGATTCGAGCTCATTGTAACACGATCAGAAAGTTGAAAGCCCAAATCTCTCAATTAAAGGGTGAAATGAACAATGTGACTGGATCCCAAATGCCTCCTCCTTTAGATTCTCAGTACTCTCAAACTTTTCATCTTCAAAACTTAGTTAATGCCTTACAAAAGGAAAACGAGAGTTTTCTAGAAGAAAATGAAAAAGTTAAACGACACTTTAAAGAGTTATATGATTCAATGAAAGTCACTCGTGACCAAAACAACGAAAAATAACGTCTTTACAAAAAGAAATTGAGAATCTGAGAAGTCAGGAAAATGGGAAACTGCCACTTGTTTTTAATAAGAATGTTGCTTCAAAGTCATGCTTAGAGCAAATACTGTGACTGTTAAATACATTCCTCCTCATCTTAGGAATAATAAACCTGCGTTTCATGACTATTGTGCTCACCTTAAGGATAGTCTAGAATGTCTCCGTGAGATTGTTGAAGAGGATTTCATTAATAAACCTCTTGATAGAGAAATTAGGTTTGCTTGCCTCCAGGCCAAACAATCTCAAGAGCTGCTAGAATGTGCAATTGCAACATGTCCTAAATCCTTAGGTGCAAAAGGCAAAGCTGTGATGCCTTGTTCTATGCCTAGTGCCAAGCATACAAACCATTCTAGGCCCATTTTCAAGAAAGTGAACACCAATGTGCCTTCTAGTAGTACAGACCCTTGCACATCTAGTTCAAGAATGCAAAAAGTAGATCAACCAACTAATGTTCCCATAATTCCCTCTACAGGAGTAATCAGTGACATTAAAGCAAGCGGGTCAAAGCCTCCAGGCAATACCAAGCAAGATAGGACCTCGCAAGCTAAGAATGTGCATTGGAAGAGAGTAGAAGACCAACCTAGGAACTTTAAGTTTGAGTTGAATAAAACGAATCGTGTTGATTCTAGTATTAGCCATAGGCGTACTGTAATTAATTCGAATTCTGATACTATTTGCAAACCATGTAATGATGTCTGTTTGAATTCTGTTGCTAATCATGATTATGGTGTGAATGCTTTGTCTAATGCTGTCAAATGCCCAGTTAAAATTGTTAATGCTAAAAATCATGCAAAGAAGGCTAAAAGGCAAAAGCGAAAGAAAGTTAGAAAACAGTGGAAACCCACAGGAAGAACATTTAGAAAGATAGGTTATCAATGGATACCTTTTGGCCATAAGGTCAATCAGTTCTGCCCTCAATCTGCTAAGACAATGCCCACTAGAAAATGGATGCCTACTGGTAGAACTATTCCCTTAAGAAGTGAACATACTTTGAATAGGTCAAATACAGATACTAGCACTACATCTATTTTTGATGATTCCATTGCTTCTATTTCTGATGTGGGTGTTCCAATCACTGTTACTAACCAAGTGGAACCCATTCTTGCATGGGGATCCCAATTATCCAGTTATCCATTCTTGTCTGTGTTCAACTGCAGATCGTTCAAATCGTTTGTGGTACTCGGACTCAGGCTGTTCCAAGCATATGACTGGAGACCGGTCGCGGCTCATGAACTTCGTGAGTAAATTCATCGGGAATGTTAGATTCGGGAACGACCATTTTGGAGCAATTATGGGTTATGGTGATTATGTAGTCGGCAAAAGTGTAATCTCCAGGGTATATTATGTGGAAGGTCTTGGTCATAATTTTTTCTCTGTTGGTCAATTCTGTGATTCCGATCTAGAGGTGGCCTTTAGAAACATACTTGCTTCGTTAGAGAACTTGATGGTGTAGAATTATTAAGAGGTACTCATGGTTCTAACCTATACACCATCTCTATCGAAGACATGATGAAGTCTTCTCCAATTTGCTTGATGTCAAAGGCTTCTAAAACAAAGTCATGGTTATGGCATCGTCGTCTCAATCACTTGAACTTCGGCACCATTAATAATCTTTACAGAAAGGATCTTGTAAGAGGCTTACCCAGATTAAAGTATGAAAAGATCATCTTTGTTCAGCTTGCCAATTGGGTAAAAGCACGAAATATGCCCACAAACCAAAACCCACAAATTCAGTAATGGAAGTTCTTCATACCCTTCATATGGATCTGTGCGGACCAATGAGAGTGCAAACGATAAATGGGAAGAAATACATTCTAGTAGTTGTTGATGACTACTCTCGATTTACTTGGGTAAAGTTTTTGAGGACAAAGGATGAAACTCCAGATGTCATTATCAAACTAATCAAACAGCTTCAGGTTCGACTCAACAATACAGTCAGAATTGTTCGAACAGACAATGGCACAGAGTTTGTCAACAAAGACTTAATTCAATTTTATGAAAGTGTTGGAATCAGTCATCAAAGAAGTGTTCCACGAACTCCTCAACAGAACGGTGTAGTTGAAAGACGAAATCGAACTCTTGTGGAAGCCGCAAGAACAATGCTTATTTATTCGAAGGTTCCAATGTTTCTATGGGCTGAAGCCATTGCCACTGCTTGCTACACCCAAAATCGTTCCCTTATACACACCTCTCATGGAAAAACTCCATATGAACTTGTTCATAAACGAAAACCTGATCTCTCCTACCTTCGTGTGTTTGGTGCTTTGTGCTATCCAACGAATGACGGTCAAGACTTAGGTAAATTAAGAGCAAAGGCAGATATTGGATTTTTTGTTGGTTATGCACCAAACAAGAAGGGTTACCGAATCTACAACAAGAGAACCCGAAATATCATGGAAACAATTCATGTTACGTTCGATGAGCTGACCGGTCAAATGGCTCCTGGACAATCCAGTTCTGGACCCGCACTACAAAACAGTCCCATTGGTTCATCACTTGTGCCAAACTCATTTCCAGCAACTCCATATGTACCTCCATCAGAAGATGATTTAAAGAAATTGTTTGATCCAATGTTTGATGAACACTATGAACCGAATGCTGATGAAATGTCAATTCCATCAACAGAGGCTGCTCCTATCTCTGTGAATGAAGTGAACCCTTCAGTCTCAGTATCATTAAGTCAAGAAGCGCCTGCTGCTGATCACTCTGTCTCATCAACAAATCATCAATCATCAAATGTACATCATGGAATTGTTTCTGGCATCAATGAAGAAGTTAATCCCTTTGCTACTCCCGAAGATGCTCCATTTGAAAATATCTTTGCTCCTGAATCATCATCAGAACCTTCTTCATCAGGAGATATCGACTCTGCTACTTTAGTTCCACAACAACAACCACATAAATACCTTAGAAAATGGACACATGATCACCCATTGGACAACATCATTGGAAACCCCTCTCGCCCAGTATCCACACGGAAACAACTTGCAACCGATGCCTAATGGTGCTTCTTCAACTCCGTACTCTCTAAGGTCGAACCAAAAGACATTAAAACTGCCATGAATGAAGACTGCTGGTTCAATGCCATGCAAAAAGAAATTCATGAGTTTGATCGACTTGATGTATGGGAATTAGTACCTGCTCTAGATTGTGCTATGATCATTGCTCTAAAATGGATCTTCAAAGTGAAACTTGATGAGCATGGTGATGTCTTAAAGAACAAGGCTCGATTGGTCGCAAAAGGATACCGTCAAGAGGAGGGTATTGACTTTGAAGAATCATTTGCTAGTTGCTCGTATTGAGGCAATCAGAATCTTCTTGGCTAATGCTGCTAGCAAGAACATGGTTGTTTATTAGATGGATGTGAAAACCGTCTTTCTTAATGGAATTCTGAAAGAGGTGGTTTACGTCAGCCAACCATAAGGTTTTGTGAATCCAAAGCATCCTACTCATTTCTATCGCTTGAAAAAGGCCCTTTACGGTTTGAAGCAAGCTCCTAGAGCATGGTATGATACGCTATCAAAGTTTCTTCTATCTTCTGGATTCAGCAAAGGAGCAGTTGATCCGACATTGTTCACCAGGAAGTCAGGAAAACATTTAATTCACGTTCAAATTTATGTTGATGATATTATTTTTGCCTCGACTGACCCCAATGAATGTGATCATTTTTCAAATGAAATGGGTTCCAAATTTAAATGTTAATAATGGGACAAATGTCATTTTTCTTGGGATTACAAATTTCACAAAGTACCAGAGGCATTTTTATAAATCAATCTAAATATGCAAATGAGATTTTAAAGAAATTTGGATTTGTATCATGTGACACTGTTGACACTCCCATGATTGAACGTACTAAGCTGGATGAGGATAACTCAGGGATCATGGTAGATCAAACGAAATATAAAAGTATGATTGGATCCCTGATGTACCTCACAGCTAGCAGACCAGATATCTTGTTCGCTGTGTGCATGTGTGCTAGATATCAGGCTAAGCCTACTAAAAAGCACCTTGAAGCGGTTAAACGGGTCTTTCGGTATCTCCAAGGAACCATCAATATGGGACTATGGTACCCGAAGGACACCGGTATGTCACTAACAGCCTATGCAGATGCTGATCATGCAGGATGTCAAGATACACGTCGAAGTACGTCAGGAGGTGCTCAGTTTTTGGGTGATAAGCTTGTGAGCTGGTCTTCAAAGAAGCAAATGAGTACTTCTATTTCCTCTACAGAGGCTGAATACATAGCCATGTCATCTTGTTGTGCTAAAATCCTTTGGATGAGATCCCAATTATCTGACTATGGCTTTGAATTCAACAAAATCCCTCTGTATTGTAATAATAAAAGTGCTATTGCTCTCTCATGCAACAACGTACAACACTCAAGAGCAAAGCACATTGACATCCGACATCATTTCATCAGGGAGCAAGTGGAAAACGGTGTGGTGGAACTCTATTTTGAGAAGTCAGAATACCAGTTAGCAGACATCTTCACCAAAGCTCTTCCGAGAGAACGTTTTGAGTTTATTCTTCCTCGACTTGGCTTGAAAAGCCTTCAACCAGAAACACTCAAACGTCTTTAGGAGGAAGACGAGGAGTAAAGGCCTTTCCTTCATATATATTTTGTATATATTTACTCAAAAAGCAAAATACAAAATTATAAACCCAACTAAAAGCAAATAGAAAAATATAAAACTTTCAAAAAATCCATAAAAATCTGAAAATCTAGAAAAATATCAAAAATATTGTCCTTTCTGTCTTTTCTTTCTTGATTCGATATATATCTACGGTCTTTGTGCTGTCAGTCAAAGAGTGACACGGGACTTTAGATGTTGTTCGAATGTTTAAAAAAAATCAAAAAATATTTTTGGGAGAAAGTAAAACAATGGTTTATTGTCATTTCAGGCAGTAACCCGCTCTTCAAAGAAAGAACAGAGCCATGCTTTGTCTCATGTTTCAAACCTAATGCTCTGAGTCTAAAAACAAATGTCTGCCATTAACAAGACAAATGTTTAATTTCAAATATTTTTCCTTCTAATGATTCCTCTGAAAATATTTGCAATCTTATGAAAACTCAATTGTTTTGAAAACACTTGGACTCTATTTTTGAAAATCAAAAGAACTTATCAAGTGTCAAAATCTCAATTCATCAATCAACGACTTTCGTCATTGATTGAGGGGGAGAATTAGTTTTCAATTAAATGAGTAAGGTCTACTCTAAATGTTTTACAAAATGTTACACAATTGGTTCCAGACCTTGGTTATTATTATGTTTTCAAAAGATAATTATGCATGTTTAATCAATGGAGTTTAAAGTCTCAAAATCCAATCCTTATCAGTTAAAACGCTTTCATAATCAAGTCACAATTCTCCTTAAATGCTTTCAAAATCAATTTAAATCTACAGAGATCACAAATCTCAAATGATTTGATAATTGTGATCGGGGGAGAAGTTGTGATTTAAATTGGATTTAAACTGATAATTCGATAAATGGTTTCATAAGTGTTTAGCATGTTTGCCTCCCCGCAAGTGACAAACGATTTCAAATTTTCCATGCACATGTTGAGGGGGAGCATCTATTTTAAACCTCAAATTATTGAAACGTGACTGAATTGTCTCTAAGTGCAGGTTCCCTCTAATATGTGCAAAACTCTTTCAAAATTCGAGGCACATATTGAGGGGGAGCAAACTTGTGAAAACCTCATCCTTCCTCAAAATGTTTTATCTACTCAAATTGATTGGGAAGTGATGATGATCATTTTAGAAAATGTTAATCAAAAGATTGGACCTTTCATTCTTAATCTAACGATTTCAAAGATCTCTTGCCTCCATGTGCTAAACAAATTCTGAATTTTTATGCATATGTTGAGGGGGAGCATTTCTAAAATATCAAAACAATTAAGATACAAAATGCTTTGATTCTATATCACAAGTATCTTGATTGATTTTCAAATGGTTTTCAATTGGTTTTAAGGCGGAAGAACTACACCATAAGACCAAACAACTCTACCTTATGCATGGTGATATAAGGATGATAAGGTTAGATTAAGGTCCCATGATCCGCCAGAACCAGAGGGATCTACCCAGGGACAATCCACTAGATAGTGTAGAAGTCCTTAGGTATGATGGAAAAAAAGGAGAAAAGTGAGATATGGGAAGAGTGCGGACTGAGATAGAGCTAGTACTGGAATAAACCCAACAAGGTTCTAGTAATGAAGCCTCGGTAAGCACTGAAGGGGTTGAAGAATGAAAAAGAATTTGATGTGAAAAGGGTGAAAAGAAATAGCCCTCCATTTATTCAACCTTAGGGCAGAAACCGGGTTCAATTCATATACTACTGGTGGTTACCAAGGTAACATCGGTATTGAAGACAAGACGTCATGGACCCAGTGACGCACTGCACTTCAACTTTCCAAACCACTCAAGTTCCTCTTAAAAGGGCTTGTTTCATTCTCACAGGGAACCGACATAATCTATCGACTTTCTCTTAGAGATTGCTGATATTGAAGTAGGAGACCCTCTCCCTAGTCTCCGGCATAGGAACCAAATATGCACAATTGAGTCTAGAGCCACGAGATCATCATATAAATCTCTTTAGGACACTTTCAATGAAGACTCTCTGTTTCACACAATGTGGAAAGAGAGATTATATCTTATGAGTCCTACGCATTATCCTTGTGGTATTGCCAGAACATCTAAGTGATATGCATACATATTCACGATGAAGATGGAAAGCCTTCTGGAGCCAACATCAAACAAGCTCCTGGTAGGTGGCATGTGAGATCTATCCAATAGATCAACCATGTGACAACTGGACAGAAACAATGGAGCGATTCAATCTTTTGAATCAATCCTGGTTCAGGTTATGGATTGACGGATACCTTTGAAAAACTGGTCGTTGTGCTTAAAAACTCTTTTCTTTAGCATATCGACTGTGTACTTATTTCTCAAAATAAAAGGTGTTTATGATTGATAATTGATTTTCATTAAAACCTTCGTTGTACTGCAAAAACAATTTCTATTGAGCAGTACACGATTGTTTTTCAAATCTCTTTTCATCAATCAGTGAACCTCATTTCGCTGATTCACTCACTCCGTGTTGTCTTCTTTGAGACGTTCCGGTTTGAGAACAGCTAGAGCAGCTGCGAAACCCTGTCAAGGAAATTCTTCGGAATTATACCTGATCACAGGCAGTACTTGTACTGATCAACGGGGAACCATGGGCCGTGTACCTCAATTCAACGAAAGTGATCAAAGACACTTTCGTACGCTTTATTGCTAACTGTTTTATGCAGGTACACCCCGACGTTTGCAGCTGATCAGAATGGAGCGGTCAATCCATAGCCGCATGCTCACACAACACATTCATATCTAAAGAAATCATGATTAGTGCATCAATGACTCTGATATTTTCACTCCATGCTTCTGCTACGCTGCTGCCAATATCATGAATCAACGAAAGCTTCCGCTACTCTGATAAGAAGATATCATGATCCAGAATGTGAGCATGTCGGTCCAAAAGTCACAACATCACATTAACCAACACCACAATGGATGAGTCAGAGATTTAATATGGCTGATGATTCTAAGCGGCTCAAAACTCAGTATCACGTGGATCAGTTAAAGACCTCCACTCAGATTATCCAAAACAGCAAAGAGAAGAATCAAGGTCTACGAGCTACAGAACAAAGAACATGAACAGAACAAGAACAATCTCAATGAAAATCTGTTTGTATCTATGTAATTTAATGTGTGTTTGAGGTGACCTCCCTTAGGGGGAGATTGTTAGGTTTTGGAAAATCCAGTAGTTAAAGTGTCGGTCACCTCAAGTATATGTAATCGTTAGAAAGCTCATAGTCGTAGTTATTAAATGTTAAGTAGTATTTAGTTTTGTAACACCGTGGAGGACGGACGGGTCTTTACCCACTGTATGCCTGATCCACAGCCGTCAGGTGGCGTTTTATGTAAGACTATAAATACTCTCTACCTCCCAAGGTAGAGAGTTGGAGCTCATAATAAGATTTTCTTTCTCTCACTAAAGTTCCTAAACCTCTAACTTTCTCTCTCTAAACTCATCTATATTATACGCCTACTTTGTTAGGTATGATGTGTATGTGAAATCTAATATGTTACAGGTATAATGAGACAATTATAAATATTAAAACATGGTCAGTAAAACCTGCATCACCTTTCTAGTCCCTGATATTGGTAAAAGGCCTCTCGATCAAATGAGGCACATCATGTTCACCTCTCTTGGCTAGGGTCAACCAATCTCCTCAAGGGTATATGTTCTAGAAGCCTCTAAGCACAGTTAATGATGGTTCATACCCATTAATTACTTTGCAATTACAAGTATGTGGTAAGCTTGGCTAAGCCAAGGGGTGAACCTAGCAATGTGTACTTTGTAATACTGTAGAAGCTCTAAAAATAGTGGATGCAAAGGTATCCTTAAATTGGAGGTGGTAAAAGCATGAGTGTATAGACCAACATATTCTTTAGGTGCATCATATATACCCTGACATTTACTAGGTAGCATTACATAAACTCTTTGGGATGGGAAGTCTGTGAGGAAGCTGAAGCTCTTCCATTGGCAAAGAAAGGGCAAGTTTGTTGTCTGAGTAGTAACTTTGTTTTGGCACCCATCACGGATATATGCAAGCACAAAATAAGAAACTTAATAGTGGAGATGGAATACGTACCTCTTTGTGGGGAATTGATCGGAAGCACAAGATGTTTGTAAAAATTTTGGCAAGTGGTTAAAAGTGATTTAGGGTTCACGTGTCACATGTTATCTACCCCTTAACTTTCAATACTCCCATACGCGTGTCAATAGAATCACCTAATACCCAGATTTCAAATGGATTTAAATTTGAAAAGAAGTTTGTATTTAACGAGAGAAAAGGGTGGTTTGGCTAAGTGTCCTTGCATTAAATGCACACGAAAGTACAAATCAACTTACACCTTCTGTACAGATTTGTGAAAGGGGTTTCGTGTGTATATTTTTGAGTCTAAGCAATATATCCTCATCGTACTATCACTTTCGACTGGGGGGCTTGATACGTACCTCCGATCAGGTCGCGGACTCCCTTTCGGACCTCAGGAGGAAATCTTCTGACGAAGGACTGAGTCAATCTCTAGTCATCGATGGCGTTAAAACCATCTCATTGACATGGTTACCAGTGGAAGTTGCCAATCGAAGGCTAAGGCCCTGGGGTCTGGCATTGGAAAACACTAAGACAAAGAAGAACTTGACTTGGTCCAACCTAATGCCCACTTTCTTTGTAGGCTCCCGCTAAGACAGAGGATGGGATGAAGCTAGCGGTTACCATAAACATGGGATGCCCCCATGATCTCCGAAACATGTGCAAACACTCTCCAAGTTATTTTTTCTACCTATAAATAGATTAGATGAGTCATTACTGATGGTATGTTCATTCAACAAAACATTTCACACACTTAACATTACCTACATTACTTAACACATACTTCCTCGCACGCCGGAGGTGGTTTGCAGGGTCCAACCCATGTGCAATGACTTAACGAAGTGTCTTCTATTTCTTATTGCAGATTGGCAACAAGTTTAGTGCAAGCACAACACCCTCATACCATTCGATCACCATTGAAGGCCTGGTCATACGATTTATTGTACAGTCAATAGGTTTAAGCAAAATTCTTTGAGTTCCAAAAGAGCTTTGCGACCAAAGTGTCATCTCAGTGTCGTGAAAATAGACTTTACCTTTCGTAAAATATTAATGTGGACCACAAGGTTTTCGAGCGCAAATAATCGATCACAAACAATTTAAAAATTTACCATAGGCTCACATTTCCCAAAATCACAATAGCATACTCCCTCCGTCCCTAAATAAATGTCCAGTATTGATTTTCAAAGTCTTCTTTTTTGAACTTTAACCTTAAATTATTATGTTTGTGTTATCCAATACTTGATGAAAATTATACTAATAAAAATACATTTAAAACTCAATCTATTTATATATTTTGCATCAAGTATTACATAACACAAACAAAATAATAAAAGGTCAAAGTTGAATAACAAAGACTTAAAAAGTCAATAGTGGACATTTATTTAGGGACGGAGGGAGTATCAAATAAGTATTATGCAGGCTAAGTCATAAACATTTAAGCAACCATCACGCCCTAATCAAATATATAAACCGACATGTTATACGTCATGGTAAGTTGGTGCATCCACAAATCCAAGTATAAACCCTAGCAAATTGGGCAACCAAAATCCATACGGGGTGGTCAACCACAATAGATCTATCCATAACATTCACGCTTCCCGTAGGAACTAACGATCTAATAGTGGGATACTCAACCTTAGCCTTGACTACGCAATAGTTCGCAAAACATTTTTAATCAAACATTTCATATAAATCATTCTCTTGGGTCCACTTAAAAGGATACTCAAAACAAATCACGCATTTCATCAAATCAAGTAACAATCGCTTATTCAAATCAATCTACATTTCATTTAGTAAAAACGAGCAGGTATTCTCCCCCAAAACAGTTTAAAAGCAAGTAAAAGTAGGGGCCATGAACTCACCTCAAATGAAGTAATGCAAGAATCCCAATTGGCATCAGTGAGCAAAGCACAACAATCTCACAAGAAAGGCACAACAATATCCAAGAAGTACAAGCACAACGGTACGACATCGGCACAACCTAATAGCAATTTGCTATCTTAGAATGCGACTAGCAAGCAAAGATATTTCTAAAGACAACGGTCTTAGTTTCGTGGAATACTAGTATCGTAATTTGTCAAAGTCCAAAATTATATCAAAATTTAGTTTTAACGTTTCGTGTGGTGGTAAGAAAAACATTGACTCGACATACAACTCACGCCAAAAGGTTAATATAGTTCCCAAGTGTGACTTGCACCAAGTGGAACTCACGCCAAAGCATAATATATATCCCAATATATTATGATGAATAGTCAAAAAGTATTGACCAAGACTCAAGTCGAGAAGACAATGACCTGAAAGATGTTAGGAATTAGAAATTCCCGGTATTAAAGAGTCGGTCACCTCAAGTATATGTAATCGTTAGAATGCTCGTAGTCATAGTTATATTTAGTTAAGTAGTATTTGTTAAGTAACACCGTGGAGGACGGACGGGTCTTTACCCACTGTATGCCTGATCCACAGCCGTTGGGTGGCGATTTATGTAAGACTATAAATACTCTCTACCTCCCAAGGTAGGGAGTTGGAGCTCATAATATATCTTTCACTTTCTCTCACTAAGTTCCCTAAACCTCTAACTTTCTATCTCTAGAATTCCACTTATACGCCCACTTGTGTTAATGGTTTGATGTGTTTGTGAAATCCAATATCCAACAATTGGTATCAAGAGCCATGGTTAGATCATATCTTACACATCTTTGGATTTCTAGTGGTTTTTAGGTGGTTTTTGGGTTTGAAAAAGTTTAGTGGTTTGTGCATCATTTGGTTGATTTCTTGTGTTAAAGCTTGGATTTTGTAGTACTTTTATGTTTAGAATCATCACAAGTGTTTAGGTTTTCATTTGGTAAGCTGAATCATCTGGTTGGTTGTTGTTTTGGATTGAAAAAAGTGTGTTTTGTGATTTTTCTTGCTAGCGAATTGACAACACAAAATAGACTTTTCTTCGTCGCGACTGCTTCACAATTTTCTAGGAGTACAGTTTTGGAGCTAACGACTTAGACCTAGCGATTAACAGTACAAGTAGTGGACTCTCCACTACGGTAGCGACTGGGGTAGCGACTTGGTCTGTAGCGAGTTGTCTTAGCGACTTGAAGTATTAGCGACTTGAGTAGCGAATTGCTGCCAAAATTTTGCTAGCGACTTGAAGGTTAGCGAGTACTACTTAGCACTACTTAGCGACTTGCATTTGTATAGCGACTTGGAACTGTAGCGAATGGGGGTGTAGCGAATCAGGTGTTAGCGACTTGGTGCATTATCTTCTAGCGACTTGGGTGATTGTTTACGGTTTTTTCTTGATTTAGTAAAATCCCGTGAAAGAATCTATTTCCCGGTTTAATCATAGAGTTATAAAATCCCGTATAATCTGTTAACATGTCTACCAACGTTCCTACATCATCCTCCACTGTGCCGAGGATGTTCAAGCAGCTGGGTTAGATACTCGTCCACCTATGCTTGACAGAACTGACTACGATTCTTGGGCTCAACGGATCAGATTGTACTGCCTTGGAAAGGAAAATGGTGTCAACATTCTCAAATCCATTGATGAAGGACCTTATCGAGTTGAGACGACTAGAGATGTACTTGACTGCTGAAGTGGAACTTCTGATTTACGGAATGGACAGACCAAAGATGTATGATGAGCTTGATGATAAGGAGGAAAAGAGATTCGATGCTGATATCAGGGCTTCTAACATTGTTCTTCAAGGTCTTCCTAAAGACATCTACAAACTGATCAATCACAACACCGAGGCAAAGGCAGTATGGTATAATGTCAAGATGCTTCTCTCAGGCTCAGAATTAACTATGGAAGACAAAGAATCACAACTCTATGACGAATTTGAACACTTCAAGATGAAACCAGATGAGAGTGTCTATGAGTACTATGTGAGATTTCATAAGTTGGTAAATGACATGAGGAACATCAGAATGACTATGCCTAACATTCAGCTGAACTCAAAGTATGTGAACAACATGAATCCCGAATGGCACAAGTTTGTCACCTTTGTGAAGCTCACTAAAGGATTGAAGAATACAAACTATGAGCAACTCTATGCCTTCCTCCTTCAGAATGAGAGACATGCTATGTTTGAAAAAATTGGTTCTTAATCAATCAAAACCAAACCAGGGAGAGACAAGCTCGTCTAATGACTCAACTGCCTTCTATTCAAAACATCGGAAATCACAACAAAGCCTCACAAGTTATACCCATGGGAAATGGTAATCACAAACTAATTCCTGATCCCATGTTCAAACAAGTTGATGCTGATGCACACGTGGGTAATTTCATTAATCAACTAGCTCTTCTGATCAGTCACAACATGAATTCTCTCCCAAAACCAATAAACAACCTCAAGAACAGCATCTAACCCACACAATCAAGTAGTTAAGGATGGAGGATCGTGGTGGTGCAACCAGTTCAGGAAAGACAGTATGATCAGGGAAGATGTGGAGCTGGTAGAAGTTATGTTGTTATCGAATCGAGGAAGGAATGGTAATCAAGGTCAAGCTAAGCTGATCAAATGTTATAATGGTGGTGGTGAGGGACACATTGCAAGGAACTGCACATCTCCAAAGCGTCCACTAATGCTGACTTACTTAGAGATAAGATGAGCTTGTGCAAGCTAGGATAATGGTGCTACTTGGATGAAGAGGAATTGTTTGTTTCGGTGAGGCAATGCCAAGACTTATGATGCAGATGTGGATGAGCAGCCTATTCAGGAGATAGTTCACAATCATCAGAATGCCTTTCAAGTCACTGATTGTGATGCATACGATTCTGATGTGGATGATGGACCTACGGCACACACAATTTTTATGGCTAGCTTTTCTCCAATGGTTTCTCCCAAGGTCTCCTCAACACAGGCTGGCTGGCCATCCCAAAGACAAACCATCTCAGAGGTACTAATACTATACGATGATGCTGATGTGCATAAGATGCATGACAAAGTACTATCAACTGAAACTTTGGTATCAAATAGTGAAAATATGGGTAATATCAATGTTGTCCCATATGATCAATATGTGAAACAAAGTGAAAGTGAAGTTGTACCAAGTGATGCATCTCCCGCAGTCAACAATGACTATATTTTGATGAATACACTGCCTGTGCCCATGATGATTCTGTAATATCTGAATTAAATGCCTATAAAGAACGTGTTGCTATTTATGAACAACGTGCTAAATTGAGTTGACCACTCGGTGCAGGAAAATGGATGAACAAGTGCGTACAAATTATTAGAAAAGTAATTTTCGAGAAGAAGTATTAAAACAAGAGTTAAATTCCTTGCAAGGAAAAACTTCTAAAACTGCTAAGTAAAAACAAGAACTTCAAGAAAATGTGAAAATGCTTAAGCAAGAATTTAATGCAAAGGAATCAAAACTCTTGAAAGATTTTTCTAATCTGAAAACTTTGAAAAACAAACTTGAAAACAAGTTGTACATTACAAGGAACACCATCAGACTGATAACTATGATCATAAAGCATAGGGTCCTAAGCGATAAGCATAGCATTCCAATTGTGAGGAACACCAATCCAGAGGTCATTATAAGGGCTAGAAATGCTCATAAGGTTCTTTATGATGGCAATGAAATCCTAAAACTAGACAGGAAACCTAGTTGCGTGAGTGCACTGGGAAAGATAAGAAATCAGATGAAGTCACTAGGGAAAAGATGAACAAGAAATTAGATGATCCTAAATGTAGAGAAGAAAATAAAGATCACACCCCATGATTACAAGAAGGAAAACATGATTTCCTTGAACATGTTTAAACCTCAGACATTGTTGACTCCCGAACAAGTTTTCTGGAAAATGGATTAGATAAGCGGAAAGCTGAAAATATTGTTGAAACAAACCCTCCTCTTTGGAAAATCCTAGAGCGACTGTGTATCCTCCTAATACACCAATGCATCTTGTTCCAAGAACAATAGCCACTAAAAGCAAGACCTTAATTAGCCAATATGTTATACTTCAACTATGTGTTGATTTTGAGAAAACTTGCAGAAAAGGATCACACCCATGTATTACGGAAGGAGAAGAGGGTTTGAGCAAATGAAAGAATTTTATTTAATTGAGGTCATGCCTTTCTTTAAACTTCTAAAAGATCACTTTGAGAGTCTTAAAAAAGGGATAGAAACTGATATTAAGGGAATGGAAAAGGAATTTGATGCAATGATAGTTGAAGTTAGTGACTATGAGCGAGCACTAAAATACAATGAGATTGAGAGGAAGAACTTGCATACACTAAATGAGAACCTGATCTCTGAATGTATTACTCAGGATGTGTTTTTCATGCTACAATTGTTCCATAATGCTTCCAAATTTCATGAATTATCGGTTGCACTGAAAGTTTCCCATGATCGTGTCATTGAGCTTGAAAAAACTAATTCTGAACTAAACGAGAAAATTGAACTGGATGATCAGAACAATTTGGTTAAACATTTTTCTAAACTGGAAGTTGAGCATTTTAATTTACAACTAAAATATCAACATCTTAAAGAAAATGTCAAAACTTCAAAAATCAAGACATCCTCAGATGCTCCAGAGTTTGATGCCGTTTTTCAATTAACAAACGTGATGAAACAGATCAAGCTCAGTGCAACACGGATCAGAAAGTTGAAAGCCCAAATCTCTCAATAAAGGGTCAAACGAAACAATATGACAGGCTCCAAATGCCTCCTCCTTTAGATTCTCAGGAAAAATCTCAAACTTTTCTTCTTCAAAACTTAGTTGATGCCTACAAAAGGAAAACAAGAGTTTTCTAGAAGAAAATAAAAAGTTAAACGACATTTTAAAGAGTTATATGATTCAATAAAAGTCACCGTGACCAAAACAACGAAAAAATAACGTCTTTACAAAAGGAAATGAGAATCTGAGAAGTCAGGGAAATGGGAAACTGCCACTTGTTTTCAATAAGAATGTTGTCTCAAAATTACCCTTAGACTGCAAATACACTGTGACAGTTAAATATATTCCTCCTCATCTTAGGAATAATGAACATGCTTTTCATGAATACTCTGCTCACCTTAAGGATAGTCTAGAATGTCTTCGTGAGATTGTCGAAGAGGATTTCATTAACAAACCTCTTGATAGTGAAATTAGGTTTGCTTGCCTCCAGGCCAAACGATCTCAAGAGTTGCTAGAATGTGTAATTGCAACATGTCCCAAATCCTTAACCTTAGGTGCAAAAGGCAAAGCTGTGATGCTGTTCTATGCCTAGTCCAAGCAGGAAATCCCATTCTATGCCCAGTCTTAAGAAAGAAAACACTAATGTGCCTTCAAGTAGTTCAGATTCCAGATATGTTAGTGCTAAGAAAGTGAACGTTAGTGTGCCTACAAAAAGCTCAAATCACAGTCTTAAGAAAGTATACACTAATGTGCCTTCTAGTACTCAGATCCTGGTAACATCAAGTTCAGGAATGCAAAAACTAGATCAACCAACTAATGTTCCCTTCCTCTACAGGAGTAATCAGGACATTTAAAGCAAGAAGGTCAAAGTCTCAAGACAATACAAGGAATGATAGGACCTTGCAAGCTAAGAATGTGCATTGGAAGAGAGTAGAAGACCAATCTAGGAACTTAAGCTTGAGTGAATAAAAACGATCGTGTTCTTCTAGTATTAGCCTAGGCGTATCTAATAATTCGAATTCTGATACTATTTGCAAACCATGTAATGATGTCTGCTTGATTTCTGTTGCTAATCATGAATGTGGTGTGAATGTTTTGTCTAATGCTATCAAATGCCCAGTAAAAATTGTTAATGCTAATAATCGTGCAAATAAGGCAAAAAGGCAAAAACAAAAAGATTGTTAGAAAACAGGGGAAACACAAGGAAGAAAGAACTTTATAAAGATAGGGTATTATTGGATACCTTGGCCATAAGATAATCAGTTGTTACTCAAACTACTAAGATTATGCCCACTAGAAAATGGATGCATACTGGTAGAACTATTCCCTTAAGAAGTGAACATACTTTGAATAGGTCAAATACAGACACCAGCATGCAGATATTCCCAATGATTCCATTGCTTCTACTTCTGATATGATGTTTCTGTTTCTGAATGGGGTGTTCAATTACTGTACTAACAAGTGGAACCCATTCTGCATGGGGATCACAATTATCCAGTTATCCATATTGTGTGTTCAACTGCAGATCGTTCAAATCTTTCTGTGGTACCTGGACTCAGGTGTTCCAAGCATATGACTGGAGACCGGTACGGTCATGAACTTCGTGAGCAAATTCATCGGGCAGGAGATTCGGTAATGATATTTCGGTGCAATTAAGGTTATGGTGATTATGTTGTGGTGATAGTGTTATCTCTAGGTATATATGTGAGAGGTCTGGTCATAATCTGTTCTTGTCGGTCAATTCTGTGACTCTGATCTAGAAGTAGCCTCAGAAAAA
>OU343223.1:133558992-133618264 GCA_910596185.1 Chrysanthemum makinoi | reverse complement strand
TATTTTATCTTCTAATTTACCTCTATTGTCAACTGGAAATTCTTTAGCAAACTCCGGATTTTGAATCATGCTATTCCCCTATCTCCGAAATCCAACTCGTATCGCTTTGTATGTAATTTTAGAGGATAATGTTCATCTTTTCCAAAAAAGAACTAAAATCTAATGTTTATATACATTTGAACTTACATTGTTGGAGTGTGGAACCTTGTCATCTAGAAGCCCAATAGCGTCAATGATCAAAGCATCAACCTACAACAACCATATATGAATTATAAGTAGCTGAGCCCATGGTCATATTAATATAGCATACCTGGTAAATATCGAATGAGCCAAATGGGCAACCAAGGCAAACTTGTTGAAAGGCACCAAAAGTGTTTTTTAAATGTTTAGGTTGCGTTTAGTTGAGGGAAAATACCCTTGTTTTCTACAAAATGTTTTGTGGAAAACAAGGAAAACAGAGATCGCGTTCAAATCAACATTTTCCAACAAAATGTTTTGCAAAACACAAATCAACTATTTCTTAACTTAACTAGGAAAATTACAAAACAAATTTTAGTTGTTTTCCTTGTTTTCCTTTGTAACCCACAACCCTCCCTCACTTTCTTCAAAATAGAAAATAGAAACATCAACTAAACGCGTTTTTTATATTTTCAAGTGTTTTGTGGAGATAAATTCTCCTTCCAAATTTTTACAAAACTAGAGATAGAAAACAAGAGAATTTGTTCTCCAACTAAACGCACCCTTATAATCTCTAAAGGCATGCAATTTTAAAAAAAGATTGTTGTAAGATCAATATATTTTCTACAATCATATGTAACACATTTTTTAGTTTCAAACGTCAAGAAAATACGAACAGTGAGCCAACCCGTTGTGACCCGTTTAACCCATCTGTCCCACCCAATTTTCCTACTAACTTCAGTCGCTTATGAAAAATTATTGAACTTCTGGAAATACAAACCTTCATTAGAGACCTGCAATATGATTCTTGCAGCAACATCATTGTTCACAACGCCATCCTTTTTTAGCTTACCTCTGACTGTAGCTACCTTAGAAAGAAATTCTTCAACGTAACCAAATGCAAGGATCTTGTATAATGTCACCAACATTTCTGCAGGGCATAACCTTGAGAATTTCCTTCATTGCAATATATATAAAAAACATTAAGTGACAGCCAAAAATAAGTCGCATACTAAAGCGTTTGTGCTACACTGTTGCTACCATCACTCTTGCCTTTTTAGACCCATCTAAACTTGCACTTAAGATACAATGATATTATTGAAGGGTTGTTATGTTTGTATTTAAGCACGACTATACGTATACATGGCATATATTGTCGACATGATAATTTCACTAAAAGGACTATTCTGAATTAAACTGCACTTAAGATGAATTGAATTTGTCGACGTAGTAAAAAAACAAGATGATTTAGGATGCTTATTCAGTAAAAGCATACTTTTGATAAATTTTGTATGTTTCCATTTAACCTATCTTTTACTAGCTTGACTCGTTGAAGATATAACGTAACCATCTAATAAAAGGATCGAAACATCCACTAGACAGTATACCATAAGAGTTAACTATAAATTCAGAATATTAAGTTCCATAGAATCTAGAAGAAATGTATCGTGACACACCTTTGCTTCTTTGGTGGTTGCAGCCTTTGCATAAGATAGTTTATATGCAGCAGGTTTCTTCTGAACGTTAGGAGGATTAATAGGCTCCACAACACCCGAGAATACTTTCACTCTTGTCTTGAATATCAACAATAATACTTCATTTGTACAGCTAAAATACTAATAATCTGGTCCAAAACAAATTATATAAATAAGATCCATACAAAACCGTGTGGTTTGCTGTCCACTTTTAACAAGCCAATATACTTGACAATTCTTTAATGTCACAAAGTTATCAAGTTACTTTGCTTTCCAATCAACCTGTGAAATGAGTTAGCACAGGTCCAGGAACAGAAAATTAAGTATCATATGATTACTAAATAAAAGTATATGAGAGAAGGATACACCCACAAACAACTACAAATTCTTTTTGTGAGAGCAACCATTGAGCATCATGTACATACCCTTCTTTGCCTGCAATAACTTTGATCAGCTCTCAAACACTTATGAAAGCATGCTATCTACTTAACAAATCACGTAACTTCTGAAGTCTTTTTTTCTGCAACAATGACGAGAATCTACATCTTTTTTCTGCAACATTCACAAAATGCTAAACTTCGTCTAAACCATAACCCGCAAAATAAATGGTTACACACGATAAACTAACTCCAGTTTATCTTTCATGAACGAGAATCTACATCTTTTTATGTAATAGCATTTACCTGCTCGTGCACATCATCACTTGGGAGATGCAAGAAGCTTGACAAAAATTGGGACCGCCCCATGATCAATTACGACCTTTGTGTTTTCAGAAGTTCCAGAAGCAATGTTCGTGAGTGCCCAAGCAGCTTCAAACTGTAAATGTTATGAGCTCAAAGATAAGCTTAAAAACAAACAAACGAAAGATAAACAATCATCATGCAGCATTAATGCCAATGCTTTGATATATTTTACCTTGAGCTGAGTGAAATCCTCTCTCGTCAAGAACTCGAAGAATCGAGGTACCACACCAGATTGAATGACTTCCTCAATTGGTGGACTCCGTTATGTGAAACAAAGTTCAATCAGATTCACATGTAATGATCAACAAATATTACTATTTACAGCTGAATACAACTAGAATAACAAAATGTGTACCTATTGAAAGCAATTTTACGAAACTGAGTAGTTGCCTCTGGCTTCATAGTGTTGCCATTTGAATATACTCCAACAACCATAAAAAGGAAGGCTTTCTAACTGCAATGGCATCAATTCACCAGTTCAGATGACAACAACATGAGAAACAAAATGTATCTATAGGCCAATCAACTGATTCATGACAAATTAATATTCATAGCACAAAGTAGGCATTGGTCCAAGTATTCCAAACAGCAATTAGGCAAAGTCAAAGGAAAATTGGACAATAGAATTCATAGTACATACTAGTATGAATGATATATAACATTTACTGATCCAACCAACAAATTAAGTGAAACTGTTTTCAACTTTATGTACATTTAACTCATTGTCAGTGTTTATCTTTACAACCGTCAGTTAATTAAAGAAAAACTAGAAATACTGATGACTTAAATTTCTAGATTTAGCACCGAAGTTAAACATGAGTGCACACGCTACAAGTCAAAAAAGTTTGACTAAAAAGGTGAATATAGGCCTTAAAATCAATTCAGGGTCTGATGCATACTATCTATTCAATGGTAATAAGTGTATGTTAACCCAAAAAAAAAACTATTAACAAATAAAATACAAGGTTGCTAATTACCAAGTAGAACCATTGACGATAATTATACGAAAGCTATCGCATATCAATCACTCTTATTATGTTGAATCATTAGAGCTTTAACAATTAACTATGTATCTTTACAAATACACTAATGAATCTTGAATTGAACTAGTTCATACGAATGAAATTTGAAGACCCTAAATTTAGTCACTTAACCACAATATTCATGTAATGAAAGGGGAACAAAATATATCAATCAACTCCTTTCATTTTAACAGGGGATATAAAGAAATTAAACCGAGGATAAAAAGCCACGAGTATAAAGAAACAAATTAAACGAAATGCTTGATATAAAACTACCTCATAATTTAATGTAAAATCTGAATGCAAGTTAGACCACAATTCAATTACTTAAGACCTGAACATGTGAATTAACAAAGTAAGGGTTAAAAAAAGCAATTACCAGTCATTGCCGACAAAAAATTAGTAACATATAAATAAAGTTTAACGGATTACATGACACCTGATGACAAAGATTACTGAAACCACAGAATTGCAAAAGTTTATTAAATGCATCCGTCCGAGCAACACAACAAAACTAAAAGGAAATAGATATACTTGTTGTGAATCGTTTGGGTCACATATACGAGATTTTGGAACGCTTAGCAGGGTTTTGATTTGGTTGAAGTCGATATGCTAGGGAGGGCAATGTGAAACTGGAAGTGGTGGAGTTTCATTTGTGAAATTATGGTGGGATGTTGAAAAACTTGAATTTTCATTGAGAAAATGTGGCGGTCGAAGTTTTGGAGGAAAATGCGGCGCTAGAAATTTCATTTTGGAGGACAATAGTCACCTCCCACCCATTTATTTTTTATTGAAACTTGTTATTTTATCCATCAAAGAGTTATACATTGGAGTATTTAAAATATGATTAAATGTTTGTACATTTGTGTTTGTAAATCAAAAATTTATATTCTCAAATCACCTTTTATAATAAAAAGTTAAAATATGCATAATTAAAATAATAAATAATGTTTGATAAAAAGTTAAAATATCAAGCGGCTGTGTTTCGAGCTTGAGCGACCGATCAAGTCGAGCATTTTTCAAGCTCAAGCCCTAACACGAGCCTAATAAACCAACTCGAAACACATACGAGCCGAACTAAAGGTATGAAAGAAGTAAATAGCAATCAGTAATGTTGGACTAAAAAAGGAGTCTTGAGATTGGTTCTTATTATAATAAAAAACAGTTTTGATAATACAAACACTGAGAAACGGGTTTTCTCATTAAAACCGATGTCTTTAACTATGTACACAAACCGGTTTCTTCAACACAAACGGTTTCTTTGTAATTTATGTTTTAAAGAGTGGTCATTTTCTCAAAACCAGTCTTATGTTGCCTATGTCCGCTAATTTCTGACCATATAGACTGGTTATTTTATAACTGGTCTCTATTAAGGGGTGTTTATAGCTTTTTTTGTAGTAGTGTTAGCCTCTGAGAGGTGGGTTTCAGTTGGTCGCGACTGATAACGGGAGCAAAGATAAACGGCAAAAACAATATCAGGTCTGGCGGTCATTAGATACATGAGAGACCCAATGATACTACGGTATTTGGTAGGGTCAACCAATTTCCCATGCAAATCAGCGTCCGGCTTCTTGGTATGTGACATAGGTGTGGCATAAGTATCACAAGTATTCATTCGAATTTGTTCGAATTTCAAGGGCATATTTGGACTGACTCAAGAAAATACCACGGGGTGATTGATGAACTTGCAGTCCTAGAAAGAACGTAAGTTCACCCATCATGGACATTTCAAAATGTTTCTTCATTAATTTTGCAAAAGCGATTGAATACTTTTTATGAGTTGACCCAAAAATGATGTCATCCACATAAATTTGAACAATTAAAATATGTTCCCCGTGATATTGTATGAAAAGAGTTGGGTCGACCGAACCGTTGATGAAATTATTGGCAATGAGGAAAGATGATAGCTTATCATACCATGCCCGAGGAGCTTGTTTGAGACCATACAGAGCTTTGTTTATTTTGTAGACATGGTTGGGCGCTGGGTCAACGAATCCTTCACGGGTGGTGACATAAACTGTTTCTTTTAGTTGACCATTCAGAAAAGTAGTTTTGACGTCCATGATCGGTGCAAAACCGTCAAGTTTTCTCACGCAAGCTAACCACTTGTGAATGGTTAACTGTAAGGAACTTAAAACAGCTCACACACCAATTGCAATTTAGATCAGGAGAATACTGATGGATTCCCGGTCGTTAAGTCCCACGGAGGATGGCGGTGTTTAACACAATCGATTGTCGTAACCACTAAGGATAGTGATCGGTAGGGATTTTGATTTGTTTATAAACTGACAGAAGATTAAAGGAGATTAAAAGTTAAACTATCTTAAATAAACGCTATCACTAATTTTATCTGATGTTTTTGATTTTTCGATTTTAAAACTTAAATTAAAACTACTAATACAAATAAAAGCGTGAAACTTACACAATATTAACCCTAAAAATATGAAAATGATATTTTACAAACCTAATGATATAAGAAAATTTTAAGAAAAAGAAAATTATTTTTACAACTAATTATTTAATTATTATTAATTAAAAACTAATTTCAACTATTAAATAATTACCTAAAATACAAGAAATTAGGAAACAAAGCTAGAAAAATAAAATTATGACTTGGAAAAATCTAAAATAACAAAAAGGAATTTTCAAAACTATTTTTATATTTTTTCGATTATTTTTCTATTTTTATGGATTTTAAACTATTAAAACTAATTAAATTACTAAAAATTACAAAATAAACTATGAAAAATCTGGAAAATTACTTTTTTTTACTTTTTATATTTATCTAAACTTAATAAAAATGAAAAATTATTTTTTTTGGACTTTTTCTGAATTATTTGTATTAAAAGCTATTTAAATAATCCTAAAAACTGTTTTTTAATTAAGAAAAGTAAGCTGTTATGGAAAAATGTGAAAATTTCAAGAAAACTCTAAAATTATACTAGGAATCTAGGAAAAATAGAAAAACATGGTGTTGTGTGGAAGATTATGGAACTGCTTATGAAATGAGCTTATGAATAAGCACTTTAATAAGCCAAGTGAACAACAAACACCACCTTTGGAACAGCTACAATATGCTAAAGTTACTCTAATTGAACTAAAACAACAAGCTAACCACAGAATCACAATGAACACAGATTTGATGTCTATGAGTTTTAAAAGCTAAAACAGTTTTTACCACCCAACTACCAGCTTAAAAATAAGCTACTAAATAAGCTGAGAAACCTAAAACCAGATATTGCAGTTCTAGTTGACCTAGCAAAGACCTTATAAACCAATTTTCAGACCTTAACAAGCTCTTATGAGCCCTGTGCCAATCCTGCTGCAGAAAACTCGGTTAAAGGAACCACGTGGCGGGGGCACTTATGATCTAAAAGTGAAGCAGTTTTGAAACCTTTAAATAAATTGTAAAATTTCACAAAAATGCTAATAAGTAAACAGACCAGTGAAGTTTTTAGAATGCCAAGTTTCACTTGATAAGTCCAAAAAAATAAGCTCATGAAAATTCCTTGTAGTTGGCTCAAAAGCAGTTTTGCAACTTTTGACTTTTGAAGAAACATGGACAGTTGACTATTATGAACTTTGGATCCAATTTTATCAACGATGATGATGATGTTATATGATGGAACAAGTATAATGCAAGCAATGTTAATGATTTCTAAACATAAATTAAGCTTTGCAAATCCAAAAATCCAATAGAGAAACAGTTAAGACAGATTTCAATGATGTTTGACTTTTGAACTAGCAGGCACCAACTATTGACTGAAATGTGCTCAAATGAGCTTAAGAAACATGAACTAACAATAAGTATCCTTGAACAAGCCTTAAGGGGATATGACAGCTTAATCCAAACACACTTTGAAACTGTTTTACTACTTTTAACCTGGCTAAACACTTATCTAGTAGATGTTATCACTTTTTCTTGTTACTATTATCCTAATTACTACTAGTGGACATGTTTAAATGGTTTAATGATCACTATTACAAGCACAAATACAAACGCAACAAAAAATGAAAAAATGAGAGTAAAGGCTCACAAAGGTCAATTTGGTTTTGTGGCTTAAACCAAACCATACATTACCATTCTAATCCATTTCCAACCCAAACCAACTCTGCAACACATTCCATTTCCAACGGCTTGAACCCAATTTGCTTCTTAAGTTGACTTTTGTTGACCTTCAATGGAATTTGATTGAACTGATTCCCCAAGCTTACAAAAAGCTATATAGAGCTTAAATAAGTTGATTTGAACTTAAATAAAGCCTATTGAAGCTTTGAACACAAGAGTTTAAGTTTGAAATTTCAAACAGTGTACATGAGAATTGAAACTGAAATGAACTTTTGATTTTTAGTTCAAAGAATTATATTTACTAATTAACTTAGTTCCCATATCATAAAGCTTGAAAATACAAAATGAAAAGCTAATAAAAACATTTTAAGATAAATCGACATACAAAATTTTAAAATCTAACTACTTGTCTTCTATCTTTCTCTCCTCTTTTGCTCCAAAATTGCTCCACGTGGCCTCTTGATCAAATCCGCCTCTCATTTTGGCCAATGGGAGTTTTGAGTGAGGTGCCCGTTTTATCATTTTGGCGGGAAACAGGATTTGTCTTGTTGCTCTGTGAAATAGCTAGTAGGGGGCGGGGCATTAATTGTGGGGGGTTGAGTGGGAAGGTAATGATGATGGAGGTGGAAAAGGTGAAGTGATGGGAGGAGGTGGGTGTTGCGGGCAATGGTGGAGAAGAAGCGAGGAGGTGGCGGGAAAGGGAGGGGTACTTGTTTGTTTGATTTGGGGTTCAAAATAGAAAAGACAGGGGGGTCAAATGGGTATAATGGCAGGGTTCAATTCTATTTTGATAAGTCTAGCTTTAATATTGACAAGGACTTATTTGTACTTTCTGAATTCTTGAAGGACCAAACAGCCATTTTTCCAAAGTTACCATAAGGACTGAATTTGACAAACTTTAATAGTGCAAGGACTATTTTTGACATTTTTGATTTTTTCAAGGACTATTTTTGCCAAATTCCAAAGTTCAGGGACTAAAGTTGTAATTTTGTAAATTTGAATCTCAAGGACCAATTTTGACAACTTAGGAATCCCTAGGGACTTAAAATGATATTTTTCTTTATTTAAATTTACCGTGGACTGTTTTGACAACTTTTCAAACTTGGGGACTAAAACTGCCAATTATGCAAACTTGATACGTTTTCACAGTTTTGATATTTTTGCATTTAAAACACATAAAACACTTATTTGTGATATTTTTATCATTTTGATGCATTCTTGAGTGTTTTCAGATGTTTTTGCTGATCTAAACGGTATAAAAATGATGAGTATTTAGACACTCATCAATCCCCCACACTAAGATATTGCTAGTCCCTAGCAATGTTTTTAGAAAAATTAATGGATTTTGTCTCTTTACTAAAAGCCATTACTTCTGGAGTAGCCAAATGTTTCAGTTCAAGCAAGAACCATGGTACACCGATAACCATGTGATTTTTGAGCAAACCACCGGTATATGATTTGATGTGTCTTTACGGCCAGTACCATACGGACTAGCCAACTCTTAGATAAATTATCAATATTATCTTTGGTGAGTCGATTACCAATTATGGTTTTTCCATTGCCTTTACCACAAGCCATAACCTTGCGGGCTAGCCAACTCTTCACTAATTAAGGATATGGTGAGTTGAATACCATACAATTTTGGGCAAATTGCAAGCCGTCCAAGGATTTGAAATATCTTTACCAATAGCCGTTTGCTCTGGATTAGCCAATCCTTTTGTTTATTAGACAAGGCGGACTGATAACCATAAGATGAGTAAGTGCAAAACACTTACTCCAAAAAAAAAAAAAAAATTGGCCAAAAATGGGGAATTAGGATAAATATGATAAAATTAGAATTTCCACACTTAGAAATGAATATTGCCCTCAATATTCAAAGTATGCCGGTTATGCGAAACATAGAAACGTAAAGGGAAATACTAAGGCCATTATTTAGCAAGGATTTTTTTTTTAATAAACTTGCATATATACACAACATGTGGGGCAACCCCCCCACACTAGGGTGGTACACACGGGTGAAAACCCATGTAACATGCTTTATTTTTTATTCCCGAATTGGCTAGCTTGACTCGATCCCCGCATTCATTGGTTCATGGGGAAAGTTTGTAGATCTGGGACAATCCGCGGGAATGTCCTCTCCAAAGTAATGCTTCAACCGATGACCATTCACTTTAAAATTAGGACCATCGGGTTGAGATAACTCAATGGTGCCATAAGGATAAACCTTAGCGATGGTAAATGGACCGGACCAGTAGGGACTTAAGCTTTCGAGAGAAAATCTTCAATCTTGAATTGAAAAGAAGGACTCGATCACCGACGTTGAAAAAGCGGTTCTTGATTTTGGAGTCATGAATCTTCTTTGTCTTTTGTTTGTAGATCAAAGAGTTCTGTATGCTTGATCACGGAGTTCATTTAATTCATTCATTTGAACTTTCCGGTGATCACCGGTACATCTCGAATATCGAAGTTGGCATGCTTCAAGGCCCAATATGCCTTGTGCTCAAGCTCAACCGGCAGATGACCGCCTTCCGTACACAAGCTTGTATGGAGTACACCCGATGGGTGTTTTATAAGTCGTCCGGAAGGCCCGAGTCGTCATCTAGCTTATCGACCAAGAGCACGGTTTTCGCCAACCGTCCTCTCGAATTCTTTTATCCCTCGGTTGGAAACTTCCACTTGCCCACTTGTTTGGGGTGGTGCAGCGATAGAGAGGCGGTGAGTTACACCATATACGCATGACTCTTTCAAACCGGTCATTGCGAGAAATGCGTACCACGATCACTGATTATGGCTCGTGGAGTTCCAAACCTAGCAAAGAGAGATTTCAAAAATTTCACAACAACTCGGGCATCGTTGGTAGGCAAAGCCTTAGCTTCAACCCATTTTGACAAGTAGTCAACGGCCACGAGTATGTACTTATTACCGCGAGAAGAAGGAAATGGCCCCATAAAGTCAATGCCCCAGATGTCAAAAATCTCACACACTTGAATGGCGTTTTGTGGCATTTCATTCCTTTGTGAGATATTCCCGTGGCGTTGACAAGCGTCACAGGCTTTGACAAATTCGTGAGCATCCTTGTAAATTGTGGGCCAATAGAATCCGGAATCAAACACCTTCTTGGCGGTGTAGTTGGGGCTATGATGTCCCCAGTAGGTCCGAATGGCAAGCTTTGAGAATGTCAATAGCTTCACGACCATACACACATCGCGATGACTTGATCCGCGCAAATTTTGAACAAGTAGGGGTCGAATCCCAGTAATGTTTCACATCTTTAAAGAATTTGTTTTTTTGTTGGGACGACATCCCTTTCACTATGAAGTTACCCGCATGGTAATTTGCGAAGTCAGCAAACCATGGGGTAGTAGAGTCTCCACGAAAAGAAACGCATTGAGTGTCTCGAGAGGAAATGTTTCATTTATTTCCTTTTTCTTGAACACATCTTGGTGAGGGTTCTCTAATCGGGACAGTGATGATGGCAAGGTTCTCGGCTCCTTTTTATGCGTATAATGATATCAAATTCTTGGAGGAGGAGAAAGCGGAGCAATCTCGGCTTTGCATCTTGTTTTGCAAAGAGATATTTGAGAGCCAAGTGATCCGTATACACCACGCATTTGGTCAATATAAGGTATGGCGAAACTTTTCAACGCATACACCACAGCTAATAGTTCTTTTTCGTAGTGGTGTAATGGGTTCGAGCTTCATCATAGTTTTACTTGCGTAGTGGATAAATTTTGAAAATGCTTTGTTTTCGCGTTGCCCCAAGGCGCACCGATAGCAAAATCACTTGCATCGCACATGAGCTCAAAGGGTAAATCCCAGTGGAACGCTAGAATGGGTGCTTCCGTAAGCTTTTCTTTAGTGTTTCAAAAGCTGGCACTTTCGGGAGAGAAGATAAAAGGAGCTTCTTTCAAGAAGATGGGTCATAGGCGGCGATTTTAGAAAAATCTGTATGAATCTCGATAAAACCGGGCGTGACCAAGGAAACTCCTAATACCTTTGACGGTAGTAGGATGAGGTAGTTTAGCAATAACATCGACTTTTGCTCTATCTACCTCAATCCCGTTTTTGAAATCTTATGGCCAAGGACTATGCCTTCTTTGACCATAAAGTGACTCTTCTCCCAATTTAGACATAGATTGGTGTCTTCACACCTTTTTAGCATTTTGTCTAAATGGGAGAGACAAGTCTGAAATGAGTCCCCAATGACCGAGAAGTCATCCATAAACACCTCCATTGTTTCCCCGATCATTGGAATATGGCCATCATACATCGTTGAAACGTGCGGGAGCATTACATAAGCCAAAAGGCATACGTTTGTAGGCAAAAGTTCCGTATGGGCCGGTGAATGTGGTCTTCTCTTGATCCTGTGGATCAATGGGGATCTGAAAGTAACCCGAGAAACCATCAAGGAAACAATAGTACTCGTTTCCTGCTAATCTCTCAAGCATCTGGTCCATGAAGGGTAGAGGAAAATGGTCTTTACGGGTGGCGTCATTCAATTTGCGATAGTCAATACACCGCGCCATCCGTAACCAGCCGATTTGGAATTAACTCGTTTTCTTCATTCGTGACAACAGTTATGCCACCCTTTTTGGAACACGTGAATTGGGCTAACCAAGGACTATCGAGATTGGGTAAATCAATCCGCATCAAGAAGTTTGATAACCTCTGTTTGATAACATCATGGATTTTGGATTCACCCTTCTCGATGTTGAGCTGCTTTGAAGTCATCCTCCATTAAGATTTTGTGAGTACAAACTCGTGGTTGATACCCTTAATGTCGGAGAGTTTCCAAGCAATTGCTTGCTTGTGTGACTTCAAGACCTTTATGAGAGCAATCTTTTCATCTTTACTCAAATCTCGAGCAATAATGATGGGTAATTTATCATCACCTTCAAGAAATGCATACTCGAGATGAGGTGGTAAGTCCTTAAGTTCGACTTCAGAAATTCTTGTTTTCTCAACCGACTGACTTCCTTGTTATGAAGCTCGGCGGGAGGGAGAGGAGGAGAAGTGTCTGATTTAACAACTTCTCAAGAATAAGAATATCTCCCTCCGGATTAATCTCATGGTGATTAATCTCTTCAGGAATTGCATCACTAGTATGAGGGGTTGATGAGTGATCATCTTTAAGCAACTTCTCAATGAGAAGTATATCCCCCTCGATGTCAATTGGGCGTGATCAATTTCCCATGGAACAGAATCACTAGCCAAGTATGCTTCAATCTCTTCCAAGATGAAGTTGCTTCCCTCAAACGGAGTGAGAGGAGGAGTAGAATTGGCTATGATAGGTTGAGAAGATGTGGTGGGATCCCCACTCACGGAATTATGAGAATAACCAAGAACTTCTTGAGAGTACTCTTCGACAACATCAATGATATCTATTCGGTTAACCGACTCAGAATCATAGTTTGCGGAGTACCTCGAGGTTTGATCAAGGTTAAAGGTGACAGCTTCATTACCAACACGTAATGTGATTTCTTGCTCAAATACATCAATGAGAGCACGGCCCGTTCGCAGGAATCCTCGTCCAACAATGAGAGGAACCGTGGATCGAAGATCGAAATCAACAACTACAAAGTCAGGTGGGAAATGGAACTTTCCTACTTTCACAAATACGTCCTCGGCAATTCCAAGAGGACGGATATTGTACGATCTGCAAGCTCGAGAGTCATGCATGTAGGAGTAAGGTCCGGAAGAGAGAGTTTCTTCCATCTGAATGAGGCATCAGGTTTATGCTTGCACCAAGATCGGCTAAGGCAAAGCATTCAACCATTCCTGGAAATACACAAGGTAAGAGGAACTTTTCAGGATCTCCAAGCTTCTCGGGAAGCTTCTTCAAGATAACTGGAAGCGAGTTCTCGTTGAAGGAGTTTTAGCCATTTCAAAAAGCTTTTCCTTGTTGCTTAACATGTGTTTGAGAGTTGATGCAAACTTGGGCATCAACATGATAGCATCCGCGAAGCTTATGTCAAAATGTAGTTCTTGGAAAATTTGAAAGAATTTTTCCATTTGATGACCGGCTTTTTCGCGAAGCTTTTGCTCATGTAAATGTGATGGGTAAGGAATAGAATATTTGGATTTTTCAATGGGAGCTACAGGAGGTTCAAAACAACTCTGGATTGGATTTTGGTTTGGACAACCCGAGGATGGACATCTTTGGTACTTCCGTTATTAGTAGGAAGTTCCTTGTCCTTTGTCGCCTCAGGTTCACTTTCCACTACCTTCGGGAGAGAAGAAGAGGTAGTAGGAATAGCGGGTCCATCATATGAAGTACCACTTCTGGTTGTGATCGCCTTTGCATCGGCCCTCGGATTAGCGATCGTGTTGCTAGGTAGAGTACCTGAGCCCGAGGGTCGATCATTTAAAGACTTCTTTAATTGATCGGACCGACCAACACCCTATTTGTCTCCTCTTGAGTCTTCATGAATTGCCTTAAAAGCTCATCGATGTTGACACAGAGGAGGTGGAGGGACAATTTGAGGCCAGTATGTTACGTTATAGCGAATTCCCTTGATTAGGGTTCATATTCCCCTGAAATTGATTCCCTCGATTGTAAGTGTTTTGATTAAGATTTCCTTGATGTTGGAAACCTTGATTGGGTCCGGAATAGAAGTTACCTTGGTTTTGATAACCTTGGTTCATTCTTGGTTGGTTCGATTCGGTTAGGATTCCGTTGAAACGGGTGGTGCCGATAAGTGTTAGCACGGTAGTTTGGTTCATTATGAGGACGGTATTGATTACCTCCTTGATTTGAAGTACCGGCTATGGCATTAGCTTCAAACGGACTACCATCGTGGCGCAGTTGTAGTATGCATGAGGACCACCACAAGTAACACAAACTTCAACTTTCTTCACTTCACCATATGATGGTGCTTGTGTGAAAGTGACTTTCTTTTGGTTAGCAAGAACCAAAGCTTGAACAATATCCGTGAGTTTGTCAATCTTAGCATCGGTGCTAGATGTACCCACTGGAGATGAAGTAGAAGGTCCAGCCTTAGACTGAGATTGATATGTCTTTACTCGGAAAGGGCGGACACAGGACTTGTTTTCAATTATTTGCAAGGCTTCTTTTGTGGTCTTGCTCAGGAAATTACCTCCTGCGGAGGCATTTAGAGAGTCTTGATCACCTGTGCGGACCATTGTAGAAAGTATCCATTTGCATTAACTTCGGTAAAACCATGATGCGGACACTATGAGCAAGTCTTTGTAACGATCCCAGCCTCCCGAATGATTCATCAAATCTTTGAGAGAATTTCATTATCTCATTCTTAAGACTTGTAGTTCGGGATGGAGGATAGAATTCGTTAACAAACTTTGTGACAAGATCTTCCCATGTCTCAATGGAACGAGGGGTTGTTTCTCGCCAATTCGGGCTTGTCCTCTAGAGAAAATGGGAACAAGAAGAAGCATGGCTTCGTGGGACATTCTTGTACTTGATGGTAGATGCAATCTTGTTAAACCATCGAATGTGTGCATGAGGATCATCCCAAAACCATAGAATTGGCTTTGGGTTACAGTTAAGTAACCGGTTTTGAGCTCAAAGGTCTACCACGATGGTCGGGACAACGATAGCATCTCCGTAACCCTCGATGGGTGCTTGGAGAGCTCATTCATCGGCTATCTTACGCCATTACGGCGGTGGTGGTGGTGGTAGCGTTCCTGATCCGCGGTGAAGGAGCGAACGTCCTCGTCTACGAGGAATCTTGCCAAGCTCGAAAGTGGACTTGTAGAGTCGGAAGAACGAGTCGCGCATGCACTAAGTTTAAAAATCAAATTTCAAAACAAATGCGAGGCAAAACGACAAGTGAACTTAACCAATAATCACAAATGAAATGGCTTCTTTGAAAAAGGTACACCAAATCACAATGACACAAAGGCAAGTTTTAAATCTGATGTTCGGGAACTTATTATGGTCGCACTTAGGTAGTGCGTGCGCCTTGATTCGGTGGTTGATTTTTATGTATATTAAGTACCCTTTGAAAAGACGTAGGTAATGATTTGTCTTGATGGGTTTAAAACTTTGGACAATATTTTTGGTATCGTTTCGTTTAACCAAATCGTATTTCTTTAAGAATCACCTTAAAAGAAACACAAGATAGAAAACGTTACGATTGTTTTGTTGTTTTATATTGTTTTTGGGTTTATAACACTTTAGGAAAAGTGTTATTGAACTTTTTGATTTATATAACTTTACAGAAAACTTTTTACAAACTGTGGTATATGTGCAAGTACGGGTCTGAAAATTGCTAAAAACACGCTTCATTTATAAATGGCAAAATTTGATCGGTGCAAAACCGTCAAGTTTTCTCACGCAAGCTAACCACTTGTGAATGGTTAACTGTAAGGAACTTAAAACAGCTCACACACCAATTGCAATTTAGATCGAGAGAATACAAATGGATTCCGGGTCGTTAAGTCCCATAGGAGGATGGTGGTGTTTAACACAATCAGTTGTCGAATAACCACTAAGATAGTGATCAGTGAGGATTTTGATTTGTTTATAAACTACAGAAGATTAAAGGAGATTAAAAAGTTAAACTATCTTAAATAAACGCTATCACTAATTTTATACTGATGTTTTTGATTTTTCTGATTTTAAAACTTAAATTAAAAACTACGCGACGTACAAATAAAAACGTGAAACTTACACAATATTAATCCTAAAAATATGAAAATTATATTTTTACAAACCTAATGATATAAGGAAATTTTAAGAAAGAGAAAATTATTTTTACAACTAATTATTTAATTATTATTAATTAAAAACTAATTTTAACTATTAAATAATTACCTAAAATACAAGAAATTAGGAAACAAAGCTAGAAAAATAAAATTATGACTTGGAAAAATCTAAAATAACAAAAGAGAATTTTCAAAACTATTTTATATTTTTTTCTGATTATTTTTCTATTTTTTATGGATTTTAAACTATTAAAAACTAATTAAATTACTAAAAATTACAAAATAAACAATAAAAAATCTGGAAAATTACTTTTTTTTACTTTTTATATTTATCTAAACTTAATAAAAATGAAAAATTGTTTTTTTGGACTTTTTCTGAATTATTTGTATTAAAAGCTATTTAAATAATCCTAAAAGCTGTTTTAATTAAGAAAAGTAGCAAACTGTTATGGAAAAATGTGAAAATTTCAAGAAAACTCTAAAATTATACTAGGAATCTAGGAAAAATAGAAAAACATGGTGTTGTGTGGAAGATTATGGAACTGCTTATGAAATGAGCTTATGAATAAGCACTTTAATAAGCCAAGTGAACACAAACAAGCACCACACCGGAGCAAGCTACAATATGCTAAAGTTACTCTAATTGAACTAAAACAACAAGCTACAACCACGGAATCACAATGAACAGATTTGATGTCTATGAGTTTTAAAAGCTAAAACAGTTTTTACCCACCAACTACCGACTTAAAATAAGCTACTAAATAAGCGGAAACCTAAAACCAGATATTGCAATCTCAAGTTGACCTAGCAAAGACCTTATAAACCAATTTTAGACCTTAAAAGCTCTTATGAGCCTGTGCCAATCACACAAAACTTCGGTTTAAGACCCACTGTTGAGCTGAGGCACTTATGATCTAAAAGAGGAGCAGTTTTGAAACCTTTAAATAAATTGTAAAATTTCACAAAATGCTAATAAGAAGTAAAAGCAGACGGTGAAGTTTTAGAATGCCAAGTTTCACTTGATAAGTCCAAAAAATAAGCTCATGAAAATTCCTTGTAGTTGGCTCAAAAACAGATTTTAGCAACTTTTGACTTTTGAAGAAACATGGACAGTTGACTATTATGAACTTTGGATCCAATTTTATCACTGATGATGATGTTATATGATGGAACAAGTATAATGCAAGCAATGTTAATGATTTCTAAACATAAATTAGCAGTTTGCAAATCCAAAACTCCAACGAGAAACATTAAGACGATTTCAATGATGTTTGACTTTTGAACTAGACACCAACTATTGACTGAAATGTGCTCAAATGAGCTTAAGAAACATGAACTAACAATAAGTATCGAACAAGCCTTAAGAGGCGTGTGATGATTAATCCAAACACACCTTTGAAACTGTTTTACTACTTTTAACCTGGCTAAACACTTATCTAGTAGATGTTATCACTTTTTCTTGTTACTATTATCCTAATTACTACTAGTGGACAGGTTTAAATGGTTTAATGATCACTATTACAAGCACAAATACAAAAGCGCAACAAAAAAATGAAAATGAGAAAAAGGCTCACAAAGGTCCAATGGTTTGTGGCTTAAACCAAACCATACATTACCATTCTAATCCATTTCCAACCCAAACCAACTCTCTGCAACACCCATTCCATTTCCAACCAGCTTGAACCCAATTTGCTTCTTAAGTTGACTTTTGTTGACCTTCAATGGAATTTGATTGAACTGATTCCCCAAGCTTACAAAAAGCTATATAGAGCTTAAATAAGTTGATTTGAACTTAAATAAAGCTTATTGAAGCTTTGAATACAAGAGTTTAAGTTTGAAATTTCAAGCGGTGTATGAGAATGAAATTGAAATGAACTTTTGATTTTTAGGTTCAAACTGAATTATATTTACTAATTAACTTAGTTCCCATATCATAAAGCTTGAAAATACAAAATGAAAAGCTAATTAAAACATTTTAAGATAAATACGACATACAAGAATTTTTAAAATCTAACTACTTGTCTTCTACTCTGTCTTTCTCCTCTTTTATGCTCCAAAATTGCTCCACGTGGCCTCTTGATCAAATCCCACCTCTCATTTTGGCCAATGGGAGAGTTTTGAGTGAGCTGCCCGTTTTTATCATTTTGGCGGGAAACAGGATTTGTCTTGTTGCTCTGTGAAATAGCTAGTAGGGGGCATTAATATGGGGGTTGAGTGGGAAGGTAATGATGATGGAGGTGGAAAAGGTGAAGTGATGGGAGGAGGAGGTGGGTGTTGCGGCAATGGTGGAGAAGCGGGGAGGTGGCGGGCAAGGGGAGGGACCTTGTTTGTTTGATTTGGGGTTCAAAATAGAAAAACAGAGGGGGTCAAATGGGTATAATGGCAGGGTTCAATTCTATTTTGATAAGTCTAGCTTTAATATTGACAAGGACTTATTTGTACTTTCTGAATTCTTGAAGGACCAAACGACCATTTTCCAAAGTTACCATAAGGACTGAATTTGACAAACTTTAATAGTGCAAGGACTATTTTTGACATTTTTGATTTTTTCAAGGATTATTTTTGCCAAATTCAAAGTTCGGGGACTAAAGTTGTAATTTTGTAAATTTGAATCTCAAGGACCAATTTTGACAACTTAGGAATCCCTAGGGACTTAAAATGATATGTTTCTTTATTTAAATTTACGGGGACTGTTTTTGACAACTTTTCAAACTTGGGGACTAAAACGCCAATTATGCAAACTTGATCGTTTTCACAGATTTTGATATTTTTGCATTTAAAACACATAAAACACTTATTTGTGATATTTTTATCATTTTGATGCATTACTGAGTGTTTTCAGATGTTTTTGCAGTCTAATTTGTACAAAAATGATGAGTATTTAGACACTCATAAGTCCATTTGAAAGACTGTGATATTCATATGAGCTGCGAACGCTAGAAATATCCGAACAGCCTCAAGACGAGCAACCGGAGCAAATGATTCTTCAAAGTCAATACCCTCTTCCTGTCTATAACCCTTAGCCACCAAACGTGACTTGTTTCTGATAACGTTCCCTTTAGCATCCAATTTGTTTTTCCAAATCCATTTTAGACCAATGACGTTGACCCCTGTTGGTCTTTCAACCAGTTCCCATACTTCAAGACGTTTGAATTGGTTGAGTTCTTCTTGCATGGATTCAATCCGGTTATCTTTTGTCATTGCATCCTTAATGTTTTGGGTTCGGTTTGGCAGGGCAGCGAGTGCATAAATGCAATGTTCACCGCTGTGTGAGAGCGTTGTCTCGTAACGGCCCGGTTGATTCGGGTTGCCAATAATATTTTCCAGAGGATGGTCTTTTGTCCATCTATGTGTGGATGGTTGATGTTGGTATCGTTGTCAGATTTTGAGGATTCAAATGGCTTGTAGATGATTCGACATGTCGGGTGCAGCGGTTTCATTAGCAAACGGGTTAAAGAACGCATTTGGATCAAAATCTGCAGGTGGGGTACTTCATTCAGAACATCATCAGGCGGTTCATCATTGTTGGAAGCGGTTTGTTCAACTGTTGTGTTGGAGTCAACTGGTGGTGCATCTTCAACAGTAGTTGTTGTAGCAGGTGTATCGGGTATAGGAGTATTATCGGTTTGAGCAGCGAAACAACGGATACACACGGAGCACGTTCATCAATATCGTCACCGAGCGAGAGGGCAAATAATCTTTCCATTTGTTGACGAGTAAGTCGAGGGCTTGTATCGGTGATGATGGGGTTTGGGGGAAGTTTAAGCGGTTGTGACCGGGTTCCAAGTTGTTATACTAAGAAGCCATCTCAGTGAGTTCATCAAAATTAGCATGAATCGTTTCCAACTTTCCATAACCTTTGCAATGCGACGATTCCGATCCGGTAACCTTTAGAATTCTCACAATATCCAATAAAGACTTCAATGTCAGCTTTGGCTTTGAGCTTTCAAAAGTCATCACGATCATTATTCGGATAGCAAAGAGATCCAAAGACATGAAAGTGTTTGAGATTCGGTTTACGGTTGTGGAGAAGCTCAAATGGTGTTTTGTTGTGGCGTTTTGTAATCATTGAGCGATTATGAGTGTAGCATGCAGATTGAGACAACTTCACCCACAAATGTAACGGAATTTTAGCATTGATTAACATCGTTACGGCTTCCACTAACGTCACGGTTTCGTCTTTCAACAACTCCGTTTTGTTATGGTGTGCGGGCAATAGATGTTTGATGCTCAATTCCCACTTTCTCATAATGTTCCCGAAGAGTTTGATTCACAAATTCAGTTCCTTTGTCCGCTTCGAATTTGTGGACGGTGTTCGAAGTTGAATTTGAATTTTCATGAGAAAGGTGATGATCATTTGTGGAGCTTGATCTTTACTTCGAAGAAAATAAACCCAAGTCCATCTTGAGTAGTCATCAACAATTAACAAAATGTTGCGTTTGCCATTTATCGTGCCGCAGCGCCATCGGGCCACACAAATCCATGTGAAGAGATGAAGCACATCTTTGAGCGTGTTCCACCTTTGAAGGAAAATGAGCACGAGTGCTTTTCCCTTGTTCACAAGTTGAGCATTGGTGATCTTTAGAATACCTAGGAGCGGCGGAGACCTTCAACGAGTTTGTGTCGTGCAAGATTGGTGATGGTTTGAAAGTTTAGATGTGATAGACAACGGTGCCATAGCCAAGATTTTGTAGATGTAGCCTTTAAGAGTAAACAAATGGGAGATGAAGCGATCATGTCTTGCATGGAGATAGTGTAGAGACTGGATGGCGTTGGCGGACATAAGATCATTTCCTTGACGCTCACGCGAATGAAACAAGTTTTCTCCACGAAAGCTACCAAGTCTCCATCACAAAATTGACCAACGAGAATAGATTGTACCAGGGCCTTCCACATAATAAACCTGCTAATTTCGATGTTGCCATTGATGTAGTCTCCGTAGCCCATGATAGCTGCGAAGTGATCATTCCCGATCCTGACAGTGCCAATGAACTTTGAGACAAAGTTTGATAACAGTTAAGATTGCTGTCATGTCGGGAACATCCGCTATCAATAATCCAAAGGATGATCTGTATCACCTGCATTACACCTGCATCGACACAGATGGAATAGAAGTAGATGTGGAACCCAAGTGTTAGAGGGTTCCAAAGCGTTTATAGTATAAATACACACATCAATAACTTTAGGCATCCATTTAAATCCTAGTGTATTATGTATCCATTTCTGCCATTTCCAACTAGTATTTTCTTTAGTCTTAGTGAATGCACTAGGTGGTACAACAATCTTGGAGGTGATCTGGAACTACTGGGGACATCAATGTGGTTCTTAGAATCTAAAGAGGGCGGTCTACCAAGCACAGACTTAGAAGCATTAGTGGGCCTAGAGGTATTCCGGGTCTTAGGATTCCTTAAACGAGACAAGATAGCCTTAGCAACACATTTATCATGACAATCAAAACGCATACTTTTACGACAAATAACACAAGAAGCATCGATCGAATATCAAAAGTACTCAAAGGTTCAACATTAGTTACAACACTTTTTCCATTATATTTTCCAGGCATAATATCTAAAGTGGGTGCAAGAAGTCTTATTCAAAGTCCTACGGTGTTCTTCTACTTCAACATTCTTTATTTGTCTTTTCTTAGGTCGCAACTTCCTATTCTTCTTGTATTGCTCCTAGGCTGTGAAGTGCGGACATTTGGAAAAGAGGCAACTAGTCTTGTTTTGAGAGGGAAGCACATTAGTAACTTGTGTTTTGTCAGAGGTATTCTGGGACATGATTGCTAAGTTTACAGGGTGCAACTCTCTTAATGATGCTAGGCTGAACTTGTTCATAGTTTCCTAACATTTCCCTTAACTTAATGATAGTGTGCACCAAATCTTGATTTTCGAACGAAGAGTTCGGCAAATTCATGACTTCTTTAGTGTGTGCAAGATAATGATCAAGTTCGTTTGATGCTTCATCACGAGTCTGTTTGAGTAAATCAAATATGACACCATATTCCTTTTTAACTTTTGCAAGTTCTTGTTCATATTTTGAGATTTGACACTTGAAAGACACGGTTTGATCATCCAGTTGCTCAACTTTTGGATCAGAAGATTTTGCACGCAACTGGGCGATTTTGTTTTGAAAAACAAATTGTTGATCGTGAATATCTTGTTGACACCAATTAAGACGACGTATTACAGTTGAAAGCTCGTTTGACAATCGTTCATTTTCAGCTTTCAAAGACTCGATCGACACATTATCCGTATTTTCAACAATTTCAACAGAATCAACGGTATCGGCAGATATAGAATCAGATGCATATGGCAAAGAATGCAATAACACAACATTATAAATATCAGCACGCAGATAACATCTTCCAAGAGTCGATCAACATCTTTTCTCAATAATTTCTTTTTGCGTTTAATATTAGAAATCGATGTTTCATTTTCTCGAAAGCTGTTTCATGAGACCGAGTTCCTTGTGAAAATCCTTTCCCAATATAGTGCACAATTTTTCAAATTTTTGACATGGGGTAAAATTCTTTTTTGAAGAATATCTCTATGTTCTCGCGCCATTGGCGAGGTAAAATGTTGAACTTTTATTTAAGAATGAAATTCAATCTCCGCGTTCAAAATTTTGAGTCGGATAAGAAAGTGTCAAAGTATTTGATAACGCGACAACTTCAAAGATAGTTTTACTTTCACTAAGTGAGGGTAAAGGACCATTAATTTGTGCACCTTTGGTTGAGGACTGAACCGGCGGTGTGATAACCAAAGGGTTGTTAGAAGTATCTTGTTGTGTGACAAAAGTTACGGCTTTCGAATAGTTAAATTGTTTGTTGTAAACGACATTTTCCATTTTTGACCGACTCTCCCATGACATCTAATTCCTCCATGATTATATTCAACAACAGTCATAATTGAATCATCAATTCTATGTTCTGCACTGTAAACATCAGGATTTGGTTTGAATGCTCTGTGTGAAAACTTAGGTTTATAATCAGCAAGATTCGGTCCATATCCATTTGGATTTGGTTTGAAAGAAAAATTTTGAATCGTGTGATTGATTCACCATGTTTATAAACAACAGTTTTAAACTCTTTGATTTTGTTTTGTAAGTCTACAATTTCCTCAAGATTGTCATCTATTCGTTTCGTTGAATGCTTTTTGTACTCAGAGAACTGTTTTTGACAAGTTAACAACTCAGCCTTGGCTTTTTGAGTTTCCAAAGTAAGAGCATTAAGTTGTTGTTTATGTTCATGTTTCATTTGCTCTATTTGAGACAACAAAGCATTCTTCGAAGTGGCTAGATCACGTATCTCTCGTTCTAAAGCTTTTTCGTTTTGATGAGATTTAGCAAAAGCAACTTCAAAGCCTTTTTCCCGTTTTTCTTGAATTTTAAAAGCGTTGAGTTGTCGATTTAAGCAATCGTTATCCCTGGTTAACAGTGCATTTTGAGCTTTTAATTTTATATTATCATTATGATAACGTTCCACTCGGGATTGTTGGTCTTTAACTAAGGTCCGGAGCTCAAATTCTGGATCAAACATAGAATCATTTTGTTCAACGTGAGTCTCAACATGGTCATTTTTTAGATCCTCAAATATAACCACGGAGTCAACTTGATCATCAAGAGTAACCATAAGGTCATCTTGATCATCAAAGATAACTACGGGGTCTAGTTGATGATCATTAGAATGAGATGTAGAAGGCTCATGTTGAACACTCTGATCTATGTCGATGCGATGTTGGCGGAGATATCAGTTCATTAATGATAATTATTTGTTCAGTACCGAGACAAGCCGTCATGTCATCTACCGGGCCGTGTCACTCATGTGTAGAGCTTGCGTTTGTGCCATCAACATCACTGCTGCATTAGCCTGCAAGTCCTCCATATCATCATCGAATCGCATCGCCATAAAGCTCTATTCCTTGTTGGTAAGAGTTCCACCAGCTTCATCCTTAAGAGCCAAGAGCAAAGCCACTTTGAAATAAGCACGCCTCGTGTCCCGGTTTAGGACATGTATTAGCCAGATGACCCTTCTCATTACAGTTATAGCATCAAAGACCATTAACCCCATTCTGAGCATTTCCTTGTTCAACCACTTGAGCCCTTTTTGCTGCGAGAGCACCATGTTATTCCTTCCCATAGCATTGAACCCTTGACCACCTCCCATCTGACGACCCATAACAATTTTTGAACTTCAACGTCCATTGTTCACAACAGACTGATTCCTTGTATTAGATGAAGAACGAATGCGATTGTTGGATTTGTTTGTATAACGGCCAAATACTTTAGCAATCATAATAAATCCTTGTTGCAGTTCATCGAAGGCATCGGAGTCCTCATCGGCTTCAGTAAAGAGCTTGAGCAGTGTTGTTGTTGTATGGAACCAATTGATTTTGTTGAGGTTGTTGTTGCTGAGATCGAGAAGGTTTGATGGTTGCGCTTGTTTGAGGCGGGTTGAAGAGCTTGTTGAGGAGGAATATTTGTTTGAGCCCACAAATCAAGTTGTTGATTGTCCGAACCGATGGTGAAACAGTTTGACCACGGAGAATCCTTTCCTTATCAACTTCTTTTTGGTGAGGCTTCAAATAGTCGTACAACAATCCGTAGGTAGCATGATGCATATCTTTAGCTTGACGGAGAAAAATGACATACTTCTCCCATTCTGGACCAAGACTACTTAGGAACTTTGTGTTGCAGACAATTCGTGGCATGATGATATTGTGTTTGTCCAAATCATTAATGATGTCTGAAAAGCGATGATGATAATATTCTAATGACTCTCTGGTTCAATCATGAAGTGTTCATAAGCCAAGTAGATTTTGGATTCCATGTCTTCTGATTGAGTGTGCGCCTTGTATAAGAAGATGAATCTGTTCCACATTGCTTTTGCAGTCTTTTGAGCATCAACACTTCGAAGGATTGGATTGGGTAATCCTAAAAGGATGTATTGCATTGCAAGTTAGTCGGCTTCAAAGTGTAGAAGTTGGTCACCCGTGAGTTCTGCAATAGTTGCAATGTTGGTAACATCATCTCTTAGTGGAACAGCATTAGGATCGCCGGGTGTAACGACAGTAGGCATCTGAAATGGACCTTCCATAATGACCTTCTTTAAAAACTTTACATGTGGCTTCTTTAGATCACAAAACCTAAAGAACCGAATCACCCATTGATCCTAATTACCGGGAGTGAGCATTGGAGGTCTATCAAGTGAGCCAGCTTCATGAATTGATTGTTGGCTACTCAAGGCTTCACACATCTTGCCAAACCATGCCGGTTCCTTCATAGTATTCCTGGATGGATGTTGATTGTAGAAGTTTGTGTAAGGTTGTACTTGAAGACTAGGTGGTGGTTGTACCATTTGAGGTTGTGGAATTGCTGCAAGTAGTGGAGTATGTTGTTGATTAGATTGTTGTTGATAAACCGCTTTTGTTGATTCCATTGTTGATGTTGTGGACTTAGTTGTTGTTGTTGTTGTTTGATTATAAGTGTAAGGAAAATAGTTAGAGTATGGTGGTTGTGACATGTTGAAACACTTGTGTTATAAAATGGATCTTTGTAGTCGAATGAACTTTTGTTGATGAAGTATCCTTAGGTGTAGAAATCACAATAAACCAAGTAGCACTTATGCGTAAAAACACCAAAGTTACGCGTAACAGCAAGAGTTACGCGTAGGTTTAGCTTACGCGTAAGCAGGGAAAAAGCACTAAAGTTATGCATAAATAGTAAGTTAGGTAGAAAACTTAGGCGTAGGATTACCTTATGCGTAAGACTAGGCTTAGGCGTAAGATGAATCTTATGCGTAGGATGTTCTACGCGTAAGCTTATGCTTATGCGTAAGTTTAGGGTTTTATCCCAAGTGATCTTTTACACTATCCAAAGTGCAAAAGATATCACAAGTCGACGTATTTTCAGGCTTATCCAAGCAAGAAAACACGGAGTAAACCACTAAACTGAAGATCAAACCAAGGAGTGAGTTACGCGTAGAACTAGGGTTTTGATCGGCGTAGTTCTACTCGTGAAAGTGACTTTGCCCAAAGATGTTTCTAAACCAGATTTTTGTGATGAAATAGCTTCAATATCACCAAAATAACACAAAAGTGTAAATCTTGATGGTCCAAAGCGTCAAAAACAGTTATGCGTAGAACGAAACCCTCGTTCCAAAACAAGCTTAAAAACTATGATCCACGCGTAAAGGTTGAAACTTTTTGTCAAAAACAGTTATTTTAACACCTTAAAACATTGAAAGTACAAGAATCTTGGATTAAAAGGTGAAAAAAATGCGTTTTTAAGCAAACCAAAGTATTAACCACGAATCGTATGTTCTACGCGTAGGACCAAAAACCCACTTCAAGAACAATACGTTCACCCAATTATTTGGCGATTGATACCACTGTTAGGTTCCCAAATATTCAAAACAAGTATCAATATAAGAAATAAGATGAAGAAGCGGATGAACAATATTCAAACACACACACACGAAATGCTTAGCCAGTTATGCGTAGAGTGTAATGCAGAGAATAAATTGAACAACCAACCCTCAAGTGAGGGTTATTACAAGGTATTTATAGGAGGGAAGCTAGGGCAACACTCCTAGTTCCCATTCTTTTCCTTATTGGACTAGGCCTAGGCTTATGGGCCTTCTACATAAGCCTAAGGCTAATAACTAACATAAAGGCCATATTAAGCTAACTATTACATATGAATCACTAACACTTGATTTAGGTTTAGGAGTGATTCCAACAAGGGCGTCTCACTTTAATAAAATCAGTTCTTGGAAGCCTTGGGATTTTCTACCTATCTATTTTCAGGGCGCCGAATTCCGTCTTGAAGCTGCTTGAAAAAAAGCGTGCCTCTTTCTTTTGGGGAGGCACTCATGACTCCCGCAAATTATCTTGGGTTAAATGGCTTATTGTTCTAGCTTCTCGTGACAAAGGAGGGCTTGGCATTGGAAGTTTGAAAGCGTTTAATTTAGCCCTTCTTCAAAAATGGCGTTAGAGGATGATTTCTAATGCAAATGCTCTATGAGTCAAAGTTGTTAAAGCTCTACATGGTCCAGAAGGTGGTTTTGGTTTATTTGATTCTTCTTCGAATGGTATTTGGTCCAAGATTGTAGGATCATCTAATTATCTCCACTCGAATGCGATTCTTCCTGGTGATTCAATTAGGTTTCGGGTAGGTTATGGTTCTTCGATTCGATTTTGGAAAGATATTTGGACCGGTAATTCTCCTTTATACCTTCGTTATAGAACTTTTTCGGCTTGAGCAAGATAAGGACTGCCTCATATCGGATCGTTTCATAGACAATCAATGGACGTGGAATTGGTCTCGCTCCTTTATGGGAGCTCGTAACTCCGCTTATATTTCTGATATTATCAATGAAATTGGTCCCATTGATTTATCTTGGATCGAGATGTTTGCCCTGGTCTTTAACAAATGATGGTTTGTTTTCGGTAGTTCTACTCGGCATCATATTGACTCTCATCTCCTTCCCGCCTTGGACAATCCGGCCACATGGGACAAATCCATTCCTTGTAAGGTTAATATTTTTATATGGTGCTTCATACTTGATCGTCTCCCTCACCGGCTTAATCTTTCCTCTCGCGGGATTGATATTCCTTCTATTGGATGTCCTTCTTGTAATGCTAATGTGGAGTCTTCAAATCACATCTTTTTCGGTTGTGTTATTGCTAAAGACGTTTGGATCTTAGTTCGCAATTGGTGTGAAGTTTCTTTCCCTTTATGTGCTTCGTTTGATCAATGGAAGGCATGGTTTGATTCTTGGCATGTGTCTAAAGAGAGGAAGAGACGTTTCTATGTTATTTTTGTAGCTTCTTTGTGGTGGCTATGGAGGTTTCGTAATAGCATCATTTTTGATCAGGTTCCTATTAAGAGAAATGTCATTTACGATAACATTCGGTCTTTTACCTTCTCTTGGCTTCATCATAGAGGGCGTATGTCTTGCAGTTGGATCGACTGGCTCAAGTCCCCCTTAATGGTTTAGAGTAGCTGATGCTATTTGCTTCTTTTTGGTGGATGCTTCGCGTCTTTTGTATGCCATATCCCTTTTGTTGGTTTGGCTCTATGTTTTGTTAGTTTTTTATTTAGTCTGTTGCTTGTAATTATACACTCGTTTTGGTTTTTTGGGCTTCTAGTTTCTTGCTAGAAGTTTTCTTTTATATATTATCAGCCGTTCAAAAAAAAAAGTACAAAAAATTATTGGTTGTTATATGTATCAACAAACGATACTTTTCGATAAAAATTACAATTTGTGACCTAAGATCGGGTGTGGCCCGTGCCAGACATGCAAGTGGGTCGGTCCATGCAAACAAGCTCGAAGGTTATATATACATTAGCAAGTAGAGGATGAATCCATAAAAGGAATTCACATTTCGCACGTACTTAATAAAAAGCGTGTCGCAACAATTTATTTTGTTAAAGGGCCTGTTTGGCAGGAGTCTTTTGGAGAGCTGCTAGCTTAAGTAGCTCCGTTTGGATACATTAACTTCAAGCTTTTATTTTAAACAAATAGTTCCTAAATGAAAAGCTGATTCATGAAGCTTTTTAAATAGTCTGAAGCTGTTAAAAATTTAAATTACTGATATACCCTCCAAACATTTGTTTACAATTATATATATGTCATTTTATGTCATTTTACATCTTATAATTGCATTTAACAGCTAATTTACCAAACACTTTTATTAAAAAAAAGATAGAGCTTAGTACTCATGTTAACACTTTGCAGTTACACTACAGCGACTTAAGCACGACTTCACGACTTCCGCTTCCGATCTGACTTACGTTAGTTTTGCCAAACATACCCAAAGTTTATGTAACTTACTTCTAAATAATGTCTTGATTATGCAACATTTTTTTTTGCAAGTGCAACGTACTTGTAGTATAATGATGTTTCAATTAGCATAACAAAAGTGGTGTAAATGACCAACTTTTCTTCAATAATTACATGTTTATACGTGAATAGAAAATAAAAACAAAAATTAACACGTAGTACTACATACATATTGCATAAACGTGATATAAAAATGTGTTGCATATAACAGAACACTATTGAATTGAAAGTATATACTACACTTAATAATATCGAACGAGGGGTCATACCTTGCCATAATTTTCGAAATTGGTCTTGAGGATATACTCCACATTTGCTGGATCAGATGTATAGACATCGCCGTGGAAAAGGCTAATAACTCGGTATGTTTTGCATTTTTCCGCAAGATCAGTCATGTAATGGTGCAATCTGTTGTAGTTGATGAGCAAATCAAGTACAGTCCCCCCAACGGGGTGATACTTTTTACCATGTTTTTTATTGCAAATATAGAGGACAACAACAAGAAACAATAGAGCTGTGATTATTGGAAAAGAGATTGAATTTGAAAGAAAATCCATGGAAGTCAATGTTATTGTAAATGAGAGGGAATATGTGCTTCTCTCAAATAGCTTGGGGCTATTTATAGTGCAGATATTTGTCAATTTTACGATTTAGTCCCATAAAACATTGTTAACACTTACGGCGTTGTTTTGTTATTGTTAAAAGAAGTCTAACAACCGTAAGCTAGAGCAGAAAAACCTCGAGGCCAAAGAACTTCAAGCAAGAATTGACACACACAAAGACAATATAAATTGACACAAAGTAAGTACACAAACGAAATAATATATAACGCTTACGTTTTATTTACTTAGAGGACAGGGCATCACAACGAACAACCTCGCCGAATCCGAGGTGGCACGTTGTTTGGCATTAGCCATTTCGCCGAGAATCCAACGAGGATAATGACAAAAAATTTAAGAACTATCCGTTGCATAACATTTATTTTCGAATTTTTTATTTTATTATTATTTTATTTATTTATTTTTTATTTTTCAAATAAACATACTTTAACTAATTTTTACACAACTACTCTTTCAAAACACTTCATCTTAACCAATAAACATGAGTGATTCATCCTATTCCGACCCGTCCGATCTTGATGATCTAGATGACTATACAAGTTGTTCAGTATGAGCAATCGTTGCAAGAACAAAAATCCCAAAGTTCATGCCGCCGTACTCCAATCTATCGTGAACGTGATGTTGTTGAAGCACGTTTGATGGCCGACTATTTTGGTGATAACCCAAAATATCCAAAGTATTATTATAGGCGTCGATATCGTATGAGCCGTAAACTATTTTTAAAAATACTCCAAGATATTGAAACATATATTCAAACTGTTCATCCTCTTCTCTATTATTTTAAATTCTTTGTAGTCCGATCCGATGCTACATGTCAAATGAGTTTTAGTGTTATTATGAAATGTACATCCGTCATACGCCAATTGTCATATGGCATAACACCTGATGCATTAGACGAATATTTACAAATGGGGAAACATTGCACACGCAATTGTTTAGATAATTTTACTATGTGCATTATCCAATTGTCTATGCCCGAGTTTTTAAGAAAACCTGACTTCAATGACATTCAAAATTTATACAACGCACGTAACACGGTTCATGGGTTATAGGGAATGCTTGAAAGCATTGATTGTATGAACTGGGAATTGACTAATTGTCCGAAAGAATGTCACGGGCAATTTGGGAGAGCTGATAAAAAAATAGCCAATTATAATGCTTGAAGCCGTTGCGTCATATGATTTGTAGATTTGACATGCATTTTAGGGTGGCGGGTGCGAACAACGATCTTACCGTTTTGAATAGTTCTCCGTTATTTGACGACCTTCTTGATGAGATTGCCCCATGGCTCCGTTTGAAGTAACCGGAGTCACATTTCAACAAGGGTATTACCTAACTGACGGGATTTACCCACAGTGGCCATCTTTTGTCAAATCATTTGCGGTTGCAAATTCCGAGAAAAATGTCGTATTTAAACGGCACAAGAAAGTGCTCGAAAATACGTTGAAAGAGCTTTTGGTGTCCTCCAAAGACGTTGGCATGTTATAAGCCAACCGACGCGTTCTTGGACTGTCAACAAGCTACGAAAAGTCATGTACACGTGCATAATATTGCAAAACATGATTTGAAAGATAAAAAATATGCTATATCCGAAATGAACGAAATTTATATTTGTCAGCGAGCAAATTTATTACAGACATGGATCGAACGATGCGAAGTACACCAAAGAAAATCCAAAGAACTCCGTGATAAACAAACACACTCAAGACTTCAACGAAATATTATTAAGCATGTTTGACAACAACATCTAAAAAATCAACAAGATAATTAGTTTATTTATAATTTGATGTATTTTTTATTTTTATTTTTAGTTTTCGTATTGGTTTTTATTATTTTTTTAATTTTTTTTAATTCTCATATTATATTTTTTATTTTTATTTGAATGAAATGAATTTAGTTTATTTGAAAAAATTAAAAAGAAAATAAAATTAGGGCTGAGTGGGTCAAATGGCTAAGTTGAAGTTAGTTGTGAGTGAAGGAGTATTTTGAGGTGTGAGCGTCGAAAGTGAAAAAGCTAATGTGACATTCAGTGAGGCACAAATTGCTAAAAATTCTTAGCCATGATACCCGATGCTCTAAGGAAACACATCGAGTTTACATAGAAGAAAACAATAAAATAAAGAGCCCAATGTCCTATCTAGAGACTTTAGAGCAATAGGTATCATGACATCCATTTTTTAGCCATTTGGGCCCGCCTTAGTGCCACATCATTTTAACACACACACCCCTCAAAATACGCTTTCACTCACAACTAAAATCAACTTAATCATTTGGGCCACACCCACACTCAATTTTATTTTCTTTTTTATTTTTGTAAATAAACTAAATTTTCATTTATTATATAATAATAATACAAATAACATTAAAAAGAGTTAGCAAATTATTTAAAAATACAAAAAGTTCAAAAAGAATAAAAACAAAAATACTCATATACAACCCATACTCACACACACAACCCACACTCACACACACTGATGCGTGGTTCGGGGTCGAAAGACTTCCTTTTCCACGAGCAAGCTTTACAACCCACTAGGAATTGTACCTAATCGCTGCAGTGTAGTATGGGTAAGCACATGGGGTTGATCGTTCTACAGGGGAATAAAGATGCTAGTAGAGATGTATGATGAAAAGGTAAGGTGAGGATAATTCTTTTTAGACTTTTTATATTTTTTATGAAAGCAAGTAAATATCGGGGTTTGAAGAGTCGGGGTTTGGTAATTTACCAATTAAACTACCTGACAAATTAAATTCAAAACTAATTAAACTAAATGAAAGTAAAAGCTATGGATTGTAGGAGTGTGTTCTTATGATAATTAAAAGCGTGTTCACTTAGATTTTCTTACTCCCTAGTTATCTTTTATTGGTCGGTTGAATTGTCACATCCTTGCCCTAATTGATGCGTTGTATTCCATGTTCTAGTCATAGGGTGGTGCCTAATTCCCCAATTATATGAATCATAACTCTCCTCTAGAACACCCGGGATCGCCAACTACCGAGGTATCTCCCCCGAATATCCTATTTTCCTTAAGCTACAAATCACGCAATAAATACAACGAGAGCCTACAGTGCACTCTAAGGATTTGTGCTATTTAGGACGTTCAAGCTCGCAACAATGAAAGAAGAAGCCAGTTTTTCTTAATCTAGCGTCTACCAATTAAAACAAGAGACAACCTAACAATAATCAATAACTAGGTTTCATTGGATCTAAGCAAACACTAATTAATTTAGTTACACATGATAGATAAGCAAGAACACAAACAAACAATCTGTAGGATCGTTCTTAAGGGTTGATATGGTGAATCGGGAGGTCGGGGAAGATGAAAGAACATCATATTCAAGTTAGAGAGAAAAGTAGAGAGAGAAAGGAAATACTATGTGTTTTATTTTAAAGAAAATGAAAGGTTACACAAAGAGTCTCACCCGCCTAGTGAAGTCTAGGAGGGTATTTATAGCCTAGCACATACAACTATTACAATATGACATAACAAGTCCATGTGTTTTGGCAAACAAAGATAGATAATGTAATCCCGTCAATGTCGTTCCATTTACGTGTTAGGAGCGATTCCAACAATCTTCCCCCAATTGGACGACATAAGGGATTACTTACAACATTTCCTACAAGTACTAAAATACAAATAAAGAAAGGTCTTCATAAGCTCTTCAAATGCTGAGGATGATGAGAGTTTACGCTCTTTGTCTTCTTCTTGTACCTCGACTTGAGAACCGTTTTCTTCACTTGTAGGCAAATGATGTAATATCCATAGATTAGATTAACTTCCTCCAATTCATGCAGCATGTCTTTAGCAGCTTCTCCGTACACTTCTTTTTGGCGAAGTTTCTGAATCAACTTCCCCCCAAAACTGACAACCGTCTTCAGCAGATTCGAAACTTTGATGTAGTAGACATTATTTTGAAAATTTCAGTACGCAGAGGAATTTGTAGATGAGCAGTAAACCACACAAGGTAAGTCTGTTTTATTGCGGAAAATCCGTTCGGGGGTAACATCCAAGAAATCAACAAGATCTTCTCATGTATGTAGATGCTTCACACCAAAAAAGCCACGAAAGACGAAATGAAGCAACTTCCCCCTGATTGTTGCGGTCTATCGGAATAATAATCACTTGTGAATATGCAAATTACTCGATAAAATGACCGTGTGTGAGGCATCACAACAACATATTTAGGTAACTTCACACAAGATAACCCGTGAAAGTTGAGACGATAATACTGAATTAAGACGTTTGAACCACAGATCGTCTCATTTCTTCCCCCTAATTGAAGAAATTCATGAAGGGAAACGGATTTCGAAAAAAAGTCGAAAAAGCAGAGACCTCGTACACTCTCTTCCCCCCGATGTTTTCAATGAATCAGAATCATACACCACGTATGTTGATGATGAATTGGAGACATCGAAACCATGTGTGTCTAATTAATCGAATAAGTGTGAAGTACCATAAATATCTTGTGAGAATCAACTGCTGATAAGACTTCTCTACTCGTGTATACTCTTCTCAGCTAACTCTTTACCGACCCCATTATTATTCTGACGGATTTTTGTAGTGACTACTGATGGAGAAAACATAATATGACGAACTTGAGGCTGAAGTAAAATAACTCGAACTTGTGACTTAAACTTGCACTATCGTCAGACGAAGAACCCTTTTTCTTACACTCATCGAAAAAGGGTAAACTTAAAGTTTCTCAAATAAATCCACAACTTTGTGTGACACTTGAGCACAACAACGTAACTCCTTAAAAGTGATAGTTATACGCTGTGAGCACAACAACGTAACTCCTTACATCAGGTATAACTAGACAACTCAAGTCTTTGTCATTCGTAACGGTTAAAGCTCGAACAAAGATCTTGAAGAATTATTCTTCCAACCAACCCCCATATATTCAGATACTAAGTACACGCACCCGTGATACAATTACTTCAATCTCAAATAAATAATAAAGAATTAATGCCGTAGTCACATCTTGCGGTTAAACGCTCAAAACTAGCCTTAATTACTTGGTTTAAGTGAATTTGATAATAGTTTCGATCTTGTCAAAAAAATTGTATCCCCTGTAAAATTTTGACCAAAATATAACGTCAAAGAATTATACCAACAATTATCTCAATGTATTAAAATACATTTGAATGATTAAATTTCAGCTCAACATATTAGTATAATTTTTTGGATAATGACCACCTAGAACCATTCCATGATTCATTACAATTGTAATCAAGTTTGAATCAATAAACCCGTGCCCAAATGCAAGTCAAAAATCGGGTCCAACTCTAATCAAGTAGAAATAGACTGAGATCTAATTTAGTTTTAGTGAAAATGAATGAATCATAGAAATAAGAAAAGACCTTATTGTTATCTTTTCTTTTCCAATTGATCGGAAATTACTAGAAGTTGATTCTCTAAAATCGATCAATGATGTGTGTAAATGGTATACCCTTTTAAAGGTTGTTTGCTTTTGAAATACCACACAAGCTGAGATCAATTAAGTTCATTTTCTAAAATGAGATGGTGGTTAGGTTAGATGCAAGTTGGTTGTTGGTTGTTGGTTGTTGGGAAGGATTGAGTATATTTGTGTTGTGATGTTTTCGGATAATGGAACAGATGATATTGAAATTGCATGGGTTTATCCCTTTCGACTTGATTTCATTTTGATATTACTTCTTGGATCGATGATGTTATTTATAAACTGAGGACGTTGTTGAGTTGTTTGGTATTTTGGTTTGGTAAAAACTGTCCCCTTCTTCTTCTTCACTTCTGTCCTTATGCGTAAGGTTCTTAGTCGAAAGAAGTGTTGGTCTAAAGAAAACCTTCCGTAAAAGAAACCCATATGCGTAAAGTTCTTAGTCGAAAGAAGTCTTACGCATAAAAGAAACCCTTATGCGTAAAGTTTGTTTTTTCATAGTCGTAAACATGATCTACTCGTAAGACCTTACTCGTAAGCTTACTAGTAAAGCTTACGCGTAGGCTTACTTGTAAACATAGTTTCTTACGAGTAACTTTCCAAGTTACTCGTAACCAGATCTGGAGATAGTCCTTAGGCGTAAAAAAGGGGTTTTGACCCTTGTTGACTTTTTCTGACCACTTTTTCCGATCAGAGATTCCGACCAGCTTCATAAACCCAGAAAGATGGCATAAAAACCTCTCTTTTGACCCACTTTGACCATGGATATGACTAGATAACCACAAAAATTATCACAGATTGGTACAAAAAAGGTGTATTGTGTCAATACTTTCACAGTTTGAGACAACCATAAAAAATGAAACATGACACTTTTTTTGACCGTAGGATATACATAACTTGTAAAGAATCTGTTTAAAACATGACACTTATATGAAAGGTTAAAACTTTGTGAAAAAACAGTTTTACAAGACAATTTTGATAAGATAACATCACCAAAAATCAACCGATAACAAAACCGACATTGCTTTTGATACCAATTGTGGGATCGTTCTTAAGGGTTGATATGGTGAATCGGGAGGTTGGGGAAGATGAAAGAACATCATCTTCAAGTTAGAGAGAGAAAGTAGAGAGAGAAGGGAAATACTATATGTTTTATTATAAAGAAAATGAAAGGTTACACAAAGAGTCTCACCCTCCCAGTGAAGTCTAGGAGGGTATTTATAGCTTAGCTCATACAACTATTACAATATGACATAACAAGTCCATGTGTTTTGGCTAACAAAGATAGATAATGTAATCCCGTCAATGTCATTCCATTTACGTGTTAGGAGTGATTCCAACACAATCAAACATAGATGAAACATGGTGATAGATTGGATAAATAAACTTATCTTGAAGTGTAAAAGAGGGTTTGAAACCCTAAAATACTGTCCAAGTCGGACCTAAAACGAACTGGGTTTGCTCTCCTAAATAATACACACCTAATGAAGAAAATTCGAGGTATATATATAGAATTTACATCTGCGACGGCGTCGCTTTATAATGGTGACGCCATCTGATCGCCATCATTAGGGTTTTGTCTTTGCCAAGTCAGCACTGGGATGGCGTCGGGTCGAAAGTAGTGACGCCGTCTGGGTTGCACGGGACGTCGTCTTGGGAAAATCTTGGTCGTCTGGTGTAGAATGAAAGAGTGACGGCCTGCTGAGATTAGGCGTTTCGTCGTCACTTGTTAAGACCAAAATAAGTTATGAGTCGTCCCTTGAGAGTATTTGGAACACCATGTAAGCGACGGCGTCGCCCTTGATGTTGGGACGCCGTCAGGTCTTCTGAATTTGCCTTGTTTTTTTGACTTTGTCGTTTTCTTCATGTTTTCGCTCCTTCTCATCCAAATATGCTTCATTCCAGCATTTTGCTTCCAGAAGACCTAAAATGTGAAAAGGAACGATTTTAAGCAGTAACGGATATAAAATGTAACGATTTATGGCTTAAATGACCCCCTAAATACGTATGTTTTAAATCTTTATCACACACACACACACAACCTATTTACATTCTTCCTCAACAAAAAACACACACACACACTCACACATACAGTCCACACACACAACCCATTTAAACGGTAACAAATTAAATCTCTGTCAAAAGTACCATTTCTATTTTGTCTTATTCATGTCGAGGAACCGGCGAGGGAGTGTTTGGCTAGCTCATGTGGTGTCTGGGTTAAGCTTCGGCGGCGTCGAATGGGTGTCCAGCTCGGATTTGAAGAGCCAATTCGCCATGATACCTATTGCTCTTAGGATTTTAATGTCGACTAAAACTCCAGGGATTTATTTAAAAAAAAACTCAACAATCAAAAATCAAATAGGACAATTTTAACTAACTATTTTTCAATCAAAATAAAAAAACTCACTTAATATTTTTTCAAAAAATTTTAATATTTCATAAATCGTTTATCGTTAAGCAAAACTAATTTACACCATCACGTCGGTTATAAAATCATCGTTTATCATAGGGGCAATTTTTTATACTTTTGACGATTTTTTTTTCAAATTTTGTTTTGTTTTGTGAGTGTTAAATTTACGCTCATAAATCACACGTGATTCGTTATTTTAAAAATCACATGCGATTTTTGAAATCATGTGTGATTTGTGGTTTTTACCTTCAAATCACATGTGATTCCGTATCGTGTATTATTCAATATCCATTAGAAAAGCAATTTTGTTGTCGAAAGTATATCGAAATGCCTGTCTATTAAAAGATAAATAAAATTCGTCGCGATTGTGTCTTTATAGTCTTTTAACGATTTACCATTTACAAAATAGTTTGTTTTAAAAAAATGAAAAGCAGATATTTTAGTTAAGATTGCTCTTTGATTTTTTTAATCTTCTTGTTAAAGTCATCCCAAAGTCCATAGCATCTGGTACGTTTGGTATCTCCCAATCGGAATGGGTCTATGGATTTCATTCCGATTCAAGGTGTTTGTTTAGTGGGTCCGGGAATGAAATGAGTATATCATAGCCCTAGATTCATTACACACCAATTTGGTGTCTATGAAATCCATTCTTGTGGGCCCCTCTCTTTTCCACTATAAAACTCAAATATCTATACACTTTTTTATACCATATTTTGTCATCAAAACATAAACAATAGTAATGATACATTTTTTCATATCCATTGTCATTCTACCCCATATCACATCTGATACCCATTGTCATTCCTAACAACAAACCAAACGGGCCCTAAATGTTCTATGCATCCTTGTAACGCAAGCCAATTGTTTCCTAATGTGTATTTAATTGCTAAGTTACGCAAAGTCACCTGGTTTACCAACATCACTAAAATAAAAACTACATGTTTCTTCTGGTTTTACCCAAAATCACACTCATCGTTCCTATTCGATTTTAATTACATAAATAATCCTTAATTTTTAAATTATTTGCATTTATAGTCCATATTTTAAAAACAATAAGGACTACCTATGTAATAAAAACCTATAGATTAGTACACAGATGATCCATGTTTTTCAAAATAGGGATCATCAATCAACTAGTTAGAAAATTAGGTATCACTTGTGTAATTAAAATCGAATACGGACGACAAGTGTGATTTTGGATAAATAACAGGGATGAAACATGAATTTTTCTTACTACCAAAACTAGACGAGCATCTTTATATAGCGATGAGACTTTATAGCAACAAATAATTAAATTGGAAATGAAACATGACAACAATTAGTTGAAACATTTATTTTCTTTTAAAAAAGAATTTCTAGCTTTTTCTACAAATAATGTTTATATATGTATATATATATAGTTGAAATGATAAATATATATAGTATGTATTAAACAAGGATTCCAGCCTGCGCGTTGCAGCAGAGTGTTTGTATATGATAGTATTGCTTTAGTTGAAAGATTATACATCAATGTCGCATGACATCTTATAACTGAAAGTGACTAACAGAAAGAGAAAACTGGTTATACCTATATCTGATAAACGCGTAATTACACCATCATTGATAAAAGTTAACTGCTACCTTAATATATAACATGGATACCCGAAAACATACCTTGATCCATACAAACGTTACTTTAATTATTTCAGGTGAGTTTATCAATCAGTACCTAATGAATTTAGCATTTAGTACTCTGTAATCATTCATTCACATAAAGCTCTCACAATGCTTATATTTACAAAAAGCAACTAACATTTATCCAAATTCTTCTTCTCATACTGAAATGACAACTTTATTCTTACACATTTGGGAACTATAAACAAACTAAAAAAACAATTTGATATTTTGTATTTGTTCCTGTGGTGTAACCAGCTCTAATTTATCAGGTCATCTTGAGCTCGTCGGCAACTTCGATTACTTTCGATCACTCGATTTTGGTACACTGTATCACCAAAAAAAAACAGAGTAAAAAATAAGTTGTTTGATCGCAATACCATCACAAAACAATAAATTTAATTCAAAGATCTAGAAATTTAGAATATTAGTAAGTTACTCGAAACAAACATGGTTGTTATTTAAATTAACCGCAATTTTTATCACAACTCAGCGTAACCAAAAAACAATTTTTTTCCAAACATCTAGGCCACATAGAAAGCTGCAGATAAGTGGTTGATCATGTTCAAAAACATCAAAAGCATCCACAAACCAACTTCCAGTTCTTCTAACCCACCACTTAATGAAAAAAAAGGATTAAGCAAAGTACATGATTACTCATACGAAATCACATATACATCAAACAAACATAAAAAAAAACTCTTTACCAGCTAACTCACTGTCATATATTTCGTGAACTCGATCAATCACCTTCCGTCCTACATCTCAAGATGCAACTACATGTAGATGACCTACCTAATAAATCAACAAACTAAAAGTTGCAACCTCCGAGTATCTAATTAAATTCTGCTTGTATATTCCAAACCTAATAAGCTTTTATTCGCTCTAAGATGCATGCTCCAAAACAGATAATCAACACAGACAACCGCATACAATATAAATAGACTATGGCTACTGCTCAGATAGGATTCAAGGCCAATCTTCATACGTGCATGTTTTTTTGGGACTCAAGTACTTGTCATGTTTCTATATAGCAATCATCGAGTCAACACATTTTGATATTTGTAGCAGCGTATTGTACCTGTGTAAGGATGCAAATAGTAATGCCTAATTTATGAATTTTTGTATGTAATAGAAAAAAATAGACCACATCAACTTCTAGGGGTTAAGGAAAAAAAATCCAATAATCTAGAAAACATCGAGATCAATGATGCTAATGACGATGATAACAATGATGACCACGGTGATTGTAATCTAATGAAAATACCTTCATACAACAGAAAGCGTGTTTAAAGCCAAACTAAAAGAGGCCACAACATTGATCATAATGACAATTGTATTTCAGGTTAGAAAAAAGAACAAAATTCATTCTTTGATAGCACTTCGGATAGAGATGATCAACATACGAAGCTAAACGACTATCAACTATTGGATTTTTCACTTTTTCTTCTCTAGCCTGAAATACATCTGGCATTACCGCCAACGTTGTCGCCTTCTTTGTTAGCCTCGCTAAAGTGAAGTCATTACAGGAATTGCAGTAGTTTCTTCTTTACTTATTCCAAGACTAGTTTATCAATAGTGATAAGTTATGCTTGTCCTAGTATAAATACCCCTCCTAGTCCCAACTAGGAGGGTAGGATTCATATTTTGTAAGAAGTGTGTGTGTTTCTTCTTCTTCTCTCTAGAAACACCATCACCCTTACATCATCTAAACAATACCATGTCTTATTCATTCTTTGAGCACCACAGGCCCCGAACCACATAAATCACTTGTTTTTATCGATCCAACAATTGGTATCAGAGACAGGTTGTTGTTTTATTGATTTATGTTAGTTCGAATCTTGTTTTTAAACTATTTTGTGCGTTATTTGTTGAAGATCATGAAAGACTCCAGTCTGAGACCTCCGCAATTATTTCAAAGTATGAAAAAGCTCTTGAAAAACTTGAAAAAGAAAACGTGTCCTATTTTAAACATCTTGATCGAAAAACCAGGGGTGCAAGTATGACAAAGCTATCGAGTATGGCGTGCCTACAAGGACATGCAAGAGCAAAATGATCTTTTGAGAGTTAATTTGGAAAGTCTAAAGGAAAATTTTGTGGATACTAAAGTTTGCAAAACCATTGTGAGGAGAAAACAAAGGTTCCCAAACCGGTTTTAAACCAAAAATGTCAATTTCACTCCTCCAAAGTCAATGAAAAATGTTTGTCAAACAGTCACTCCCCACGTCCACCGCCTATTAAAAGAGAATTATCAAAAGTTTTGAAAAAGGTTCTTTGCAAAGCACATTTTTGATAATGAAAAAAGTTATTCACACGGCATTTCTAGGAATAGCACACGGAATGTGACCAAAATCAGTTAAAGAATCATTGGTTCTATGACATGGTCAACAATCACTATCTAGAAGAAGCTAGGAAAAAGGCACAGACTCGAAAAAGACGAATTTTGGTGCAACATCTAGGGTGATGAATTCTACAAGATTTCAAGGCACTGCTAGTAGTAGTAAACTATTACCTAGGAACACTCTACAAAAGACTAGGGATTGGCTTGCATCTAAGAGTAGTTAGCATGAAATGCTATGCCCTTGAAAAAACACTAGGATTCTAAGTCTTTTTAGAACCAGAATCAATTTCAAAAAGGCTGTAGTGACAAAGTTAATCTGCTATTTTTAAACAAGAATATTGAATTTATGCGTACTACATGTAAAAAATGTATCTTTGACTAATCATGATGCATGTGCCTTACAATATCTCAAGAAAGATAATTCTCGTGCAAAGGCACAATCCACTAGACCCAAATAGAAACAAGCGGTTGATAAAATGTCAAACAAAAAGAAACCTAATAGGTGGATCTCTTGGGGCGTAGTTTTTCCAAAAAATGAGTCTTCAATTTGCATCGATGAAAACAACTCCTAGATCTTACCTTAGGTGAAACCCAGGGGAAAAGTTTTTGGCCAATAGGTCTTAGATGGATTCCACATGAAAGATTTTGATACTTGCTCCAACAGGATAATAGTGAAACTCATCATGTTAAGGAAGTCGAATCCACCTGTAGTTGATATAGTGATCACTTGCCATTAGTGAGGAAACATATACTTCTAACAACATTATTTGTGAAAATTCTTCTTGTGGATGCTGAATTACTTGTAAAAGTGTTGAAGGTTCATATACCTCATGTGGTAAGAAGAACTTTATGCCAATTTAAGCATTTGGAAATCCTTTTCTACTTCCACTCTTAACTCCACTTTTACTTGGCCAAACTTAATCTTCTTTTTTCAAATCTTCTTTGTAAATATTTGCGGCAAATACAAAATTTGAAAAACCAACAAAAGCAAAATACAAAATAGAAAACTTTCAAAATACAAAAACATTATAAAATTTCAAAATCCAAAAGATATTCTTCTCGACATGTCTCATTATATCGATATTCATGCGTTTCTAGAAATGTCATTCAACAATGATACGGGTATGTCTGAGATGCTTGGCGAGAGAGTTCTTTAATGTTTTTCAAAACATGTCGTTTCTAAAAATTTCTAAATGATGGCTTTCATTATACTTGATCACGAAACCCGGACTTCAAAATAATGGCTTCGAACACATCATTCAAGACCAGCTTCTAAAGAGAATTGCTTCAAAATCAATGGTTTTAAATATTTTTCAAGCACTATTCCTAAAAACATAAATGGCTTGTAAGTATTTCAGCTTGCAACCCGATCTTTAAAGAAAAGAGAAAGTGCTACGCAATCGATTTTCATAAATATGTTACTTATCTAAAAAAATGAAGATAATTTTTTCTCTAATATCTTCAAAAGATTTTACGAAATCTTCTCATCTTGGTACCATTGATCAAAATTTTTCAAAAGATTTTTCAAAATCTCCATTTGGTACCAAGATAACCCTAAACCCTTAATTGATTCTAAATTTTTCGTATGAAAATATGCTTCGTTAAGGGGTATAAACAAAAAAGTGTTCCAAAAAATTCATGCTAAATGAGTTTCTCTCCAAATGCTTTTCGAAAAACATATCTTTTAATCATTTTGTTACAAAAACATCATGGATATGCTATTTTTGAGGGGGAGAAGCGTGATTAAAATGTGATCAAAAAGTTTAATGATCGTTGTTTGAATCTCAAAAGAGCTCGACTTCGAGGCGGAACCAATGAATTGACAGTAATCAAGAAAGTACCATTTAGAAACTTTCTTTGGACTTGACGGGCGGGGTAATAATTTCAAGCTAATTCTCTAGTGATGTAGCGTGTCTCGAATCGGTCTAGTTCATTTAAAGTCGATCAATTCAATAAGTGCGAACTCTACCCTCTAATGCTGAGATTCTGTCAAAACTTATAAGCATGTGAAGGTGTTTAAATATAAAACTCTCGGAGTGTCTCAAACATGTTTTCTATCATAAACACTCTGTGAGATTTTCAAGAAAAATGGTTGTTATGGCAACAATAGGACTTGATCATGGAGTTATAAGGTGACTAAGGATAGGAAATCCGTCCTATGATCCTTGAGCTAGGAGGATCTACCAGGACATAAAATAGTTAGTATTAAGTCCTTAGGTATGATTGAAAAAAGGAGTAATGTGAGAAAGGAGAAAGAAGGGGTTGAAGAATTAAAAAGAAATGTAATGAAAAGGGTGAAAAGAAATAGCCCTTCATATTCAACCTTAGGGCGAGCAGGTTTAATCATACTCTTGGTTGTCACTAGATGACAGTATTGAAGACAAAGACGTCATGGACCCAAGTGCGCCTTTGCACGCCTAAACCTTCTAGCCACTCAATTCCTCTTAAAGGGATTTGTTTCATTCTCATTTGGGAACCCTACATAATCTGACTTTCTCTTAGAGATCGTTGATATTGAAGAAGAGACCTCTCTAGTCTCATTTCAGGAAAACCAAAATGCACTAATTGAGTCTAGAGCCTCGAGATTCATTAAAAGATCTCATAGGAACACATGACATTTCATCGCTTGTTGTTCATCAATAAGGGCACAAGTGATATATTATAGAGTCCTAAGCAATCTTGCAATACGCGAGAACATTTATGAAGTTTCAACCTGTGATCTTCATGATTGAATGGAAACTCTGCCGGGGTCAACATCAGCATTACTGGCAATTCGCCGGTAATTCTCAGGTGGATTAAGCTTGAGTGTGTCTCAAACGGTCTATGCGTGAAAATGATGCTTGATTGTACCTCGACTCATCGGCTTATAGATGCCGGTATATCGGCGTTATCTCACTTGTGGGACTCGGTTCGAACGGCCCTTGTGAAATTAGAGATGTGTTTTCACACTATCTTTGTTAACACCTCAAAATTCTAACTTGTAAGTGCGGAATCCGCTTATTACTAACTGTTTTTATGTTTTCTTCTTATGGAAATAGGGCGGATGGATGATGTGAGACTTCGCCACATGCTCATACCAACACATGAAAGTTCTCATCACAATCAAAAGGCTACCAAAGTTTAAAGACTCGAGAACTACATCATTGGTAACCAAAAGTCAAATAGAAGTGTGAGCATGGTGGAGAAAGGCGTGGAACACCTAACAACAGAAGTTGACAAGTGGAACTTAACCACATTAGCCGATCACAAAGCATGAAGGAACAAGAATCAAGACTTATTCTATATCTACACATAAAGTTGAGCTCAAGAAAGTAAAGACCTAATCAAGTGGAGCATCATTTGAATGACCACCCCTTAGGGGAGATTGTTAGCCTTAATAGTTTTTATTAGAAGTGATGGTCATTCACATTTAGGAACTTTGTAGCGTGTGTTGAATATCGTGCTAGAATAGTCAAGCGGGCTCGTGGATTGGGCTAAGCTAAATGGCTATATAAGTTAAGATAAGCTAGCCTTATCAAATCCAAGTCAATCAATCCCACGAAGCCCATATACGACCCCATGGCCAAGCCTTAGGGCATCTTCTTCTTATAAATACCCTCAAGTATGTCATTTGAGGGGTGTGTGAGAATGTTGTGTGTGTTTTCCCTTGAAGCAATATAACATATTATTGTTTTCATCTTTCTTCTCTCTACCTCTCTAAACATATACACGTCTTATACACATCTCTTGTCACCAACCTCTTAATCTTTTCTTCTTCATCACATATAAGCGTTACGTGTTTGTGTTGGGTTTGCTTGGTAAAGTGATAAGGTATAAGTGATAAAGGGGTATAACATTCTTTAATCTGACATGAAACCCGCTTTCTTTTTGAAGAAGATATGTTCATTTCCACCAAACCACAATCGCTATGGTCTTCGACATAATCACCATGATCATCGTCATTTAAGTAAATAGTGTCTAGTAATTTAGACTCTTTTTTCTCAAACCTAGGAGGTGAAAGAGGTTTACTGATCTCTGTCTAATTTAAAATTAATAAAATTAACATTTAAATAGTCATTATTTATCTTTTCTATCTAAAAATAAAACTTTAATCCCTTGAAATGCTTCAAATCTCCATAACCAAGACAGGTCTAAAGCAAAATAATGCAACCTACCATTCAATGCAAATGCTTATACGACCGCAAATAACTCTAAGACTTGATCATAGCACGGAAAGCATAACGAAGCACAAAGCACAACCACCAAAAGAACACAAATCTGGTTAACAACTAGATTTCACACAACAATAAAGGATGCTTTTCCACACCCACTTATCTTATCTAGCTGAACTACATAAAACGACAATCACAAAAGCCAAAACAAATGCATGATCCATTTGTATGCCCATAACGTGCTTAACCAAAACAACCTATAAACATACATTAAGGAGGATTATAAAGTAACAACCTTTAACCAAATTTCATTACCTTATACTAATGCTTGAAAACGGAAAGTATGAACACTAAAAATAACGTTCGTACCTGTGTTTGCACGGTGCACATAATTCTCACGAGAACAACATAAATGGCAACCTGGAAACATGAACAAAGATATAAGAACATACCTTAATGAGCTATGGAACTCTAAAAATGATTAAAGAGTTTGTGGTCCATAAATATATAAGAACAAATATAAGAAGACAATTGCATTTTACGGAACACCTAAAAACAAAACTTCAAAGATCATTACATCCAAAGAAACACGGCTTGTAATATGTATAAAACCAAATAAGTGAAACATCACATGCCAACAAGTACTATCCAAATTATATCTACAAAAAATATACCAGTTTGATACCCCAAACCTATTACCAAGACATTGATATCAGACCGGCTGCAAAATCCATCTACATTTTTATGCCTTATGAAAATCCCTAAAAAAATTAGAACACTTTCAAACTTTAAAGATATGAAAATAGATATAAGAACAAACATACAGTTTGCAACGTACCCAAAAACTAAATGGCAAATAAGCAAAAAAACCAGTTCTATTATCCTGGCTAACATATTACGTCGACCGTAAAATCAGTCTGTATTTTATGCCATATGGTTTTTGTGTTAGGAATTAGAAATTCCAGGTATTAAAGAGTCGGTCACCTCAAGTATATGTAATCGTTAGAAAGCTCGGAGTCGTAGTTATTTTAAGTTAAGTAGTATTTAGTTAAGTAACACCGTGGAGGACGGACGGATCTTTACCCACTGTATGCACGATCCACACCCGATGTGTGGCGTTTTATGTAAGACTATAAATACTCTCTACCTCCCAAGGTAGAGTTGGAGCTCATAATAATATCTTTCACTTTCTCTCACTAAGTTCCCTAAACCTCTAACTTTCTCTCTCTAGAATTCCATCTATATGCTACCTTGTGTTAATGTTATGATGTGTATGTGAAAAGTTATATCTTACAATTGGTATCAAGAGCCATGGTTAGATCATATCTTGCACATCTTTGGATTTCTAGTGGTTTTAGGTGGTTTTGAGTTTGCAAAATTTTAGTGGTTTTTGCATCATTTGGATTGATTTCTAGTGTTAAAGTTTGAATTTTGTTGTACTTTTATGTTTAGAATCATCAAAAGTGTTTAGGTTTTCATTTGGTAAGCTTGAATCATCTTGGTTGGGTTGTTTTTGGATTGAAAAGTGAGGTTTTATGGTTTTCTCAAGCTAGCGACTTAGCTCACGGAATATTTTCTTGGTAGCGACTTGCTTCACATTTTTGTAGCGACTTACGGTGTTGGAGCTAGCGAGTTAGATCTAGCGAGTTAAAGTACAAGTAGTGGATTCTCCACTACGGGTAGCGACTTATGGTAGCGACTTGGTCGATGCGAGTTGCTCTTTAGCGACTTGTGTCTCTAGCGACTTGTGTAGCAATTCTTTGCCAAAATTTGGTTAGCGACTTGAGTGCGTAGCGAGTTACTACTTAGCGACTTGCTTTTCTGTTAGCGACTTGGGACTCTAGCGACTTAGGGGTGTAGCGAATTAAGGGTTAGCGACTTAGTGCATTAATTTCTAGCGACTTAGTGCATTATCTTCTAGCGATTTAGTATTTTATCATCTAGAGTCTTGAGTGATTGTTTACGGTTTTCTCTTGATTTAGTAAAATCCGTGAAAGAATCTATTTCCCGGTTTAATCATAGAGTTATAAAATCCCGTATAATCTATTAACATGTCTACCAACGTTCCCACTGTCATCTCCACTTTGTTCGAGGATGTTCAAGCGGTGGCTTCGGATACTCGTCCACCCATGCTTGTGAAGGCTGACTACGACTCTTGGGCTCAACGAATCGAGCGTATTGCCTTGGAAAGGAAAATGGTGTCAACATTCTCAAATCCATTGATGAAGGACCATATCGAGTTGAGACGACTAGAGACATACTTGATACTAATGCAGATGGTACTACTGTTTACGGAATGGACAGACCTAAGATGTATGATGAGCTTGATGATAAGGATAAAAAGAGATTTGATGCAGATATCGGGGCTTCAAACATTGTTCTTCAAGGTCTTCCTAAAGACATCTACAAGCTGATCAATCATAACACGAGATGCTAAAGGCGGTTTGGGACAATGTTAAGATGCTTCTCTCGAGGTTCGAATTAACTATGGAAGACAGAGAATCCCAACTCTATGACGAATTTGAGCATTTCAAGATGAAACCGGATGAGAGTGTCTATGAGTACTATGTGAGATTTCATAAGTTAGTTAATGACATGAGGAACATCCGAATGACTATGCCTAACATTCAGTTGAACTCAAAATTTGTGAACAACATGAATCCCGAATGGCACAAGTTTGTTACCTTTGTGAAGCTCACTAAAGGATTGAAGAATACAAACTATGAGCAACTCTATGCCTTCCTCCTTGAGAATGAGAGACATGCTATGTTTGAAAAATTAATTCTCAATCAGTTCAAAACCAACGAGGGAGAGACAAGCTCGTCTAATGACTCTCTGACTTTCTACTCAAACATCGGAATCACAACCAAAGCATCACAAGTCATACCCTTGGGTAATGGTAATCACAAACTCATTCTTGATCCTATGTACAAACAAGCGTCTTGCGATGCTCACGTGGGTAGCTTCATTAATCAACTAGCTCTTCTCATCAGTCAAAACATGAATACTCTCCCACCAACCAACAACAACCTCGAGGCGCATCTAACCCACACAATCAAGCCACTATTAAAGATGGAAGGATCGTGGTGCAACCAGATTCAGGAAAGACGATATGATCGAGGGAAGAGGTGGAGCTGGGGAGGTTATGTTGGAAACGAGAATCGAGGAAGGAATGGTAACCAAGGTCAAACTAAGCTCATCAAATGTTATAACTGTGGTGGTGAGGGACACATTGCAAGGAACTGTACATCTCCAAAGCGCCCAGAATCTTGATTACCAGAGATAAGATGCTGCTTGGCTCAAGCTCGGGACAATGGTGCTACTTTGGAATGAAGAGGAATTGCTGTTTCTTGCTGAGGGCAATGCCAAGACCTATGATGCAGATGTGGATGAGCAGCCTATTCAAGAGATAGGTCACAATCATCAGAATGCCTTTCAAGTCGGCGTGATGCATCGACTCGATGTGGATGATGGACCTACGGCACACACAATTTTTATGGCTAGCATTTCTCCAATGGTTTCTCCCAAGGTCTCTTCTTCATCACTAGCTGGACCATCCCAAGACAAACTCATCTCAGAGGTATTAAAACTATACGATGATGCCGATGTGCAAAAGATGCATGACAAAGTACAATCAACTGAAACTATTGAATCAAATATTGAAAATATGGGTAATATCAATATTGTCCCATATGATCAATATGTGAAACAAAGTGAAAGTGAAGTTGTACCAAGTGATGCATCTTCTGCAGTCAACAATGACTATGTTTTGATGAATACTGCATGTGCCGATGATTCCATTATTTCAGAACTAAATGCCTATAAAGAACGTGTTGCTATTTATGAACAACGTGCTAATTTGAGTTGACCACTCGTGAGCAGGAAATGGATGACCAAGTAAGTCTGATAATTAGAAAAAGTAAGTTTAGAGAAGAAGTATTGAAACAAGAATTAAATTCCTTGCAAGAAAAACTTTCTAAAACATCTAAACAAAAACAAGAACTTCAAGAAAATGTGAAAATGCTTAAGCAAGAATTTAATGCAAAGGAATCAAAACTCTTGAGAGATTTTTCTAATCTGAAAACTTTGAAAAACAAACTTGAAACAAGTTGTACATACAAGGAAACACCATTCAATTTGCTCACATGGTCACTAAACATAGAGTCTTAGCGATAAGCATAGCATTCCCCTTGTTGAGGAACGAATCCGAGGTAATTAAAAGGCTAGAAATGCTCATAAGGTGCTTTATGATGGTAATGAAATTCTTAAGCCTAGGGAGAAACCTAGTTGCGTTGAGTGCACTGAGGAAGATAAGAAATCAGATGAAGTCACTAGGGAAAGGATGAACAAAAATTAGATGATCCTAAATGCAAAGAGAAAAAGATTATTATCACTCCCCATGACTACAAGAAGGAAAATTGGATTTCCTTGAACATGTTTAAGCCTCAAACATTGTTGACTCAGAACAAGTTTTCGGAAAAGGATTTAGATAAGCAAAAGCTGAAAATATTGTTGAAACAAACCCCCCTTTAGGAAAATGCCTAGAAGCGTGTGTATCCTCCTAATACACCAATGCATCTAGTTCCTAGAACTATTGCCACTAAAAGCAAGACCTTAATTAGCCAATATGTTATAATTCAACTATTTGTTGATTTTGAGAAAACTTGCAAGAAAAGGATCACACCCATTGGATAACGAGAAGGAGAAAGGGGTTTTGAGCAAATGAAAGAATATTATTTTACTGAGGTCATGCCTTTCTTTAAACTACTAAAAGATCATTTTGAGAGTCTTAAAAAGGGATAGAAACGATATTAAAGGAATGGAAAAGGAATTTGATGCAATGGTAGTTGAAGTTAGTGATTATGAGCGTGCACTAAAATATAATGAGATTGAGAGGAAGAACTTGCATACATTAAATGAGACTCTTATTATTGAATGTGTTGCTCAAGATATCTTTTTCACTGCATCAAATTGCTCTATTAATGCCTCCAAATTTCATGAACTATCATGGCCCGAAAGTCTCCCATGATCGTGTCATTGAGCTTGAAAAAACTAATTCTAAACTAAACGAGAAAATTGAACTGGATGCTCACGACAATTTGGTTAAACATTTTTCTAAACTAGAAGTTGAGCATTTTAATTTACAACTAAAATATCAACATCTTAAAGAAAATGTTAAAACTTCAAATATCAAGACATCCTCAGATGCTCCAGAGTTTGATGCAGTTTTTCAAATTAACAAGCGTGATGAACGATTCAAGCTCATTGCAACACGATCAGAAAGTTGAAAGCCCAAATCTCTCAATTAAAGGGTCAAACGAACAATATGGCAGGCTCCCAAATGCCTCCTCCTTTAGATTCTCAGAATTCTCAAACTTTTCATCTTCAAAACTTAGTTGATGCCTTACAAAAGGAAAGCGAGAGTTTTCTAGAAGAAAATGAAAAAGTTAAGCGACATTTTAAAGAGTTATATGATTCAATAAAAGTCACCCGTGACCAAAACAACGAAAAATAACGTCTTTACAAAAGGAAATTGAGAATCTGAGAAGTCATGGAAATGGGAAACTGCCACTTGTTTTCAATAAGAATGTTGTCTCAAAGTCACCCTTAGATTTGCAAATACCTTTGTGACAGTTAAATATATTCCTCCTCATCTTAGGAATAATGAACATGCTTTTCATGAATCTTGTGCTCACCTTAAGGATAGTCTAGAATGTCTCCGTGAGATTGTCGAAGAGGATTTCATTAACAAACCTCTTGATAGTGAAATTAGGTTTGCTTGCCTCGAGGCCAAACGATCTCAAGAGTTGCTAGAATGTGTAATTGCCACATGTCCAAAATCCTTAACCTTAGGTGCAAAAGGCAAAGCTGTGATGCCTTGTTCTATGCCTAGTGCCAAGCAGGAAATCCGTTCTATGCCAGTCTTAAGAAAGGAAACACTAATGTGCCTTCAAGTAGTTCGATTCGGATATGTTAGTGCTAAGAAAGTGAACTTTAGTGTGCCCGCAAAAAGCTCAAATCACAGTCTTAAAGTATACACTAATGTGCCTTCTAGTACTTCAGATTCTTGCACATCAAGTTAGGGAATGCAAAATTAGATCAACCAACTAATGTTCCCACAATTCCCTCTACAGGAGTAATCAGTGACTTTAAAGCGGCGGTCAAAGTCTCAAGACAATACAAGGAATGATAGGACCTTGCAAGCTAAGAATGTGCATTGGAAGAGAGTAGAAGACCAATCTAGGAACTTTAAGCTTGAGTTGAATAAAGCGAATCGTGTTGATTCTAGTATTAGCCTTAGGCGTCTTGTAATTAATTAGAATTCGATACTATTTGCAAACCTTGTAATGATGCATGCTTGAATTACATTTGCTAATCATGAATGTGGTGTGAATGCTTTGTCTAATCTTGTCAAATGCCCGATTAAAATTGTTAATGCTAATAATCGTGCAAATAAGGCAAAAAGGCAAAAGCGAAAGATTGTTAGAAAACAGTGGAAACCCACAGGAAGAACTTTTATAAAGATAGGTTATTATTGGATACCTTTTGGCCATAAGAATAATCAGTTTTGTTCTCAACCTGCTAAGATTATGCCCACTAGAAAATGGATGCCTACTGGTAGAACTATTCCCTTAAGAAGTAAACATACTTTGAATAGGTCAAATACAGACACCAGCATTGCATCTATTCCCAATGATTCCATTGCTTCTACTTCTGATATGGATGTTTCTCGATTACGATGTGGGTGTTCCAATTTCTGTTACTAACCAAGTGGAACCCATTCTTGCATGGGGATCCCAATTATCGATTATCCATTCTTGTGCGTGTTCAACTGCAGATCGTTCAAATCGTTACTGTGGTACACTGGACTCAGCTGTTCCAAGCATATACTGGAGACCCGGTCGCTCATGAACTTCGTGAGCAAATTCATCGGGACTGTTAGATTTGGTAATGATCATTTGGTGCTAATTATGGGTTATGGAGATTATGTTGTTGGTGATAGTGTTATCTCTAGAGTATACTATGTGGAAGGTCTTGGTCATAATCTTTCTCTGTTGGTCAATTCGTGACTCGATCTAGAAGTAGCCTTCAGAAAACATACTTGTTTTGTTAGAGAACTTGATGGTAAGGAACTGTTAAGAGGAACTCATGGTTCAAATCTTTACACCATCTCTATCGATGACATGATGAAGTCTTCTCCAATTTGCTTGTTATCAAAGGCTTCAAAAACAAAGTCATGGTTATGGCATCGACGTCTCAATCACTTAAACTTCGGCACCATCAATGATCTCTCCAGAAAGGACTTAGTTGTAGGTTTACCTAGACTAAAGTATGAAAAGGATCATCTTTGTTCACATGTCAATTGGGAAAAAGCAAGAAATATGCCCATAAACCCAAACCTACTAACTCTGTCACCGAAGTTCTTCATATGATTCATATGGATTTATGTGGACCAATGAGGGTGCAAAATATCTTTGGGAAGAAATATGTGTTAGTTGTGGTTGATGATTACTCTAGATTCACCTGGTCAAGTTCTTAAGGACAAAGGATGAAACTCCTGATATCATCATCAAACTCATCAAGCAGTGCGGAGTTCGACTTAACAAAACCGTCGTGTCGAGCGGACAATGGGCTGAGTTTGTCAACAAACAACTTAATGAATTCTATGAAAGCGTTGGAATCAGTCATCAAAGAAGTGTTCCACGAACTCCTCAACAGAGCGGTGTAGTTGAAAGGCGAAATCGAACTCTTGTTGAAGCCGCTAGAACAATGCTGATTTACTCAAAGGTTCCAATGTTTCTCAGGGCTGAAGCTATTGCCCTTGCATGCTACACACAAAATCGTTCCCTAATCCCCACCGTACATGGAAAAACTCCATATGAACTTGTCCACAACAGAAAACCTAATCTCTCTTTCCTTCGTGTGTTTGGTGCATTGTGCTATCCAACTAATTAGGGTCAAGACTTAGGAAACTTAGGGCTAAAGCTGACATTGGAGTATTTGTAGGATATGCACCAAACAAAAGGGATACCGAATCTATAACAAAAGAACCTGAAATATCATGGAAACCATTCACGTTACGTTTGATGAGTGACGGTCAAATGGCTCTGGACAATCCAGTTCTGGACCCGCACTTCAAAACAGTCCCATTGGTTCATCTCTTGTTCCAAACTCTTCTCAAGAAACTCCATATGTACCTCCATCCGAAGATGATTTAAAGAAATTGTTTGATCCTATGTTTGATGAACTGTATGATTCAAACACTCATGAGGTGATGATTCCCACAGCAGAGGATGCTCATATTCCTGTGAATGAAGTCAATCCTTCGGTCTCAATATCTTTAAGTCAAGAAGCACCTGCTGTGATCCTTGATCTCATCAACAAATCATCATTCTTCAAATGTACATCATGGAAATGTTTCGGCATCAATGATGAAGTTAATCCCTTTGCTACTCCTGAAGATGCTCCATTTGAACACATATTTGCTACTCGAATCATCATCGAGAACCATCTTCTTCGGGAGACATCGACTCGCTACCTCGGTTCCTCAACAACTACCACATGAACACCTTAGAAAATGGACTCACGATCATCCATTAGACAACATCATTGGAAATCCCTCTCGTCCTGTATCAACACGGAAACAACTTGCAACCGATGCCTTATGGTGTTTCTTCAACTCCGTATTCTCTAAGATCGAACCAAAAGATGTTAAAACCGCCATGAATGAAGACAATTGGTTCAATGCCATGCAAGATGAAATTCATGAGTTTGATCGACTTGATGTATGGGAGTTAGTACTGCTCAGACGTGCTATGATTATTGCTCTCAAATGGATCTTCAAAGTGAAACTTGATGAGCATGGTGATGTGTTGAAGAACAAGGCTCGATTAGTTGCTAAAGGATATCGTCAAGAGGAGGGTATAGACTTTGACGAATCTTTTGCTCTGTTGCTCGAATCGAGGCAATCAGAATCTTTCTGGCTAATGCTGCTAGTAAGAACATGGTAGTATATCGGATGGATGTGAAGCGGCATTTCGAGCGGAGATCTTAAAGAAGTCGTCTCGTCGGCCAACTGAAGGATTTGTGAATCAAGAGCATCCTACTCACGTTTATCGTCCGAAGAAGGCTCTTTACGGTTTAAAGCAAGCTCCAAGGGCATGGTATGATACGCTATCTAAGTTTCTTCTATCAACGGATTGATAAAGGAGCATTGATCCTACATTGTTCACCGGGAAGTCAGGCAAACATTTAACTCATGTTCAAATTTATGTTGATGATATTATTTTGCCTCGACTGACCCAATGGAATGTGATCGGTTTTCTAATGAAATGAGTTCAAAGTTTCAAATGTCAATGATGGGACAAATGTCATTTTTCTTGGGATTACAAATTTCACAAAGTCCCGGAGGCATTTTCATAAATCAATCTAAATATGCAACTGAGATTTTAAAGAAATTTGGATTTGATTCAAGTGACCCTGTTGACACCCCATGATTGATCGAACCAAACTAGATGAGGACCACTCGGGGATCATGATTGACCAAACGAAATATCGTAGTATGATTGGATCCCTGATGTACCTCACAGCTAGTAGACCAGACATCTTGTTCTTTGTTTGCATGTGTGCTAGATACCAGGCTAAGCCTACTAAAAAGCACCTTGAAGCGGTTAAGCGGGTCTTTCGGTATCTCCAAGGAACCATCAATATGGGACTATGGTACCCGAAGGACACCGGTATATCACTAACGGCCTATCGAGATCTTGATCATGCGAGGTTGTCAAGATACGTCGAAGTACATGGAGGTGCTCGGTTTTTGGGTGATAAGCTTGTGAGCTGGTCTTCAAAGAAGCAAATGAGTACTTCTATTTCCTCTGAGAGGTTGAATACATAGCCATGTCATCATGTTGTGCTCAAATCTTATGGATGAGATCTCAATTATCTACTATGGCTTTGAATTCAACAAAATCCCTCTGTCTTGTGATAATAAAAGTGCTATTGCTCTCTCATGCAACAACGTTCAACACTCAAGAGCAAAGCATATCGACATTCGACATCATTTCATCGGGGAACAAGTGGAAAAAGGTGTGGTGGAACTATATTTTGTGAGGTCTGAATATCGGTTAGCGGACATCTTCACCAAAGCTCTTCCAAGAGAACGTTTTGAGTTTATTCTTCCACGTCTTGTCATGAAAAGCCTTCAACGAAACTCTCAAGCGTCTTGAGGAGGAAGCGAGGAGTAAAGGTCTATCTTCATCTATCTCTTGTATATATCTATTCGAAAAATCAAAATACAAAATTATAAAACTTTCAAAATCCATAAAATCGAAAAATTGAAAAATCTTCAAAAATATTGTCTTTTTGTCATGCGTTTTCTCGGTTCGATAATATCTACGGTCTTTGTACTGTCATTCAAAGAATGACACGTGACTTTAGATGTTGTTAAAATTCAAAAAAAAAAAAAATCAAAAATCAAAAATTATTTTTGGGAGAAAGAGAAACAATGGTTTATTGTCATTTTCAGGCAATAAACCGGTTTTAAAAGAAAGAACAGAGCCATGTTTTACCATGTTTTCAAATTCCATGCTCTGATTCTATAAACATTTATCTCTTTGAAAACTAAATGCTTTGAAAAATAACTCGGTCTCTATTTTTGATAATCATCGGGACTTATTTGTCAAAATCTCTATCTCTCAATCAACAACCTATGTCATTGATTGAGGGGAGAATGATTTCAATTAAATTAAAAGTTATTTGGCATTAAATTGTTTTCAAAAGATGTACATGCATGTTTAACCAATGGAGTTTAAAATCTCAAAATCAGATCCTTATCGGTTAAACGCTTTCATAATCAAGTCACAATTCTCCTTAAAAGCTTTCAAAATCAATTTAAATCTATCACAAATCTCAAATGATTTGATAATTGTGATCGGGGAGAATTGTGATTTAAATGGATTTAACCGATAATTCGATAAATGGTTTTTAAGTGATTACATGTTTGCCTCCCATGTGACAAACGATTTCAAATTTTCCATGCACATGTTGAGGGGGGGCATCTATCTTAAACCTATGATTTGAAACGTGATCATTTATCTCAATGTGCAGGTTCCCTCTAGTATGTGCAAAACTCTTTTCAAATCTCGAGGCACATATTGAGGGGAGCAAAATCATGAAAACCTCATCCTTCCCCAAAATGCTTTATCTACTTGATTCGATTAGGGAAGTGATGTTGATATTTTTAGAAAATGGTAATCAAAGAAGTTAATTCTTTCTCTTGACTCCGTGTGCAAAACATTTCAAATACTTGATTCACATGTTGAGGGGGAGTTCTTCTTCTAAAAATATCAAAACAATTCAGGTACAAAATGCTTTGATAATATATCACAAGTATCTGGATTGATTTTCAAATGGTTTTCAATTGGTTCCAATGGCGGATGAACAATACCAAATAGACCGACCAACTTTACTTTATGTATGGTGATATAAGGATGATAAGGTTAGGTATTTGTTCCCATGATCCGCTAGAACGGAGGGATCTACCGGGGACTATCCACTAGTTAGTGTAGAGTTCTTAGGTATGATGATAAAAGGAGAAAAATGAGATATGAGAAGAGTGCGGACTGGAGCTAGTCTGGAATAAACCCAACAAGGTTCTAGCTATGAAGTCTCGGTAAGCACTGAAGGGGTTGAAGAATTAAAAGAATTGAATGAGAAAAGGGTGAAAACAAATAGCCCTCCATTTATTCAACCTTAGGGCCGAAACCGGGTTCAATTCATATGCTACTGATGGTAACATCGGTATTGAAGACAATACGTCATGGACCCAGTGGCCTTGCACTTCAACTTTCCAAACCACTCAAGTTCCTCTTAAAAGGACTTGTTTCATTCTCACGGGGAACCGACATTATCTATCGACTTTCTCTTAGAGATTGTTGATATTGAAGAATGAGGCCCTCTCCCTAGTCTCGATATAGGATCCAAATATGCACAAATTGAGTCTAGAGCCACGAGATCATCAATAAATCTCATTAGGACACTTTCAATGAAGACTCTCTGTTTCACACAATGTGGAAAGAGATTATATCTTGAGTCCTACGCATTATCCTTGTGGTATTGCGAGAACATCTGAGTGATGTGTTTACATATTCACAATGAAGATGGAAAGCCTTACGAGCCAACATCTAACAAGCTCTGGTAGGTGGCATGTGAGATCTATTATCTGATCAACCATGTGACAACTGAACAGAAACAATGGGGCGATTCAATCTTTTGAATCAATCACGGTTCAGGTTATGGATTGACGGATACCTTTGAAAAACGGTCTTTGTGCTTTAAAACTCTTTTCATTAGCATGTCGACCGTGTACTAATTTTTCAAATCAAAAGGTGTTTTATGATTGATAATTGATTTTCATTAAAACCTTCGTTATATTGCAAAAACAATTTCTATTGAGCAATACATGATTGTTTCTCAAATCTCTTTTCATCAATCGATTGGACGAAAATTACGGTTCACTCACTCCGTGTTGTCTTCTTTGAGACGTTCGGTTTGAGAACGAGCTAGAGCGGTACGAAACCTGTCAAGGAAATTCTTCGAATTATACACGATCCGCAGGCGTACTTGTATGCTTGATCAGCGAGAACCGTGGGCGTGTACCTCAATTCATCGAAAGTGATCAAAGACACTTTCGGTGCGCTTATTGCTAAGCGTCTTATGCGGTACACCCGACGTTTGCGGTGATCAGAATGAAGCGGTCAATCCGCCGCATGCTCACAACACATTCATCTCAAAAGAAATCATGATTAGTGCATCAATGACTATGATATTTTCACTCCATGCTTACTTTCTGGCTGCTGCCAATATCATGAATCAACTAAAGCTTCCGCTACTCTGATAAGAAGATATCATGATCCGAATGTGAGCATGTCGGTCCTAAAGTCACAACATCACATAATACCAACACCACAATGGATGTATCGAGAGATTTTTATTAGCGATGATCTCAAAGATGGCTCAAAATTATTATCACGTGGATCGATAAAGACCTCCACTTGAAGTAACCAAACATGCAATGTGAAGAATCAATGACTACGAGCTTAGGAACAATGGACTACATCAAGAATGCAAGAACAATTGTTAATGTAATATCTGTTGTATTCAATGTAATTTTAGTGCATGATTGAGGTGACCTCCCTTAGGGGAGATTGTTAGGAATTAGAAATTCCGTATTATTAAAGAGTCGGTCACCTCAAGTATATGTAATCGTTAGAAAGCTCGTAGTAGTAGTTATTTTAAGTTAAGTAGTATTTAGTTAAGTAACACCGTGGAGGACGGACGGGTCATTACCCACTGTATGCACGATCCACGGCCGATGTGTGGCGTTTTATGTAAGACTATAAATACTCTCTCCCAAGGTAGAGAGTTGGAGCTCATAATAATATCTTTCACTTTCTCTCACTAAGTTCCCTAAACCTCTAACTTTCTCTCTCTAGAATTCCATCTATATTCTACCTTGTGTTAATGTTATGATGTGTATGTGAAAAGTTATATCTTACATGAATATTGCCACAAGGCTAGTAAATAACTTGCAACACTTAGAAGAACAATTGCCATTAATTATCTCGACAATTTGTCCTTCAAAACAAGTAATTGACTTTACG
>OU343223.1:133447713-133558892 GCA_910596185.1 Chrysanthemum makinoi | reverse complement strand
AACTGTTCTCTTTTGGGACATCACATAATAATCATCGATAATTTTTGACATTAGTTTGTTAATAACCCTATTCATAATATTCACTATAAAACTTAATGTGATTCATCACATTCCATAATAAAATGGTGTTTTATTAATCTTCTAGGGTTGTCATATTGGAGTATATTCAATTTTATAACCTTGTTACTTTTTAAGAAAGAAGTTATGGTTATCATGAATCAAACAAATCAAATAGAATTTGACTCTCCTAACTGAACATACCATCAACTTGTGGTATTCATTAGAATTAATATTGTAAGACAATCTAACAATATATAAGATAAACATATTCCTTTTGGCTTACCTATTTACCAACTAAGTCAACTTAATGGTATAATAGACTTTCCAAGCCAATTACATGCTTTATAACACAAGTACCTTTTAACAAAGTTACTTCATATCCATGTCTCAACAAGAAACATAAACTGTTATAATCCCATTATACGTTATAAATCATTGATCAACTCAATGACTTCTTGTATATGTCTTAATTAAAAAACATAACAAGTTAACGTCTTACTTTATTATAAGTCTTAAAAGACTTTATGTTTATGTCTTTACAATGAATCATAAACATGTTTAACTAAAGTAATTATGAACACAACTATTGGTTTCAATAGTAATTTCAAGTTAATTTATTTTACTTCACAATAATGTAGGACTACATTATTTTTCATTTATGTCATTCCAAAATACATAAATAAACAATTGAAGTAGGATTAGATTACTTTATTTAATTTTATGTCATTCTAATAATACATAAATATTTAATTTTAAGTAGTCTTATATATCATTTTGACACATGTTCTAAATACTTGTCTAATTTAGAAACTGTAAATATGTCCATGCAAGGTCTGACTTCACATAGAGATTTACTTTGTTGTTTCAATCTCGCCAAGTTCTCACATGACATAAATTTCAACACCAAATGTTTCTTGAATTAGATATGTTCAAGTTATATTAGAACGTTAGTCTCTTACCTTGCAGTCAAGAGAATCCTTTAAATCATATATTTATATGTTGTACCTTGCACACAATATAGATTTCTCCCACTTGTGCATGGAACAACATCATGTAGCAGATAAACAACACGACATATGTTTGTTTATGTGATCAATATGATTGTGTCATTGATATTAGAATAACTAGTAGATGTAGAACCACTTCATTGTCTAATAAGGAAACGTACATGACTATCCTTGAAAACATAAGTGTCTACAAGTGGAAAGTAATTATCTTAAGACATTCTAGAGATAATTCTGGGTTACTACCAAGATGACAAAGCTTGTAACTCCCAATCGAATAAGAGATCATTAGATTAATTCCTTATTCAGTAATAAGAACACAACACTCCCACTGGATTTGACAACATTGTAAGTGTTTCATTAACCAGTGAAAGAAAATAGTGTATTATTTACTTCCTACACCTTTGAGAAAGTCCATACATAACAATTACAAATGTACTTAAAAGAATGTATTCTACTATGTAGATGATGAATTTATCCATCAATGCTATTAACTTGAAAAATTGGGCATGCAATTTCTTTCTTAATAATTTTACTATTCCAACAATTGTAAGTAGTACTTTTAAATGGTCAAAGCACAACAACTAGATAAAATATGCTAGTTTGTCTTTTACCAATTATACAGTAATTAGTCTAGCTTCTAATTTAATAACTCAGAAAATATGCAATTTTCTTAACTATTAAAATTTGCTACGAAGTTAATGATTTAGAATTTAGACAATTCTAATTGTCCTATCATACCTTTCTTCATTCATGAAAATGAATAGGGTTGAATCTCACTCTTCAAGCGTGAAAAAGGACTAGGTTTATTCTTTTAGTAACGTTGACTCTACTAAAACCCTCCAGGTGTAGATCAATTTTACCAATACAGAATAACCTACGCTACGGTTTAATGTTGCATTTATACATTTAAAGAATTAGCAAAATTCAATTTTAGTATTTTCGATAATTAAACTTTTCAAGAAAATAAAATACCCAAGGTAATATTCATATAACCATAGAATTTTCTAAAACTAGATCCAAATTATCATAGGTTCATTACATCAGTTGATCTGCTAAAGAACGTAACGATATAATAAGGTAATCTGTAGAACATTAATTGGCAAACAATTTCCAACTCCTAGATCATTATGGGATTTATATTCTCCAACGCTATTGCAAATATAAACATGTTTCATCCCATCTTATGCCATTGAGTCCGGGTCTCACTTCCTACTCAACTTAAGTGTCTAACTTAAAGAACTGCAAATATGTCCATGTAAGGTCTGACTTTACATAGAGATTTACTCCGTCCATCACAATCTCAAGTAATCGTCATGACGAAATTGCAACTTCAAGTGTTCTTTTTAATTAGATGGCATATATCTTAATTTATAAGGGTACTAGTTTTGATTTTATGTGGTCAAATCAAATATGTACAAAGATGTCATGCATTCATCTTGTAGCATAATTTTAATAAAAAACTTTTTATAACCAATTCATAAAGATCAAATTATCAAAGTTTTGATTGAGGTATTGGGTTCACCAATCAAGGAATTTAGTGTTAATTATCATCCATTATACCGTACTTTTGCATAAGTGTAAACACTTAGTGTTTCGGATAATTACCAATCGTTGGCGCATGGAATTAAAACTAATTGGCCTTAAGATGAGCTTTTACTTTTATGGCTTACTAAGTAGCTCCATTCGAACTTACAGAGGGCAGAGGACCAGGTAAGCGCAAACGCATAACCTTAGACATCCTTTCAGGATCTGCGCGACTTTAAATAACCCTTATAGTTCATTCTAATGAGCCGCTCGAGCCATTTGTACCAAAGTAACAAATCAATTAAACTATTGAAAACTTAACTCTTCCAAAACAAATCAAATTTCACCATTGTTTAGTCCGTAGATATTTTCTATTCAAAAAATTACCCTTTGCTTAAAACTGTCTAACATAATAAACAAACAAGTAATACCAATAAAAAATAAACTACTAAAAAAAACAATGCACACATAATAAAAAATTTATACGTGTAAACAAGTAGCCACATGCAACTTATTCGATAAAACCCTATTAATAATCAATATCTAGGTTAAATTAATGTATATATTAATTAGGGCTTTCACTCTCTCAATTGAGAGTGAGCCACATACATCGACGAATCGATTGCGTAAACCCATACTTAATGATATACCAAATTGCACATAATTGATTCATTAATGTATATAATTGGAGTCTTCCCCAATTTAAGATTTATCGTAATTAAATATGTCTCAACAGTTAAACAATTTATCAAAGTAACTTATCCATGACTAACATGCATGTATAATCATAGATATCATAACAATTATACAAATAAGTCACAAGATCGCATATCAAATTCCATGACACATAACACATTATTCATGAATTAATCACGTAACCAATATATTAATTCTAGGTTTTAATAAGGTTAGCAAACAATTTTCAAAACCCTAAAAATTTATGTATGTGTCGACCTAAAAAAAATTAGGGTACGCCCCAATTAACAAAAAAATCGACCAAACAAAAAATTAAACATAAACCCTAGATAAACATATTAAACAACATACAATTATTTGTTTTATTACGCGTTTATGTAATTAATTACTCATTAAAACCAATGACTCGTGATGCCATTGTTGGAATTATATAACATGACTAATCATAAATATAAACAATAAACATCAAAGTAAGTGTGTAAGTCGTATAGGAAAGATTAACGAATAATTAATTAACATAAAAGATATATGTATCTTTCTTGATTCTAAACAAGAATCAAATCCACAAACAAGAATTAGGATGAACCCTAATTAGGTTTATAGGATTATGTGAATTACCCTACCGCTTTTGTAATTCAATCCAAGATAATAACAAAGTATGTTATTACTATGTTCTGCACACACGCATCAAACCGAATTAAAGTAATGCTAGTTTTTATCAAACAAATAACTTGGTTTGTGGAAAAGTTTTGGATCGACACCTATGATGGTGGACGATCGTTTGGAGAACAAAACACACACAAAACAATTTTTTAGCAATGAAGAAAGAGAGAGATGAAAAATAAAACCCCAAGCCTTGTTTATATATCCAAGCAAACTTGGTGAACAAGTTGGTTTTTCTTTCCTTGTTTTGTGTCCCTAGGCCGATCGGTTAAGGAGTCCCAAAGGGATTCCGGAACCTTCCCAACTTTGCAATTTGATCCTTTCCATAAACATTTAATCGACCGCAATTCATTACATTAATTACTTAACGTCCGTTAGTTTCGTTAATAAATAAATAAATATAACGCTTATATTTAATTATTAACTTTAAATTACATGCAGTAAACAAGAATCCCATACCGGTTCGATCCTAACACACGTCTATTAATTTATTGTCCATAAAACCAACAAGATCTAATTGCAAACATTTTTGTTCAACTTTTTAACATTATTTGATATCGTTCGTGGTAGATAATTGTGACTAAAATCGACTCAAAATGGCCACGTTTACTTCTATGATACCCAACAACATAATGAGCCGAATAATTCTTTAAGAACATATATTACACTATCAAAGCCACATCTAAAAATTGTCTAGTAGTTACAATTGCTAACAACATTTAAATACTGTATTATGATTGCAAACATTGCAGGATCCAAAGATATGCTTTTCGGATGATGTTCTACCAGATGGTTGTAGTGTTAAAAAAGGAGAGGTGGTAGCTTTCACACCGTATGCTATGGGGAAGATGAAGTTCATATGGGGCGATGATGCACATGAGTTCAAACCAGAAAGATGGATTGATCGCAATGGTCGCTTCCGTACAGAGAGCCCCTACAAGTTTACAGCTTTCCAGGTTGGTATAGTACTACTTGTCCATTTCGCATCAAAAAATAACCACTGTATACAACTTCTAGTTATCGTAAAAACAAACAATTCACTGTGTCAGTGTATTCGTCACTCAACACCAATAGCTTGTTTTTTTATAAATCTATTATTAGAAGCTATTAAGTTTACTGATAATTTTTTTTTATTATTTTGTGTCATATGAGGAATGTTTGACAACACATTTTCGTTGTACTTCTATTTTGTGTTCATGCCAGGCCGGACCACGTACTTGTCTGGGTCGAGATTTTGCATATAGGCAGTTGAAGATCTTCTCATCCATCTTGTTAGGTTGCTTCATGTTCAAGTTGAGTGATGAAAGCAAAGTCCCAAGGTACAGGATCTCGATTAATCTTCACATCGACGGTCCATTGCAAATTCGTGTTTTCAAGAGGTCTGGGTTACACAATCCTTGAGATTTGAAATATGTTTAGAGTATATCGTATGTGTAAGTGTGTAACAAATCCTTGGGATTGTGTAAGGTTACAACTATCTACATCATACCTTCCCCATATCCCGCACACCACTGGCATTATCATCGTTGTAATTGTGTGACAAATCATAGCATATGCTTGTATTACGTAATTGTGTTCAATAAATGTAATGCCATTGTTCATAAAACAATTCAGAACGTATCAATAATGATGTTGCTAGACTGTGTTTCTGTGAACGGTCAACTTTTTTGTGACATCTTTCTGAAAACTTTTAAATTTAGAAAAAAAAGAACATTATTATTTTATCATGGATACAAAATAACATCATAGCAAGTTAGCAACATGAGTTTGTCCAGAATACGCACAAGTTCGCAACCAAGGCCTAAACCAACATAAATGATTGTTCCAGTTTTGTTCCAAAAACTAACAAGACTGAAAACTTGCATAAAAATTGTTTCTAACTTAAATCAAAACTATATCATATAAGAGATTAATGCCACATGACCGCGCAAAATGGGATTGTTTTAAGAAATATTAGAGCGTCAGTTCACTAATTTAAATACGAACCTTCTCTTGCTCGGGCAGAATTACTCGCCTTGTGCTTGGAAGACTTTGACCTTGTTTGAGCCCCAATTGTCAACCGACCGACAAATTTGAGGATCTCATCAATCAAGATATAACAAAAGCAACAGCCACTAACAACCACTGTTCACGCTTAGTGGTACAATCCCGAAAACTTGGGCAAGAAAAGGGACGTAAAGAATCAAGAAGTGTAGTCCGAAAGAGATTGGCATTGCAAGAAGCAACCAAGGGTTGACCCATGGTGGCATGGTCACAGGCTCGCCTTCCGAGAGGGCATTTAGGAATTGAACATCTCACCATGGAAAGACGAGAGAGAGGTCATCCCTTTGACTTTTCCAAGACGAAGTAGTCACAAGGATCGATTCAAAATCAAACACTTGATCTCCAGCCAAGGGCGCGGCGGTAAAATTCTCCAGTTTTACACTCGATCCCGCCAGTTGGGAGAAGGTAACAAGACTGTGACCGTCCCCCACTGAGGTCAATGCCAAGTGTTGAAATATATAACCCGATATCTGTGTTTGTGTGCCCTGTTTGTGTTTCTTCGTTTCGTGTACACCAAGCCCAAGTTGTATCTCAGCCCATTTTCTCATGGATCAAGCCCAATTGTCAAGCCTTTCTCATGAGCTGTTTTTTGACCGTTTGAAGCCCCTTGTATATAAGGGTTGCATCATCTTTCATTCGAGGGTTAGATGAGTATATTGGTTCTTTGTGCCGCTCTAGATATCTCTCATTTGTACGATCTTGAGACCTTAACTCAAGATCCTATCTATCTTTTTGTTGTTGATCTTGTAAAACTATTATCAAGTTAGATAATAGATCACACCAGAGTAGCGTGGTGATCTTTTATGGTTGTTAGCTTCATTGTTGAACTCGAAGTTGTTTGAGCTATATAAAGTGGTTTGGTTTTCAGTATATCATGTTTTTCTACATGGTATCGAGATGTGTTGGTTTTAAGAAAAGGGGATCTTGGTCCCGTGGTTATCTCTATTGGTTCGTGGTTGGCGGTTCTTGTTTCCTCCTAGACTAATGAATCTAGAGAGAAACAGTTCATTGTGCTGCTGAGATAGCACCGTAACACCTCTTGTCTCTCTCCTTTTATTTATGTATTTTATTTGTCTGCTTAGAATGTGGAGGATAGGTTGAGGGACATTTGAGAAGTTTGATTGGTTGTTGGATTGATTGTTGTTTTGTGGAGATATAAGGTGTTGTCGCTTAGTTTCATTGTTTTTGTTGATTGTTTGTCAGTTTTATATACTTGGTATTATGTCCAACATTTGATTCGACATGAGGGTGTCGTTGACTCGGTCACTCTCATTGGTAAACTTGATGTTAGTAATCCTCTTCATTTGCATCCTAATGATTCTCATTGTACTTATCTATCTCCAAACTTAGAGGGACTGAAAACTATCAAATTTGGGCTAATGCTATGCTTCTTGCCCTAGAGGGTAAGAATAAAATTGGTTTTATTGATGGCTCTTGTAAAAGTCCATTATCGATGAGGTTCTAGCTAAGCAATGGTATAGAGTTAATGCTGTTGTTTTAGGATGGATTTTGAATTCTATATCGAGAGTTATTCCTTGGGCAAATTTTCTCGAAAAAGGCTAAACATGTTTGGAATGAGTTAAAGGAAACATATCATAAAGTTGATGGTTCTGTGATATTCAACATGCATCATAAAATCAGTTCTTTGAAACAAAATGGTTCTAATTTGTCTGACTATTATCATAAGTTGAATGCTTTGTGGAAAAAAGATGATGCCATGGTTGAGTTGCCTAATTGTGGTGCACTCGCATCGATGAATTTAAAAACACATCACCAAAACTTATGCAATTTCTGATGGGTCTTGATGAGTCTTACATGAGTATTAGAAGTTCTATTTTGTCAGAGACCTTACTGATGTTAAAGGGCTTATGCCATTATCTCTAGTGAGGAATCTCACAGTGGCATCCAACCAATTCAGTGCCTCTCAAAGGGGTCGACTCTCTCTCGCCGCAGTGGTCCGCTAGAAACAATTTTCAAAAACCGAACTCTTACACTAATGCTAGACATAACTCTACTACATTCGCACAATTCCAACACTGTACAAACCCTGGTGGTACCTGTGACAAGACCTAATGTGAATGTTAACTCTGAAGTTGTGTGTGCAGCACTGGTTATGTTGGTCACACTATAGACAGATGCTTTAAAATCATTGGGTATCCTGCTGATTTTGGAAAAAAGAAAGGGGACAAGGTGGTAAGAGTAAAAATGTTGCATACAACTCTGTTGGGTCCTCGTGGCCCGATAGTCATTCGATCCACAGTGGTTCACCGATGAGCAACTTGCCACTTTGGTCTCCCTCATCAAGGAAAACAAAATGTGCGAGAAAATGTCCAAGCCAACATGGTGTACTTACTTCAATTTCTAGCAAACTCAATGACAATTTTGATAAATTTTTGTTCCATTCTAGTTCTATGACAAAATGAATTATGTTGGTAAAGTTGTAGACTCGTGCTAATCGACACATGACCAATAGTGAGAAAGAGTTGGAAAATGTATATGATATATCTCATCTTAATATCAAGGTGTCTCACCCAAATGGCACTAATGCCATTATTTCTAAAATTGAAAACCTTAGACTTGGTAATGGTCTTGTTTTGGTTGATGTGCTTGTCATTCCTGATTATTGTGTGACCTTAATCTCTGTTCATAAACTTGCTAAAGATAATAAGATCTTAGTTGTGTTTGATGAAATTAAATGTTTCTTTTGTGAATCGAGATTTGAATCAAAAACATTCGGGGATTGGTAAACAATGTGGTGGTTTATACTATTTAGATACTAAAGGTACTAAAGGTGATAATATTGATATTGAGTACAAGTGTTCCTTGTCTCTATGACGGCATTGTAGACTTGGCCACCCCCGTGACCTCTTGATGTTCTAAAAGTTATTTGAAAATTGAAACAAATGATAAATATGAGGTTTGTGAAATCACAAAGAGCTAAAACACTAGAGAACCTTTCCTTAAGTGACTGTAAATCTAAAATGCTTGGTGATATTGTTCATCTTGATCGCTGGGTCCATATAAGGTGGTGAATCACTCAGGATAGATATTTTTACCATAGTTGATGATTATACTAGAGACTGTGTGGGTGTATCTTATTAAATCCAAGGATGAAGTTTTTGAGTCTATTAAAATCTTTTACAATTTGATTAAAAATCGGTTCAAAAGCTGTCAAAGTGTTCGAAGTGACAATGGAATGAATTTAGAATCAAACTTTTAACATGTTTTGTGAAAACATGGGATTACATCAAACTGTTGCTTACACCCCACAAAGCAAAATGGGTGGTTGAAAGGAAACATGCATATCTCTTAAATGTGGCCGATGTCTTATGTTTCGGGGAATACCCTTAAGATTGAATGAGTGTGTGCTAACCGCTACTTATCTTATTACAGATTTCCATCTTAAGTGCTAAATGGAAAATCCCTTACCATATGATTTATAATTGTACCTAAATCTCTCTTATCAGAATGTTTGTTGTCTTTGCTTGCTACCGTTTCTTAATAATCATGATAAGCTTACCAAAGATCCGAAAAATGTTATGATGGGTTATTCTAGTTCTCAAAAGGATGTGCTCTATAGTCTTGATAGATGTCAATTCCTTGTGTCTAGAGATGTTAAATTCTTTGATTCCATATATTTTTAAGGAATCTATAACTAATGGTATTAAGAATAAGCATATTGAATCTGATGTCTTTCATGAAAATAACCTGTTGAATTTTTTTGATCTAGATAACCCTGAGCTTCCTAATGATGATGAGAGAGATGTATCTAGACATAATAGTGACCATGAGTCACTGAGTGCAGGTAGCCTGATGAGTGTCTAAATACTCATCATTTTTGTTCCTTCTACACTGCAAAAACAGTCAAAAACACTTTGAAAAGTCTCAAAAGCACGAAAAATATCTAAGCTGTGTTTTATTCAATAATTGTCAAAATCTAGTCCCTGGTTATTCAAAACATAGAAATTCTTCATAAAAGGCCCTCAGGGATTTTCAAGTTGTCAAAATTAGCCTTATAAAGTCAGTTTTGCAAAATGGCAGCTTTGGTCCCTGAAGTTTCAAAGATTGACGAATTTACCCTGGACATTTTAAATTGGAAAATTAACATTTTAGTCCTTTGGTAATTCTAACTTGTCAAAATTGGTCCTTGTAATACTTTTGAAAATTTCAGCTTTAGGTCCTTGATTTTTGGTATTTTACAAAAATAGTCCTTGGAAATGAAAAACAAAATGGAGAATACTTAATTCAGTCCTTGTACTATTAAAGATTGGCAAGAAAGTCCCTTATGTTAATTTTGGAAGTTGGCAAGATCACACCTTGAAGAATTGGAAAATTACACATTTGGTCCTTGTGATTAATACCTACCAAACTTGCCAAAATAAAATACCCAACACAAACCAACCTTATTACTCCCTTTCCTCCAAAATAAAACCAGTTCCTCTTTTCTTCCTTATCGACACACACACCAACCCTTCATCCCATCCCCGACAAACCATTTCCCCATCATCTCCCTCATCCATCCCCGTGACCTGAAAATGAAGACAAAGAGCCCAACAACAACACAACACAACAAGCTGAAGGCACACAAAGAAGAGAGCAAGTTTTATTTTTTGTATAAATAGGCTACTAGTAGTAATGTGAAAGGTAGTCTAGAAATCTTGTTCTAGTCCCACTTTTAAATTCCTTTGTCATTTTAATTCGTACTCTTTAATTTCCAAGTAATGCAATTTCGTTTTTATTAATTTCATGTCTTTATGCTAATTTACTTTTCTGGTTCATGTCCCTATTTTGCCATCAGGTTTAAAGTGTGTTGTAAGTTGTTTCAATTCAGTTTAAAGTTGGTTGAAGGTTGCAAAAGTAAGTTTTCTTAAATCTCAAACTGTTGTAAAAACGCTTTCTAGTTTCCAATAGGTTGTTTGGATTAGCTTGGTTTGTGGTAAAATAAAACCATTTTGACCCATGTTGGGTTCTTGAAATAGTGTGTTTAAGTCAAATTTGCAATTGTGTTTAGTTATTAATAATTTTCTTGTCTTAAAATTTTGCATTGTTTTAGTTAAATAATTCTTTCCTAAAAGCAAAATCTCACCTTGATGTCATGATTGTCCTTATTTTAGCCTAATTTTAGATAAGTTTAAGTTAGTTCTAGGTATTGATCTTTTTAGCATAAGTAGTTAGGAGTATGGGAATAAGGTGTTTCACTTATCCTTGGGAGTCTTGCTTAATTGGTCACTTAACTTTGCCTTCAATGTCACCCACTAAATAAAAAGAAATTTGGTTTTCAGTTTTAAAAGCGAGTACAAGATCGTTGCCTCGAGCCGCTGTTCTTATGTTTTTTTTTCTCAGCTTATTTGATGTTCAAGGTTGTCAAAATGGATCTTTCTTAAGTCATGTTTGATTCTCAGTTGGGAAGCTTTTAAGTGCTTATTTATAAGCACTCAAGTACCTTTCTGTGCCTTGAACCGAGTCCCAATGAACACGTTTGAGTTCAAGTTCAGGTAAGTTGTGGTTGTTTTTAGCGTTTAATCGTGTTAGGATAAGTAGTTAGTAGCACTAGGATTATGTTTCTAAGCTTAATATGAAGGTAGGATAGCTTACGTTTGTTTTTGTCTTTTAAACCGCCACATCGGTCCCGCATCCGCACATCTGACCCCTAGTTTATTCATTTTAGCTTTTAACTTGGTGTTTTGTGGGGGCAAAAGCTTGGCCCCTGTTGTCTTTAAGAATCCAAAAGCTCATAAGCTCAAAAAAGACTACGTTAGGTCGTTTAGGTTCCGTACATGCAATGCAAATGGACAGCTACACATCTTCTTTTTGAGCTTCTTAATAGTCTCCTTTGTGCTTATTTAGATATTTTAGGATCCATAGGTTGATTTAGTTTAGGATTAGTTTAATTATTTGCTTATTAGTGCTTAATGTGTAGCTTTTATAGCTTGTTATTCTATCTTTTTGTAGCTTAGGAATTCCCTAGTGTAACTCTTGCCTACTGCTTATTCCCACTTTATTTTTAGGTTTATTCCTTCATTTCTAGCTTTTTATAGTTTGTACCTTAGCATGCCATTTTCTTTTGTAATTCACAAGTGCTTGTTATTTGCTCTTCATGCTCAAAAGCTGTAAAGGAGTGTTTGGTTGTGGCTGACAGAAAATACAACTTTTGCTGTTACATCTTAGTAAGAAGCTTTCAAGAATAAAGTTTTCACAAAAAAGAGTCACTTTGACTGCCCCTTTAATCTTCCAAAGCCAAAATCAAAAAAAAAAATAAAGAAGCAATTTTGCATAACTTTGTGGAATTTTCACAGATTCATCTTAAGTCCATTTGAGCTTAAATTCGGGATACAAGATCTTTGGTTGGTGATCTACAGCTAGGTATTTTTAGTTTATTTTTGTGATTTTTCTAGATAGCTTAATATAGTGCTTAAAGAGAGGCCTTAGAGCCGCTTTTACATATAGTTATTAAAATCAGTCGTGAGCTTTTTTCGTAGCTTGTGCTTTTTAGCTCCCAATCAGTTGCATTAGCTCAATTTAGGTTAGATTTAGGCTGTAGTAGCCTTTGGTAATTTTTAGAGCTTTTAGCTTATTTTTAGCTTATTAGCAAACTGCTTATTTGCCCAATTCAGCTTATTAGTGGGCTTATTTAACTTTTTATATTTTTCCCAGACTTAGAACAATATTTTAGATTTTCCTGTAAAGTCTCATAATTTTTACTGTTCATTTGTTATTTTTCTTAATTTTAATTAGTTTAAATTAGTTTTAAATTAATAATAATTACATAAAAAGTCTAAAAAATATATTTTCAGTTTTAAAATAAGTTTTATAATATTTTAGATTTTTCTAAGTCATAATTTCACTTTTCTAGCTTTATTTCATATTTTCTTATATTTTAGGGTATTATTAAATAGTTAAAAATAGTTTTTAATTAATAATAATTAAATAAATAGTCATAATAATAATTTTATTTTTCCAATAATTTTCTTGCATCATTAGGATTGTAAAAATATATTTTCCATATCCGTAGGTATTTTACTTCTTTATTTTTACGTTTTATTTGTACGTTACGAATTTATTTAAACGTATACCGCTTTTAGGTTTTAATCGTTAAACGTTTTTAAATATAGAATTAAAATGACTTCAAAGTCTTGATTAGATTTAATTTCCTTAGTGTAATCAATCAAACCTTTTCCCGTTCAATATCACCCGATCACTATACGTTGGTTATTAGTCAATGCGACTCGTTGGGACTTAATGACCTGGGGAAACACTAAACTCCTCTAGATCTTCATTGCATTGTTTCTGAGCTGTTTGAAGTTTATTACGGTTGACCATTCACAAGTGGTTAGCTTGTGTGATAAACTTGACGGTTCAGCACCGATCATAGCCCCTCTGCAACTCTTGGCGACAATGTGAACACTGGTGATTCTCCATTGGATCATCCGGTGATAACATTGATGCCAGATTGCATGATGTTGAGGCACCCACACTTGATGAAAACTCTACTACTGAAGGAAATGTTGATCCCAACATAAATACTCAGGGTACTCAAACCTTAAGAAGATCTTCTAGAACTTCTGTTTTTCCAAAAAACTATAATGACTTTGTTGTTAAAACCAATGTGAAATATGGGATTGAAAAATATGTTGGGTACTCTAACTTAAATGGTGAAAACTTGTGTTTTGTCACTCAATTGAATAAGAACTGTGAACCCAAGTCCTTCTTTGAAGCATCTCAAAACCCCTTATGGGTTGATGCTATGAACTTAGAGATTGCTGCCTTACTTGAAAATGATACTTGGGATGTTGTTGAATTACCCATAGGTAGAACAGCCTTGAACTCCAAATGGTTGTGGAAACTTAAATATAAATCCAATGGTGAAATTGAGAGGTACAAGGCTAGACTTGTTGCCATGGGGTGTGCTCAAAGGGAAGGGGTAGATTATGAGGAAACTTTCTCTCCTGTTGTTAAAATGGTTCTTGTGAGATGTGTGCTTAATATTGTTGTGAATTCTGGCCCATTTTTCAACTTGATGTCAATAATGCTTTTTATATGGTGAGCTTGATGAATCTGTTTACATGAGACCACCTCAAGGTTTTTATGTTGGTGACAAGAACCTTGTTTGCAAACTTAAAAAATCTATCTATGGGCTTAAACAGGCCCCTAGGCAATGGAATGCCAAACTCACCTCTCCCTTATTGAAAATGGATTTAGTCAAAGTAAATCTGATTACTCTTTGTACACTAAATCTGATAATGGTGTGTTTCTTGCTCTCCTTGTTTATGTTGATGATATAATTGTGACTGGAAATAATCTTGATGAAATTGATAAGTTTAAAATGTTTTTGAAAAGTAAATTCAAGATAAAGGATTTGGGAAAGCTTAAATACTTCCTTGGTATAGAGGTGGTTGACTCTGACAATGGAATTTGCCTTAATCAAAGGAAATATGTGCTTGATTTGTTATCTGAATATGGTATGCTTGCCTGCAAACCCTCTAAGACTCCTGATGTGCCCGTTTGGTGCAAGTTTTAAATTTATAAAAGGTGAATTACCAATATTACCAATAACACATACGAGCAAGTATACTCGTCCGTTATAGCAAGATTATGAAGGTAAGTCAGGATCGTTCGCAGGGATTTGAGTGAATCTAAACACAAGTTTGAATTAACGGAGTCTATCCAAAACATATAACAAAGCAAATAGATATAATGAAATTCAGATGATTAAAAACTACACTTGCTTAAACTAGTATCATATCATAAATTAATGTGATTGTGTTAACCTCTTAACATGTTGGTTATGAAAATTAGTTGGTGTACTAATCTATTGTTCTTACAAGTCAAACTTTGATCAAGAGTTTAGTTTATAAAAACAAGCATTAAGTTTAACGAATCAATTCAAGATCAATTCAAGTTTCATAAGTCTACATACATAAACTTAAACACAAAAACATCCACTTGTTCATCAAATTGCTTAAGAAATGGTCAATACAAAAGGTACCCGATCATAGACAAAAGGCTACAATTGATTCTCAACAACTAATCTTACGACCATTTAGATGTTTCCAACCAATCCAATTTGATAATCAAAAAGCGTTTCAATTACAACCACACCTTAGTTCCTTTGTATAATCAAGAATAATGGGTAAAAACAATCATCCATAGACAAAATGATTATGACTAGTTGAATAATACGAAGTTCTTTTCGACCCAACGATTACTATCTATTAGCCAAACTTGATTAACAAATGTCACTATGAAACTTTAGCACAATTGGATCTTAGAATCAACTTGAAATTGAATTAAAACATGTTAACACAACCACTAACTAATCATATGATAATCAACATCATTTAAGCAAGTGTATAAAGAAACTAGCCACTCATAGCAAACATAAACATAAACTCAGAACTTTGAACATTAGAAAACATGATTAAAGGTCTTACAATGCTTGGAATAAGATTACAAATGATGTAGTAATGATGCCTCAAGTATTGGTGATGACTTCTTGATGGTTTGACCTCCAAATGATGACTTCTTGGACCTCCAAAGTTTCCTGGAACTTTATGAACGAATTTAGGCTTTAAGAGAGTAGTAGTGGTGGTAAGATAGGTGTGAGAGAAGATCTCTCAAGTTTTGGTGTGTGAAATGAGGTTGCAAAGGCTTCTATTTATACTACTTCCAAGCTTAGGGGTTATAAATGCATTTCTTGGTCACCAAGGAGCTTGGAAGGGACTAGAATACATGAAGGAAGGACCTAGAATCGTTTGGAACAATTTTGGAGTCTTAGTAATGGAAAAATGGCTGAAACAGGACCTCCAACCGGATCCGGTTGAGCTCCAACCGAATCGGTTGGTCTTGCTGACTAGTCTCCAACCGAATCGGTTACGGGTCTCGACCGATCGGTTGGAGCAAAATCACAAAAAGTCATAAACAGCAAAGTTGTAGATCTTTCTCTTAGCTTTCCGTGGCCGCGAACCGGGGGTCAAACGGAGTTCGTATGAAAAAGTTATGGCCAAAATGGTGAAGGTGTGTCGGGAACAACGAGTCTTCCAATATGTCTTCGTTTAAGCTTGTTTTCTACATTTCTTTCTCGTTTTCCTTCTTGAACTTTATTCTTGAGTCTTTGGACCACTAACTTGATGACTTTATCTTCTCGAATATACTCCACAAGTCTTGCTTTGGTCGGGAATTCTTCATATATGGAGAAATCTTCGTATTTTACTTCTTTTTCCGTCTTTTTCTCCACTTTCACGTACTTGGCTACAAATGAACTAGCAAACGCACTTTGATACGATTAAGCAACAAAAGCATATGATTATAACCAAATAACATACATAAAAACATGGATAACGCTACTAAAAACATGCACAATTTGAGCGTTATCAACTCCATTGATGGCTAAACTGTCTGTTTCTAATATTGCCACTGCTACTGATCCTGCTCTTGTGAATATTGTTGATTATCAAAAGTTGATGGGAAAGCTTATATATTTAACCAATACCAGACCTGATATATCCTATGTTGTGCACTGTCTTAGTCAATTCATGCATTCTCCTTTAACATCTCACCTCAAAATTGCTTTTAAAATCCTGAGATACCTTAAGGGATCACACAGTCTTGGCATTCATATTACTAAAGACAATGGTGTGTCTCTTAAAGGATACTCAGATGCTTGATGGGCCAAATGCATTGTTACTAGGAAGTCTCATACTGGCTATTGTGTTTTCTTGAATGAGAATCTCATCTCTTGGAAAAGTAAGAAACAACATACTCTCCAAATCCTCACGGGTGAGTATAGAGCCCTTGCATCTCTAACCAGTGAGATCATTTGGATTTTGAAAATCCTTAAGGACTTGGAATGTATAAATCTTTTGCTGTTGATCTCACTGTGTGATAATTCAGCTATCAAAATAGTCGCTAACCCTGTTTTTCATGAAAGGACTAAACACCTTGAGATTGATCTCCATTTTGTGAGAGAAAAAATCTTGAATGGTGTTATTAAAACTGTCAAAGTTGATTCAGCAAATCAAATTGTTGATATCTTTACCAAAGGGTTAGACATTTCTCAGCATCATACTCTTGTTGAAAAACTTGGAATGATTGACCTCTTTGAGATATCGGATTAAGGGGGGATGTTGAAATATATAACCCGATATCTGTGTTTGTGTGCCTGTGTTTGTGTTTTCTGTTTCGTGTATTGGACCAAGCCCAAGTTGTATCTCGACCCATCTTCTCATGGATCAAGCCCAATTGTCAAGCCTTTCTCATGAGTTTTTTTGACCGTTTGAAGCCCCTTGTATATAAGGGTTGCATCATCTTTCATTCGAGGGTTAGATGAGTATATTGGTTCTTTGTGCCGCTACTAGATATCTCTCTCATTTGTACGGATCTTGAGACCTTAACTCAAGATCCTATCTATCTTTATTACTTTGTTGATCTTGTAAAACTATTATCAAGTTAGATAATAGGATCACACCGAGTAGCCTGTGGTGATCTTTTATGGTTGTTAGCTTCTGCTGTTGAACTCTGAGTTGTTTGAGCTATATAAAGTGGTTTGGTTTCTGTATATCATGTTTTTCTACACCAAGGAATGAGTTCTGAGTGTACCAGATGACGAAAACACCGACGGTTGCTAACCCAACATAGAGTCCAATCACCTGCACAATAAAAAACACGGATAAGGTAAGTCTATTTGTTTTGCATTTCTATCCCAGTATTAGTATCGAACTATCGACTATACATTTTTAAGAGGGTATTTGGCATTGCATTTTGAAAGTGATTATGTGATCTAGGATTTAACATAAGCAGATGGTTGGCTGTAAAAAGATAGGCTGCAGCCGGCAGGAGATGTGCTTGGATGTGTTTCTGTTATTTGATGATGTGATGATCAATAATTAGCTAATTGACGGCTTAGATTTAGATTCAAATGACACCTAAACAAAGTAATCAGTATAGGTTTTGTCACACAGCTACCGAACAGATTAGTTGACCCCGATAATAAGATAATCATGATCAGTTTGAATCAAACATACTACCTGAACACTAAAAGTTATTTGTGGCTTAAAAACGTAATACTATCATGTAATCCAAAAAGAGATGCCAAATACCCCCTAAGACCACTCCCAACCTTGACGCGTCAGTTTGTGTGCCGATTGTGCCACCTCAGTGCCACATCACCACTTCCCAAACCGATGCACAAACTGACACACCCATGTCAATGGTGGTGCGTCTCTTTCTGTGTCATTACACAAATATACCACACAAAACAGACACACACACAAAAAAACAAAAAAAACAAATGGGCCCCGCACCACTTTGTCCCTTGCTCGTCGCCAAACTGAAGCAGCTCCAACCGACATGCCCATGCCATTGGTGTCACTTACGTGACGCTCGGTTGGCCAAACCGACGAGCCATTGGGAGTGGTCTAAGTATCAAAGGTTTAGAACGATTTTTTAATAAACTTTATTTAGGTCATATTGTAATAGTTGTATGAGCTAGGCTATAAATACCCTCCTAGACTTCACTCGGAGGGTGAGACTCTTTGTGTAACCTTTCATTTTCTTTATAATAAAACACATAGTATTTCCCTTCTCTCTTTACTTTCTCTCTCTAACTTGAAGATGATGTTCTTTCATCTTCCCCAACCTCCCGATTCACCATATCAACCCTTAAGAACCATCCTACAATTGGTATCAAAAGCAATGTCGGTTTTGTTATCGGTTGATTTTTGGTGATGTTATCTTGTCAAAATTGTCTTGTAAAACTATTTTTTCACAAAGTTTTAACCTTTCATATAAGTGTCATGTTTTTGTCTTTACAAGTTATGTATATCCTATGGTCAAAAAAAGTGTCATGTTTCATTTTTTATGGTTGTGTCAAACTGTGAAAGTATTGTCACAATACACGTTTTTTGTACCAATCTGTGATAAGTTTTGTGGTTATCTGGTCATATCCATGGTCAAAGTGGTTCAAAAGAGAGGTTTTTTATGCCATCTTTCTTGGTTTATGAAGCTGGTCGGAATCTCTGATCGGAAAAAGTGGCCAGAAAAAGTCAACAAAACCCCTTTTTTACGCCTAAGGACTATCTCCAAATCTGGTTACGAGTAACTTGGAAAGTTACTCGTAAGAAACTATGTTTACAAGTAAGCCTACGCGTAAGCTTTACTAGTAAGTTTACGAGTAAGGTCTTACGAGTAGATCATGTTTATGACTATGAAAAACCAAACTTTAAGCATAAGGGTTTCTTTTATGCGTAAGGCTTCTTTCGACTAAGAACTTTACGCATATGGGTTTCTTTTACGCGTAAGGTTTTCTTTAGACCAACACTTCTTTCGACTAAGAACCTTACGCATAAGGACAGAAGTGAAGAAGAAGAAGGGGACAGTTTTTACCAAACCAAAATACCAAACAACTCAACAACGACCTCGGCTTACAAATAAAATCATCGATCCAATAAGTAATATCAAAATGAAATCAAGTCGAAAGGGATAAACCCATGCAATTTCAATATCATCTGTTCCATTATCCGAAAACATCACAACACAAATATACTCAATCCTTCCCAACAACCAACAACCAACTTGCATCTAACCTAACCACCATCTCATTTTAGAAAATGAACTTAATTGATCTCAGCTTGTGTGGTATTTCAAAAGCAAACAACCTTTAAAAGGGTATACCATTTACACACATCATTGATCGATTTTAGAGAATCAACTTCTAGTAATTTCCGATCAATTGGAAAAGAAAAGATAACAATAAGGTCTTTTCTTATTTCTATGATTCATTCATTTTCACTAAAACTAAATTAGATCTCAGTCTATTTCTACTTGATTAGAGTTGGACCCGATTTTTGACTTGCATTTGGGCCTGGGTTTATTGATTCAAACTTGATTACAATTGTAATGAATCATGGAATGGTTCTAGGTGGTCATTATCCAAAAAATTATACTAATATGTTGAGCTGAAATTTAATCATTCAAATGTATTTTAATACATTGAGATAATTGTTGGTATAATTCTTTGACGAAAAGGAGTGGTATTTTGGTCAAAAATTTTACACGGGGATACAATTTTTTGACAAGATCGGGAAACTATTATCAAATTCACTTAAACCATTAATGAAGGCTAGTTTTGAGCGTTTAACCGCAAGATGTGACTACGGCATTAATTCTTTATTATTTATTTGAGATTGAAGTAATTGTATCACGGGTGCGTGTACATAGTATCTGGATATATGGGGGTTGGTTGGAAGAATAATTCTTCAAGATCTTTGTTCGAGCTTTAACCGTTACGAATGACAAAGACTTGAGTTGTCTAGTTATACCTGATGTAAGGAGTTACGTTGTTGTGCTCACAGCGTATAACTATCACTTTTAAGGAGTTACGTTGTTGTGCTCAAGTGTCACACAAAGTTGTGGATTTATTTGAGAAACTTTAAGTTTACCCTTTTTCGATGAGTGTAAGAAAAAGGGTTCTTCGTCTGACGATAGTGCAAGTTTAAGTCACAAGTTCGAGTTATTTTACTTCAGCCTCAAGTTCGTCATATTATGTTTTCTCCATCAGTAGTCACTACAAAAATCCGTCAGAATAATAATGGGGTCGGTAAAGAGTTAGCTGAGAAGAGTATACACGAGTAGAGAAGTCTTATCAGCAGTTGATTCTCACAAGATATTTATGGTACTTCACACTTATTCGATTAATTAGACACACATGGTTTCGATGTCTCCAATTCATCATCAACATACGTGGTGTATGATTCTGATTCATTGAAAACATCGGGGGGAAGAGAGTGTACGAGGTCTCTGCTTTTTCGACTTTTTTTCGAAATCCGTTTCCCTTCATGAATTTCTTCAATTAGGGGGAAGAAATGAGACGATCTGTGGTTCAAACGTCTTAATTCAGTATTATCGTCTCAACTTTCACGGGTTATCTTGTGTGAAGTTACCTAAATATGTTGTTGTGATGCCTCACACACGGTCATTTTATCGAGTAATTTGCATATTCACAAGTGATTATTATTTCGATAGACCTAACAATCGGGGAAGTTGCTTCATTTCGTCTTTGGCTTTTTGGTGTGAAGCATCTACATACATGAGAAGATCTTGTTGATTTCTTGGATGTTACCCCCGAACGGATTTTCCGCAATAAAACAGACTTACCTTGTGTGGTTTACTGCTCATCTACAAATTCCTCTCGCGATCTAAATTTTCAAAATAATGTCTACTACATCAAAGTTTCGAATCTGCTGAAGACGGTTGTCAGTTTTGGGGGGAAGTTGATTCAGAAACTTCGCCAAAAAGAAGTGTACGGAGAAGCTGCTAAAGACATGCTGCATGAATTGGAGGAAGTTAATCTAATCTATGGATATTACATCATTTGCCTACAAGTGAAGAAAACGGTTCTCAAGTCGAGGTACAAGAAGAAGACAAAGAGCGTAAACTCTCATCATCCTCAGCATTTGAAGAGCTTATGAAGACCTTTCTTTATTTGTATTTTAGTACTTGTAGGAAATGTTGTAAGTAATCCCTTATGTCGTCCAATTGGGGGAAGATTGTTGGAATCGCTCCTAACACGTAAATGGAACGACATTGACGGGATTACATTATCTATCTTTGTTTGCCAAAACACATGGACTTGTTATGTCATATTGTAATAGTTGTATGTGCTAGGCTATAAATACCCTCCTAGACTTCACTAGGAGGGTGAGACTCTTTGTGTAACCTTTCATTTTCTTTAAAATAAAACACATAGTATTTCCTTTCTCTCTCTACTTTTCTCTCTAACTTGAATATGATGTTCTTTCATCTTCCCCGACCTCCCGATTCACCATATCAACCCTTAAGAACGATCCTACAGATTGTTTGTTTGTGTTCTTGCTTATCTATCATGTGTAACTAAATTAATTAGTATTTGCTTAGATCCAATGAAACCTAGTTATTGATTATTGTTATGTTGTCTCTTGTTTTAATTGGTAGACGCTAGATTAAGAAAAGCGGCTTCTCTTTCATTGTTGCAGCTTGAACGTCCTAAATAACACAAATCCTTAGGGTGCACTATAGGCTCTCGTTATGTTTATTACGTGAGTTGTAGCTTAAGGATAATAGGATATTCGGGGGAGATACCTCGGTACTTGGCGATCCTGGGTGTTCTAGAGGAGAGTTACGATTCATATAATTGGGGAATTAGGCACCACCCTATGACTAGAACATGGAATACAACGCATCAATTAGGACAAGGATGTGACAATTCAACCGCCCCAATAAAAGATAACTAGGGAGTAAGAAAATCTAAGTGAACACGCTTTTAATTATTATAAGAACACACTCCTACAATCCATAGCTTTTACTTTCATTTAGATTAATTAGTTTTTAATTTAATTTGTCAGGTAGTTTAATTGGTAAATTACCAAACCCTGACTCTTCAAACCCCGAGATTTACTTGCTTTCATAAAAAATATAAAAAGCCTAAAAAGAATCATCCTCACCTTACCTTTTCATCATACATCTCTACTAGCATCTTTATTCCCCTGTAGAACGATCAACCCCATGTGCTTACCCATACTACACTGCAGCGATTAGGTACAATGCCTAGTGGGTTGTAAAGCTTGCTCGTGGAAAAGGAAGTCTTTCGACCCCGAACCACGCATCAGTGTGTGTGAGTGTGGGTTGTGTGTGTGAGTATGGGTTGTATATGAGTATTTTTGTTTTTATTCTTTTTGAACTTTTTGTATTTTTAAATAATTTGCTAACTCTTTTTAATGGTATTTGTATTATTATTATACAATAAATGAAAATTTAGTTTATTTACAAAAATAAAAAAGAAAAAAAAATTGAGGGTGGGTGTGGCCCAAATGATTAAGTTGATTTTAGTTGTGAGTGAAAGCGTATTTTGAGGGGTGTGTGTGTTAAAATGATGTGGCACTAAGGCGGGCCCAAATGGCTAAAAAAATGGATGTCATGATACCTATTGCTCTAAAGTCTCTAGATAGGACATTGGGCTCTTTATTTTATTGTTTTCTTCTATGTAAACTCGATGTGTTTCCTTAGAGCATCGGGTATCATGGCTAAGAATATTTAGCCATTTGGGCCTCACTGAATGTCACATTAGCTTTTTCACTTTCGAAGCTCACACCTCAAAATACCCCTTCACTCACAATTAACTTCAACTTAGCCATTTGACCCACTCAGCCCTAATTTTATTTTCTTTTTAATTTTTTCAAATAAACTAAATTCATTTCATTCAAATAAAAATACAAAATATAACATGAGAATTAAAAATAAATAAAAATAAATAAAAACCAATACGAAAACTAAAAAAAATAAATAAAAAAACAATACATCAAATTATAAATAAACAAATTATCTTGTTGATTTTTTAGATGTTGTTGTCAAACATGCTTAATAATATTTCGTTGAAGTCTTGCGTGTGTTTCTTTATCACGGAGTTCTTTGGATTTTCTTTGGTGCACTTCGCATCGTTCGATCCATGTCTGTAATAAATTTGCTTTCGACAAATATAAATTTCGTTCATTTCGGATATAGCATATTTTTTATCTTTCAAAATCATGTTTTGCAATATTATGCACGTGTATATGACTTTTCGTAGCTTGTTGACAGTCAAGAACGCGGTTGGCTTATAACATGCCAACGTCCTTGGATGACACCAAAAGCTCTTTCAACTTATTTTCGAGCACTTTCTTGTGCCGTTTAAATACGACATTTTTCTCGGAATTTGCAACCGCAAATGATTTGACAAAAGATGGCCACTGTGGGTAAATCCCGTCAGTTAGGTAATACCCTTGTTGAAATGTGACTCCGGTTACTTCAAACGGAGCCATGGGGCAATCTCATCAAGAAGGTCGTCAAATAACGGAGAACTATTCAAAACGGTAAGATCGTTGTTCGCACCCGCCACCCCAAAATGCATGTCAAATCCACAAATCATATGGCCTTAAAGCGAATAATTGGCTATTTTTTTATCAGCTCTCCCAAATTGCCCGTGACATTCTTTCGGACAATTAGTCCATTCCCAGTTCATACAATCAATGCTTTCAAGCATTCTATAAAACCCATGAACCGTGTTATGTGCGTTGTATAAATTTAGAATGTCATTCAAGTCAGGTTTTCTTAAAAACTCGGGCATATACAATTGGATAATGCACATAGTAAAATTATCTAGACAATAGCGTGCGCAATGTTTCCCCATTTGTAAATATTCATCTAATGCATCAGGTGTTATGCCATATGACAATTGGCGTATGACGGATGTACATTTCATAATAACACTAAAACTCATTTGACATGTAGCATCGGATCGGACTACAAAGAATTTAAAATGATAGAGAAGAGGATGAACAATTTGAATATATGTTTCAATATCTTGGAGTATTTTTAAAAATAGTTTACGGCTCATACGATATCGACGCCTATAATAATACTTTGGATATTTTGGGTTATCACCAAAATAGTCGGCCATCAAACGTGCTTCAACAACATCACGTTCACGGTAGATTGAGTATCGCGGCATGAACTTTGGGCTTTGTTTTCTTGCAACGATTGCTCATCTTGAACAACTTGTATAGTCATCTAGATCATCAAGATCGGACGAGTCGGAATAGGATGAATCACTCATGTTTATTGGTTAAGATGAAGTGTTTTGAAAGAGTAGTTATGTAAAAATTAGTTAAAGTGTGTTTATTTGAAAAATAAAAAATAAATAAATAAAATCATAATAAAATAAAATTTTCGAAAATAAATGTTATGCAACGGATAGTTCTTAAATTTTTTGTCTTTATCCTCGTTGGATTCTCGGCGAAACGGCTAATGCCAAACAACGTGCCACCTCGGATTCGGCGAGGTTGTTCGTTGTGATACCCCGTCCTCTAAGTAAATAAAACGTAAGCGTTATATATTATTTCGTTTGTGTACTTACTTTGTGTCAATTTATATTGTCTTTGTGTGTGTCAATTCTTGCTTGAAGTTCTTTGGCCTCGAGGTTTTTCTGCTCTAGCTTACGGTTGTTAGACTTCTTTTAACAATAACAAAACAACGCCGTAAGTGTTAACAATGTTTTATGGGACTAAATCGTAAAATTGACAAATATCTGCACTATAAATAGCCCCAAGCTATTTGAGAGAAGCACATATTCCCTCTCATTTACAATAACATTGACTTCCATGGATTTTCTTTCAAATTCAATCTCTTTTCCAATAATCACAGCTCTATTGTTTCTTGTTGTTGTCCTCTATATTTGCAATAAAAAACATGGTAAAAAGTATCACCCCGTTGGGGGGACTGTACTTGATTTGCTCATCAACTACAACAGATTGCACCATTACATGACTGATCTTGCGGAAAAATGCAAAACATACCGAGTTATTAGCCTTTTCCACGGCGATGTCTATACATCTGATCCAGCAAATGTGGAGTATATCCTCAAGACCAATTTCGAAAATTATGGCAAGGTATGACCCCTCGTTCGATATTATTAAGTGTAGTATATACTTTCAATTCAATAGTGTTCTGTTATATGCAACACATTTTTATATCACGTTTATGCAATATGTATGTAGTACTACGTGTTAATTTTTGTTTTTATTTTCTATTCACGTATAAACATGTAATTATTGAAGAAAAGTTGGTCATTTACACCACTTTTGTTATGCTAATTGAAACATCATTATACTACAAGTACGTTGCACTTGCAAAAAAAATGTTGCATAATCAAGACATTATTTAGAAGTAAGTTACATAAACTTTGGGTATGTTTGGCAAAACAAGCGGTAAGTACAGTATCTTGAAGTTTGTTGTGTAACTGTAAAACTGGAAGTAAATCGTGCAAAGCTGTTAACATGAGTTACAAGCTGTATCTTTTTTTTAATAAAAGTGTTTGGTAAATTAACTGTTAAATGCAATTATAAGATGTAAAATGACATAAAAGGACATATATATAATTGTAAACAATTGTTTGGAGGGTATATCAGTAATTTAAATTTTTAACAGCTTCCGACTATTTAAAAAGCTTCATGAATCAGCTTTCCATTTAGGAACTATTTGTTTGAAATAAAAGCTTGAATTTAATGTATCCAAACGGAGCTACTTAAGCTAACAGCTCTCCAAAAAGCTCCTGCCAAACAGGCCCTTTAACAAAATAAATTGTTGCGACACGCTTTTTATTAAGTACGTGCGAAATATGAATTCCTTTTATGGATTCATCCTCTACTTGCTAATGTATGTATAACCTTCGAGCTTGTTTGCATGGACCGACCCACTTGCATGTCTGGCACGGGCCACACCCGATCTTAGGTCACAAATTGTAATTTTTATCGAAAAGTATCGTTTGTTGATACATATAACAACCAATAATTTTTTGTACTTTTTTTTTTGAACGGCTGATAATATATAAAAGAAAACTTCTAGCAAGAAACTAGAAGCCCAAAAAACCAAAACGAGTGTATAATTACAAGCAAATGGACTAAATAAAAAACTAACAAAACATAGAGCCAAACCAACAAAAGGGATATGGCATACAAAAGACGCGAAGCATCCACCAAAAAGAAGCAAATAGCATCAGCTACTCTAAACCATTAAGGGGGACTTGAGCCAGTGGATCCAACTGCAAGACATACGCCCTCTATGATGAAGCCAATAGAAGGTAAAAGACCGAATGTTATCGTAAATGACATTTCTCTTAATAGGAACTGACCAAAACGATGCTATTACTGAAACCTCCATAGCCACACAAGAAGCTACAAAAATAACATAGAAACGTCTCTTCCTCTCTTTAGACACATGCCAAGAATCAAACCATGCCTTCCATTGATCAAACGAAGCACATAAAGGGAAAGAAACTTCACACCAATTGCGAACTAAGATCCAAACGTCTTTAGCAATAACACAACCGAAAAAGATGTGATTTGAAGACTCCACATTAGCATTACAAGAAGGACATCCAATAGAAGGAATATCAATCCCGCGAGAGGAAAGATTAAGCCGGTGAGGGAGACGATCAAGTATGAAGCACCATATAAAAATATTAACCTTACAAGGAATGGATTTGTCCCACTGTGTCGGATTGTCCAAGGCAGGAAGGAGATGAGAGTCAATATGATGCCGAGTAGAACTAACAGAAAACAAACCATCATTTGTTAAAGACCAGTGGCAAACATCTCGATCCGAAGATAAATCAATGGGACCAATTTCATTGATAATATCCAAATATAAGCGGAGTTACGAGCTCCCATAAAGGAGCGAGACCAATTCCACGTCCATTGATTGTCTATGAAACGATCCGATATGAGGCAGTCCTTATCTTGCTCAAGCCGAAAAAGTCTGTTATAACGAAGGTATAAAGGAGAATTACCGGTCCAAATATCTTTCCAAAATCGAATCGAAGAACCATAACCTACCCGAAACCTAATTGAATCACCAGGAAGAATCGCATTCGAGTGGAGATAATTAGATGATCCTACAATCTTGGACCAAATACCATTCGAAGAAGAATCAAATAAACCAAAACCACCTTCTGGACCATGTAGAGCTTTAACAACTTTGACTCATAGAGCATTTGCATTAGAAATCATCCTCTAACGCCATTTTTGAAGAAGGGCTAAATTAAACGCTTTCAAACTTCCAATGCCAAGCCCTCCTTTGTCACGAGAAGCTAGAACAATAAGCCATTTAACCCAAGATAATTTGCGGGAGTCATGAGTGCCTCCCCAAAAGAAAGAGGCACGCTTTTTTTCAAGACGGAATTCGGCGCCCTGAAAATAGATAGGTAGAAAATCCCAAGGCTTCCAAGAACTGATTTTATTAAAGTGAGACGCCCTTGTTGGAATTACTCCTAAACCTAAATCAATTGTTAGTGATTCATATGTAATAGTTAGCTTAATATGGCCTTTATGTTAGTTATTAGCCTTAGGCTTATGTAGAAGGCCCATAAGCCTAGGCCTAGTCCAATAAGGAAAAGAATGGGAACTAGGAGTGTTGCCCTAGCTTCCCTCCTATAAATACCTTGTAATAACCCTCACTTGAGGGTTGGTTGTTCAATTTATTCTCTCCATTACACTCTACGCATAACCGGCTAAGCATTTCGTGTGTGTGTGTTTGAATATTGTTCATCCGCCTCTCTTCTTCATCTTATTTCTTATATTGATACTTGTTTTGCATATTTGAGAACCTAACAGTGGTATCAATCGCCAAATAGTTGGGTGAACGTATTGTTCTTGAAGTGGGTTTTTGGTCCTACGCGTAGAACATACGGTTCGTGGTTAATACTTTGGTTTGCTTAAAAACGCATTTTTTTCACTTTTTAATCCAAGATTCTTGTACTTTCAATGTTTTAAGGTGTTAAAATAACTGTTTTTGGCAAAAAGTTTCAACCTTTACGCGTGGATCATAGTTTTTAAGCTTGTTTTGGAACGAGGGTTTCGTTCTACGCATAACTGTTTTTGACGCTTTGGACCATCAAGATTTACACTTTTGTGTTATTTTGGTGATATTGAAGCTATTTCATCACAAAAATCTGGTTTAGAAACATCTTTGGGCAAAAGTCACTTTACGAGTAGAACTACGCGTATCAAAACCCTAGTTCTACGCGTAACTCACTCTTGGTTTGATCTTCGTTTAGTGGTTTTACTCCGTGTTTTCTTGCTTGGATAAGCACGAAAATACGTCGACTTGTGATATCTTTGCCTTTGTGATAGTGTAAAAAATCACTTGGGATAAAACCCTAAACTTACGCATAAGCATAAGCTTACGCGTAGAACATCCTACGCATAAGATTCATCTTACGCCTAAGCCTAGTCTTACGCATAAGGTAATCCTACGCCTAAGTTTTCTACGCCTAACTTACTATTTACGCATAACTTTAGTGCTTTTTCCCTGCTTACGCGTAAGCTAAACCTACGCTAAGTAACTCTTTGCATTACGCGTAACTTTGGTATTTTTACGCATAAGTGCTACTTGGTTTATTGTGATTTCTACACCTAAGGATACTTCATCAACAAAAGTTCATTCGACTACAAAGATCCATTTTATAACACAAGTGTTTCAACATGTCACAACCACCATACTCTAACTATTTTCCTTACACTTATAATCAAACAACAACAACAACAACTAAGTCCACAACATCAACAATGGAATCAACAACAGGCAGTTTATCAACAACAATTTAATCAACAACATACTCCACTACTTGCAGCAATTCCACAACCTCAAATGGTACAACCACCACCTAGTCTTCAAGTACAACCTTACACAAACTTCTACAATCAACATCCATCCAGAAATACTATGAAGGAACCGGCATGGTTTGGCAAGATGTGTGAAGCCTTGAGTAGCCAACAATCAATTCATGAAGCTAGCTCACTTGATAGACCTCCAATGCTCACTCCTGGTAATTAGGATCAATGGGTGATTCGGTTCTTTAGGTTTTGTGATCTAAAGAAGCCACATGTAAAGTTTTTAAAGAAGGTCATTATGGAAGGTCCATTTCAGATGCCTACTGTCGTTACACCCGGCGATCCTAATGCTGTTCCACTAAGAGATGATGTTACCAACATTGCAACTATTGCAGAACTCACGGGTGACCAACTTCTACACTTTGAAGCCGACGAACTTGCAATGCAATACATCCTTTTAGGATTACCCAATCCAATCCTTCGAAGTGTTGATGCTCAAAAGACTGCAAAAGCAATGTGGGAACGAATTCATCTTCTTATACAAGGCACAACACTCAATCAGGAAGACATGGAATCCAAAATCTACTTGGCTTATGAACACTTCATGATTGAACCGGGAGAGTCATTAGAATCTTATCATCGCCATCGCTGGACATCATTAATGATTTGGACAAACACAATATCATCATGCCACGAATTGTTGTCAACACAAAGTTCCTAAGTAGTCTTGGTCCGAAATGGGAGAAGTATGTCATTTTTCTCCGCCAAGCTAAAGATATGCATCATGCTACCTACGGATTGTTGTACGACTATCAGAAGCCTCACCAAAAAGAAGTTGATAAGGAAAGGATTCTCCGTGGTCAAACTGTTTCACCATCGGTTCGGACAATCAACAACTTGATTTGTGGGCTCAAACAAATATTCCTCCTCAACAAGCTCTTCAACCCGCTCCTCAAACAATTGCAACCATCAAACCTTCTGATCCGTCACGGCAACAACCTCAACAAAATCAATTGGTTCCATACAACAACAACACTGCTCAAGCTCTTTACAGATGAAGGCGATGAGGACTCGATGCCTTCGATGAACTGCAACAAGGATTTATTATGATTGCTAAAGTATTTGGCCGTTATACAAACAAATCCAACAATCGTGATTCGTTCTTCATCTAATACAAGGAATGGTACGCGTGTTGTGAACAATGGATGTGTTGAAGTTCAAAATTGTGGTTATGGTCGTCAGATGGGAGGTGGTCAAGGGTTCAATGCTATGGGAAGGAATAACATGGGTGCTCCCGCACAAAGAAAGGGCTCAAGTGGTTGAACAAGGAAATGCTCAGAATGGGGTTAATGGTCTTTGATGCTATAACTGTAATGAGAAGGGTCATCTGGCTAATACATGTCCTAAACCGAGGACACGAGGCAATGCTTATTTCAAAGAGGCTTTGCTCTTGGCTCTTAAGGATGAAGCTGGTGGAACTCTTACCAACAAGGAATAGAGCTTTATGGCGGATGCGATTCGATGATGATATGGAGGACTTGCGAGCTAATGCAGCAGTGATGTTGATGGCACAAATGCAAGCTCTACACATGAGTGACACAGGCCCGGTGTATGACAGCGACGCTTGTCTCAACTGAACAAATAATTATCATTAATGACCGATATCTCCGCCAACATCGCATCGACATAGATCGAGTGTTCAACATGAGCCTTCTACATCTCATTCTAATAATCATCACCCGTAGTTATCTTTGATGATCAAGATGACCTTATGGTTACTCTTGATGATCAAGTTAACTCCGTGGTTATATTTGAGGATCTAAAAAATGACCATGTTGAGACTCCCGTTGAACAAAATGATTCTATGTTTGATCCGAATTTGAGCTCGGACCTTAGTTAAAGACCAACAATCCCGAGTGGAACGTTATCATAATGATAATATAAAATTAAAAGCTCAAAATGCACTTGTTAACCAGGGGATAACGATTGCTTAAATCGACAACTCAACGCTTTTAAAATTCAAGAAAAAGCGAAAAAGGCTTTGAAGTTGCTTTTGCTAAATCTCATCAAAAGCGAAAAAGCTTTAGAACGAGAGACGTGATCTAGCCATCTTGAAGAATGCTTTGTTGTCTCAAATAGAGCAAATGAAACATGAACATAAACAACAACTTAATGCTCTTACTTTGGAAACTCAAAAGCCAAGGTGAGTTGTTAACTTGTCAAAAATTCTCGAAAGTACAAAAAGCATTCAACGAAACGAATAGATGACAATCTTGAGGAAATTGTAGACTTACAAAACAAAATCAAAGAGTTTAAAACTGTTGTTTATAAACATGGTGAATCAATCACACGATTCAAAATTTTTCTTTCAAACCAAATCCAAATGGATATGGACCGAATCTTGCTGATTATAAACCTAAGTTTTCAACGCGAGCATTCAAACCAAATCCCGATGTTTACAAAGGTGTAACATAGAATTGATGATTCCATTATGAATGTTGTTGAATATAATCGGATGGAGGAATTAGATGCTGATGACGAGAGTCGGTCAAAAATGGAAAATGTCGTTTACAACAAACAATTTAACTATTCAAAAGCCGTAACTTTTGTCACACAACAAGATACTTCTAACAACCCTTTGGTTATCACACCAGCCAAGTCGGTCCTCAACCAAAAGGTGCACAAATTAATGGTCCTTTACCCTCACTTAGTGAAGTAAAACTAATCTTTGAAAGTTGTCGTTATCAAATACTTTGACACTTTCTTATCTGACCTCAAAATTTTGGAGCGTGAGATTGAATTTCATTCTGAAATAAAAGTTCAACATTTTACCTCGCCAATGGCGCGAGAACATAGAGATATTCTTCAAAAAAGAATTTTACCCCATGTCAAAAATTTGAAAAATTGTGCACTATATTGGGAAAGGGATTTTCACAAGGAACTTGGTCTCATGAAAATAGCTTTCGAGAAAAGCGAAACATCGATTTCTAATACTAAACGCAAAAAGAAATTATTGAGAAAAGATGTTGATCGACTCTTGGAAGATGTTATCGTGCTGATATTTATAATGTTGTGTTATTGCATTCTTTGCCATATGCATCTGATTCTATATCTGCCGATACCGTTGATTCCGTTGGAACTTGAAACCGTTGAAAATACGGATAATGTGCTTGATTCGAGTCTTTGATTTGAAAATGAGCGATTGTCAAACGAGCTTTCAACTGTAATACGTCGTCTTAATTGGTGTCAACAAGATATTCACGATCAACAATTTGTTTTTCAAAACAAAATCGCCATTGCGTGCAAAATCTTCTGATCCAAAAGTTGAGCAACTAGATGATCAAACCGTGTCTTTCAAGTGTCAAATCTCAAAATATGAACAAGAACTTGCAAAAGTTAAAAGGAATATGGTGTCATATTTGATTTACTCAAACAGACTCGTGATGAAGCATCAAACGAACTTGATCATTATCTTGCACACACTAAAGAAGTCATGAATTTTGCTTGAACTCTTCGCTCAAAATCAAGATTTGGTGCACACTATCACTAAGTTAAGGGAAATGTTAGGAAACTATGAACAAGTTCAGCCTAGCATCATTAAGAGAGTTGCACCTGTAACACTTAGCAATCATGTCCCCTGAATCCTCACGACAAAACACAAGTTACTAATGTGCTTCCCTCTCATCTTGAAACAAGACTAGTTGCCTCTTTTCCAAATGTCCGCACTTCACAGCCTAGGAGCAATACAAGAAGAATAGGAAGTTGCGACCTAAGAAAAGACAAATAAAGAATGTTGAAGTGGAAGAACACCGTAGGACTTTGAATAAGACTCCAGTTGCACCCACTTTAGAATATTAGGCCCTGGAAAATATAATGGAAAAAGTGTTGTAACTAATGCTTGAACCTTTGAGTACTTTTGATATTCGATGATGCTTCTTGTGTTATATGTCGTAAAAGTATGCGTTCTAATTGTCATGATAAATGTGTTGCTAAGGCTATCTTGTCTCGTTTAAGGAATCCTAAGACCTGGAATACCTCTAGGCCCACTCATGCTTCTAAGTCCGTGCTTGGTAGACCGCCTCTTTAGATTCTAAGAACCACATTGATGTCCCTGTAGTTCCAGTATCACCTCCAAGGATTGTTGTACCACCTAGTGCATTTACTAAGACTAAAGAAAATACTAGTTGGAAATGGCAGAAATGGATACATAATACACTAGGATTTAAATGGATGCCTAAAGTTATTGATGTGTGTATTTATACTATAAGCGCTTTGGAACCCTCTAACACTTCGGGTTCCACATCTACTTCTATTCCATCTGTGTCATGCTCAGGTGTAATCACGGTGATGATCATCCTTTGGATTATTGATAGCGGATGTTCCCGACACACAGCAATCTTAAAGTTATCAAACTTTGTTTCAAAGTTCATTGGCACCGCTTTATTCGGAATGATCACTTAGCGACTATCATGGGCTACGGAGACTATATCAATGGGAACATCGAAATTAGCGGGGTTTATTATGTGGAAGGCCTCGGTCACAATCTATTCTCAGTTGGTCAATTTTGTGATGGAGACTTGGAAGTAGCTTCGTGGAGAAAACTTGTTTCATTCGGGCGTCAAGGAAATGATCTTATGTCCGCCAACGCCATCCAGTCTTCTACACTATCTCCATGCAAGACATGATCGCTTCATCTCCCATTTGTTTACTCTTAAAGGCTACATCTACAAAATCTTGGCTATGGCACCGTCGTCTATCACATCTAAACTTTCAAACCATCACCAATCTTGCACGACACAAACTCGTTGAAGGTCTCCCGCGCTTCCGGTATTCTAAAGATCACCAATGCTCAACTTGTGAACAAGGGAAAAGCACTCGTGCTCATTTTCCTTCAAAGGTGGAACACTCTCGGCATGTGCTTCATCTTCTTCACATGGATTTGTGTGGCCCGATAAGCGGCAGGCGATAAATGGCAAACGCTACATTTTGGTAATTGTTGATGACTACTCAAGATGGACTTGGGTTTATTTTCTTCAAAGTAAAGATCAAGCTCCACAAATGATCATCACCTTTCTCATGAAAATTCAAATTCAACTCGGAACACCGTCCCACAAATTGACGGACAAAGGCCGAATTTGTGAATCACATTCTTCGGGAATATTATGAGAAAGTGGGAATTGAGCATCAAACATCTATTGCCCGCACACCGAACAAAAACGGAGTTGTTGAAAGACTAAACCGTGACGTTGTGGAAGTTGCCGAACGATGTTAATCAATGCTAAAATTCCGTGATTACTTGTGGGTGAAGGCTGTCTCAATCGCATGCTACACTCGTAACCGCCAATGATTACAAACGCCACAACAAAAAACCATTTGAGCTTCTCCACAACCGTAAACCGAATCTCAAACACTTTCATGTCTTTGGATCTCTTTGCTATCCGAATAATGATCGTGATGACTTTCGAAAGCTCAAAGCCAAAGCTGACATTGGAGTCTTTATTGGATATTGTGAGAATTCTAAAGGTTACCGGATCTGGAATCGTCGTACAAAGCAGGTTATGGAAAGTTGGAAACGATTCATGCTAATTTTGATGAACTCACTGAGATGGCTTCTGAGTATAACAACTTGGAACCCGGTCACAACCGCTTAAACTTCCCCAAACCCCATCATCACCGGTGATACAAGCCCTCGCCTTACTCGTCAACAAATGGAAAGATTATTTGCTCCTGCTCGGTGACGATATTGATGAGCGTGCTCCGTGTATCCGTTGTTTTCGGCTCAAACCGATAATACTCCTATACCGATACACTGCTACAACAACTACGATTGAAGAAGCACCACCGGTTGACTCCAACACAACAGTTGAACAAACCGCTTCCAACAATGATGAACCGGGATGATGTTCAATGAAGTACCCCGCATTTTGATCCAAATGTTCTTTAACCCGTTTGCTAATGAAACCGCTGCACTGATGTCGGAATCATCTACAAGCCATTTGAATCCTCAAAACCTGCACAACGTATACCAACATCAACCCTCTACACATAGATGGACAAAAGACCATCCTCAGGAAAATATTATTGGCAACCCGAATCAACCGGGATTCTGAGACAACGTCTTCACACGACGGTGAACATTGCATTTATGCACTCATTGTCTAAACCCAACCCAAAAACATTAATGATGCAATGACAAAAGATAACTGGATTGAATCCATGCAAGAAGAACTCAACCAATTCAAGCGTCTTGAAGTATGGGAACTGGTTGAAAGACCAACAGGGGTCAACGTCATTGGTCTAAAATGGATTTGGAAAAACAAATTGGATGCTAAAGGAACGTTATCGAAACAAGTCACGCTTTGGTGGCTAAGGGTTATCGACATGAAGAGGGTATTGACTTTGAAGAATCATTTGCTCCGGTTGCTCGTCTTGAGGCTGTTCGGATATTTCTAGCGTTCGCAGCTCATATGAATATCACAGTCTTTCAAATGGACTTATGAGTGTCTAAATACTCATCATTTTTGTACAAATTAGACTGCAAAAACATCTGAAAACACCGAATGCATCAAAATGATATAAATATCACAAATAAGTGTTTTATGTGTTTTAAATGCAAAAATATCAAAATCTAGTGAAAAACGTATCAAGTTTGCATAATTGGCAGTTTTAGTCCCCCAAGTTTGAAAAGTTGTCAAAAACAGTCCCTGGTAAATTTAAATAAAGAAAAATATCATTTTAAGTCCCTAGGGATTCCTAAGTTGTCAAAATTGGTCCTTGAGATTCAAATTTACAAAATTACAACTTTAGTCCCTGAACTTTGGAATTTGGCAAAAATAGTCCTTGAAAAAATCAAAAATGTCAAAAATAGTCCTTGCACTATTAAAGTTTGTCAAATTCAGTCCTTATGGTAACTTTGGAAAATGGTCGCTGTTTGGTCCTTCAAGAATTCAGAAAGTACAAATAAGTCCTTGTCAATATTAAAGCTAGACTTATCAAAATAGAATTGAACCCTGCCATTATACCCATTTGACCCCCCTGTCTTTTCTATTTTGAACCCCAAATCAAACAAACAGTACCCCTCCCCTGCCCACCTCCTCGCTTCTTCTCACCATTGCACGCAACACTCCACCTCCTCCCATCACTTCACCTTTTCCACCTCCATCATCATTACCTTCCCACTCAACCCCCACAATTAATGCCCCGCCCCCTACTAGCTATTTCACAGAGCAACAAGACAAATCCTGTTTCCCGCCAAAATGATAAAAACGGGCAGCTCACTCAAAACTCTCCCATTGGCCAAAATGAGAGGTGGGATTTGATCAAGAGGCCACGTGGAGCAATTTTGGAGCATAAAAGAGGAGAAAGACAGAGTAGAAGACAAGTAGTTAGATTTTAAAAATTCTTGTATGTCGTATTTATCTTAAAATGTTTTAATTAGCTTTTCATTTTGTATTTTCAAGCTTTATGATATGGGAACTAAGTTAATTAGTAAATATAATTCAGTTTGAACCTAAAAATCAAAAGTTCATTTCGCCAATTCTCATGTACAATTGTTTGAAATTTCAAACTTAAACTCTTGTGTTCAAAGCTTCAATAGGCTTTATTTAAGTTCAAATCAACTTATTTAAGCTCTATATAGCTTTTGTAAGCTTGGGAATCGTTCAATCAAATTCCATTGAAGGTCAACAAAAGTCAACTTAAGAAGCAAATTGGGTTCAAGCTGGTTGGAAATGGAATGGGTGTTGCAGAGAGTTGGTTTGGGTTGGAAATGGATTAGAATGGTAATGTATGGTTTGGTTTAAGCCACAAAACCACCGACCTTTGTGAGCCTTTACTCTCATTTTCATTTTTTTTGTTGCAGTTTGTATTTGTGCTTGTAATAGTGATCATTAAACCATTTAAACCTGTCCACTAGTAGTAATTAGGATAATAGTAACAAGAAAAAGTGATAACATCTACTAGATAAGTGTTTAGCCAGGTTAAAAGTAGTAAAACAGTTTCAAAGGTGTGTTTGGATTAAGCTGTCATCTTGCCCTTAAGGCTTGTTCAGTGGATACTTATTGTTAGTTCATGTTTCTTAAGCTCATTTGAGCACATTTGGTCAATAGTTGGTGCACGCTAGTTCAAAAGTCAAACATCATTGAAATCGTCTTTAACTGTTTCTCTGTTGGAGTTTTGGATTTGCAAATCTTAATTTATGTTTAGAAATCATTAACATTGCTTGCATTATACTTGTTCCATCATATAACATCATCATCGGGATAAAATTGGATCCAAAGTTCATAATAGTCAACTGTCCATGTTTCTTCAAAAGTCAAAAGTTGCAAAAATCTGTTTTTGAGCCAACTACAAGGAATTTTCATGAGCTTATTTTTTTGGACTTATCAAGTGAAACTTGGCATTCTAAAAACTTCACTGGTTCTGTTTACTTATTAGCATTTTTGTGAAATTTTACAATTTATTTAAAGGTTTCAAAACTGCTCCTCTTTTAGATCATAAGTGCCCGCTCAGGGGTCTTCTTAAACTCGAGTTTTCTCGGTTTGTGCAGGATGGCACAGTGGCTCATAAGAGCTTTTTAAGGTCTGAAAATTGGTTTATAAGGTCTTTGCTAGGTCAACTTGAGACTGCAATATCTGGTTTTAGGTTTCTGGCTTATTTAGTAGCTTATTTTGTGGTAGTTGGTGGGTAAAAGCTGTTTAGCTTTTAAAACTCATAGACATCAAATCTGTGTTCATTGTGATTATGTGGTTGTAGCTTGTTGTTTTTAGTTCAATTAGAGTAACTTTAGCATATTGTAGCTTCGTCCAGTGTGGTGCTTGTTTGTGTTCACTTGGCTTATTAAAGTGCTTATTCATAAGCTCATTTCATAAGCAGTTCCATAATCTTCCACACAACACCATGTTTTTCTATTTTTCCTAGATTCCTAGTATAATTTTAGAGTTTTCTTGAAATTTTCACATTTTTCCATAACAGTTTGCTACTTTTCTTAATTAAAAACAGTTTTTAGGATTATTTAAATAGCTTTTAATACAAATAATTCAGAAAAGTCCAAAAAAATAATTTTTCATTTTTATTAAGTTTAGATAAATATAAAAAGTAAAAAAAGTAATTTTCCAGATTTTTATTAGTTTATTTTGTAATTTTTAGTAATTTAATTAGTTTTTAATAGTTTAAAATCCATAAAAATAGAAAAATAATCAGAAAAATATAAAAATAGTTTTGAAAATTCTTTTTTGTTATTTTAGATTTTTCCAAGTCATAATTTTATTTTTCTAGCTTTGTTTCCTAATTTCTTGTATTTTAGGTAATTATTTAATAGTTAAAATTAGTTTTTAATTAATAATAATTAAATAATTAGTTGTAAAAATAATTTTCTCTTTCTTAAAATTTCCTTATATCATTAGGTTTGTAAAAATATAATTTTCATATTTTTAGGATTAATATTGTGTAAGTTTCACGTTTTTATTTGACGTCGCGTAGTTTTTAATTTAAGTTTTAAAATCAGAAAAATCAAAAACATCAAGATAAAATTAGTGATAGCGTTTATTTAAGATAGTTTAACTTTTAATCTCCTTTAATCTTCTCAGAGTTTATAAACAAATCAAAATCCTACCGATCACTATCCTTAGTGGTTATTCGACAATGATTGTGTTAAACACCGTCATCCTCCTGGGACTTAACGACCCGGAATCCATGTATTCTCGATCTAAATTGCAATTGGTGTGTGAGCTGTTTTAAATTCCTTACAGTTAACCATTCACAAGTGGTTAGCTTGCGTGAGAAAACTTGACGGTTTTGCCGATCAAATTTTGCCACGCGGGAGGTCGTAAGCGTGTTTTTAGCATTTTTCGCCGTATTACTGCACATATACCACGCTTTGTAAAAGTTTTCTGTAAAGTTAATATAAATCAAAAAGTTCAATAACACTTTTCCTAAAGTGTTAAAAACCCAAAAACAATATAAAACAACAAAACAATCGTAACGTTTTCTATCTTGTGTTTCTTTTAAGGTGATTCTTAAAGAAATACGATTTGGTTAAACGAAACGATACCAAAAATATTGTCCAAAAGTTTTAAACCCATCGGCACAAATCATTACCTCGTCTTTTTCGCTGGTACTTAATATACATAAAATCAACCACCGCGAAATCAAGGCGGCACTACCTAGCGGGGGTGCGACCATAATAAGTTCGAACATCGATTTAAAACTTGCCTTTGTGTCATTGTGATTTGGTGTACCTTTTTCAAAGAAGCCATTTCATTTGTGATTATTGGTTAAGTTCACTTGTCGTTTTGCCTCGCATTTGTTTTGGAAATCGATTTTAAACTTAGTGCATGCGCACTTCGTTCTTCCGACTCTACAAGTCCACTTTCCGAGCTTGGCAAGATTCTCGTGAGACGAGGACGTTCGCCCTTCACCGCGATCGAGGAACGCTACCACCACCACCACCTGCCGTAATGGCAGAAGAAAAGCCGATGAATGAGCTTCTCCAAGCACCCATCGAGGGTTACGGAGATGCCATCGTTGTCCCACCATCGCGTGAGACCTTTGAGCTCAAAACCGGTTACTTAACGTAACCCAAAGCCAATTCTATGGTTTTGGGATGATCCTCATGCACACATTCGATGGTTTAACAAGATTGCATCTACCATCAAGTACAAGAATGTCCCACATGAAGCCATCAAGCTTCTTCTATTCCCATTTTCTCTAGAGGACAAGCCTAATTGGCTTGAGAAACAACCCCCTCGTTCCATTGAGACATGGGAAGATCTTGTCACAAAGTTTGTTAACGAATTCTATCCTCCATCCCGAACTACAAGTCTTAAGAATGAGATAATGAAATTCTCTCAAAGATTTGATGAATCATTCTGGGATCGTTACAAAGACTTGCTCGCTAAGAATGTCCAGCATCATGGTTTTACCGAATTAATGCAAATGGATACTTTCTACAATGGTCTGCACCAAGGTGATCAAGACTCTCTAAATGCCTCCGGGAGGTAATTTCGAGCAAGACCACAAAAGAAGCCTTGCAAATAATTGAAAACAAGTCCCAGTCCGCCTTTCCCAGCAAAGACATATCAATCTCAGTCTAAGGTGGACCTTCTACTTCATCTCCAGTGGGTACATCTAGCACCGATGCTAAGATTGACAAACTCACGGATATTGTTCAGCTTTGGTTCTTGCTAATCAAAAGAAAGTCACTTTCACACAAGCACCATCATATGGTGAAGTGAAGAAAGTTGAAGTTTGTGTTACTTGTGGTGGTCCTCATGCATACTACAACCGTATCGCCACCGATGGTAGTTCGTTTGAAGCTAATGCTATAGCCGGTACTTCAAATCAAGGAGGTAATCAATACCGTCCTCATAATGAACCAAACTACCGTGCTAACACTTATCGCACCACCGGTTTCAACCGAATCCTAACCGAATCGAACCAACCAAGAATGAACCAAGGTTATCAAAACCAAGGTAACTTCTATTCTGGACCCAATCAAGGTTTCCAACATCAAGGAAATCTTAATCAAAACACTTACAATCGAGGGAATCAATTTCAGGGGAATATGAACCCTAATCAAGGGAATTCGCTATAACGAACATACGGACCTCAAATTGTCCCTCCACCTCCTCGTGTCAACATCCGATGAGCTTTTAAGGCAATTCATGAAGACTCAAGAGGAGACAAATAGTGTTGGTCGTCGATCATCAATTAAAGAAGTCTTTAAATGATCGACCCTCGGGCTCAGGTACTCTACCTAGCAACACGATCGCTAATCCGAGGGGCGATGCAAAGGCGATCACAACCAAAAGTGGTACTTCATATGATGGACCCGCTATTCCTACTACCTCTTCTTCTCTCCCCGAAGGTAGTGGAAAGTGAACCTGAGGCGACAAAGGACCAGGAACTTCCTACTAATAACGGAAGTACCGAAGATCGTCCATCCTCGGGTTGTCCAAACCAAAATCCAATCCGAGTTGTTTTGAACCTCTGTAGCTCCCATTGAAAATCCAAATCTTCTATTCCTTACCCATCACGCGTTTACATGAGCAAAAGCTCGCAAAAGCGGTCATCAAATGGAAAAATTCTTTCAAATTTTCCAAGAACTACATTTTGACATAAGCTTCGCGGATGCTATCATGTTGATGCCCAAGTTTGCATCAACTCTCAAACACATGTTAAGCAACAAGGAAAAGCTGTTGAAATGGCTAAAACTCCCTCAACGAGAATCGCTCTGCAGCTTATCTTGAAGAAGCTTCGAAGCTTGGAGATCTGGAAAGTTCCTCTTACCTTGTGTATTTCGGAATGGTTGAATGCTTTGCCTTAGCGATCTTGGTGCAAGCATAAACCGATGCCTCATTCGATGGAAGAAACTCTCTTCCCGGATCTTACTCCTACATGCATGACTCTCGAGCTTGCGATCGTACAATATCAGTCCTCTTGGAATTGCCGAGGGCGTATTTGTGAAAGTAGGAAAGTTCCATTTTCCGTGACTTTGTAGTTGTTGATTTCGATCTTTGATCCACGGGTTCCTCTCATTGTTGGAAGAGGATTCCCGAGAACGGGCCGTGCTCTCATTGATGTATTTGAGCAAGAAATCACATTACGTGTTGGTAATGAAGCTGTCACCTTTAACCTTGATCAAACCTCGAGGTACTCCGCAAACTATGATTACGAAAGTCGGTTAACCGAAAAGATATCATTGATGTTGCTTCTGAAGAGTACTCTCAAGAAGTTCTTGGTTATTCTCATAATTCTGTGAGTGGGGATCCCACCACATCTTCTCAACCTATCATAGCCAATTCTACTCCTCCTCTCACTCTGTTTGAGGGAAGCAACTTCATCTTGGAAGAGATTGAAGCATACTTGGCTAGTGATTCTGTTCCATGGGAAATTGATCACGCTCCAATTGACATCGAGGGGGACATACTTCTCATTGAGAAGTTGCTTAAAGATGATCACTCATCAACCCCTCATACTAGTGATGCAATTCCTGAAGAGATTAATCACCATGAGATTAATCCGGAGGGAGATATTCTTATTCTTGAGAAGTTGTTAAATCGGGACACTTCTCCTCCACTCCCTCCCGTCGAGCTTCATAACAAGGAAGTCAGGTCAGTTGAGAAAACTGAAGAATTTCCTGAAGTCGAACTTAAGGACTTACCACCTCATCTTGAGTATGCATTTCTTGAAGGTGATGATAAATTACCAGTCATTATTGCTCGAGATTTGAGTAAAGATGAAAAGACTGCTCTCATAAAGGTCTTGAAGTCACACAAGCAAGCAATTGCTTGGAAACTCTCCGACATTAAGGGTATCAACCCGAGTTCGTACTCACAAAATCTTAATGGAGGATGACTTCAAGCCGCCAGATTCAACATCGAGAAGGGTGAATCCAAAAATCCATGATGTTATCAAGCAGAGGTTATCAAACTTCTTGATGCTGGATTGATTTACCCAATCTCAGATAGTCCTTGGGTTAGCCCAATTCACTGTGTTCCAAAAAGGGGTGGCATAACTGTTGTCACGAATGAAGAAAACGAGTTAATTCCAAATCGGCTGGTTACGGGATGGCGCGTGTGTATTGACTATCGTAAGTTGAATGACGCCACCCGTAAAGACCATTTTCCTCTACCCTTCATGGACCGAATGCTTGAGAGATTAGCAGGGAACGAATACTATTGTTTCCTTGATGGTTTCTCGTGTTACTTTCAGATCCCCATTGATCCGGGATCAGAGAGACCACATTCACCGCCCATACGGAACTTTTGCCTACAAGCGTATGCCTTTTGGCTTATGTAATGCTCACCGCACGTTTCAACGATGTATGATGGCCATATTCCACCGACATGATAGGAAACAATGGAGGTGTGTATGGATGACTTCTCGGTCATTGGGGACTCATTTCAGACTTGTCTCTCCCATTTAGACAGAATGCTAAAAAGGTGTGAAGACACCAATCTATGTCTAAATTGGGAGAAGAGTCACTTTATGGTCAAAGAAGGCATAGTCCTTGGCCATAAGATTTCAAAAACGGGATTGAGGTAGATAGAGCAAAAGTTGATGTTATTGCTAAACTACCTCATCCTACTACCGCCAAAGGTATTAGGAGTTTCCTTGGTCACGCCCGGTTTTATCGTGAGATTCATACAAGATTTTTCTAAAATCGCCGCCTATGACCCATCTTCTTGAAAAGAAGCTCCTTTTATCTTCTCTCCTGAGGCATCGGCTTTTGAAACACTAAAGAAAAAGCTTACGGAAGCACCCATTCTAGTTGCCCCCGACTGGATTTACCCTTTGAGCTCATGTGTGATGCAAGTGATTTTGCTATCGGTGCGGTCTTTGAAATAGCAACGAAAACAAAGCATTTTCGCCTATCCACTACGCAAGTAAAACTATGATGAAGCTCGGACCCATTACACCACTACGAAAAAGAACTATTAGGCTGTGGTGTATGCGTTTGAAAAGTTTCAGCCATACCTTATATTGACCAAATGCGTGGTGTATACGGATCACTCGGCTCTCAAATATCTCTTTGCAAAACAAGATGCAAAGCCGAGATTTCTTCGTTGGGTTCTCCTCCTCCAAGAATTTGATATCATTATACGCGATAAAAAAGGAGCCTGAGAACCTTGGCGATCACTGTCCGATTAGAGAACCCTCACCAAGATGTGTTTGAGAAAAAGGAAATAAATGAAACATTTCCTCTCGAGACACTCAATGCGGTTTCTTTTCGTGGAGACTTTACTACCCCATGGTTTGCTGACTTCAGCAAATTACCATGGGTAACTTCATAGTGAAAGGGATGTCGTCCCAACAAAAGAACAAATTCTTTAAAGATGTGAAACATTACCGGGACGACCCCTACTTGTTCAAAATTTGCGCGATCAAGTCATCAGCGATGTGTGTATGGTCGGAAGCTATTGACATTCTCAAAGCTTGCCATTCGACCTACCTGGGGACATCATAGCCCCAACTACACCGCCAAGAAGGTGTTTGATTCCGGATTCTATTGGCCCACAATTTACAAGGATGCTCACGAATTTGTCAAAGCACTCGTGACGCTTGTCAACGCACGGGAATATCTCACAAAGGAATGAAATGCCACAAACGCCATTCAAGTGTGTGTGAGATTTTTGACATCCGGGGCATTGACTTTATGGGGCCATTTCTCTTCTCGCGGTAATAAGTACATACCGTGCCGTTGACTACTTGTCAAACTGGGTTGAAGCTAAGGCTTTGCCTACCAACGATGCCCGAGTTGTTGTGAAATTTTGAAATCTCTCTTGCTAGGTTTGGAACTCCACGAGCCATAATCGTGATCGTGGTACGCGATTTCTGCAATGACCGGTTTGAAAGAGTCATGCGTAAGTATGGTGTAACTCACCGCTCTCATCGCTGCACCACCCCAAACAAAGGGCAAGTGGAAGTTTCCAACCGAGGATAAAAGAATTACGAGAGGACGGCGCTTGGCGAAAACCGCGCCTCTTGGTCGATAAGCTAGATGACGACTCGGCCTTCCGGACAGCTTATAAAACACCCATCGGTGTACTCCATACAAGCTTGTGTACGGAAGGCGTGTCATCCGCCGTTGAGCTAGAGCACAAGGCATACCGGGCCTTGAAACATGCCAACTTCGATATTAGACAAGTGGTGATCACCGAAAATTTCAAATGAATGAATTAAATGAACTCCGTGATCAAGCATACGAGAACTCTTTGATCTATAAAGAAAAGACAGAGAAGATTCATGACTCCAAAATCAAGAACCGCTTTTCAACGCGTCGGTGATCGAGTCATTCTTTTCAATTCAAGATTGAAGATTTTCTGAAAGCTTAAGTCCCTACCGTCGGTCCATTTACCATCGCTAAGGTTTATCCTTATGGCACCATTGAGTTATCTCAACCCGATGGTCCTAATTTTAAAGTGAATGGTCATCGAGTGAAGCATTACTTTGGAGAGGACATTCCTCCTGTGATTGTCCCGGATCTACAAACTTTCCCCATGAACCAATGAATGCGGGGATCGAGTCAAGCTAGCGACTCGAATAAAAAACGATAGCATGTTACATGGGTTTTCACTGTGTACCACCCTAGTGGGTTGCCTACACATGTCATGTGTATATATGCAAGTTTATTAAAAAAAAAAAATCCTGCTAAATAATGGCCTTAGTATTTCCCTTTTACGTTCTATGTTTCGCATAACCGCAGTACTTTGAATATTGAGGGAAATATTCATTTCTAGTGTGGGGGGGAATTCTCACGAATTTTATCATATTTATCCGCCTAATTCCCCCATTTTTGGCAAAAAAATTTTTTTTGGAGTAAGTGTTTTGCACTTACTCATCTTATGGTTATCAGTCCGCCTTGTCTAATAAACAAAAGGATTGGCTAATCCAGGAGCAAACGGCTATTGGTAAAGATATTTCAAATCCGTTGACGGCTTGCAATTTGCCCAAAATTGTATGGTATTCAACTCACCATATCCTAAAAAGTGAAGAGTTGGCTAGCCCGCAAGGTTATGGCTTGTGGTAAAGGCGGTGGAAAAACCATAATTGGTAATCGACTCACCAAAGATAATATTGATAATTTATCTAAGAGTTGGCTAGTCCGAAGGGTACGGCTTACGGTAAAGACACATCAAACCGTATATACTGGTGGTTTGCTCAAAATCACATGGTTATCGGTGTACCATGGTTCTTGCTTGAACTCGAAACATTTGGCTACCCGTCGGAAGTAATGGCTTTTAGTAAAGAGACAAAATCCATTAATTTTTCTAAAAACATTGCTAGGGACTAGCAATATCTTAGTATGGGGGATTGATGAGTGTCTAAATACTCATCATTTTTGTACAAATTAGACCGCAAAAACATCCGAAAACACTCAAGAATGCATCAAAATGATAAAAATATCACAAATAAGTGTTTTATGTGTTTTAAATGCAAAAATATCAAAATCCGGTGAAAACGTGATCAAGTTTGCATAATTGGCGCTTTAGTCCCCAAGTTTGAAAAGTTGTCAAAAGCAACACCCGTAAATTTAAATAAAGAAACATATCATTTTAAGTCCCTAGGGATTCCTAAGTTGTCAAAATTGGTCCTTGAGATTCAAATTTACAAAATTACAACTTTAGTCCCTGAACTTTGGAATTTGGCAAAAATAGTCCTTGAAAAAATCAAAAATGTCAAAAATAGTCCTTGCACTATTAAAGTTTGTCAAATTCAGTCCTTATGGTAACTTTGGAAAAATGGCTGTTTGGTCCTTCAAGAATTCAGAAAGTACAAATAAGTCCTTGTCAATATTAAAGCTAGACTTATCAAAATAGAATTGAACCCGGCCATTATACCCATTTGACCCCCCTGTCTTTTCTATTTTGAACCCCAAATCAAACAAACAGTACCCCCCCCCTTTGCCCGCCACTCTCGCTTCTTCTCCACCATTGCCTGCAACACTCCACCTCCTCCCATCACTTCACCTTTTCCACTCCATCATCATTACCTTCCCACTCAACCCCCACAATTAATGCCCCGCCCTACTAGCTATTTCACGAGCAACAAGACAAATCCTGTTTCCCCGCCAAAATGATAAAACGGGCGACTCACTCAAAACTCTCCCATTGGCCAAAATGAGAGGTGGGATTTGATCAAGAGGCCACGTGGAGCAATTTTGGAGCATAAAAGAGGAGAGAGTAAGACAAGTAGTTAGATTTTAAAAATTCTTGTATGTCGTATTTATCTTAAAATGTTTTAATTAGCTTTTCATTTTGTATTTTCAAGCTTTATGATATGGGAACTAAGTTAATTAGTAAATATAATTCAGTTTGAACCTAAAAATCAAAAGTTCATTTCAGTTTCAAATCTCATGTACACTGTTTGAAATTTCAAACTTAAACTCTTGTGTTCAAAGCTTCAATAGGCTTTATTTAAGTTCAAATCAACTTATTTAAGCTCTATATAGCTTTTTGTAAGCTTGGGGAATCAGTTCAATCAAATTCCATTGAAGGTCAACAAAAGTCAACTTAAGAAGCAAATTGGGTTCAAGCTGGTTGGAAATGGAATGGGTGTTGCAGAGAGTTGGTTTGGGTTGGAAATGGATTAGAATGGTAATGTATGGTTTGGTTTAAGCCACAAAACCAAATGGACCTTTGTGAGCCTTTACTCTCATTTTCATTTTTTTGTTGCAGCTTTGTATTTGTGCTTGTAATAGTGATCATTAAACCATTTAAACATGTCCACTAGTAGTAATTAGGATAATAGTAACAAGAAAAAGTGATAACATCTACTAGATAAGTGTTTAGCTTGGTTAAAAGTAGTAAAACAGCAAAGGTGTGTTTGGATTAATCTGTCATATCGCCTTTAAGGCTTGTTCGGTGGATACTTATTGTTAGTTCATGTTTCTTAAGCTCATTTGAGCACATTTCATCAATAGTTGGTGCATAGTTCAAAGTCAAACATCATTGAAATCTGTCTTAACTGTTTCTCTATTGGATTTTTGGATTTGCAACTGCTTAATTTATGTTTAGAAATCATTAACATTGCTTGCATTATACTTGTTCCATCATATAACATCATCATCAGTGATAAAATTGGATCCAAAGTTCATAATAGTCAACTGTCCATGTTTCTTCAAAAGTCAAAAGTTGCAAAAATCTGAGCCAACTACAAGGAATTTTCATGAGCTTATTTTTTGGACTTATCAAGTGAAACTTGGCATTCTAAAAACTTCACCTGGTCTGTTTACTTATTAGCATTTTTGTGAAATTTTACAATTTATTTAAAGGTTTCAAAACTGCTTCACTTTTAGATCATAAGTGCCTCTCGCCACAGCCATTGGTCTTCTTAAACTGAAGCGGTTTGTTTGGCAATGGGGCTCATAAGAGCTTGTTAAGGTCTGAAAATTGGTTTATAAGGTCTTTGCTAGGTCAACTTGAGACCTAATATCTGGTTTTAGGTTTTCGGCTTATTTAGTAGCTTATTTTTAAATTTGTTGGTAGTTAGTGGGTAAAACTGTTTTAGCTTTTAAAACTCATAGACATCAAATCTGTGTTCATTGTGATTCTGTGGTTGTAGCTTGTTGTTTTTAGTTCAATTAGAGTAACTTTAGCATATTGTAGCTTCGTTCCGGTGGTGCTTGTTTGTGTTCACTTGGCTTATTAAAGTGCTTATTCATAAGCTCATTTCATAAGCAGTTCCATAATCTTCCACACAACACCATGTTTTTCTATTTTTCCTAGATTCCTAGTATAATTTTAGAGTTTTCTTGAAATTTTCACATTTTTCCATAACAGTTTGCTACTTTTCTTAATTAAAAGCAGTTTTAGGATTATTTAAATAGCTTTTAATACAAATAATTCATAAAAAGTCCAAAAAAATAATTTTTCATTTTTATTAAGTTTAGATAAATATAAAAAGTAAAAAAAGTAATTTTCCAGATTTTTTATAGTTTATTTTGTAATTTTTAGTAATTTAATTAGTTTTTAATAGTTTAAAATCCATAAAAAATAGAAAAATAATCAGAAAAATATAAAAATAGTTTTGAAAATTCTTTTTTGTTATTTTAGATTTTTCCAAGTCATAATTTTATTTTTCTAGCTTTGTTTCCTAATTTCTTGTATTTTAGGTAATTATTTAATAGTTGAAATTAGTTTTTAATTAATAATAATTAAATAATTAGTTGTAAAAATAATTTTCTCTTTCTTAAAATTTTCTTATATCATTAGGTTTGTAAAAATATCATTTTCATATTTTTAGGATTAATATTGTGTAAGTTTCACGTTTTTATTTGTACGTCACGTAGTTTTAATTTAAGTTTTAAAATCTAAAAATCAAAAACATCGTATAAAATTAGTGATAGCGTTTATTTAAGATAGTTTAACTTTTAATCTCCTTTAATCTTACGTAGTTTATAAACAAATCAAAATCCCTACCGATCACTATCCTTAGTGGTTATTCGACAATCGATTGTGTTAAACACCGTCATCCTCCTCTGGGACTTAACGACAGGGAATCCATTTGTATTCTCCGATCTAAATTGCAATTGGTGTGTGAGCTGTTTTAAGTTCCTTACGCTAACCATTCACAAGTGGTTAGCTTCATGGTGAGAAAACTTGACTTGTTGACCCATCATGGACGCCAAAACTACTTTTCGAATGGTCAACTAAAAGCAGCTTTATGTCACCAAGGATTCGTTGATCCCGCCTTCGAACCATGTCTACAAACAGAACAAAGCTCTGTATGGTCTCAAACAAGCTCCTCGGGCATGGTATGATAAGCTATCATCTTTCCTCATTGCCAATAATTTCATCAACGGTTCGGTCGACCCAACTCTTTTCATACAATATCACGGGAACATATTTTAATTGTTCAAATTTATGTGGATGACATCATTTTTGGGTCAACTCATAAAAAGTATTCAATAATCGCTTTGCAAAACTAATGAAGAAACATTTTGAAATGTCCATGATGGGTGAACTTACGCTCTTTCTAGGACTGCAAGTTCATCAATCACCCCGTGGTATTTTCTTGAGTCACTCCAAATATGCCCTTGAAATTCGAACAAATTTGAATGAATACTTGTGATACTTATGCCACACCTATGTCACATACCAAGAAGTTGGACGCCGATTTGCATGGGAAATTGGTTGACCCTACCAAATACCGTAGTATCATTGGGTCTCTCATGTATCTAACAGTACCAGACTGATATTGTCTTTGCCGTTTATCTTTGCTCCCCGTTATCGGTGCCGACCAACCAAACCCACCTCTCAGAGGCTAACACTACTACAAAAAAAGCTATAAACACCCCTTAATAGAGACCAGTTATAAAATAACCAGTCTATATGGTCAGAAATTAGCGGACATAGGCAACATAAGACTGGTTTTGAGAAAATGACCACTCTTTAAAACATAAATTACAAAGAAACCGTTTGTGTTGAAGAAACCGGTTTGTGTACATAGTTAAAGACATCGGTTTTAATGAGAAAACCCGTTTCTCAGTGTTTGTATTATCAAACTTTTTTTTTATTATAATAAGAACCAATCTCAAGACTCCTTTTTTAGTCCAACATTACTGATTGCTATTTACTTCTTTCATACCTTTAGTTCGGCTCGTATGTGTTTCGAGTTGGTTTATTAGGCTCGTGTTAGGGCTTGAGCTTGAAAAATGCTCGACTTGATCGAGTCAAGCTCAAGCTTGAGCACGAGTTGCTTGATATTTTAACTTTTTATCAAACATTATTTATTATTTTAATTATGCATATTTTAACTTTTTATTATAAAAGGTGATTTGAGAATATAAATTTTTGATTTACAAACACAAATGTACAAACATTTAATCATATTTTAAATACTCCAATGTATAACTCTTTGATGGATAAAATAACAAGTTTCAATAAAAAATAAATGGGTGGGAGGTGACTATTGTCCTCCAAAATGAAATTTCTAGCGCCGCATTTTCCTCCAAAACTTCGACCGCCACATTTTCTCAATGAAAATTCAAGTTTTTCAACATCCCACCATAATTTCACAAATGAAACTCCACCACTTCCAGTTTCACATTGCCCTCCCTAGCATATCGACTTCAACCAAATCAAAACCCTGCTAAGCGTTCCAAAATCTCGTATATGTGACCCAAACGATTCACAACAAGTATATCTATTTCCTTTTAGTTTTGTTGTGTTGCTCGGACGGATGCATTTAATAAACTTTTGCAATTCTGTGGTTTCAGTAATCTTTGTCATCAGGTGTCATGTAATCCGTTAAACTTTATTTATATGTTACTAATTTTTTGTCGGCAATGACTGGTAATTGCTTTTTTTAACCCTTACTTTGTTAATTCACATGTTCAGGTCTTAAGTAATTGAATTGTGGTCTAACTTGCATTCAGATTTTACATTAAATTATGAGGTAGTTTTATATCAAGCATTTCGTTTAATTTGTTTCTTTATACTCGTGGCTTTTTATCCTCGGTTTAATTTCTTTATATCCCCTGTTAAAATGAAAGGAGTTGATTGATATATTTTGTTCCCCTTTCATTACATGAATATTGTGGTTAAGTGACTAAATTTAGGGTCTTCAAATTTCATTCGTATGAACTAGTTCAATTCAAGATTCATTAGTGTATTTGTAAAGATACATAGTTAATTGTTAAAGCTCTAATGATTCAACATAATAAGAGTGATTGATATGCGATAGCTTTCGTATAATTATCGTCAATGGTTCTACTTGGTAATTAGCAACCTTGTATTTTATTTGTTAATAGTTTTTTTTTTGGGTTAACATACACTTATTACCATTGAATAGATAGTATGCATCAGACCCTGAATTGATTTTAAGGCCTATATTCACCTTTTTAGTCAAACTTTTTTGACTTGTAGCGTGTGCACTCATGTTTAACTTCGGTGCTAAATCTAGAAATTTAAGTCATCAGTATTTCTAGTTTTTCTTTAATTAACTGACGGTTGTAAAGATAAACACTGACAATGAGTTAAATGTACATAAAGTTGAAAACAGTTTCACTTAATTTGTTGGTTGGATCAGTAAATGTTATATATCATTCATACTAGTATGTACTATGAATTCTATTGTCCAATTTTCCTTTGACTTTGCCTAATTGCTGTTTGGAATACTTGGACCAATGCCTACTTTGTGCTATGAATATTAATTTGTCATGAATCAGTTGATTGGCCTATAGATACATTTTGTTTCTCATGTTGTTGTCATCTGAACTGGTGAATTGATGCCATTGCAGTTAGAAAGCCTTCCTTTTTATGGTTGTTGGAGTATATTCAAATGGCAACACTATGAAGCCAGAGGCAACTACTCAGTTTCGTAAAATTGCTTTCAATAGGTACACATTTTGTTATTCTAGTTGTATTCAGCTGTAAATAGTAATATTTGTTGATCATTACATGTGAATCTGATTGAACTTTGTTTCACATAACGGAGTCCACCAATTGAGGAAGTCATTCAATCTGGTGTGGTACCTCGATTCTTCGAGTTCTTGACGAGAGAGGATTTCACTCAGCTCAAGGTAAAATATATCAAAGCATTGGCATTAATGCTGCATGATGATTGTTTATCTTTCGTTTGTTTGTTTTTAAGCTTATCTTTGAGCTCATAACATTTACAGTTTGAAGCTGCTTGGGCACTCACGAACATTGCTTCTGGAACTTCTGAAAACACAAAGGTCGTAATTGATCATGGGGCGGTCCCAATTTTTGTCAAGCTTCTTGCATCTCCCAAGTGATGATGTGCACGAGCAGGTAAATGCTATTACATAAAAAGATGTAGATTCTCGTTCATGAAAGATAAACTGGAGTTAGTTTATCGTGTGTAACCATTTATTTTGCGGGTTATGGTTTAGACGAAGTTTAGCATTTTGTGAATGTTGCAGAAAAAAGATGTAGATTCTCGTCATTGTTGCAGAAAAAAAGACTTCAGAAGTTACGTGATTTGTTAAGTAGATAGCATGCTTTCATAAGTGTTTGAGAGCTGATCAAAGTTATTGCAGGCAAAGAAGGGTATGTACATGATGCTCAATGGTTGCTCTCACAAAAAGAATTTGTAGTTGTTTGTGGGTGTATCCTTCTCATATACTTTTTATTTAGTAATCATATGATACTTAATTTTCTGTTCCTGGACCTGTGCTAACTCATTTCACAGGTTGATTGGAAAGCAAAGTAACTTGATAACTTTGTGACATTAAAGAATTGTCAAGTATATTGGCTTGTTAAAAGTGGACAGCAAACCACACGGTTTTGTATGGATCTTATTTATATAATTTGTTTTGGACCAGATTATTAGTATTTTAGCTGTACAAATGAAGTATTATTGTTGATATTCAAGACAAGAGTGAAAGTATTCTCGGGTGTTGTGGAGCCTATTAATCCTCCTAACGTTCAGAAGAAACCTGCTGCATATAAACTATCTTATGCAAAGGCTGCAACCACCAAAGAAGCAAAGGTGTGTCATACATTTCTCTTCTAGATTCTATGGAACTTAATATTCTGAATTTATAGTTAACTCTTATGGTATACTGTCTAGTGGATGTTTCGATCCTTTTATTAGATGGTTACGTTATATCTTCAACGAGTCAAGCTAGTAAAAGATAGGTTAAATGGAAACATACAAAATTTATCAAAAGTATGCTTTTACTGAATAAGCATCCTAAATCATCTTGTTTTTTTACTACGTCGACAAATTCAATTCATCTTAAGTGCAGTTTAATTCAGAATAGTCCTTTTAGTGAAATTATCATGTCGACAATATATGCCATGTATACGTATAGTCGTGCTTAAATACAAACATAACAACCCTTCAATAATATCATTGTATCTTAAGTGCAAGTTTAGATGGGTCTAAAAAGGCAAGAGTGATGGTAGCAACAGTGTAGCACAAACGCTTTAGTATGCGACTTATTTTTGGCTGTCACTTAATGTTTTTTATATATATTGCAATGAAGGAAATTCTCAAGGTTATGCCCTGCAGAAATGTTGGTGACATTATACAAGATCCTTGCATTTGGTTACGTTGAAGAATTTCTTTCTAAGGTAGCTACAGTCAGAGGTAAGCTAAAAAAGGATGGCGTTGTGAACAATGATGTTGCTGCAAGAATCATATTGCAGGTCTCTAATGAAGGTTTGTATTTCCAGAAGTTCAATAATTTTTCATAAGCGACTGAAGTTAGTAGGAAAATTGGGTGGGACAGATGGGTTGGGTAACGGGTCACAACGGGTTGGCTCACTGTTCGTATTTTCTTGACGTTTGAAACTAAAAAATGTGTTACATATGATTGTAGAAAATATATTGATCTTACAACAATCTTTTTTTAAAATTGCATGCCTTTAGAGATTATAAGGGTGCGTTTAGTTGGAGAACAAATTCTCTTGTTTTCTATCTCTAGTTTTGTAAAAATTTGGAAGGAGAATTTATCTCCACAAAACACTTGAAAATATAAAAAACGCGTTTAGTTGATGTTTCTATTTTCTATTTTGAAGAAAGTGAGGGAGGGTTGTGGGTTACAAAGGAAAACAAGGAAAACAACTAAAATTTGTTTTGTAATTTTCCTAGTTAAGTTAAGAAATAGTTGATTTGTGTTTTGCAAAACATTTTGTTGGAAAATGTTGATTTGAACGCGATCTCTGTTTTCCTTGTTTTCCACAAAACATTTTGTAGAAAACAAGGGTATTTTCCCTCAACTAAACGCAACCTAAACATTTAAAAAACACTTTTGGTGCCTTTCAACAAGTTTGCCTTGGTTGCCCATTTGGCTCATTCGATATTTACCAGGTATGCTATATTAATATGACCATGGGCTCAGCTACTTATAATTCATATATGGTTGTTGTAGGTTGATGCTTTGATCATTGACGCTATTGGGCTTCTAGATGACAAGGTTCCACACTCCAACAATGTAAGTTCAAATGTATATAAACATTAGATTTTAGTTCTTTTTTGGAAAAGATGAACATTATCCTCTAAAATTACATACAAAGCGATACGAGTTGGATTTCGGAGATAGGGGAATAGCATGATTCAAAATCCGGAGTTTGCTAAAGAATTTCCAGTTGACAATAGAGGTAAATTAGAAGATAAAATAGTCTAAACGAATATGGGTATCGAACATAAATACGAATTTTAAACCGCTTGACCTGTTTTCATTCTGACTAAAGTTTCTAATGGGGAGCAAGTTTACTGTTGCTTCTATAATCCTACAATATGGCTGTGGTTCAGGAGTCGGTTATTTCTGCAACAGCAACCAAGTAGGTGTGACGATGCTTAGTTAAAACTGCTTATTTTTCCTAAATATAGGCCTTATAATTAGAAGCAGGTATGAAATACCCGAACACCTGTTGTGTTTAACATGAGATTGAACTATTGGTATAGTTAGTATTCCACGTGGTACAGGTGTGATTCGTGTGCCATTGATTTTTTTTTTCAGGGTCGAATACTGATGAGTTGTTATGAACTATATGGTTGATGATTTCTATGGCCATATATACTTGATAAACTGCAGTCTGCCAACCCATATTTGTACTTAAAAGTCTGCCAACTCCACTACCTAGACGGGGTTTGTGGCAATGATGATGGATGCCTTGATAGCTTAGCATATATCACAAGTCGCTTCGCACCCTAAGCGCGCTATGAAAGACTGTCACCCATTTTACATGTAGCTACCTTGGAGTGACGAGCGTCCATTAGAGAACAAAGAGTTGAACGCCATTATTGGTGCATGGTTTACATCGTGGCGCGATTAATCCCTTATAATGATGTTCAATTATGTTGAATTATAATGTTTTTCTTTATAGTTTGTTGAATTATAGTGTTTTAATTTGGATTTTGTCTAGGATTTATGTTTAGTTGAATTGAAACATATTATCTTAATTTACTTTGTTGATTTCTACATTTTTAGTGTATTTTAATCACTTTATATATATTTGCTGCATTTATATATATTTCTTATTTAAAAAAATTATTTCTAAAATTTTCCAATTTCTAAAAAAATGGAAAATTTTAGAAATGATTTTTTTTAATAAAATAGATTTACCAAAAAGACAGGTTTTGAGATAAAAACATATCTTTTTACTCTATATAAAGATAGGTTGGATGATTCTATAGAGACAGGTTGTGGGAGAACCGGTGTCGATGTCCAACAAATGTATGTTTGTTTACTCTATAATGGAGACCGATTTTAACGAGAAAACCGGTGTCGATGCTTCTAATAGAGACAGGTTGCCAAACCGGTTTCTATATGTTTTGATTATAGAGATACCCCCCTTCAGAGAGTGGTTGCAAAACCACTCTTCATGGGCCATTTTGACCGGTTTCTGTGAGATTTTTTGTAGTAGTGTAAACGAATCCTCCGATACATCAAGGGAACCATTAATTTGGGGATCTGGTATCCGAAGGATTCTGGTTTTGAACTAATAGCTTTTTCAGATCTTTCGACCACGCAGATGCTTAGACTCTCGAAAAAGTACTTCAGGAGCACTACAATTTCTTGGTGACAAACTAGTGTCTTGGCAATCGAAGAAGCGAGATTGTACATCGCATCCTCAACTGAGCGAATATGTAGCCATGTTGTGCTCAAGTCATTTGGATGAGAACACAACTCAAAGACTATGGTTACGTATTTGACAAAATCCCGATGTACTGTGACAATCGGAGTGCTATTGCAATCTCGTGCAACTCTGTTCAACACTCAAAGTCAAAGCACATCGATCTTCGATATCACTTCATCAAGGACCGTGGAGCAGTGCTTGTTGAATTATACTTCGGTAGTACAGAATACCAAATTGGTGATTCTCACCAAAGCCTTGCATCCCGCTAGGTTTAATGAGTTGGTCCACCGGATTGGTATGCGGTGTTTGACTCAAGAGGAATTGGATGAACTCTTAAAACAGTCTTAAGAAACTGTCAAACACCAAAACCTCTTTTGTAAATATTTTTCAAAAACAAAATACAAAAATATAAAATCAGATAAAACAACAAAAATATTCTTCTATCTATATTTCTTTTAACATGGCAAGTACATTTCTTCCGTCAACACTCTAATCTTTCAAAATTCAGTATTTTTCCGATCAAGTGTTGAGGGGGAGAAAATAAATTCTTAACTGTTTCAAAATAACCGTGTACTTGCATGTTACATTTTCCCGATTGTTTCTTTAAATGGTGGTCTTATTTCTGGTTTTTCTGACACTCCTCGGACTAAAATTCATAACCTTTCATTATTTCTTAGGTCGAGGGGGAGTGTCGTCATGTTTCTGTCTTAAAATCTTTCGTTTGGTAACCAAAATGGAAGTTAAAAGGCTTTGGATAAAAATGGAAAAGGTGGAGGGACTATTGTTGTCAAAAACTCAAAGTTATTTTCATAAAAACTCTCCACCTAACTTATCACTTCACATTTATTACACAAACCAAACATAATCTACGAATATAAATCGTTCAACAAATCCGGTTATTGGATCATCAATCTGTAAGTGATTTCGTGTTTATAACAAGTTTTTAAACAATGGTTTTGAATTTTTCATAAATCCAACGGTTAAATCTTGAGATAATATGATTTTCATGTTCTACGCGTAAGTGTAAGAACACTTAATCATTGGTGTGTGTTTGTGGTCAAAAAGGTTGTGTCAAAACATTTTTAAAACTTCAATGATACCATTTTTATCCTCAAAACTTACCCAGAAACACGAATTGATTGAATCTGGAAAACTAGGGTTTATGAGTGGTTTGGGTGTTTTCATTTGTGAACGTTTTTGGTGATAAAGATTGTTATAATAGGTTGTTTTCAAGTTGAATTAATCATAACTAAACCCAGAAACTCTAATGATTCATTAATTGGAATTTAGGGTTTATATTCATACGATTTGGGTATTTTTTATTCATGACTTGTTTGATGTTAAAACTTGGATAAAACAACTCTATAGGCTTCCTAGTACTGCCAGAAAAACTCTATAGGCTTCCTATGGTTAGATTTCATATGCGTAATCTTTAAGCTCTAGGGTTTAAGTCTACGCATATGCTATCTTACGCGTAATCTGTTTGATGAGTTTTCATGACATAATGTGTTATAGAATGGATGTATGTGTTAATATTGTTGCTATGATGACTTTATTTCAGGTCTGCTACACGTATAATTCAGAATCAAGGTCATTAGAAATCTACGCATAAGGATCACCTTACGCGTAGAAGGTTATCGTAGAAATCTTACGCCGGCGTTTACGCTAAGGTTCTACAAAGGGACTACGCATATCCTGCGAAGGATATGCGTAAACATGACCACTACGCATAAGGTCTACTTCTTACGGTAAGCCTTACGCGTAAGGTGTTATATCGCACGCGTAAGCTCTACGCATAAGGTCCCCTTTTCCTACGCGTAAGTAAGGTTCCTACGCATAAGCTCGTGTCTACGCGTATAACTCCTGTTTACGCATAAGCTACCATTTCTACGCCTAAGCCTTGATCAAACCTTCATTATGAATTGTTACGCGTGCAAACTTGTAAATAAATAAATCATAACGTCACGAAACCAATAAATGTCACTGATAAGCTTAAACGTTTAATATGTTGTGAAAAATATGTGATAACATAAACTTTAAAACTTAAAGTTAACTAACTCACGAAACTTTTCTCGACATCATTGGACTATTGAACAAACAAGTGACGTTGGATTCGTAACAATCATTGACATATATCATTCAATAAGTAGACAATAAAACCTTCTATTGACTAACATTATGTCTTTCGATATGTTGGTTCTTTTGGCTAAATGTGTTTCAGATCACGACATGGAAGCTCAATTGAATGTGGATGCACCAAATGTTCACCATTGCTGATATTTTTCCTCATGGTTATCCGATGAAGATTGGAAAGAATAATCTTCGTGTCGACTTTGAAACTCTCACCTGCTCGGAATCTTCTTGTCTCATTGCAGTGGATATTCTGAAGAATCATCCCTATCGAACATGCTCTCCAATTCGCCATTTGTTCGAGATCTACATTCAGCAATTCTGAATACTATGCAAATGATCAAAGGACGAATCTATTTGTGGTAGAACTCTCAACCACAAACAACTCACCATCACACTGATTTAAGGGCTGTCCTCCTCATTCCCGACATCATACCAAATCAATTCTCTCACGCACCAATGAAGAGACGTCGCAATTCTTGATTGATATTGGGTATGACGAAGCTTCAGGGCTATCATTAAGCATTCTCACGTGGATCTCAAGAACATCCCTCAACCTTGGAGAACCCTTTATATCATCATCACAAAATCCATTTCTGGTCGTGACAGCGGCTATGAGCATCCTAAGCTCGTAGAACTGCAAATCTAGGGCTCGATCAACATGAAGCACATCAAGGAAGCTCGATTTGGGATGACATGATGACATTCCTCAAAAGCTTGGCTCAAAGATTCCTTACATCAGATATACTAAACTGTTGATCCAGAGAGCACTTGGGTATAACCCTGATATCCCCAAGAGAATCAATGACCCCAATAATCACGACATGTTGTCTGAACCTACCCTAATCTGTCGATTCAAGGAATCAACAACTAAGAAACGGTGCTTTGTGTTGCCAGACCATCTTCTCTCGGATGAACTCAAAAGCTCTACTCTTATAGAAGATATTTGGTTGTTGTGGAAGAGAACAAAGTTGGTTTTCTAGATGATAAATCTTACGGTACACCTACGGAAAACCGAAGAGGAAGTGGAGGAAGTCTGCAAGCACGCGAGAGTCGAGGATGTTTCCCATGAGGAATCCTCCACTTAAGAGGAAAGTTCCCGCCAAGGAAGCTATTCCTATTCCCATTCCCAAGTCTGAACCAAAAAGCTAACAGACGAGGACTCGAAGGGTACTGCATCAGATGAAGAGATTTTCTACTCTGAAACTGCTAAAGATGACACTACAACGGTACCTAAACCTCCCAGTCCACCAGCTAAACACGAAAAGGGAAGACTCCATAATTGAGCAACAAGAAGAAGAAGATTCGGATGAAGAGCCTCTAGACACCAAGTACGAGAAAGAAGTTCAAATTCCCTAGACTCCAACACGTTGCAAAAGAATTTGCTAAAGACCAAATGGGTGGCCCTGAGGATCAAGTGGTGGTGTTCAACCCACACCAAATCCCGATGCGGTTAATCGACCGATAAGGGATCCGTGCCACCACTTTGGAACAACAACAAAAACGAGTGGAAGATTCTATTGAATTTGACATTGAAGAACCGTAATCGAGAGTTAGAAAAAGAAAAAGTCGATGAAGAAGTTGCGGCTAAAGCTAAAGTCGATGAAAAGCTAAGTCCGAAATGAAGAAGATGTTGAGTATGATAAGTTTCTTCTAGATAGCCCTGCACGTTCAAAGGAAGAAACTTCTGAGCCACCAAAGGACCCGGAGTCTCCTCATATCTCATCATCATCGGATTCATCTTCTCACTCTTCACCACCACCATAAAAAGAACAACCCGGATCAACATCCAGATCAGTGAAGAAGCCAACTGCCTCTTGGAAGTCTCATGCTAAGACTCGAATCGTCAAAGCTGTCAAGCAGTGTGTCGAAGAAAGACATACTCTACGAAAGTGAATTTCCTTGCTAACCAAATACAGTATCTTCATGATGAGAATGACAAGATGCAAGTTGAAAGGGAGTATGTCCAGAAGCTCATGAAAGATGATCTTCAAGGGAGAATGGACGAGATGATCCAAGGATACTCGCACAAGTTCCTCATGGAGGTTGTTCCTAAACTGACAAAGGAGATGTATACCAGACAACTTTATCCGAATCTCTTACATCTGGCCAAGCAAACCATGAAATCAACTCCAATGAATGTAAACATCAATCCAGTTGAACCCGCAATCTTCTCAGATGATGAATTGGTGAACCGGCTGGTAGTTCAAATGTCAAAACGCTCTGCAACATTTGCCTCCCACGAAAGTAAATTGTTTGAAGCTTTGCTAGAATACCAACTCAGGTCAGCATACAGAGAAGAAGTTGTAAGGCCTAAACGTCCAAGAGACGACGAAGACAAAGATAAGGATAAAGATAACGAGCCCAAACGCCCGAAGAAGTCGGTGAATCATCCTCACCAAGATACTCAATGCACCTCCACCTCAAAGGACTCCACTCAACAAAGATCTCATCCTCGCTCTTCAACTTAAAAACCTTAGGATTCTAAGACACCACCCCGGTCGAAAACCGGTGATCACTTTGAGTATACGGTGGTGACGATGAGGAAATCCTAAGCCACAACAACAACCCATCTCTCACGACCAGCTAAGAAACCGGAATCTTCAACCGGCCAAAGAAAAGAAAAAAAGGCCTATGACCGACGTCTTATCATGGGCTGGACGAAGATGATACTTGAATTTGAATGGTTCTCGAAGCTTGTTGATTCCACTCTACCCATCCGAAGGTCAAGAGGTGACGAGAATGTAGTACATTGGAGCATGCGAAACTACTTGCAAGAAAAATTCCGTGTGAAAAGATGACGAAATCCGAGTTGAAGCGAATCAAGAATGAAGCATTTCAAGCTAAAGACACTCGGAAAGTGCTATTAAAGTCGAGTATCACCTTGATAATATAGCACGAGCCATGTCTAACAATATGGATTGGCTCAACCCGGAAGCAAACATCGACTTCACCAAACGGGACAATCCTCCATATTACACCGACCGGTCCAAACCTCTACCAACAATTGGCCAACCCTGACAGCCTAGGATTCCATTCGATATTTCTTCAACAAAGACTTGGAATTTTCTTCTTCACTTGGTGATGGTTCAAGGAAATACGCTACATCACTGACTGATGAGTGTCTAAATACTCATCATTTTTGTACCATTTAAACTGCAAAAACATCTGAAAACACTCAGAAATGCATCAAAATGATAAAAATATCACAAATAAGTGTTTTATGTGTTTTAAATGCAAAAATATCAAAATCTGGTGAAAACGTATAAAGTTTGCATAATTGGCAGTTTTAGTCCCCAAGTTTCAAAAGTTGTCAAAAACAGTCCCTGGTAAATCCAAATAAAGAAAAATATCTTTTTGAGTCCCTAGGGATTCCTAAGTTGTCAAAATTGGTCCTTAAAACTTAAAATTACAAATTTACAACTAAGGTCCCTGAACTTTTGAAATTGTCAAGTTTGGTCCCTGGAATTTTGAAAATGTCAAAACAAGTCCTTGTACTTTTGAAGGTTGTCAGTTTTAGTCCTTGTAACAACTTTGGAAAAATGGCAGGAATGGTCCTTCAAAATTTCAGAAATTACAATCTAATCCTTGTCATTATTATTCAAGACTTATCAAAAATGAATTGTGACCCCCTGCCACTTAAGCCAATTGACCCCCTGTCATTATCAATTGTGAACCCCAGGTCAAACCACCCAAATCAAACCAGACTTTCCCTCCACCTCCTTCTTCTCCCCCACTTGCCCTGTACACTCTGCAACACCTCACCAAATCACACTCACCAATGCCTTATCACCTTATCCCCTCACCCTCATCATCATGCCTACTCCACCCCCCCTAGTTGCAGTCAGAAGGCCCTATAAGTCAAATAGCACCTTTCCCGCCAAAAATCATGAAATGGCCAAAACGGCCAAAACTCTCCCATTGGCTCAATAGGGTGGTGGGAAACAGTCATAAGGACACGTGGAAGCTGCTTGAAGTATAAAAAGGAAGAGAGAAGAAGAAAACAAGGGTAGTTAGTTTTTAAAATTTTCTTTTATGTCGTTTTTTTTTAGTTATCTTAATTAAGTGTTCAAAAATGTAATTCTAAAGCTTGAATCTATTAAACTTTAATCACTTTATCATTCTAATTCACTTTTGAGTATCAATTTAAGGTTCCATTTACATTTCATGTTTTGAGGTTCACTGTTGATGATTTGATTTTCAAACTCTTGATTTAAAGTCGTTAGTAGCTTATTTTTAAGCCATTACAAGCTCACATAAGCTCCTTATGGCTTTTGATGAGCTTTGGAATCAGTTTTAAGCAATATTGCTGTATGGTCAACAAAAGTCAACTTTGCAAGGGATTTTGGGTTCAACCAGGTTTGGAATTGGATAATGGTTGTTGCAGAGATGGATTTGAGTTAGTTTTGGATTAGATTAGTGGTAATGGTTTTGGTTTAAGCTTCACAATTAGCTTTGGTCAATTGTAAGTTTAATTCTCATTTTCCAATTTTTACTCATTGCATTTTATGTTTGTGTTTGTGTTTGTATTTATGGACATTGAATGGTTTAAACCTGTTTAAATAGTACTAATTAAGTTAACTCAAGTCATATTAAGTAATGGATTGTGCTAGTTCGGGTTTGCTCAACTTAGCATCAATTCAGTGGTTAAAATGGGTGTTTGGATCAGTGGCTTGTTAAGAGCTTGAGCTCTTGTTTGTGATCATATCTTGTCTACTTAGTCCACTATAGTCAAGTTAAAGTCATTCTAGTTCATATGTGCCTGCTGAGATAGCATAAAAGTCAAACCACCTTTAATCTGTTTTAAAACCACATCTGTTGAGATTTTATCATACCAAAAGCTTGTTTCATGTTTGGAAATCAGTGGAATAGCTTAATTTAGTTTCATTTCACTTTATAACACCAAACTCAGTTAATAAACTTGAATCAAAGTTCACAAAAGTCAAACTTGCATAACTGCTCAAAAAGTCAAAATTGCAAATTCAGTTTTGAGCACAAATGGAGAGATTTTTCATGGACTCAGTTCTGGGTTAAAACAAGTGAAACTCTGGATTTTAGAAGTTCAACTGGTCTAGTTTATTGTTGTCATTTTTGTATAATTTTGTCAATTTTCTATAAGCTCCAAAAAAGCTTGTCAATATGGGCTTATGTGCCCTGTGCACTGACTCAGTTAACACTGAGTCTGCACAGGGACTTGCAGGGCATGGGAAAAGCTCCTAAGAGCTTGTGAGTAGCTGTTATTTGGCTTATAGATAGCCACCCAGGTCCCCTTGAGGTTCCCACTTCTGTTTTCCCTTTTTAGCTTATTATGTATCTTATGCATAAGCTCAAAGTAACCCCCCTCAACTGGTTTTAGCACATTTACTCAACACATCAAATCTGTTCAATTTGCTAATCCAGTGGTTAGAGCTTGTTGATTTCAGTTGCATTTGGTCAATTTTAGCTTATTATAGCTTCCATATCAGTTGGGTAGCTTTTGGTGCTCATTTGCTTATTCTAGTGCTTATTTCAATAAGCCTTTGCACATCAGTTCTTAATTTCTCCACACAAGCACCTGTTTTTCCATTTTTTATATCTTCCTAATATTATTTTAGACTTTTCCTGAATTTTTCAGATTTTTCCTTCACTGTTTGCTATTTTTCTTTATTTTAAATAGTTTTTAATCCTTTTTAATTAGCTTTAAATACAAATAAATCAGAAAAATTCCAAAAAAATAATTTTTCATTTTTATTAAGTTTAGATAAATATAAAAAGTAAAAAAAGTAATTTTCCATATTTTTCATAGTTTATTTTGTAATTTTTAGTAATTTAATTAGTTTTTAATAGTTTAAAATTCATAGAAAATAGAAAAATAATCAGAAAAATACAAAAATAGTTTTGAAAATTCTATTTTGATATTTTAGACTTTTCCATTTCATAATTTTATTTTTGTAACTTTATTTCCTATTTTCTTGTATTTTAGGAAATTATTAAATAGTTAAAAATAGTTTTTAATTAATAATAATTAATTAATTAGTTATAAAAATAATTTTCTTTTTCTATAAATTTTATTTTATCATTAGGTTTGTAAAAATGTATTTTTCATATTTTTAGGCTTAATATTGTGTAAGTCTCACTTTTTATTTTGCACGTTTACGTAATTTTTATTTTAACGTAAGTTTTTAGTTTTAAACGTTCATCATTTTAAATATAGTGATAGCGTTTATTTAATAGATTTTATCTTTTTAAATTTCCTTTAATTTGCATTTAAGCCCTTGTAGTTTATGGGCTTTTTCTGTAGTTATAATAAATCAAAAATCCTTTCCCGTTCAAATCCCTCGATCACTACACGTTTGACTATTCTCGCACAGCTCGTTGGGACTTAACGACACTGGGAAACACTATACTCTCGATCTTCATTGCATTCGTGCTTGAGCAGCTTTTAAGTTTCTTACAGTTGGTCATTCACAAGTGGCAACTTGTGAGAAAACTGACTACGTTCTGCGCGGACCAAATTTTACGCCACGGGCTAGCGATGCTAATAGTCTTACGTTTAGCAGATTAGTGATTTGAATAATCACTCCTTGTTCATACCATCTTTTAAAATCAAAAACCCAAAAAGATTTCCATTCTTAGTTTTTTACATAATGTTTTTCAAAAATACCAAAAATATTCCTCTTTACCCTCCTACCCTTTTTGATTCTTTATCCCTTTACCCTCTATCCATTTGATTCTGACTTCTTCTATTCTCATGGAATCTCGAGCGAACTTAGGGGACGGAAAAGCTTCAGACTTTATCACAAATGTCTAGAATTCGTTGTTCGTGAAGATCCATTAATTCCTTTCGAAATGGAAAGAAAACCGGGTGACAAAGGACCGTACTTCCCTCGATAAAGGAAGTCTTGAATCGTCCAACCTACGGTTATCCAAAGATCTAATCCCTCAATTGCTCATAAGCCGTCTAGAATTGATTCTAAACTTTCACGGTTTACGGTTAAAGCAAACATGCGAATTCGGACCGGTGACTAGCAAGAATGACTTGCCTAATCTTCACGTTTCTCAAGAACCGAACGGAGACCATAACGGAAGTGGTGGAAATTGCTAGCTCTCAGAGCACACCACTTGTCCCACCTCCCGATTTTTCAAAATGTTCTTCGAGACTTGATAGTCATTCAGATCACCATGTTGGTTTTGTTGATTCTTTGAATAAACGATTCCTCTCATAATTCTCAAAAAGAATCGTTTATTCCTTGTGTCGGTTGTGGTGAGCCTCTTTATGGTTCACCCTGTCGTTGGGTATGCGTGTGTACAATGTGGTAATGATAACGGGAGTTGTTTGTTTTGTGGTTCGAGGAATTCATTTGATTATGATCCTCATCAGAACTCATTTAACGACCCCTCAAACTTTTCCAATTACCCACCACGTTCTACTTCATCTTCATATAATCAGCATAACTGTTGTGAATTTTGTGGAGGTCCTCACCAAGGATTTGAGTGTCAATCCGAAAACACGTTTGTCTACGAACAGTTTTACGGTAACACTCGTGACTTTGGAAATGACCAAATTCCATATTATTCACATGACCAACCACAACAATCATTTTGTTGTGAGAACTGTGGAGGTCCCCATTTCATTTCGATTGTCAAACAGGGTATCCATTTCCTTGTAACAATTACGACTATCCATATCACGACCAACCTCCACAGGCCAAATAACTCAAACTTCTCAACAAACCCAACAAGACACTTATCTAGAGCTTCTGGAGTTAGTGAAAAGAGGTGAGGAGTTCAATAAAACTATACTTCATAATATTCCCAGATTTCTGTGTATATTGTGGGGGACCTCATGATGATTATCAATGTCAACCTTCCGGTTTTGACAAATCTCCACTCCCACAATGTCCCGTCATTCAAAATTCACATGAGAAATCCATGGAAGAATTGCTAGCGAAGAGCGGTCGCTAAATTAAAATCCCAAATTGACTTTGAAAAATCTGTTAGGGAATCAATTGCAAAAAGAAAGCGACCAGATCTAGCTCTCAATTTCGTTTTATTCCTGATGACAGTGATGATGAAGATACACTTGAAGATTCATCAAGTTCATCGGATGATATCCCGAGTTGAGATTCATTCTCATGAAAGCTGCTATCACACCCGAGGCTCCCACCACTCTCTGAACATGGGGGACGAGCTTCTTGACACTGTTCCCGAAAAGGAATCGGACGAATTCATAAAGTCTAGTGTTGAGAACCTTGTCCCAATCCCAAGAGAGTCACAGGGAATTCTTGATCATGTGTGTGATATCCCTCCTCCTCTTATCTTCCAAAGTAATCATGTTGAGATGTGCTCCGATTCTATTGATGACGATTCGTTATCTTGTGGAGACATCGGTTATATGGAAGAATTACCTTCGAGCTTGTTAGCTTAGAAGAAGAGAATGATGAAGTTATCGACTTGAAAATCAAAGATGAAGCACTCGTGCAACATTCTTGAATGTCGGTCTTCTCATTTCTAAAATCGAGGCTTTCAATGAAAAACCTATTTCATCTCCTATCCCCATTAAGGATAGTGACATTCTTTCCGATGATTCTATTCCGAAATGGAAGCCTTCTTTTTGATAATATGGGAGAGAAGATTAGTGGCGATACCACTTTTCATTCTCATAATTCTCTCCCTGATTATGAATCATTTACATTGGATGAGTTCACTAGTGAACCCTGATACCAATTACGAATATGATTCATTTACCTTTGAGGAGTTCTCCTGTGAACTCACTCATATCATATCTCCACCGGAGTATGATAATTTCTACTTTGATCTAGACACACCCATAATATGTCTTGATCAAATGAGCTTAACTGAGGAGATTCATGAAACTATGAATTCTCCTATTGAGGATGAAGAGTTAGTCATGATTTGTATCATGATTTTCTTTCTTTTCTTCATATATCCTGTCACTTCTCCTGTTCTTCACTCCTTCGGGAATGAAGACATTATCTTTGACCCGGGCATTTCCATGTACCACTTGTGGCCCGTGCATCTATATCTCATCGGTGTGGAACTTTCACGTACTTCAATGTTTATTCAAACATCTTGAATGAAAGTCCGATGGAGATTGTCTCTTCCACTTACTTCCCCATGAACAAATTAATTGGGGGTCGAGTCAAGCTAGCGACTTCGGAATCAAAAAATAGCTAAACATGGGTTTTCACCCGTGTGTACCACCCTATGTGGGGGAGATGCCCCACATGTTGTATATAAACCTTAAAAAATGAATGAAAATTGTAAATATTAAAAAAAGAAAATAATTGTTGTGTTTCCACACTTTGAATATTGAGGACAATATTCATTTCTAAGTGTGGGGGGGAAATTCTGGCGAATTTGATCATAAATGTACCCTTTTAGTCCCTTTTTCCCCAAAATGGCCAAATTTTAAAATTTTTTTAGTGGAAGTACTATGTACTAAACACAACAAATGGTAATCACTCCACCATGTCTAACCCACATAAGGACCTGCTAATCCAGAGAGCAAACGGCTCTTGGTAAAGATATCTCAAAACCGTTGACGGCTTACAATTTGCCCAAAATTGTATGGTATTCATCTCACCATATCCTTAAAAGTGAAGAGTTGGCTAGCCCGCAAGTTTATGGCTTGTGGTAAAGGCGGTGGAAAAACCATAATTGGTAATCAGCTCACCAAAGATAATATTGATAATTTATCTAAGAGTTGGCTAGTCCAGAGCAAACTTCTACGGTAAAGACACATCAAATCCGTTATATGGTTTATGATTTGCCAATAAATCGATGGTTATCTGGTTACCATGGTTCTTACTTGTACTGAAACATTTGGCTACTCCATAAGTAATGGCTTTTGGTAAAGAGATAAAATCCATTAATTTTTCTTAAAACATTGCTAGGGACTAGCAATATCTTAGTGTGGGGGATTGATGAGTGTCTAAATACTCATCATTTTGTACATTTAAACTGCAAAAACATCCGAAAACACTCAGAAATGCATCAAAATGATAAAAATATCACAAATAAGTGTTTTATGTGTTTTAAATGCAAAAATATCAAAATCCGGTGAAAAACGTATAAAGTTTGCATAATTGGCGCTTTAGTCCCCAAGTTTCAAAAGTTGTCAAAAACAGTCCCTGGTAAATCCAAATAAAGAAAAATATCTTTTTGAGTCCCTAGGGATTCCTAAGTTGTCAAAATTGGTCCTTAAAACTTAAAATTACAAATTTACAACTAAGGTCCCTGAACTTTTGAAATTGTCAAGTTTGGTCCCTGGAATTTTGAAAATGTCAAAACAAGTCCTTGTACTTTTGAAGGTTGTCAGTTTTAGTCCTTGTAACAACTTTGGAAAAATGGCAGGAATGGTCCTTCAAAATTTCAGAAATTACAATCTAGTCCTTGTCATTATTATTCAAGACTTATCAAAAATGAATTGTGACCCCCTGCCACTTAAGCCAATTGACCCCCTGTCATTATCAATTGTGAACCCCAGGTCAAACCACCCAAATCAAACCAGACTTTCCCTCCACCTCCTTCTTCTCCCCCACTTGCCCATGCTAGATACTCAGCAACACCTCACCAAATCACACTCACCAATGCCTTATCACCTTATCCCCTCACCCTCATCATCATGCCTACTCCACCCCCCTAGTTGGTCAAAAGGCCCTATAAGTCAAATAGCACATTTCCGCAAAAATCATGAAATGGCCAAAACGGCCAAAACTCTCCCATTGGCTCAATAGGGTGGTGGGAAACATCATATAGGACACGTGGAAGCTGCTTGAAGTATAAAAAGGAAGAGAGAAGAAGAAAACAAGGGTAGTTAGTTTTTAAAATTTTCTTTTATGTCGTTTTTTTTTAGTTATCTTAATTAAGTGTTCAAAAATGTAATTCTAAAGCTTGAATGTATTAAACTTTAATCACTTTATCATTCTAATTCACTTTTGAGTATCAATTTAAGGTTCCATTTACATTTCATGTTTTGAGGTTCACTGTTGATGATTTGATTTTCAAACTCTTGATTTAAAGCTGTTAGTAGCTTATTTTTAAGCCATTACAAGCTCACATAAGCTCCTTATGGCTTTTGATGAGCTTTGGAATCAGTTTTAAGCAATATTGCTGTATGGTCAACAAAAGTCAACTTTGCAAGGGATTTTGGGTTCAACCAGGTTTGGAATTGGATAATGGTTGTTGCAGAGATGGATTTGAGTTAGTTTTGGATTAGATTAGTGGTAATGGTTTTGGTTTAAGCTTCACAATTAGTCAATTGTAAGTTTAATTCTCATTTTCCAATTTTTTACTCAGTTGCATTTTATGTTTGTGTTTGTGTTTGTATTTATGGACATTGAATGGTTTAAACCTGTTTAAATAGTACTAATTAAGTTAACTCAAGTCATATTAAGTAATGGATTGTGCTAGTTCAGTGGTTTGCTCAACTTAGCATCAATTCAGTGGTTAAAATGGGTGTTTGGATCAGTGGCTTGTTAAGAGCTTGAGCTCTTGTTTGTGATCATATCTTGTCTACTTAGTCCACTATAGTCAAGTTAAAGTCATTCTAGTTCATATGTGCCTGCTGAGATAGCATAAAAGTCAAACCACCTTTAATCTGTTTTAAAACCACATCTGTTGAGATTTTATCATACCAAAAGCTTGTTTCATGTTTGGAAATCAGTGGAATAGCTTAATTTAGTTTCATTTCACTTTATAACACCAAACTCAGTTAATAAACTTGAATCAAAGTTCACAAAAGTCAAACTTGCATAACTGCTCAAAAAGTCAAAATTGCAAATTCAGTTTTGAGCACAAATGGAGAGATTTTTCATGGACTCAGTTCTTGGTTAAAACAAGTGAAACTCTGGATTTTAGAAGTTCAACTGGTCTAGTTTATTGTTGTCATTTTTGTATAATTTTGTCAATTTTCTATAAGCTCCAAAAAAGCTTGTCAATATGGGCTTATGTGCCACGTGCAGACTTCGACTCCGCTTAACACTGAAGTTCCGCGAACTTGCAGGCATGGGAAAAGCTCCTAAGAGCTTGTGAGTAGCTGTTATTTGGCTTATAGATAGCCACCCAGGTCCCCTTGAGGTTCCCACTTCTTTTCCTTTTTAGCTTATTATGTATCTTATGCATAAGCTCAAAGTAACCCCCCTCAACTGGTTTTAGCACATTTACTCAACACATCAAATCTGTTCAATTTGCTAATCCAGTGGTTAGAGCTTGTTGATTTCAGTTGCATTTGGTCAATTTTAGCTTATTATAGCTTCCATATCAGTTGGGTAGCTTTTGGTGCTCATTTGCTTATTCTAGTGCTTATTTCAATAAGCCTTTGCACATCAGTTCTTAATTTCTCCACACAAGCACCTGTTTTTCCATTTTTTATATCTTCCTAATATTATTTTAGACTTTTCCTGAATTTTTCAGATTTTTCCTTCACTGTTTGCTATTTTTCTTTATTTTAAATAGTTTTTAATCCTTTTTAATTAGCTTTAAATACAAATAAATCAGAAAAAGTCCAAAAATATAATTTTTCATTTTTATTAAGTTTAGATAAATATAAAAAGTAAAAAAAGTAATTTTCCATATTTTTCATAGTTTATTTTGTAATTTTTAGTAATTTAATTAGTTTTTAATAGTTTAAAATTCATAGAAAATAGAAAAATAATCAGAAAAATACAAAAATAGTTTTGAAAATTCTATTTTGATATTTTAGACTTTTCCATTTCATAATTTTATTTTTGTAACTTTATTTCCTATTTTCTTGTATTTTAGGAAATTATTAAATAGTTAAAAATAGTTTTTAATTAATAATAATTAATTAATTAGTTATAAAAATAATTTTCTTTTTCTATAAATTTTATTTTATCATTAGGTTTGTAAAAATGTATTTTTCATATTTTTAGGCTTAATATTGTGTAAGTTTCACTTTTTATTTTGCACGTTCGTTTTATTTTTATTTTAACGTAAGTTTTTAGTTTTAAACGTTCATCATTTTAAATATAGTAATAGCGTTTATTTAATAGATTTTATCTTTTTAATTTCCTTTAATTTGCATTTAAGCCCCTGTAGTTTATGGGCTTTTTCTGTAGTTATAATAAATCAAAAATCCTTTCCCGTTCAAATCCCTCGATCACTACACGTTTGACTATTCTCACAGCTGTTGGGACTTAACGACACTGGGAAACACTATACTCTCCGATCTTCATTGCATTCGCTTGAGCAGCTTTTAAGTTTCTTACGTTGGTCATTCACAAGTGGCCACCATGCGTGAAAACTGATCGTTCTGCGCGGACCATCGACACTTCCATTCCCTGTGACCATATACTCTAAATGTATAGCCATCGAGGAAAGAGCTAACCACATGTTCTCCAACAATGTGGAAGAGTATGACCGTGATGCAGCATTATGGGATTCACCATTGGCCTAACGCGAAGAATCTACTACGTAGCTGCCAGTGTTGAAGTCTCAACATGAAGTGTTCAAGACTAAGAGTATCGTTGTAATCAAACATGTTGATCTTTCGTCCAAATGGGACTACACTTTTCTCAAGAATATTGTGGTCAAAAGGCAAGACGAAAGGGATTATGCATTCGAAGCGGAAGGACTTTGAGAATTTGTCTCAACGACATTGAAGACATGTACCTTGCCAAAGTACAAGGTCGCATGAGACAATTTTCGACTGAAGTACAACGTGAATTCATCCAGTCCTTGCTTATCTTCATCAGACGCATAGTCATCAAAGAACGTGTAGAAGATCTCCAGCTTGCGGTTGAATCATATTAGACCCGTGTCAACTTCACTCCACCTCAGCTAGATCTTCTAACCGGCTTTCACAATACACACTCATCACCAACCATTGGTGGTTTACCTTAGTGAAACACTACATGGCTGCTTGATGGCGTGTAGAGATCTTCACAAGTTTGGGATCACACATTGAAGAAGGTTTGGGGCGGATTAGCTTATAGGTTGAAGGATATTCATGAAGGGTTGGGTCTAAAAGCGATGGAATTCTAAGGAAAGACGGGATGTGAAGCGAATCATCACCATGATTGATGAAAGGTTGTATCGAAGGGATCGATTGAGAACACTGGAGAGCTTTGTAGGTGGTCGTCGGGATTGCTCTCGCCGGCTATCAGCCCGTTCGCATTCTGGGAAACATTGATGGACTTCCGGTACTCCTTGAACGCTTCTATTTCATAATATTTTGGATGTGTGATTAATATGTCAATGGCTTGTGCACATATTACAGTGTACAACCAGTTCTTGTCAAGAAAGGACCCTGTGGTACGCTTAAGTGCCACAATCCTTACAAAAGGAGCGAAAGCTTCTTACTTTTGAGTAAAACCTATCAAACCTTTCACTTTTCATGGATTTGCTCAAAAGAACAAGTACTTCCCCTTATGTTTTCAAAACCTCAACCGTTTATATCACTTGTTGAGGGGGAGTATTTGACTTAAAATCTTTGCTCGAAAATTGTTCTCAGTGGTTATCTTCCCACAAAACTCAAAATGGTCATATTTATTCTCAACATTTCTTCCAAAATAACATTTACATGCCATTTTTGAGGGGGAGAAAAATACGTGATAAGAAATATGTTGTGTTTTGCTCATGAATTCTCATGTGAAAAGACTTTAACCCATGAATTGACGAGATCTAAACAGGTCTTACATTGAAAGATTTGTCTTCCAAGACTTATACAAGTAAATTGTACCTATTCGAGAAGCTCTTGATAGACATGAACTTTGATGGGTTTGACAACCTTTCGGGGTTGTCCACATCTTCAAGGTAGTTATTAGAGCTAGTTGTCACCTAAATCGATAATGTATCTCTTTAACTATGCAACGTCGTGTCTCCAAGGAATTGTCTATCTTGAGTCGATCAATTCAAAAAAGTGCGCTCTTTCCTCACATGTGATTTCATCCAAAACTCTTAAGCACATGTGGGGAGAAGTATTCTGAAAATCTAAAACCCTTGAAGTGTTCAAACATGTTTTCATTTACAAACACTTTGAGAGATTTTCATGAAAATTGGTTTTTATGGCAATGGAGTTATAAGGTGATTAAGGTTAGGAATAACCGTCCTATGATCCGCCGAGCGGAGGGATCTACAAGGACACTACCAACGGTTAGAATTTAGAAGTCCTTAGGTATGATTATAAAAGGAGAAAATGAGAAACGGAGAAAGAAGGAGTTGAAGAATTAAAAAGAAATGCAAAGAAAAGGGTGAAAAGAAATAGCCCTCCAGATTATTCAACTTAGGGCAGAAACCGGGTTCAATTCATATGCTATTGGTTGTCACAAGATGACGCCGGTATTGAAGATTAAAAGTCGTCATGGACCCAGATGGCATGCACTAAACCTTCTTAGCCATTCAAGTTTCTCTCAATAAAAGCTTGTTTCATTCTCACAGGGAACCCTCGTAAATTATGGCTTTCTTAGAGATTGCGGTATTGAAGAAGGAGACCCTCTCCTAGTCTCCGCTCAGGAAAACCAAAACGCACTATTGAGTCTAGAGCCACGAGATTCATCAAAAGATCTCTTAGGTACACTTGACATTTCATCACTTGGTGTTCAACAATAAGAACATCGATGGTGCGTTATCGAGTCCTTCACGGATCTTTGCAATCAGTCGAGAACATTTATGAGAGGTTCAATTGTGATCCTCGGTGATTGAATGGAAACTCCCTTGGTCAACATCAAACGACACGGCGGCAGTCGCCCGGTAACTCCGTGGATTCGCTTAGTGTCTCAAACGGTCTGCGGTCGTGAGGTGATGCTCGGTGTACCTCGGCGACTCATCGGCCGTAGATGTACTTCGGTACATCGTGTTATCTCACTTGTGGGACTCGGTTCGAGCGGCCTTTGTAAATTAGAGTTGTGTTTTCACACTATCTTTGTTAACACTCGAAGTTCAAACTTGTAAGTGACGGTATCCGCTTATTACTAACCGTTTTCATGTTTTCTTCTTATGGAAGCTCGGAGCGAACGATCGTCTTGATTCTTCATATGCTCATACCAACATCATCACTAATGGAAGTTCTCTCAAAAAGCAACACAAAAGTCAGAATGATTCTTCGTCAATCAAAGAATCTACAAAGTTTAAAGACTTAAAGAACTTCATCAGTACTGTAATTCAACGTTAAAAACGTGTGAGCATGTTGAAGAATGACGTGGAACACTGGAGCGGCGAAGCGAACTGAGGCGGACTTGATGCAAACAACTACAACATACTATCACTCTCATCACAAAGAACAATGATCAAAGAACAAAGATTAAGATGACGTCAAAGCATAACTGTTTAAAGAAAACAATTTCTCTACCTTTGGGGAGATTGTTCAAATCAAGGCAATTTTCTCACAAGAAGAAGAATGTAGAAGACGTCAAAGCTACTATTACATCAGTACCTTAACCGTTCATATTCATGCATCACCAACACTTAGGGGGAGATTGTTGGAATCACTCTTAAACCTAAATCAAGTGTTAGTGATTCATATGTAATAGTTAGCTTAATATGGCCTTTATGTTTAGTTATTAGCCTTAAACATGTAGAAGGCCCATAAGCCTAGGCCTAGTCCATGGGAAAAGGATGGGAACTAGGAGTGTTGACCTAGCTTCCCTCCTATAAATACCTTGTAATAACCCTCACTTGAGGGTTGGTTGTTCAATTTATTCTCTCCATTACACTCACATAACCCACTAAGCATTTCGTGTGTGTGCGTGTTTGAATATTGTTCATCCGCCTCTCTTCTTCATCTTATTTCTTATATTGATACTTGTGTTGCATATTTGGGAACCTAACAGCCCTCCAATAGAAAGAAGGTTAGCTTTCCATTTCGATAATCTAACATCAAATCGATCAAGAAGGATCTTCCAGTTAACCGAGAGATTCATGTTAGCTCCAATAGGTAATCCAAGGTAAACAAAAGGGAAGGAGCCCGGAGAGCATCCAGTTTTGTTTGCCATAGAAAGAACCTCATTATCAGAAACACCAACACCATAAATATTCGATTTATGGATGTTTATTTTAAGACCCGAAGCAAGATAAAACACATGAAGAATAATTTTTTGTACTACTTCATGTTTTTAAGGTGCAACTTATAGTTTAGCCTAAAAGTTCTACATGCATGGTACAAATTTTAGATTTCTCTTAAAAAAATTGTGTAAGACCATCCCGAAAAAATTTGTGCTAAATAAGCATCCTGTCCAACATGTAATGATTTCTAACTTCAATATTATGGTAAAACCAACATCTTATAATATAGGGTAGTTTTTGTTATTAATATTACGGTTGTGCAAATATTCCAGGGAACGCATAACCACAACCTAATGAAGGAACTACTTGGTGAAGGAATATTCACAGTCGATGGAGAAAAATGGCGACAACAAAGGAAGGTATCTAGCCACGAGTTTTCTACAAAAGTACTAAGAGATTTTAGCAGTGCAATCTTCACAGAGAATGCAATAAAACTCGGAAACATGTTTTCAGATGCAGCGAATAGCAACCAAATAATCGATATAAATGTAAGTTTTTCATCCAGTCACAAACATCTGACACCCTTTTGATTCTCAGCAATGGATCTCATCACAAGGGATTCCCTAATATTGTAATTTGTAAATACAGGACTTGTTCATGAAAGCAACTACGGACTCGATATTTAGAGTTGGTTTCGGAATTGAACTTGACAACATGAATGGTTCAAATGAAGAAGGTGTTAAATTCAGCCGTGCATTTGATGATGCAAACGCGCAGACTGTTAGAAGATATATTGACATATCATGGAAGATCAAAAAGTTTTTTAATATTGGATGTGAAGCAAAACTAAAGAAAAATATGAAAGTGATTGATGAGTTCATTTATAAGGTGATCCAGATCAAGATCGCACAAATGCAAAAGTCAACGGATGATTCTTTAGTAAGTTATTTTTTCTTCATGACCTTAAAATATGCGAAAATTACTGTGAAGGCCCTGCAGAGACCACTGTGTCCTGCAGAGGACCTTTTTTTCTATATCGAAAAAAGTCACCCATTTATTCTACTCAACTGGTGGAGAAATGCTTAAGGACACGTGTCGCTACCCCCAAAATAACGTATGCGTAATTAAAAAAAAAAAGCATCTCACATATATTTGGTAGAGAAATATGACACAGTGGGGACACAAAAAAGCATCTCACATATATTTGGTAGAAATATGACACAGATAGGGACACCAGAGACACAAAGTTGAAAAAGCAACCATTTCACATATACTTGGTAGCGAAATGCTCTCTCCTCAAATGTAATAAACGATTATTTTATTCAAGGATATGCCACCGTCTATTTTATTCAAGGATTGATTTTTCACATATACACAACTAGGGTCAGTGGTTTTTTCTTGATAGTGTTGTAAGCTGCAACTGATTTTAGTATAACAAAACCATTGGGTCAGGTTTTGTGGTATAAGTTTTACATTGTGAGCTATTATTGTTATGACCATTTACAAAGATTGATTTAATTAATATTACATCATATTAAACATTTGAATTAAGTTTGTTAAATAAAATATAAAAGAAAATAAAATTTATGGTGAGTGGGGCTCAAAAGGCATGTTATGAGTGAAGGGGTATTTTGGTGTGTGAGTGTTAAAAGTGTGAATGCTGAGATGGCGCTGAGTGGCTGAAACAAAATTTTTGGCATGCCATGGTACCCCATGGTCTAAGAGATGAGAGCAAGAAAGCACACAACATGTGATGCTTACATATTTATAGGATTAACCTGAGCAAAATAAATATTGGTGCATGAACAAGATTAACAAGATTATAAAATAGTTGTAATGAAAGTGATTGGGAGAACATAATTTATGCCATAATTTTTGACATAAATTTTTTTTACCGATGATACCAATGTAATGAACTTAATTTTTTTGACATAAATTTTATTGTTATAAAAATGTAATTTAATTTTTGTTATAAAAATGTAATGAACTTATTTTTGTGTTTATGATGGTGTATAAAGTTAGAGATGTCACAGAAAAACAAAATGTATCAGATATTGTCATTATAAAAACGTTATGTTATTATTGCCTCATATACTTGTAAATTTGTTACTTAAAACTATTTTTATACAAAACACATGCTCAAATAATGTCTATTCAATACAAACATCACTTGTAAAATTCAAATACATAGACAGACCAGACATCACTTGGATAATTGAGAATGAAAAGCATGATGCACAGAAAAAACAAAACATACTACTAGTTGTTAACTAGTCACATACAACTTCTACCTTATTAAAAACCAATCCGATTAAACCAACTATTTGAATCCTGCATTTGTTGATCATCTAGATGTTGAGAGTTGTGTTCTTTGGGAAGTGTATTGTTGATACACTTGAGACTGGTATTGAAGATCATTTTCAAGTGGTTGCGTTTGGTTTTGTTGAGATAGGTTGAAATCTTGTTGTGTGTTATGTTGATCATATGTTTGTGATGTGTGTGTGTTTTCAGTATATTGTTGAGATGGGTATGGGTTGTGGTGGTAAGTTTGTAAAGCGTATTGGTTTGTGTGGTACGTGTTGTCACCATATGGTTGCCAAAATGGTTGATTAGTGTATGTGTTTTGGCCAAATGGTTGCCATGAGAATTGATTGTTTCCCATAAAAGTTTGATCGAACGGGTGATGTTGGTCATAAAAGGTGCGTGTCATGTTGCTCATTAGTCGGAAATTCCCCTTGCTTTTGTTTACCCTTGCGGTTAGGTGGATCTGGACAAATGATTTTTGCAATTCTGACGGTTATGCCCGCTTGTTTGCACCTGCTGATGTATAGTTCTTGGCTCCTCTCCTTGAGATAGTATACGGTCTGTGTTTTTCGGACGACCTGGCTGAGGGTTGTCCATTGTTGGAGGAGTAAGAGGATGTATATGGCTTGGATACTCCCATTCGTTAAAATTTCCAACAAATTGAATTGACTCTGCATAGGTTGCTTGATATTTTTCCTTTTTGAACCAGTCATGTACGTATTGCACACAATCTGTTAGGTTCAAAAACCTTGTAACAGCAATAACGTGACCACAAGGTATCCCGGAAATTTGCCATTTCCTACATTCACATTCACCGGTCGTAAAGTTCACCTCACGGTTATATTGGCCATCATAAACTTGATACCGAAATTGAGTAATTCCGTGTACAACCCAACTGACGCTTTTCATTCTTCTTTTCTCCACCTTATCGTGCCCAATCTGTGATGTCGTACTTCATTTTTGCTACACAAAAAATGTAAAAATTAAATTAATTAACTTATCTAATATATTTTTCAAAATGATTACTGAGTACGTTATGTTTTAAACAATAAATACCTGCAGCTTCCCGACGTTTAAAATACCACTTTTGAACCATACTTCGGTACGTGTCGGTCAACACTACTTATCGGTAGCTTTCTGTACAATACAGTACATGCATTAACTAGACTTCGACACGTTAGATGTACAATAATTGTAACGTCTACGTGGGCAATGTGCTCGAGACCAGCGTCTAGGATCAGCCTCCATTAGCTTTCGGTGTGCCGGTTGTACAGCCAGGAGTATTTTCATTTGTCGTTGCCACTCATCGGGAGTATACGCTTTGCATATGCCCCATTATAGACCTTTAACTTTATTGCTTTTCAAGGAAAGGTTCATCATTAGATGTCGACAACAAATACCATGAAACGCCGACGGAAACTCATTCCTTACTGCGAAGCTATTGCAGGGATGCCTATCGATATGATAATCATATTGGGATTATCGCCGATGCACTCTCTAAGTACTGACATCCACCATGACCAACAATCACTAGTCTCCCCTCTGCATATTCCGTAAGCAATAGGCACAATTTGGTTGTTTCCGTCCATCCCAACGGCTTGCAAATTTGTACCCTTGTAAGTACCCTTTAAATGCGCCGCGTCCACTATAAGTAGTGGGCGAAGATGGTTCACAAGCGTGCGCAACTGCGTATAAACAATTTTTAAAATTATAATATCAAACTTGTTTTTGCATTCACTTATAAAAAAATTTGAACAAGACTTACCGATGCACCAATGGCAATGAATAAAATTTCAAAAACCCCTTGATTGCTTTTCTTGATACGTGTGACCGTCCCTGGGTTTTTTTTTCTAAGTTGTGACAAGATATATGGTAGCATTTCAAACGATTCTAATGGTGAACCTCTTAACAATTGTAACCCATAATCCTTCCCTCTCCATGCTTGTTGGTAAGATATAGATGTTTTATATTGTGCCATGATATCTTTTTGTATATCTCTCCCTTTCAAATCACGGCTACCATCTTCTAATTTATCTTTCATAATGTGAGCAATAACTTTTTTGTTTGCATTTCGATGGTTAGGATATGTTTGGGTTCTGGGACACGTGTGAATATCATTCATGCTTGTAATTTGAAAAACATCTGAATTTCGCCAACGTCTAGCATTAATTTACCATGCACATTGTTCATAATGGAAGCATTTTATGTTGTAAGTTATAGGGTTAGTTTTTTTCGAAACAAATTCATAACCATCTTGTAAAGCTTTCAACCTGTATGCCAAGTCTAATTCCGCCCTAGTTAAAAAAAGCTTATTGATTTTTATTTCAGTTTTGTTGTTATAATCCTTTGTAGGCATAGGTTTTGGCGTGTAAAGTGGTGGTTCAGGAACTTCAGGGATATGTTCAAAAAATTAGGCGTTTATGGTTACCGGGGTGTTTGGTTTTATTTAATTCATCAAAACAATCATTTTCATCATCTTCGTTATCCGAAAGAAAAGCAAATGATGACCCTGGTTTTGTAAAATTTGCCTCATCTTTATAACCTGAGCCATCATATTCTGTTCGTCAGAATGAAAAGCAAATGATGACCCGGGTTTTGTGAAAATTGCCTCATCTTTATAACCTGAGTCATCATCTTCCTGTTCGTTATCAGAACTGAAAGCACATGATGACCCCGGTTTTGTGAAATTTGCCTCATCTTTATAGTTATAGTTTTTGTTTTGAAAATCATTTGATGTGCCGATGTTTTCTTCTACCATTGTAGGGAAAAAATTATAAAACTCTGGCACTTGCTGAGTTGAACCAAGAGTTGTTGTTTCTTCCATTGTTTTAGATTGCGAAACATACAACTCTACAAGTTCAGCCGAGACTCTAAAGCACATTGAACAAGAAAGTTTACCTCGTTGTCGTCTGTAACATCGAGTCGAAAGTCAGCTGAAGGGATTTTCACATTTAAATTTACTCGGGCATTTTGCTTCAATTTAAACTTATTCACCACCAGATCAACTAACCTTGAATATGTTATATCATGATCCATAATCACACCGCGCTTTATTTCACCGTAATGTAACATACATTTGAATTTATGTAAATTCAAGGCCATTTTCTTTTTGTAAGTATTGTGAAGATGTGTATACATTCAATTTCGTGGATGTGTTATTTATAGCGTAATGTTACCACGTCTGTTTGCAAATAGTGATTAACATGTGTCATAGTTCGTGTATAATATTATGTGATAAAAAATTTGTTTTCCTTACAAGTCAAACTAATGTCATATTTCTTGCATACCAGTCACATCTTTGTCTCTGTAAGGGCCCTGAGTAGTCACTATCATGTCATATTTCGTGTGTACAATTATGTGATAAAAAAAAAGATTATTTACTAGTCACATCTGTGTCTCTATAAAGTTTTTGACAAGTCGATTCTTGTCATATTTCGTGTATAATATTATGTGATAAAAAAAGCTTGTATACCAGTCACATCTTTGTCTCTATAAGGGCCCTTAGTAGTCTCCATGATGTCATATTTCGTGTATACAATTATGTGATCAAAAGAAAGTTTATTTACTAGTCACATCTTTGTCTCTATAAAGTTTCGACAAGTCGATTCTTGTCATATTTCGTGTATAATATTATGTGATATAAAAAAGCTTGTATACCAGTCACATCTTTGTCTCTATAAGGGCACTGAGTAGTCTCCATCATGTCATATTTCGTGTATACAATTATGTGATCAAAAAAAAGTTTCCCTAAACCCTAAACCTTAAACCCTAAACCATAAACCCTAAACCATAAACCCTAAACCCTAAACCATAAACCCTAAACCCTAAACCATAAACCCTAAACCCTAAACCCTAAACCCTAAACCTTAAACCGTAAACCCTAAACCCTAAACAATAAACCCTAAACCATAAAACCTAAACCATAAACCCTAAACCTTAAACCCTAAACCAAAAACCCTAAACCCTAAACCCTCAACAATAAAACCTAAACCCTAAACCCTAAACCCTAAACCATAAACCATAAACCATAAACCCTAAACCCTAAACCCTAAACCCTAAACCCTAAACCTTAAACCCTAAACCCTAAACCCTAAACCATAAACCCTAAACCCTAAACCCTAAACCCTAACTGTGGGGGTTGAAGGAGATTCTGGCTCATTCTTCATTAGGCCCAACAAAGAATCAATAATTCTTCTAACATTGTCATTCAAGCAACTTTTAGGATTTAATGTTTAATGGTATAATTTTTTTCATCTATCGTACTTTATATTTTTATTTCGATGTAGTATTTCACTTTGGTAGTGTAATGAATAAAAGTTCGTATTATATGTAGAAATCTAGCATTTTATATGAATGAAAGAAGGAACAACTGAATTTCATTCAATACAACTACAAAGTAGCATAACGTGACATTGCAAGCTGAACATAACCAGACTTAGCCACTAGTCAAATAACTTTTTTGAACATGAAGGTTTATCTTGTTTTTTCTTCTTGAAACCCTCGTTTTTGCATTCCTTGGGCACAACAAGTGGGGATAACTCCACCCGTGATACGTACACATGTAGTTGGTTTTGCTGAAGTTGAGTATACTTTAGAGTATCGTTCGGTCTTCCATTGCATCAACTAATAGTTCGAGTCCTGAATCAAGACTACAGTTTGGTTTCTTTAAATAAAAAAAGGTTGGGGAGTTTTCATCATAACCTAAACAATTGGTTAAGATTATTTTCAACTGATTGACCGAAAAAGTTTAAGTAATCAACTGGATCTACACAAGCAACTATACCACCTACAAAATTTCTTCAGTGGTGAAGTGAAACTTCCATAATGGTGTAGTCGGACTTTGAATGTCATCTCTTGAACTATAGAAGGATTTAACAAAAGATAAAAAGATGTAATTGTTTTGAATACAACAACGTGGTTTATATAATGTGACCCACTAACGTATCTAATGTTTGTATACCAGTAACATCTTTGTCTCTATAAGGGAGTTGAGTAGTCTCTATTCATGTCATATTTCGTGTATATTATTATGTGAACAGAAAAAAAAGCTTATTTACTAGTCACATATGTGTCTCTATAAAGTCTCGACCGCGTCATATTCATGTCATATTTCGTGTATAATATTATGTGATAAAAAAAGTTTAGTTACTAGTCACATCTTACTCGTATAAAGTTTACATGCCATATTCATGTCGATTTCGGTGTAATATGATGTGTATATGTAAATTTTAACCCAAAATATGACACAGAAACGACAAGTGTATGACACGGTTTTATCCCTATTTAAGGCTTACTTTGTCATTCAAAATCATTTACTAATTTATCCATTGTCATCAAAATAAAATGTCGGACAACATACCCTTCGACCTGCAAGTTGATATCATGAATAGACTTCCAGTTAAGTCATTACTACAATTTCGTCGCTGTGTCAAAGAGATGGAGGTCTTCTATAGACTTTTCCAACTTCATCCGTAGCTACGGCTTTCGTGATACAGATATGTGTTGTTTTAATTTAACATATATGCAAGGTAATGTAGGTTTTATGTTTTCAGTTAATGGAAGTTTAGCTTTCACGCACCTAGATACAACTCTTCATCTTCCAACTCTTAAGCCAATTGCTACTTCTGAAGGTGTGCGGGTGCTTTTCTTATGGTTCAAACATGATGGTCGTTATTTGGAACCCATCAATAAAACGATCTATAGGGGTATTAGTCCCTAGCTTCTTGAATCAACCAGATTCACCAAAAATGGTCATCGGTTTTGGTGTACGTCCTGACAATTTAGACCTAACAATTTTAAAAATTAATTACCCGTTATACGGTGAAGGGCCATGGTACGTGTCGTGTATACCTTGAGTTCGAGACAGCTGGAACCATATTGAAAATGACCTTTTGCCTCGAGAGGGATTAGACTAAAAGGTGCGTAGCGGTAGTGGATGGTAAAATTTCTTGGCTTGGTTATGAAAAAATTCTTTTCAATGATGGTATTTTGTACAAACGCTATATGGTAGTTTCATTTGATTTGGTTAGTCACCAATTTACCGAGTAGGCATACGGAAGAGATAAGACGCATGGTTGGGCCTCCATTTCATATATCCCAGCTACGGAACTCTATTGTAATTTCGGAAGTTTCCTAGCGAGATGGGTACAAAGTTTTGTGTGCATGGGTGTTAGAAATTAATGGTGCTATCGTATCATCGGTACGTGCTATTCACTCTTCCATACCCAATTGAGAATGTGGTAAAATTAGTTGGGTTTACTAAGGATGATGATCCAATTATTGACGCTAAGATCGACCAAGAGATAGCTCACTCGCTACAAGTGTACGAGCGAGCTTACGGTGTGTGGCAAGACATGGGTATTGAAGCGAATGGTGGTTCATTTTTCATTGGCCCATATAAAGAATCCCTAATTCTTCTTAATGAACCAAATCATACCATTGTGGTTTAGTTTTAGTATTTTTATCTTGACCGATCTCGTTGTATTATGAATGTTTAATTTTTTCCACCATCAATGAAGTGTTTGTTTTCCACAATCTGTGCTTGTAGTGAAGAAATAAATATTGAAAAACATATTATTACGACAATCTTAAATCATACACGACACATATTGAGTGATTATGACTATGAATACCAATGATTCTTTCATATGTATTTATGGCGTTCATCTGCTTTAGCATCCTCATTCTGAAAGTGTTGTTGTTCTGCCCATTCAACCATTTGATCACAAGTGTAATCCGCTTGAGTTATGTTCTTGTTTCCGTCTTCATTGTCACTTGTGTATTCTGTTATCACATGCTCCATCATTAGCTTACATACAATTAAATAGCTTATTAAAATACTAAACGCATTAAAATCATTAAACAAAAATACTTACCACTTGTACCTCATCCCGGGATGGTGTACCGGACGTGTCCTCCCACTTTATCGTTCCCTGCAATGCACTATCCGTCACAAGTAAGAAGAAGTGCACGGAGCATCTGATGCAAGTGTTGATTTCGCTTCATCTCTTGTGGAGCACCATTTGGCCTCTCTCGAATTAGAAGCTCAGTCCATGCATTCATATGCTAGTTCATATCAAAAAATATTAAAATTATTTATAAGCATTCTATAAAAAAAACTATTCAAATACATTATAAACATGTAACAATAAACTTACATCGTCTGCAAGCCAACCATTACTTGGGACCTTGGAACAAAAGGGAGCAATTCACGCCAAAAATTGTCTCACCGCATAAAACCCATCACTGACGTCGGGTATATGGGTTTAGGGTTCCTCAGGAAAGTTTCTAAGTCTTCATAAAATGTACGCTTAACCTAAATAGCCAAAAGTAATATCAATAATAAGTTGTTAATCATTGTTAAATTTCAAGAATATTCACGTAGTTTTATGATTACCTTAGCGAGTCAACGTTATAAAACGAAATGTACTCTCCGGTAAAATTTTCGTAAAAACTCAAGAAACTTTATCCCTCTCTTCTTCATCATCATTGACCCTATCGTCTTCTTCATCAATAGCTTTTCCAAGATCTAACGGGCTAATATTTGATGACATGGCATTATCCTTAAGCCTACCATCCCGTTTATTGGGAATAGAGTCGTAAATTACGGCAAAGCGACCAAACGGGCGCACAAATAACGGCTAGGACGAACATCTCTCTTTCCTCGATTAATAGCACCCTAAAACGGAACAAATATACATGCAAGTATTATAGTAGAAAAATGAAAAAAATATATATACTTATGTGGGTTATAAATTTACCGGTAACACACGATTAGCTACGGGGGGTGTGATGCATTAGAGTTGTTGCGCATTGTTACCCAACCACGGAACAAATCCTTGTTGTGGCATAAATCTAGAGTGAGCGTCACCGGTCCATACGATGCGTGTGCCCGTGATGTACCAGTAGCGGCTGGTGGTGAGACACCCCCTCAAAGAAAGAACTCTTGGGGGTGTAGGAAACCCCCATCTCCCGACCACCTCACCAAATACCTACATACAATATTATAATGTTTAGTAATTTTTAAAACAAATGATTAGCAACAAAAAATATGCAAATAAAACATACTTGCGTTAAGGTTCCAATTACTTCCAGTTCCGGGCCCGCGAAAAGCCTAAATACAATATTATAATGTTTAGTAATTTTTAAAACAAATGATTAGTAACAAAAAAATATGCAAATAAAACATACCTGCTGCGTTCGGTTCCAATTAAATCATTCGGTCGGTAGCGAAAGCCTAAATACAAGATTATAATGGTTAGTAATTTTTAAAACCAATAAGTAGCAACAAAAAATATGCAAATAAAACATACCTGCGCGTTCGTTCCAATTAAATCCAGTTCGGCCGTTGACCAAGGCTAAATACAATATTATAATGTTTAGTAATTTTTAAAACCAATAAGTAGCAACAAAAAATATGCAAATAAAACATATAGCGCGTTAGGAAACCACTAAATCAGTTCGGTCGGTAAAAGCCTAAATACAAGATTATAATGGTTAGTAATTTTTAAAACCAATAAGTAGCAACAAAAAAATATGCAAATAAAACATACTGCGTTCGGTTCCAATTAAATCCAGTTCAATAGGCCGGTAGCGAACCCTAAATACAATATTATAATGTTTAGTAATTTTAAAACCAAAAAGTAGCAACAAAAAATATGCAAATAAAACATACACTGGCGTTCGGAAACCACTAAATCAGTTCCACGTGAAAGCCTAAATACAATATTATAATGTTTAGTAATTTTTAAAACCAATAAGTAACAAAAAAATTTGCAAATAAAACATACTGCGGCGTTGAAACCACTAAATCCAGTTCGGTAACCTAAATACAATATTATAATGTTTAGTAATTTTAAAACAATAAGTAGCAACAAAAAATATGCAAATAAAACATACTGCGGTTAGGGGAAACCACTAAAGAAACCAAATATTTTTGGAACATTGTGTCGTGTTCCTTAATCTTGGCGACTGAGCCTTTGTCAAATCCGCTAGTTCCGTCAAATGACGATAAACGAATTCTGGAACATCGTCACGGCTATATTGGTGCGAAGGGGGGGTATTGGTGGTGGTTCAATACTACGCCCCTCAAAAATGATGCCATGCTATCACGGAACCAACCCTTTTCAGACTCATATGCATCGGGTACAAGTCTTAATGTAGGTTCCGCTACCTAAAATTTATATAACAACAAATAGAATATTGTTATGAATCACTAAAAACTGAATGGCATGATTAAATAACAACTCACCATAAACTATCCGGTAACAGCGTTTAAATGGCGCTTGTAGCCATGCACACACTCTCGGATGGAGCTCGTGACGATTAAAAAAATCTAGTGTGTGTCTGATAAGTCTCCAAAATCCACGTCTATAAAAAATAATTGGTTAATTACTTTAACATTATATATATACATAAACAACAAAAACTAAAATTATATATATATATATATATATATATATATATATACATACCTTAAGGCCATGTAAAAGATCAGCGTATATAGGGTTCTTTACTTTACCGTCGGCGTCAGGCGGTGGTCGTGGTTCACAAAAAGCTTCAACCGTGAATCTACTGCACCAACATTGTGTTCATGCACCAATATTTATTTTGCTCAGGTTAATCCTATAAATATGTAAGCATCACATGTTGTGTGCTTTCTTGCTCTCATCTCTTAGACCATGGGGTACCATAATGCCAAATCTTGTTTCATCTAACCTCAGTACCGGCATTCACACTTTTAACACTCACACACCAAAATACCCCTTCATTCATAACATGCCTTTTGAGCCCCACTCACCATAAATTTTATTTTCTTTTATATTTTATTTAACAAACTTAATTCAAATGTTTAATATGATGTAATATTAATTAAATCAATCTTTGTAAATGGTCATAACAATAATAGCTCACAATGTAAAACTTATACCACAAAACGACCCAATGGTTTGTTATACTAAAATCAGTTGCAACTTACAACACTATCAAGAAAAACCACGACCTAGTTGTGTATATGTGAAAAATCAATCCTTGAATAAAATAGACGGTGGCATATCCTTGAATAAAATAATCGGTTATTACATTGAGGAGAAATTCGCTACTTAAGTATATAATGGAAATGGTTCTTTTTAACTTTGTGTGTCGGTGGTGTCCCATTTGTGTCATATTTCTCCAAATATATGTGAGATGCTTTTGTGTCCCCCCACTATGTCATATTCTACCAAATATATGTGAGATGTTTTTTTTTTTTTTTAATTACGTACGTTATTTTAAGGGGATAGCGACCGTGTCACTGGCATTTCTCCACCAGGTTGGTAGCGAAAATGGGTGAAACTTTTGATATATGAAAAAAATAGGTGCTCTGCAGGGATAGCGATGAAATTCTCTACAGGGCCCTTCACAGTAATTTTCGCTAAAATATACCTACAATTTGAATGCATGTTTATTTATGTCACAAGACTCCAGCATCTCAGGGTTTGACTGTTTGACCCAAAAGTCAAGCCCTTTCTTGGATAAGAAAGCTTAAACATACTATAAACTTTTGGCACCCAATATTGTTATATGACTTGTATAATTAAATGGACCTAAAGAGTGACCTAATGCTTAAATGACTTGTATAATTGCACAATTGTGCAAGTCATTTAAGCATTAGGTCACTCTTTAGGTCCATTTAATATTTAATTATGCCTCTTTATCATTTTCCTTGTTTTGTTGTTATATAATCAATCTTTGTTCGTATATGGAATTTGCAGCTTAAGAAAGAAGACATCCTATCCAGGTTTGTGCAAATCAATGACAATGATCCAAAGTACTTGAGAGATGTAATTCTAAACTTTGTACTTGCCGGTAAAGATCCTATAGCGATTACTATGTGTTGGTTCACTTACGAGCTTTGCAAACATCCTGAAGTTCAAGATAAGGTAGCAAAAGAAATAAGAGAAGCAATAAACATGAACGAAGAGATTACAAATGTTGCCGAATTTGCTGCTCATGTGAGCGAGGCCACGCTCGAGAAGATGCAATATCTTCATGCAGCTTTGACAGAAACTATCAGGCTTTATCAGTGGTATGCAACTTTATTTCTACTCGTGTTTAATTCTCATATTTTTATTTTTGTGAACGAAGCGGTAGTGTTAAGTTACTCTTGTGCAGGGTGGATATTTGAACTGAGAAAATTATATTATAACCAATGTCCACCACGACCAATGCGGGTTAGTGGCATGTTAAGGCACCTTAATATATGTTTCAAAAGGTCTCACGTTTAAACCTCACAACTTTTATATTTTGAGGTGGTCATGGAAAAGTTTAAAAAGAGTTATAGAGATACCTCGATTAGACTGCATATGTATGATGAACTATTTATACATTTAACAACTAAAGCATTGGGAATAAAAGGTTAGACATGAAGTGCCAATTATACCCTTAATTAATTTAGATGCAACTTTATGTTATCAAAAGTTATTTAGATGGATAACACTCGAACTTCGCGTCTAATTTTATATCCGTATTTTTCTAATATGTCAATGTAAGGTTCATTTTTTCTGTCGAATGATTATTCTGCCTGAATTGACAGAAATTGATATCAAGGAAAACAAACACGAAATTTACATGGTTATTAAGATCATGCTTATGATTGTAGGATCGTTCGATCCTGCAATCCTATTTTACGATCGTTCGATCCTGCAATCCTAAATAACATACAGTCGAAGCTGGATTTTAGGATAGGAGGTGAGATCGTCGGATCTTACGATCCTATAATCTTTACCACAAAGCCTATTTTGTTATTTGCTCAACTCGATTCAAATTTTTAAGTGAATCAATTATTTAAGTAAAATGTGAGAGGTATTAAGTTAAGATAGGTGCAAACAAACCTGAAACGGTCACGTCAATTTCTTGAAAAGAAAGGGGTTTTACCCGGTATTGAGTTTGTGTGACATTGGATTAAAACCTTGTAAATTAGTTTATCAAAATGTCATAAACCATGACTATTCAAAGAAAAACATACTTTCCTCATAGATTGGTAAAAAGTTATGACAATTGACTGGTGTGATAAAAATAATTATATGGTTTTTCCTCCTATCGATCTGGTATATATGGGTTATAGCATGTGGGTTAGATCTAATTGCAAACATTTTTGTTCAACTTTTTAACATTATTTGATATCGTTCGTGGTAGATAATTGTGACTAAAATCGACTCAAAATGGCCACGTTTACTTCTATGATACCCAACAACATAATGAGCCGAATAATTCTTTAAGAACATATATTACACTATCAAAGCCACATCTAAAAATTGTCTAGTAGTTACAATTGCTAACAACATTTAAATACTGTATTATGATTGCAAACATTGCAGGATCCAAAGATATGCTTTTCGGATGATGTTCTACCAGATGGTTGTGGTGTTAAAAAAGGAGAGGTGGTAGCTTTCACACCGTATGCTATGGGGAAGATGAAGTTCATATGGGGCGATGATGCACATGAGTTCAAACCAGAAAGATGGATTGATCGCAATGGTTGCTTCCGTACAGAGAGCCCCTACAAGTTTACAGCTTTCCAGGTTGGTATAGTACTATTTGTCCATTTCGCATAAAAAATAACTACTGTATGCAACTTCTAGTTATCGTAAAAACAAACAATTCACTGTGTCAGTGTATTCGTCACTCAACACCAATAGCTTGTTTTTTTATAAATCTATTATTAGAAGCTATTAAGTTTACTGATAATTTTATTTATTATTTTGTGTCATATGAGGAATGTTTGACAACACATTTTCGTTGTACTTCTATTTTGTGTTCATGCCAGGCCGGACCACGTACTTGTCTGGGTCGAGATTTTGCATATAGGCAGTTGAAGATCTTCTCATCCATCTTGTTAGGTTGCTTCATGTTCAAGTTGAGTGATGAAAGCAAAGTCCCAAGGTACAGGATCTCGATTAATCTTCACATCGACGGTCCATTGCAAATTCGTGTTTTCAAGAGGTCTGGGTTACACAATCCTTGAGATTTGAAATATGTTTAGAGTATATCGTATGTGTAAGTGTGTAACAAATCCTTGGGATTGGGTAAGGTTACAACTATCTACATCATACCTTCCCCATATCCCGCACCAGTGGGATTGAGTATCATCGTTGTAATTGTGTGACAAATCATAGCATATGCTTGTATTACGTAATTGTGTTCAATAAATGTAATGCCATTGTTCATAAAACAATTCAGAACTTGTTTAATAATGATGTTGCTAGACTGTGTTTCTGTGAACGGTCAACTTTTTTGTGACATCTTTCTGAAAACTTTTAAATTTAGAAAAAAAAGAACATTATTATTTTATCATGGATACAAAATAACATCATAGCAAGTTAGCAACATGAGTTTTGTCCAGAATACGCACAAGTTCGCAACCAAGGCCTAAACCAACATAAATGATTGTTCCAGTTTTGTTCCAAAAACTAACAAGACTGAAAACTTGCATAAAAATTGTTTCTAACTTAAATCAAAACTATATCATATAAGAGATTAATGCCACATGACCAGGCGCTAAAAATGGGATTGTTTTAAGAAATATTAGAGCGTCAGTTCACTAATTTAAATACGAACCTTCTCTTGCTCGGGCAGAAATTACTCTGCCTTGTGCTTGGAAGACTTTGACCTTGTTTGAGCCCCAATTGTCAACCGACCGACAAATTTGAGGATCTCATCAATCAAGATAACAGGCAAAGCAACAGCCAATACTAACAGCCACTCGTTCACGCTTAGTGGAACAATCCCGAAAACTTGGGCAAGAAAAGGGACGTAAAGAATCAAGAAGTGTAGTCCGAAAGAGATTGACATTGCAAGAAGCAACCACGGGTTGACCCATGGTGGCATGGTCAGCAGGCTCTCGTCTTCCGAGAGGGCATTTAGGGAATTGAACATCTCAATTGCGACCAGCACAGAGAGGGAGAGGGTCATCCCTTTGACTTTTCCAGTACGGAAGTAGTCACAAGGATCAGATTCAAAATCAAACACTTGATCTCCAGCTCGGAAGGGCGAGGCGGTAAAATTCTCCCAGGTTTTACACTGATCCCAGTTTCTGAGTTGGGAGAAGGTAACAAGACTGTGACCGTCCCCACTGAGGTCAATGCCAAGGAATGAGTTCTGAGTGTACCAGATGACGAAAACACCGACGGTTGCTAACCCAACGTAGAGTCCAATCACCTGCACAATAGAAAACACGGATAAGGTAAATCTATTTGTTTTGCATTTCTATCCCAGTATTAGTATCGACTATACATTTTTAAGAGGGTATTTGGCGTTGCATTTTGAAAGTGATTATGTGATCTAGGATTTAACATAAGCAGATGGTTGGCTGTAAAAAGATAGGCTGCAGCCGGCAGGAGATGTGCTTGGATGTGTTTCTGTTATTTAATGATGTGATGATCAATAATTAGCTAATTGACGGCTTAGATTTAGATTCAAATGACACCTAAACAAAGTAATCAGTATAGGTTTTGTCACAGCTACTCGGAACAGATTAGTTGACCCCGATAATAAGATAATCATGATCAGTTTGAATCAAACATTCTACCTGAACACTAAAAGTTATTTGTGGCTTAAAAACGTAATACTATCATGTAATCCAAAAAGAGATGCCAAATACCCCCCTAAGACCACTCCCAACCTTGACGCGTCAGTTTGTGTGTCGACTGTGCCACCTCAGTGCCACATCACCACTTCCCAAACCGATGCACAAACTGACACACCCATGTCAATGGTGGTGCATCTCTTTATGTGTCATTACACAAATATACCACACAAAACAGACACAAAAAAACAAAAAAAACAAATGGGTCCCGCACCACTTTGTCCCTTGCTCGTCGCCAAACTGAAGCAACTCCAACCGACACGCCCGTGCCATTGGTGTCACTTACGTGATGCTCGGTTGGCCAAACCGACGAGCCATTGGGAGTGATCTAAGTATCAAAGGTTTAGAACGATTTTTTAATAACTTGTTTTCCTACTTTTAATAACTTGTTTTCCTACTGATGCATACCATACAAAACTTTTGGTGCAAGAGAAGAACCTACCAGATACCGAAATAAAATCCAAGGGCTAATTAAGGAATCGTCACTCCTGCGAGGGGCCTTTTTCATAATGTACTTGTCAGGTGGATTAAATCCCAAAGCTGTTGCAGGGGGTCCATCGGTGACCAGATTGACCCATAGAAGCTGAACAGGAATCAGGCCCTCTGGAATCCCGATGGCAGCAGTTAAAAATATGCAAGCAACCTCCCCAATATTTGAAGAAATCATATACCTGTGACAGGTGGAAAAAAATGAAATTAGTACCATGTCCCAACTGCTTTTAAAATGTAATAGGTACAATGTGAAGTATACACTGATTTTGTGAGGTTTAGCAGAATAGAGAAGCAATTAACCAGAAAAGGAAGATAAACTAACCGAATGAAGGCCTTCATATTGTTGTAAATGGATCTGCCTTCTCCAACTGCAGCCACGATTGTGCTAAAATTATCATCTGCAAGAACCATGTCAGAAGCTTCCTTTGCAACCTGGACAAAAGATTCAAGAGATGCATAAATTGCTGAAAGTTGGATTATATCTAAATCAGAATAATAACTAATATTAACACTTTATGAGACCACATCACGAAGCATATATGAGCAAGCAAGTGATGGACTGATAAGTTATTTCATCAGTAAAATGAGTATGCATTGTGATTACAATTATTTATTTTGACCTTTGAGCCAGAAGACAATACGAGAAACATGCAACTGCTTCACATGATTGCACACACTAAAATTGGCTGCTATAAGCATATATATTATCATTAATGTAAAAACATAGCTGGCTTCACCTATCTACTCCATAAAGTGCATACTGTAATTGGTTACTATAGTATTAATGAAAGATTTATCTATTGTTTGGTTGGATTGTTAAATTTGCAGTATTAAAAAATAGGGTAATGGTGGGCCCCGGAATCAATCTCCATATCTTACACTTTAGGTGGTGTTTATTTGTGTATCATTTCCACTTCCTTGGTTCCATTGACATATACGAAACACCCCCTTAACCAAGGTTTCCATTCCATCTCTCCCCGAAGTTTCATCAATGTATTATTTTTTATCACATGTGCAACGCTACAATAAGACTAGCATATAATCTTGCACGTGCGAATAGATAATATCCGTCTTTTCAATTAGAATTATAAACAGTAGTGTCATCAAAATGCAAGTAGTTGCACAAAAATATTTAAGTGTGTGAAATACCTCAGTCCCAGCAATGCCCATTGCAATTCCTATATCAGCCAACTTCAACGCGGGTGCATCATTCACCCCATCACCAGTCATTGCGACCACTTCACCAGCATCCTTTAGCAGCCTCACTATCTCTTGCTTGTGACGAGGTTCAGCCCTCGAAAAAAGGAGTCCTCCTTTCTGTGCAAGATGACTTTTTGCGTCACGATGTTCCATAAATTCTCTTCCTGTTATGCTTTTTGAGCTGATGTCCTCATCTGGTCCAAACACTCCTATCTCACGACAAATTGCTTCTGCTGTATTCTTGTTATCTCCCGTTATAACCATTACTTGAATTCCAGCAGCTCTGCAGTCTTCAATTGCTTGACGAACCTCTTTACGAGGAGGATCCTTACAACATTATACAGCAATTCAGTTGAAAATTCTTTGATAAAACTTAGTTAGATTCATAATTGATATGTATTAAAAAGCTCACCCGCAGTCCTGCCAAGCCCGCAAAGGTCAGATTACTTTCGATTGAAGAGTAACTAGATGGGTTAAGTAAAAGGTTATGAGCAGGATGGTCTTCATCACCATTATATGTAGTAAACTCTGAAGGATCATCCTTGTATGCAAAACCCAAAACACGTAATGAACTTGATGACATTTCGTTAAGACTGTCTAAGATTACTGATTTTGACCTCTGGTCAAGCTCAACAACAGAACCATCGAGCAACTGTATGTAGGAACTTCTTTCCAACAAATTTTCAACAGCACCCTGTCAAAAATCAGCACATATTTCATCAACTATTTATCTACAAACAGCCTCCAAAGTAGAAAGTTATTGTATACTTTATAGTAGATATGAAAATTTGAGATGTGTTACCTTTACAAGTAGTGACTTTTTCCCAGAGTTTGAGGACACAATAACACCCATGGATTTCCTATCACGGTCAAATTCAAGAGTGGCAATCCTGCGCCCAGTTTTAACCCACACCTGAGAACAGCCTTCATTTCACAGGGTCACAAGAGAACGTATTAGAAAATATGCATAACCAAGAAAAAATGAAACAACGAAGAAAGCCATTGTGACATACCCATGAGGTCACTGGAAGTTGTAGATGAACTAGAATCCAAACCAGAAGGAAGTCCCATTTTCTCAACAAGAACCTAAACAGATACAGCGGGTTGAGTTTGTTGTTCGTTCCCAATATATAATTTTATGATACACATATGCGGAAAGGGTAGGTGCCCTGTGTGGCTGTGTCACAAAAGTGGCTAATGAGTACGAACAAGTGTGTCTAATGAGAATAAAAAACAAGACTTGTGTTTATTACTTATAGCTAGTGGCGGCAAGATTGGAAGGTGGGTAAGTGGTCAAAACGTTAACCAGGCTTAGTTTGAAACGTATCATATTTTAGTACGGATCAAAACAGACCGGTCGGATTGGGTTGACCCGCAACCACTTTCTGACCAAATCTTATACATAGTTGACACCTCAACTATGGTTGAAGAAATATATTATCACGATATCTCTATATTTAAATGAAAAGATTATGGAGGTTGTATGAGTTAGAAAATAACTTTGCTTTAGAAAATAACTTTGCTTTAGAAAATAACTTTGCGCAACCTGTACACCTGTTTGACCCATTCCCATTTTAGATACTTCTATGGACGTCCCATTTGACCAGAAAAACACAAATCAACTAATTAATAAGTAAAGTGTTCGATTTAGCCACGTGTACTATTTAATGTACCTTTAGTGCTGCCTCAGTAGGCATTCCACCCGCAACAAAGCCTTTTTCAGATTTCTCAATGCTGGCATCATTAGCCAAAGCAGCAATCTTTGCAATTGTCTGAAGGTTAGCATCCATTTTCCCAGCTGGCCAGTCTTGTATTTTTCCATCCAACGGATTGTAAGTGCTCCCTTCCACATTGAAGGTTCTCACAGCATTCACTGTATGACCCATAGCAACAAGCTTGGCCACAGCCATCTGGTTAGTGGTCAGAGTTCCAGTTTTGTCAGAACAGATCACAGTTGTACACCCAAGAGTCTCGACACTAGGTAATTTCCTGACAAGAGCATTCTTTTGTGCCATCTTACGAGTACCAAGAGCCAAACAAGTAGTAATGACAGCAGGCAAACCTTCTGGGATAGCAGCAACCGCCAATGCGACAGCAATTTCAAAGTAATAGGTACACTTCTCAAACGAAAATTTGAAATTTGTTGGCCAGCCATTAACGTACTCCCAAGAGAGGAAGTACTTCAAATTTATGAGCCAAACCAAAACACAAATTAATCCAATTAGCATGGTCAATACTTCTCCAAATTCGTTCAATTTCTTCTTCAACGGAGTGTCTTCTTCACTTTGTGAGGCCTCGTGGATCTGGGAGTGCACTTTCCCTAACTCGGTATGCATCCCCGTATCTGTAACCAAACAAAAACAGTTTCCATTTACAACTGTTGTCCCAGCAAACACCATACATTTCTTCCCTTGGATATCAGTATCCTCAATAACAGGTTTACTAGTTTTGCTAACAGCTTCACTTTCACCAGTCAAGGAGCCCTGTTCGAGCCTAAGGGTCGAACTAACTAGCTCTAAGACCCTCATATCAGCAGGAACTTTGTCCCCAACACGTAGCTCCACAATATCACCTGGAACAAGTTCTTTTGCGGGTAGATCCGAGATTTTTTTACCATTGCGGATGACAGTTGCTTGTGCTGATTGAATTTCTTTTAGGGCCTCTAAAGCTTTTTCAGCATTACTTTCTTGCCAAACACCAACAATCGCGTTAAGAATCAATATCAAGAAAATTACCAGAGGCTCTACAAACGCCGTAATTTCCATCTCCCCACCCTCATCACCATCATACCAAGCCAAAACAAAAGAAATGACAGCTGCAACAAGTAAAATCCTAACTAGAGTATCGTTGAACTGATCTAATATTAGACGGAAAACCGATGGCCCATCGTGCTTCTCCAACTCATTTAACCCATAAATCTTCAAACGCTTCTCAACTTCAGCATCCGATAAACCGTTCTTCCTATCAACCTTAAACTTCTCTTCACATTCACTTATTTCTTTTGCCCAAGCAGCATAACTATCCGGATCAGAGGACGAAGCTTTGCCTGTTCCGTCTTTCTTCCCATAGTTTTGGGCTCCTTTACCCATCAAATTCTCACCCGAACGAAACAATATCACCTAACCTGTATAAAAAGAAATTCATCAATAACTAAAGCACCTTCAAATAGTATCACAACTCACAAACAACACCACAACACATTAAAACCAAGTGTGTGCATCGAATTGCCTACATGTTACCCAGGATGAATTCAACCAATAAACAGCAATAATCACATTTATGCTATAACAATTCAAACCTAACTACAGAAACTTACTACATAATCGTACCACCTCACATAACCAAATCCAAAATCATCACAAACAACATTTTTTAATCAACTATATGTAAACCAGGGAGAGCTCAACCAATAAACAACAACAATCACATATAATGCTTTAACAGATCACGCTCATAACAATAATATTCACACTCTTTAACAAATACAATAACCTAACAATCTGGAGCTATTCATCAAACAAACACCGAAAACTTATTACCTAAACCTACATGTTCTTATTTTCATAATCTCTCGCATAACTGAAGCTAAGATCATCAAACTCAATACAACAAAACAACGTCTGTGCACCGAATCGTTATGTGTATATCAGTATACCTCCAACCTATGAATGACAACAATCACATTTACGCATTATCAAATCAGGCTGACTAAACTAATACTCTTTAACAGAGCCGTCTCATGAATTTATGAAATTTTTGAGGGCCCCGGACGAAATCACATAATGAGGCCTTTCGAGAAGGAATGTTATATATAAAGTGTCACCGTTTTTAATATATAATGCAATTAGTTATCTAAACGTTATAACATATTACTTATTTAAGATATTTTCCTACCTAAATATTTTTTTCTTCGTGAAAAATATCTATGCTACTATATAAAGCATTTAAGTTGTGGGCTCCACAAAAAATTAAGATAAGGAGCTCCAATCATTTAGTGACATGTGTCGCTTCTCTAACTAAAAAATAACAAAAATGGAGGAGCTCTAACAAACTAAAATAAGGAGTTCCAATAATGGGGTGACACATGTCACTTCTTAACTAATTAATCACCTTTATTTTTAAATTTAAATATCTTTTAATTCGTTTAATTTTTTTATGATCTAATTTCACCATATTTTTTAAAATTTTGTGCTCTTTAATTCAACATCCATTTTGATATATTTTTATGAGTTTGTAGTTTTTACATTTTTAGTAGGTTTATTTTATTTTGATTCAAAATTTTATAACTTTAGCCTTTATTTCAATCAATACAAACTTTATTTATCAAAATCACTTACTTTTAGGAAAGTGTTTGACGGGAAAGAGATTGTGAAGGTCTTTTTATATGCGAGAATAATGATGTCACGGGAAAGATACAGAAAACCCATACAAACACATACAACTAACACATATACATTTGGAGTGTTGTGAAATGAATTCACTAAGCGGGTAGGGAATTGCGAGGAGAGTTGGGTTAGCAATTCATTTACTATATTTATTATATAACTATATTTATCGCCGCCGCTGTGCGCGGGTATCCAACTAGTATGTACACATACATATAATTATTAACAGGACATATTTTGGGGCCCCTAAAAATTTTGGGGCCCCTGAGCGGTCACTCACCTTGCACACCCTCAAAGACGGCCCTGCTCTTTAACTATCACAAACAACCCAACGATCTAAGGCTGTATTACTAAGTTAAGATCAAATACTTATTACTTAAATGTAACAATTTGGATTCAATAATACTTCAAACAACTAAAGCTAAGAAACCAATGGGGGTGACCCAGTGGTAAGGGCTTAGCCTCTTAGGACGAAAGTGCCTAGAGGTTACCTGCGCCGACTCCGGGCTATCCAAAAGGGTAGTCGCCCTGGGATTAGTCGATTTCCATGATATTCAGTCGAAAAAAAGGTATACCAAAAAGCTAAGATCATCACAAATAACATTAAAGCTCCTCCGTGCATCAAAATCACCTACGCGTCAAACTAGGATAATTCAACCATATAACGACAACAATCACAAATCACGCTTATAAAACTCACACTCTTAACAATCACAATAGCCTAATGATCTAGGATATTTTACCAATTAAGTAACATAAACTTATTACCTAACGATACAACTTGATATAATCAAAGCTAAAACCATCAAAAAAACGACACCTACATGCCTAATAAAACATTCATCATCAACTGCAATCACCTAATGATCATCCTTAACCTAAACATACAAGTTCAAATAAAATTAATCCTTCACATACTAAGCATTTATTCATCACAAGCCATATTAAAAAACGACACATACGCATACTATCGCCTACATGTAAACCTACAAACGGCAACAATCACATTTACGCGATAACAATTCACACTATAAAAAACTCATCATACTCTTAACAACTATAAGTAAAGCTAAATTCATTTCAAAACAACATCGAATAGCGTAGATATAAAGTCATAATTTAACAAATACAACAAGGCTAACGATCTATTACTAATTCACAACATACGGTGATCAAATCACGTAGGATTAAGTTGATTAAAAGACGTGAATATAAACGATCTGATATGTGATTATGAGAATTAATTTACCGGTGTATGATGATCGGGATGTAGAGATTGGGAAAGTGATGGGCTGCCTTTAGAAAGAGTATTGTTGTTTGTGTGTGTGTGATGTGATGTGATAATTATAAAAAGTGAGATGATGATAAGACTTATAAGAGATCTATTTGTTACTAGTATTTGTTTAATGCTTTCTGTGATGGGCTTTGATTTTTATGATTGTTTGGTGATTATGTGATGCGATGTGGTTTCCTTATGTTGGTTTTATTATTTTTATGTTTGAAATATTTTATTTGTTTTGAGTTCAATAATGGTGTTATGAAATGTTATTTTATAGTGAGAGTTTCAGGAATAGCGTATGGAACTTTTGGACTCAAGCTACATATTGATAGATACTTAAACAAAGAGCTTTGTTGTTTAGTGTAATTGCTAAATACAAAAGAAAAGATTAAGGGGCCGTTTGGTTTATAGATGGTTTAAGAATTGAATTTGAATTTTGGATTATGATTTGGATTTGTAATATAAGGGTCTGTTTGGTTTATAAGTGGGATTGGATTAGGATTTGAATTTGGTATAAGATTTGGATTTGGAATAGGTTTAGAAGAGAGAAATTATATTTTAATTAAATATTTTTTATAATAAATTTTAAATAAAAATTATTATTTAATAGTAAAAAACAAAAAAATATGATAAAATGTAAATGGGATGTCCCACATGCATAGAAAGAGATAGAAGAATAGGGCCCACAAAAATCTCAAACCTTTGCAAAACCTCTCAATATGATCATCTATCAATATTTGAATCCAACTCCCATTCCTTTAGTTAAAAGCAAGAACCAAACACATGAATAATGTCTTATCAACACCAAAACCAATCCAAAGAGCCATACCAAACATGCCCTAAGTGTTTGTTTTACACTTAGGATTCGATATTCTTATTAAAATATTTAGTTATTTCAAAGTAGAATAATAAAAATAAATAATCTGGCCCACAAGTATTCAAGTGATAAGCTGAAAAATACAAACTTTAAAATAAAATAGTATATAAATATGTCGTAGCCCCACAAATTTATATTGAAGAGAGAGAAAATCTGGCAATTCACACTACTTTTTTAGAAGTGAAAATTACATGGGAGGCCTCTGTAGGTGTGAGTTGTCCTGCAGAGGACCTCTTTTTTTCACATATCCCAATAGGCCAACATATTCGCTTCAAATTTGTGCAGAATTCCTTAAGGGACACGTGTCATAACCCGGTTATTAAACGTGATATAAAAAAAAAAAAAAACACATTTGAAGCTAATTTTGACATTGGTGGGGCCTTAACTGAGACACGAAGACAAAAACCACCATTTCGCCTCAATATTGAAGCGAGATCCGACACCTGGGCCCCCTGTCAGCCGATTTTTGATGTTACAATTGTTTGTTACAATTTTTTGATGTTACAATTTTTTGCTCTGAGTTGTAATCTCACTTAAATTTTTTGTTACAATTTTTTGTTAAATTTTTGATGTGATGCTACAATTGTTCTAATCTGTGTAGTAGCAATTGTAATTCAAAATTTATTGTAATTCAAGATTTATAAAAATGTAATTTAATTATCAATAATGAACTTATTTTTGTGTTTATGATGTTGTATAAAATTGAATTTCATTTGGGTTTGTGTTATTTGAAGTGAAGTTCTCTCTCTACTTAAAACAAAATGTATCAGATATTGTCTCTTAAAAAACGATATGTTATTATTGCCTTACATACTTGTAAATTTGTTACTTTAAACTATTTTTACACAAAACACATGCTCAAATATTGTCTCTTCAATACAAACATCACTTGTAAAATTCAAATACACAGACAAAACAGACATCACTTGGATAATTGAAAATAAAAAGCATGATGCTACAACTCAATCAGAACATACCAATAGTTGTTAAGTAGTCACATAAAATTATAAACACAAGTGTACAAATGTACAAATTCAGCAAAACTTGTTGTTTCTTCCATTATTTTAGATTGAGAAACATACAAGTGTACAAATTCAGCAGGAGACTCTAAAGCACATTGAACAAAAAAGTTTACCTCGTTTATTAGTCGTAACATAGAATTAGAAAGTCATTTGAAGGGACTTTCACATTTAAATTTACTCGGGCATTTTGCTTCAATTTAAACTTATTCACCACCATATCAACTAACCCAGAATATTTATATCATGATCCATAATCACACAGCGCTTTATTTCATAGTAATGTAACATACATTTGAATTTATGTAAATTCAAGGCCATTTTCTTTTTGTAAGTATTGTGGAGATGTGTATACATTCAATTTGTGGATGTTTATTTATCCGTAATATTACCTTGTGTGTTTGCAAAAGTAATTAACATGTGTCATATTTCGGTGTATAATATTATGTGATAAAGAATTTGTTTTCCTGACAAGTCAAACTAGTGTCATATTTCTTGTATGCCAGTCACATCTTTGTCTCTATAAAGGGCCTGAGTAGTCTCTATTCATGTCATATTTCGTGTATAGAATTATGTGATCAAAAGAAAGTTTATTTACTAGTCACATCTTTGTCTCTATAAAGTTTCTGACAAGTCATATTCATGTCATATTTCGTGTATAATATTATGTGATGAATAAAAGTTCGTATTATATGTAGAACTCTAACATTTGATATGAATGAAAGAAGGAACAACTGAATTTCATTCAATACAACCACAAAGTACCATAATGTGACATTGCAATTTGACAGACCGGACTTAGTCACTAGTCAAATAACTTTTTGAACATGAAGGTTTATCTAGTTTTTCTTCTTGAAACCCTCATTTTGCATTCTTGGGCACAACAAGTGGGGATAACTCCACCCGTTGATACGTACACATGTAGTTGGTTTCTTTGAAATTGAGTATCGTTCATATACGTTCGGGGTCTTCGATTGCATCAACTAATAGTTCGAGTCTTGAATCAAGACTACAGTTTGGTTTCTTTAAATAAAAAAAGGTTGGGGAGTTTTCATCATAACCTAAACAATTGGTTAAGATTATTTTCAATTGATTAACCGAAAAAGTTTCATAATCAACTGGATCTACACAAGCAACTATACCACCTACAAACTTTCTTCCAGGTGGTGAAGTGAAACTTCCATAATGGTGTAGTCGGACTTTGAATGTCATCTCTTGACCTACATAATGATTTAACAAAAGAAAAAAAGATGTAATTTTTTTGAATACAACAACGTGGTTTATATAATGTGATCCACTAACGTATCTAATGTTTGTATACCAGTCACATCTTTGTCTCTATAAAGTCTCTGACAAGGCATATTCATGTCCTATTTCGTGTATAATATTATGTGATAAAAAAAAGGTTATTTACTAGTCACATCTGTTTCTCTATAAAGTTTCTGACAAGTCATATTCATGTCATATTTCGTGTATAGAATTATGTGATCAAAAGAAAGTTTATTAACTAGTCACATCTCAATCGTATAAAGTTTGACATGCCATATTCATGTGGATTTAATATAATATTATGTGATCAAAAATTGTTTGTATACCAGTCACATCTTTGTCTCTATAAAGTCTCTGACAAGTCATATTCATGTCATATTTCATGTATAATATTATGTGATCAAAAGAAAGTTTATTAACTAGTCACATCTATATGCGTATAAAGTTCGACATGCCATATTCACGTCGAGATTTAAGTGTATAATATTATGTGTATGTGTAAATTTTTACCGAAATATGACACGAACGACAAGTGTATGAACGCAGTTTATCCCTATTTAAGGCTTACTTTGTCACTCTTTGGCTTATTAAAAATCATTGAGAAATTTATCCTTTCTCATTAAAATAAAATGGGACAACATACCATTCGACCGCAAGTTGATATCATGAATAGACTTCGGTTAAGTCTTTACTGATTTAGTTCGTGTCAAAGAGATGGAGGTCTTCCATAGACTTTTCAACTTCATGCAGTTACGGCTTCGTGAAAGCAGATATGTGTTGTTTTAATTTAACATATATGCAAGGTAATGTAGGTTTTATGTTTTCGGTCAATGGAAGTTTAGCTTTCACGCATCTAGATACAACTATTCATCTTCCAACTCTTAAGCCAATTGCTGCTACTTAGAAGGTGTCAGGTGCTTTTCATATGGTTCAAATATGATGGCTGTTATTTGGAACCCATCAATTAAAAGATCTATAGGGGTATTAGTCCCTAGTTTCTTGAATCAACCTGATTCACCAAAAACGACCATCGGTTTTGGTTATGCGTCGACAATTTAGACCTAACCATTTTAAAAATTAATTACGTTATACTTGGTCCAAGCCCCTGGTGCGTGTAGGTGTATACATTAAGTTCGGACGCTAGAGCCAACTTGAAAATGACCGTTTGCCAGAGAAGATATTAGACTCAAACGCTCGGCCAGCGGTAGTGGGTGGTAAAATTTTACGGCTTGGTTATGAAAATTCGTTTCAATGACGGTATTTTGTACAAACGATATATGATCATTTCTTTTGATTTGGTTGCTCACCAATTCCTAGAATTAGGCCACTGAAGAGATAGGACGCATGGTTGGGCCTCCATTCCATATATCCCAGCTACGGAATTCTATCGTAATTTCAAGAAGTTTCCTTGCAAATGGGTACAAAGTTATGTGTGCATGGGTGGTTATTCACCATCCCATTCCCAGTTGATAATGTGGTAAAATTAGTTGGGTTTACCAAAGATGATGAACCAATTGTTGAAGCTAGGATCGACCAACAGATAGGTCACTAGCTACAAGTGTATGGCGAGCTTAGGTATTTTCAAGACATGGGTATTGAAGCGAATGGTGGCTCATTTTTCATTGGCCCATATAAAGAATCACTAATTCTTCTTAATGAACCAAATCATACCATCGTGGTTTAGTTTTAGTATTTTTATCTTGAGCGATCTCGTTGTCTTTTGAATGTTTAACGTTTTTTAATAAATGAAGTGTTTGTTTTCCAAATTATGTGCTTTAGTGCTTAAAAAAATGAGACGGTTAATGAACATTTTTATTTTTAGTTGAATAAACGTAATTTGGATACACAAGCTAACATTCATTCCAACGTGGATTGAAAAACATTTAAACAAGACAATCTTAAATCATACATGACACATATTGAATGATTATGATTTTAATTAGCAATGATTCTTCCATATGGCTTTATGACGTTCATCTGCGGCATCACACCATTAAAGTATTCTTGTTACTTCATTCAACCATTTGATCAAGCGTGTAATCCGCTTGTGTTATGTTCTTTTTTCGTCTTCATTGTCACTTGTGTATTTATCACATTATCCATCATTTACGCCAAGTAGCATTTGGCAATATATATTTTGCAATAGTAAAATCGACACCGCCATGGTCAATGTAGATTTCCAAGTTGCCTAGTGTTTCTTGAAATATCAAACATTACATGCATATCATAGCCGTTTCTTACTTTGTGTTTGAAATGCCGATTGGTACTTCATAATAAAGAGCATGAATATTCCTATCAACGATGTTAAACAAATATTGCTTGAGCTCTTCTAGCTTCATTGGAATAAAATGTTCATCTTCCAACCATTTACATATCACGTTGCTTTTCGCCATAGCAAACCAATTGACACTTATTGTGAGCGGGAAAAGTGAAATGGTTTGTGTATATGATGTAGTAGGTTTAGTTTTTTTCTTGTACCAACGTTTAAACCGGACACGCTCTTCCGTATGTTTTTCTCTGAACCATTTCATGTATATAACGGACACGCTCTTGGCCTTTTGTTTTGTTTACGAAATTACACCAGCAAATGATTCTTCTATAGAACCATCATTTGGAATCAAAATTGTGCTTAAATGCGCGGATGCTCACAAACAAAAATTTGGAGCGTCCGCAACTTTTGCGATGTCATACATAATATCAATATCATAATCATTTTCAATTGCTTTCATTCCCATTAACGTTTGGTTTTGTGGCAATGCCTAATATAGATATTTGACCTTTGTTGCTAATTTTCTCTCTAGATAACTAACCATATCTTGAAAATCTAATTCTGAAACATTGATATTCATGTTTGAACCATCTTGATATGTTATTGGGTTAAGTGTAAAGTATCCGTTGTAGTTGATAGTGAAGTGTAATGTAGTATTGTTAGATGTTGACATTTGATGAATGAAAGAAGGAATAATTGCTTTAGATTCATTGAAAGCAGAAATATATATATATATATGTGTATATATATATATATATATATATATATATATATATATATATAGAATGATGTTATTGTGATGTACACTTTAAAGTAGACTATAATAGGAACACGTGTGGACCATTGGATTAATCATTTAAGATGAGATCTAAACTTAATTGAATAAGTGGCATAGTTGTAATTACATGGAAAATAGATGGTTTTTGTATACATTAAAAATCAGATTATCAACCCATTTCAAGTGCATTAACGTCACTTATATATATTACGTTTATATTACTTTAATTTACTAGTTAACTTTTTTTCCATATTACTTTCTTTTCAAACGTTTGAATATTCTAATATTCAGCTATAACATAGTTAATAATGACACACTAAAATTTTAGTACATTTTTAGTGACACACTATCAAATTTTAATACATTTTTAGTGACACATTATGTTTATCGCACAAATTTTTTTGAAATGTTTGTAATGACACACTAATTTTTGTGACACGTTTTTAGTGACAAATTTAGTCTTTCGACACTCTTAGTTTTATGATATATGTATAGTGACACAATAAGTTTCTTGACACATTTTTCTATGACACACTAGGTTTCATGAAACGCCGTAGTAACACACTAAGTTTTTGACACACTTTTGTGACGCTTAGTTTTATGATACATTTATAGTGACTCACTTAGTTTCATGATACATTTATAGTGACACGCTAAGTTTTTTGACACGTATTTGTTTATGACACACTAGATTTCATGACCGTATATTTATAGTAACACATTAAGTTTTTCAACACATTTTTTATGCCACACTTAATTTCATGATACATTTATAGTAACCATTTTACTTATCTCATTGCGAGAATCTTCACCATCTAATACACACGTACACAATGATATAAACAAAAACACAAACCACATCATTTCGATACATTATCCGGTACATAATTAAAAATAAAAAGATTTAAACATAAACTCATGCACAACTTCTATCGAACTAAACACTCATCCAACTGATGCTCAATCTTTTTTACCAAATTTACATGACAAGATATGATCACCTGTTAATTTATTTTTTAAAAACACTATATTAATAAAAAAATATATATACGTACAATAAATAATAATAAAGAAACATTAAAAAAAAGGATAAGAACATAGTATACCGGTATGTATCATTCAAGACCACCAGTTCTTCTTATCAGTAACCATAAACAAATCAAAAAATCAATATTACATAAAAAAGAAAATTAACATAGATCTTGATCTGATAATCCATCTTTGTGACCTTGGAAAACATAGATCTAGATTCCGACAAAACAAAAAGTTGCGTTAAATCAGATTTGAAACCCACAAAAACCGTGATGGCAGCGTTAAAGTCCACAAAAACCGTGAGATCTTGGTCCGTTTTGATAGAAAGAAAAACCTTGAGATCGATATCTTATGTGATTTTGCATAAAAATTCCGGTAACAAAGATTTGAAACCCACCATGAATTCACCACATGGTCGTGGATCGGAAACCCAAAGTCGACCACAAGAAAATCTGGAAAAAAAAGGTGGCACTAGATTTATTTAAATTGTAAATCATGATAACTCATTATATATTGTTACTGAATTGTCTTCATCATAGATGATGAAAGACTCATTGGAAGGTTGTGTGTTTTTCAATTAGAGAGATATATTTTTATCTAATATATGTAAAGTGAATGGCGGTTTAGAATTAAAGCTAAAAGATAGGATGAAACAAAATGTCAATAATACCCTTACTTGTTCATTAGTGATTTTAAACTTATCTAAGTAGCAAATTTCCACTTGTCTCAACCTCATTGGTTCCTATTATATTCCATTTTAAAGTGTATACCATATAAACATAAATCTCTCTCTCTCTCTCTATATATATATATATATATATATATATATATATATATATATATATTATTAGGTCACTAGTTTTACAACACAAGCATATAAGAGATAGAAGCGATTGAAAATATCCAAACACACACACACGATATAGAGTATACGGTTATGCGTAGAGAGTGAGTGAAAAGAAAACTTGAACAACCAACCTTCAAATGAAGTTTTACAATTTATATAGGAAGCTAGGGCAACACTCCTAGTTCCATTCCTTTCCTTATTGGGCTTGGGCCTAAGCTCATGGGCCTTCTACATAAGCTTAAGGCTAATAACAAACATAAAGGCCATACTAAGCTAACTATTACATATGAGTAACTAACACTTGAATAAGGTTTAGGAGTGATTCAACAATCTCCCCTCAGGTGTTATTATATATGGTACAAACACTCAAGTGTTGGTGATGAAAAACGGTGAGGGCGTTGATGTAATAGTAGCTTTGGCGTCTTCTGACATTCTTCTTTCTTGTGAGAAGAATTGCCTTGATTTGAACAATCTCCCGGTGTAGAGATAGTTTACTTTGAAAGGTTATGCTTTGACGTCATCATTAACTTTGTTCTTTGATCATTGTTCTTTGTGGTGAAAGTGATAGTATGTTGTTGTGCGCATCAAGTTCGCCTGGTGCTGCTTTTGCTGATGTCTCCACGTGGTTCTTCAATATGCTCACACGCTCTTTGGCGTTGGAATTCATAGCGATGGAGTTCTTTAAGTCTTTAACTTTGTAGATTCTCGTATTGACGAAGAATCATTATTTGTTGTGTTGCTTTTGGATAGAAATTCCATTAGTGATGATGTTGGCGTGAGCATGAGAAGAATCGCGATCATTCCGCCTCGAGCTTCCATAAGAAGAACATTTAAACGGTTAGTAATAAGCGGATTCCGGCACTTACAAGTTTGAACTTCGAGAGTGTTAACGACATAGTGTGAAAACACAACTCTAATTCTTACAAAGGCCGTTTCTGAATCGGAGTCCCACAAGTGAGATAACACGATGTACAGAAGTACACCTACGATTCAGATGATGAGTTGCGGGGTACACAAAGCATCACCTACGACCGTGACCGTTTGAGACCACTAAAGCGCCAATCCACGGGGGTTGGCGACTATTTGTCGGGCTTATTGTTGACACGGCAGGGAGTTTCCATTCATTCATTGAGATCACAAATGTGAACCTCTCATAAATGTTCTCGACAGATTGCTAAGATCTGTGAAGGACTCGATATGAACCACTGATAACCTTATTATAGATCATCAAGTGATTAAATGTCAAGTGTACCTAAGAGATCTTTTGATAAATCTCGTGGCTCTAGACTCAATAGTGCTTTTGGTTTTCCTGAGCGGAGACTAGGGAGAGGGTCTCCTTCTTCAATACCAGCAATCTCTAAGAGAAAGCCGATAGTTTACGTAGGGTTCCAGTGAGAATGAAACAAGCTTCTGTTAAGAGAAACTTGAGTGGATAAGAAGGTTTAGTGCATCGTCCTTTGGGTCCATGACGACTTTTAATCTACAATACCGGCGTCATAAAGTGACAACCAGTAGCATATGAATTGAACCCGGTGTATACCCTAAGTTGAATAATCTGGAGGGCTATTTCTTTTCACCCTTTTCTTTGCATTTCTTTTTAATTCTTCAACTCCTTCTTTCTCCGATTCTCATTTTCTCCTTTTTACAATCATACCTAAGGACTTCTAAATACTAACTATTTGTGGTGTCCTGGGGTAGATCCCTCCGGCTCTGGCGGATCATAGGACGGTTATTCCTAACCTTAGTCACCTTATAACTCCATGACTAACCTATGTTGCCATAAAAACCACTGTTGTGAAAAATCTCTCAAAGTGTTTGTGAATGAAAAACATTTTAGTACCACTGTTGAGATAAGATTTTGCATAAATACTCCCCCTCCACATGTGCTTAAGTGTTTTAACGGTTAAAATGCACAGTGAGGAGAAGCCTTTTTGAATTGATTAACTCAAGATAGACATTCCCCTCGAGACACAGATTCGTGGCATAGTTAAAGTTGCATTGTCGGCTTTTAGGTGACAACTGGCTCTAGTAACTACCTTGAAGGTGTAGACAATCCTCGAAAGGTCGCCAAACCCGCCGAGTTCATGTTTATCAAGAGTTTCTCGAATGGTACATTCTACTCGACAAGTCCTTTCGAGACACGTTTACATCACTAGCGAACTAGCTTGAAATTATTACCCGTCCGGGACAAGTCTTTTCGAGTTACTAACAGTTAAGCATCGTCAATTCGTTGGTTAAGTCGAATCACACATATTCATTTGCATTTTACACAACATATTTCTTATCACATTTTTCTCCCCTCAAAATGGCATATTAAAGTGTTATTTTGAAACGTTTGAAATAAATATGACCATTTAAATTGTTGGAAGAATGACTACTGAGAACAATTTTGAACAAAGTTTTGATTCAAGTACTCCCCTCAACGAGTGATATAAACGGTTGAGGTTTTGAAAATCATAAGGAAAGTACTTGTTCTTTTGAGCAAAACCTTGAAAAATGAAAGGTTTGATAGGTTTTACTCAAAAGTAAGCAGCTTTCGCTCCTTTTCTAAGGATTGTGTTGAAGCGTACCACGGTCCTTTATTTACAAGTACGGGTTGTACAACTTGTGTGCACAAGCCATTGACATAATAAATCAAACATCCAAAATGATATGAAGAAAACAATTCAAGGGTACCATGAAGTGCAGGTGATGTTCGAAGTGTGCATGAGGCGTTGAAATCGGTTATGTTTCTCCGGGTGACCACGACATAACTCTCCAATCGTCTGACCTGATCCCTTCGAAACAACCGTTCATCAATCATTGTGATGATCCGTCTCACATCCCTCCTTTCTCGAGAATTCCGGCTTAGGAGACCCAATTTTACTGCATATATCCCAACGTATGCCAATCCATCCCTAACCAGCTTCAAAGTATGATCCCAGAACTTGTGGAGTTCACTACGCCATTAGCAGTTCTTTGAAGTTCACTACGGTAAACAACGCGAAAGGTTTGCGTGAGTGTATATTGAGATAGCTGGTTGATATCGGGAAGATCAAGCTTTGGAGGAGTGAAGTTGACGCATGCACGATAGGATTCAGCCGGTGGAGATCTTCTACGTTCCTTGATGACAATCCGCTTATGAAGATGAGAAGTGACTTGATAAATTCACGTTGTACTCGGTTGACAATTGTCTCATGCGATCCTGTATCTTTGCAAGGTACATGTCTTCGATGTCATTGAGAGACAAATTCTCAAAGTCAGCCTCGGAGAAAGCATAGTCCCGTTCATCTTGTCGTTTGACTACGATCTTCTTTAGGAATGTGTAGTCCCAGCTTGGAAGCCGAAAGTTCAGCGTGTATGATGGCAGCGATATCTTTAGTACTATGCGGCATGTTGAGACTTCAACCCCGCGGCTTCTATAGTAGATTAGGTGGCTCGCCGCTGATGAATCCCAATTACAATCTCGGTATGCACTCAACGTGTTGGAGAACAAGTGATTGGCACG